>CM060919.1:514481655-515681655 GCA_030737875.1 Allium sativum | reverse complement strand
AGCCGCTTGGCTTTTTCTTTTTCTTTTTGAGATCTGAAGGACCGGGAACGCTATTTGCAATTTCCCGATGCTCCCGGTGCAGGGGAGGTTATGGCGAAATTTTTCAAAAATTTAGGGTGTTAGCCAAATTTTTGAAATTTTGAAAATTCTCAGAAACTAAAGAGTTGGAGAATGAAAGCCAGATCGAACGTAGTGTTGATTAATCAAACCACTTTCGACTTTGTTCCTTTTCGGGGACGAAAAGTTTTAAGTGGGGGAGATTGTAACAACCCGAAAATCTGGGCCAGTTTAAAATTTTTATTTTGGCAATTTTAGCGAATTTTGTTTATTTAAAATGAATTATTTTAAATAATATCGACGAGAAAATTTATTTTAGAATATAATTCGAACGTATATATTATACGCGTCGTCGTTAGAATATAAATATTTATTTATATATATAAAAGGAATTGAAAATGGCGCGGTAGTTCGATAATTCGATTTCAAACTTCAATTGAATGTACCGGGTGCAAAATAATCCGGATTTTAGTGAAACCAAAAATAATGGAATCTAATAGTGAATATCTTTCCAACAAATCCGAAAAATCAAGATTCCATATCGGGAATCAAAAGATATGTCCAGTTGAAAATTCTGAATAGTCGCTATGGAATTCAGGCCCTTAAAAATGGACATTTTGCAAACGACCTCGGATTCCGACGAAACCAGTTTTGTTGGGTCCGCAGAGTCAAGTTATTGCTAGATTCCAAATTTCATAATTTTCCGAATCAGTATGTGAGCGTGGCAAAGGAAAACGCGTTTGACCAGTTTCAGTTGATTTTAATCGACTGGAAAATGGCCATTTTTCTAACGGTCTCAGAATTCGACGAAACTAGTTTTGTTAGGACCGTATCATCAATACGAAGCTAGAAAATATTTTTCTGCAATTTATAGAGTTAGTATGTGACCCCAGTAATTTGAAATGTACGTTTAAAATTCAATATAGTGATTTAAATGTAAATTCAACGGAAACTGATTCAAACGATCAAACCAGCTTACGATACATATCCCATTGCGTTTGGAATGGGGGTATTTAGCTATAGGCGACAGTCGTTGAGTTCAGATTGGGGTTCATTTGAAAAGTCAACCTTTTTGCAAATTTAAATAATAAAATAATAATAATAATTTTTAATTTCTCCCCCCCCCCTTTATCTTCATTGGCCCCCCCCCGATTGATAAATCAGAAACAAAACAAAAAAAAAAAAAAAAAAAAAAGAAAACCTAAATCGCTCGACGGTCGCCGCCTCCCCCACGCCGCCGCCTCCCCTCAGATCGCCGAACCCCCCTTCCACGATTCCCCTCTCCTCCGACGCTCGTTCCCTCCAGCGACCCCCCCTCTTCTGAAACGCGATACACAGCAAACGAAGCCCCCGTTCGCGACGCCGAAGCCGCCGCCCCCCCCCCCCCCTCTGGAAGCCACCTCCGACGATCGGCGAAACTCCCCCCCCTCTCTGTAAGTTTTACTTTATTTATTTATTTTAATTCTGAATTTTTAAAAAAAAAGCAATATAAAAAAAAAACTGTATTTGAAAAGCAATATAAAAAAAAAACTGTATTGAAAAGCAATATAAAAAGTAAAAACTGGATTATTTTTAAAAAAGAAAAACTGGATTATTTTTAAAAAGAAAAAAAAACTGGATTATTTTTAAAAAGAAAAAAAAACTGGATTATTTTTAAAAAGAAAAAAAACTGGATTATTTTTAAAAAGTAAAAACTGATTTTATAAGAAAAAGTAAAAACTGATTTTTTTTTTTTTATAGAGCAAAAACTGATTTTTTATATAGAGCAAAAACTGATTTTTAGGATTTTTAAAAACTGATTTAAAAGGGATTTTAAAATTGATTTTTTTTTTAAGATTTGAAATAGAAAAAAAAAGGGTTAAACTTTAAAATAAAAAAAGGTGAAATCTTTAAATTTAAAAAGGTGAAATCTTTAAATTTAAAAAGGCGAAATCTTTATATAGAAAATAGCGTGATAAAAATATGATTTTTATATATTGAACTTTGAAGTAAAAATTCGATTTTTATATATTGAACTTTGAAATAAAAATTCGATTTTTATATATTGAACTTTGAAATAAAAATTCGATTTTTATATATTGAACTTTGAAATAAAAATTCGATTTTTATATATTGAACTTTGAAATAAAAATTCGATTTTTATATATTGAACTTTGAAATAAAAATTCGATTTTTTATATATTGAACTTTGAAATAAAAATTCGATTTTTATATATTGAACTTTGAAATAAAAATTCGATTTTTTATATATTGAACTTTGAAATAAAAATTCGATTTTTATATATTGAACTTTGAAATAAAAATTCGATTTTTATATATTGAACTTTGAAATAAAAATTCGATTTTTATATATTGAACTTTGAAATAAAAATTCGATTTTTATATATTGCATAGCGAAGTAAAAATTCAATTTTTACATATGTAGTGAAAGCGGGCAACGAAGATGACGAAGATGCGATAGCGATGAAGTTTTCTATCAGTGAAGTGCCGTGGAGCTAGGATAGCTATATGTGAGAATTTCTCACCTTTCAATTTCTTTTCTAGTTATATATATATACTAGGATGCAGACGGTGTTTAGTAGCACCCGACACAATCGTCCACAGACCATGGACTTGTTTGTTTGGCTGTTTGGTTATTGATTGCGATATTGGTTTGAATGTGGTTTGTGGTGTGAAAAATCGAATCGATAAATTGGTTAGGATTAGACGTGCGCCGTTATAAGGCGAAGGAGTAAGGCTAGGTTAGACTCTTACTCCAAAATTTGTGGTTTGCAAAATGAAATTGATTTGATTGATGAGTGAATGGCGTGGGCCTTCACTAGACCGGGGATAAGGCTAGGCCTCGTCCCGTTTCTAGTATCGTGCCGTTATGCCGCCGAAATTTTCTAAAATATGTTAGAAAATAAAAATATCATTTTATTGTGTAAATGAATTGAATAGAAATTCATAGGTTGAAATAAAATGTTTTATCGTTAAAAATATAATTTTTAACGTGAATGTGAATAAATGAATAGTTATAAACAAATCGGCCGATTTGTTTGTATATACACTGATTTGACTGATATTGATTGGGTCGATAAATTTCACACATCGCCCAACTGCACAAATAAAATCTGTGTTTGATTGTTTGAAACCCCACACGGGTGTTGGGATGAAATTTGAAGTTCACTCATCCTGATTGATTAAATATGTCGATCGATTGATTGACAGGCTGTTATAAGCGTTAGATATCTATATTTGATGCTTATACAGTGTAGTGCACTTTGGTTGATGGTTGATTATTTTTCAATGCTATTATACATGTGTTGTATGAAAATCCATATAATTAACTTTATATGGTAATTGATTGGGCCTCATTCCAGTTTTAAAATAGAAATAATTGAAAACGATTTCGAAATGGAATATTTGAAAATATCAATATATGAAGCCGTGTTGATTAGATTGACGCCATTTTGACGTGAACGATATTTATATCGATTTTATTCATTTTAAAATGAATATTAAAAAGTAATTTTGAAATCGACGATTTCGAAATGAATTGAATTGAAAACGATTTCGAAATGAATTGAATTGAAAACGAATTCGAATTGAATTGAAAGTGAATTGAAATGAATTCTAATTGAATTGAAATTTGAATTGAATAGAAATGAATTTTAAAACGAATTTATAAAGAAGAATTCAATTTTGATTTGAATTGAAAAAAGGAAGTTGAAATTGTTTTTGAAACGAATTCAAAACTATTTATATAATTCGTTTTAAACAGAAATCGATGAAATATATATTATATATATTATATATATAATATAATGGCCTGAATAGAACGCGCCGCGCCGCGGCAGTTCGTGAATTTCGACCATTTATTTCAAACGGACATTACGGGAGATCCGACCGTCGGATTCTCCTAAAACCGGAACCGTTGGGTTTGTATCGAAAAGAGCTTTCTAATGAAGGTTAGAAATTTGAAATCTAACGGTTGGATTTGGAGATACGTCCAAATCAAATTCGAAAAAGGTCGTTGTAAGTGCAGTTCGATGACCGTTGATGGAAATCGACTGTACAGGCCTTGATAAAATTATTAAAAATAGTAATAATTTGTGTAAAATCATAAGAAATGATTTAGAAAGAATTGGGATGAAAAACTCCATATTTGAAAGGATAAAAATAGATTTTTATCGAAATGAACTAGTTTTAAACTAGAATTATAATTCTATTTATTTTTAAATAAATAAATTGAATTTGAAAAGGGTTTTGAAAATAACCAAAATTTCCAATGATTGCATTGGAGTGGATTTGAATCGAAATTGTCTTCGGAATATTTCGATGTTGGAATTCGTGATTATACAGGTGTTGTTATGGAAATTTGAAAGATATATATTTATATCGCTATTTCCAATACGACATTTGTTAGTCGTAGAATTCGATATTGAATATAAGCCGATATATTTTCTATTCAGAGCCTTGTATTGAATATCGAATGTGATTTGGGTTTGTCGTGAATGGTGTCTTCACTAACACTGTTCTTGAACCCAGTTGAGAAATGATTAAATCTTTTTATTTAGATTTAATGAAGTGTACCAATTAAATAATATTTAATTGGAATTGAATTGATTTTGATTTTTGGGTTTATCGTGAACAGTGTTTTAAATAACACTTGTTCTTTAACCCAATAATTAATGAATGTGACTTTGGGTTTATCGTGAACCGTGTTTTAAATGACACTGATTCTTTAACCCAGTCGAAGATTAAAACTAAGTGGAGTTGTAATGAATCTTTAATTAGATTGAAATGATCGAAAATGGAGTATCACCAGTTTTGCTCCAGGCGATAGTTAAATCTTTAATTAGATTTGAACGTGAAATGGTAATTGAATTTACCGATAACACTGTGGTGTTAGATATGAAGTATTACCAGTTTTACTTCATGGGATAAATAGGTTGGGATTGGGAAATTAAAACAAATGATTACTTCGGTAAGGTCCGTTAATCCCGACTAGTTTGAATTGATATTCAAAAATAGATTAAAGAATAAATTCAAGGAATTTATCTTGGATAAAATTAATGGGAACCTTTCCCTATGAATGTGAAATTTAGAAACTAACTGTCGGTTGGCCAAGCAGAATGGTTTTTCTGAATATTGATCTGATGTTGGTTTCGGCCTTCGGGGTTAATATTTAGGGAATTATTCTCTTGATTAATTTACGGTTAGTGACTAATGAATTGGAATGAGGCGTATGTTGTGTTTGTGTAACACTTATTTAAAATATACGCGAGTTATTCGGAAAGACCGGGTTTATCCCATTCTGAATAACTGATACGACGATAAGTCGAAGATGAAGACGATGGTCGAAGACCGGAGGTCTTCACGTCGTTTGGGTAATTACTGATGATCTTGATTGGGCTGTACACCCAAGAAGATGGAAACAATTAGTGATCGTCCAGACGTACTTGGAGATCGATGGATATGCGGGGTACTAGGTGCCTCCGGTTTCGTTCAGACCCAGAACGGACTTGTAAATGGACTGTGTGTCTGACATTGGATTTTAGTCCGTGTGATTGATCTCTATTAAATATATATTTGTTTGGCGGCGGAGAATTTATTCTTTTGCTTAACGCCCTTCTCTGAGACGTACGAGCTCAGGGGTTATATATTGATGGATATCAATCGCATGGAGTGAATTGCCTGTGTGGCATGCTAAGATGCAAATGATCAAGGCTTCTGTTGAAAAGCAAAGTCTTGTGGTGATGATCGAAGCACGGCCTTTGTGGCGTAGCTTTGTGTAACGTTGATTCGCGAGTATCACACCCGGTATGAATCAAAAACGGGAGACGGACATCAGGGAGGACATGCGTTTCTTTCTAGTTAGGAGTGGCGTCAGTGCTTGAACTGGCTGACGAGTTTGACTCATGTGGATGTTACTTATTATTACTTGCTGAAAAGCGAGGCGCCTCGTGATATCGGTTTCGGCCGATGCTTCTGGTCGGCTGACGGGCCAGATTTACGCCCCAAAGGGCGGAGAAACGTAGTGTTCAGGCATAATAATCCACATCGGTGGACCGGCCCTGACGATCCAAGGCCCACCTGAGTCTGGGTCCTGAGACATGGACTAGATTGTCTCGAATCGGTAGAGGATCTTGCCCCTTGCCTCGGTTCATACCATAAATGATAACCCAACTTCCAATACGTCGTCTTGCGGTTTTGATTGTAAATTTATATATGGCGACATAGTGTTATGGGGCATTCATGCCGCCTATGATTGATACTTATGATTTGAAGTTGTTTTATACACTATGCACTTATTATAGTATCAAATGATTTGGTTTAAACGTATCAAGCATTCTTTGGCTGTTATAAGGGAAAACCCTATCCTCGGCTGCGTTGCATTGTGTGATGGGACCTGGGTCTTATAACAGCTTCATTTTTCTTTATTTAGCATTGCGCTGTTTGTTTTATGCACTGGTATTCTTGGGAGAAAACCCGTTCCGTGTTATACGGCGTGGTCCCTTGATTTACCTAACTTTAAAATAAAGATTAACTGTTTTAGTTCTCACACCAGTCCCATGACTGACCTGGAGTTTATTGTTTTAACCTAAACTCTGGGTGCCCTTATTTTGACACGGGCAGCTAGTAGTTTTGGTTTTGCAGATTTATATTCACAGGATCCTGGTTTACAGCTGGAATGATATCCGGAAAGCTTTGTATCTGTATATCTCTTCTAGTTGTGTATTGAATTATTTTCCGCTGCGATGTATTTAAATGTAATTTAAATCTCTGATATTTCTGTGTAATATTCATTTATACTCTGTATATTCTTGTAATCTGATGCGTTGTTGTAATATACAATGAAACGTTCTTCTGTATGCGTTCTGTTTTGTCGTGTTCTCAAACGATAGGGCGTTTCGAACGGCCTGGATCGGTTTAGCGACTGGTTCGGACCGAGCGAAATTCCTTGCCGTCACAAGATTTGACATTTACTGTTAGTGATCATGTTTATTTAAAGGTTTCTCCGATGAGAGGAGTGATCAGGTTTGGCAAGACTGGGAAGTTGGCACCGAGATTTATTGGTCCCTTTCCTATACTTGAGCGAATTGGAACTCTTGCTTATAGGGTTCAATTGCCAGATTGGTTGCCTGGAGTGCACAATGTATTTCACGTATCTCAACTTAGAAGACATGTGCATGATTCGGATCTTGTTGTAGAAGAAGCAGCGCAACGGGATGTGGAGATAACTCCAGAATTAGCGCTCAAAAGAGAGCCATTAAAGATTGTTAGCAAAGAAACTAGAGAACTCAGAAGCAAAAAGGTTCATTTAGTTAAAGTGCAGTGGAGCAGTGATCCTAGAGACTGTACTTGGGAAACTGAGGAAAGCATTAAGCAAGCTTACCCCAAATGCAGAGTGGATATCTCTGACTAACTCCGGTGTAAGGTACTTTTACAATACTTTGCATTTACATTTTATTTCCTACTTTACTGTTGTTTCCTTTTCGAGGACGAAAAGTTTTAAGTCGGGGAGATTGTAATAACCCGGAAAATACGAGCCAATTTAAAATTTTTAAATTGGTTATTTCAAAGGGATTTGAACAATTGAAATAGAATATTTCAATAAAATAGTGAATTAGAAATAGTGAGTCAGTTTGAAAATTTGAATTCAAACTTTGACCGACTATGCAGGGTGGAAAATATAACGGATTTTAGCGAAACCAAAAATATTTAAATCTGTTAGTCAATACCTTTCTAACAAATCTGAAAAATCGAAGTTTCATAACGGGAATCAAAAGTTATGGCCGAATGAATTTTCAGAAGAGTCGGTATATAGAATATATAGCCCTGGAAAATTGATATTTTGCATACGACCTCGGAATTCGACGAAACCACTTTTGTTGGGTCCGGGATGTCAAACTATTGCTAGGTTTCAAATTTCATAATTTTTGAATCTAGTATGTGAGCGTGGCAAAAGAAAATGTGTTTGGTCGATTTCTGTTAAATTGGATCGACCAGAAAATGGCCATTTTTCAAACGACCTCAGAATTCGACGAAACTAGTTTTGTTGGGACCGTAGCGTCAAAACATAGCTAGATTTATTTTTCTGGAATTTTTCGAATCAGTTTGTGGCCCTGGCAAATTGAAATGTGCGTTCAGAGTTAAAAATTAAATGTTTTATACTTTAATTTGAAAAATAACTGATTGTAACAGTCGAATTGGCCTACGAAACATATCCCAGTGTGTCCGGAATGGGGGTATTTAGCTAGGGGCGACAGTCGTTGGGTTTAAAAAGGAGTTCGTTTGGGAAAACACTATTTAAAAATTAAATATAATCCTCGACCAATCATATTTCTCCATTCATAAATTAAAAAAAAAATATCAGAAACCCCCCCCCCCCCCCCCCCCGACCCCGACATCGACGACGGAAAGCTTCCCCCCCCCCCTTCCCTGGCGATTTCCGATCGCCACAGCCCGAATTAGCCCCTCCCCCAGTTCAACTTTTTGTAGTTCTCCTTCCCCTCTTCAAATCCATATAAGGAGCTCCCCCTATCGTTGCTTCTACGTCGAGATATCCCCCTCCAATGTTCCGACCTTTAAACCGCCGTCGCCGATCTGGACCACCGAACGCCACCAAACCACCGTGCGCCTGTAGCCCTCTCGAAGCTCTTCCACGTCCAACTCCCTGATCGTCCCCTCGTGCCCCGGTTCTCGCGAAAACCGCAAACCTAGTTTTGAACCATCGTGAAAGTGAGTTTTTCCTTGATCTTTACACTTTGAAAAATCATATCTTTTTGGTGTGTTGACGAAATTCGATGAAACAGGAAACATCGAGACCACAAGGAAGCTCTCTACCCAATAGAAGAAGCTGCGGATTTTTCTGACATCGTATCGATTTTTAGCGCTCAGAAAACCAAGGTGAGAAATCTAAATTATCGTGAAATTGAATGGAAAATGTCGTGTATAATTTATATAAGCGAAATATAAATTACATACGTGTTGTATACCTCATGTACATGCGTAGTGTAAGCTATATAAGCGAAATATAAATTACATACGTGTTGTATACCTCATGTACATGCGTAGTGTAAGCTATATAAGCGAAGTATGAATTTTTACATGCATAGAATAATTGATATATGTGTTGAAATGCAAGTGAAATATAGCAATTATATATATATATATATATATATATATATATATATATATACTCCCCTCGTCCACAAACCATGGACGATATTTATTGTGTTGAATTGGTGTGAAATATTGGATGAAAAATACGAATGGTTGAATAATTGTTTGTGGTTGATATTGTTTGGTTGTGGTTGAAAAATACCCATTGGTGATTGAAATGAATTGGAAATATTTGTGGAAATAAAAATAAACATGCCGCCTGCGTGCGAATTAGATGCATGAATCCCCATTGTCAAAAACCGCGAGGTTTTAAGGTAGAGCGAGGAGCCATACTAGGGACGGTGCCGGTTTTAACTACCCTGCCGTTATGCTGCCGAAATTTTGAATAATCTTTGTGTGTTAGAATTATTTTCATATGTTGAAATTATTTTCATGCATAGAAATTAAAGTCATATATTGAAACTATGTCCATGTGTGGAAATATTCATGTGTTGAAAAGTGTTATATGAAAATTAAATTCATTTGTGAATGAATGAAGTGTTTAAACAATAAAAATCACATTTTTTTATATATATGAAGTATGAAAAATATTCGCCTTATATAAATAATTTCAACCATAAAAATCCCATCTTTCTAATATGAACAATATAAATAAAATGTCCATGTGTGGAAATACTCATTTGTTGAGAAGTGTGTGTAGTGGAAAGGTTCATGTGTTGAATAAAAAGATCGAACAATAAAAATTACATTTTTATTGAAACTATGAAGTGCTAAAACATCTATTTGTCGAATAAATATTTTAAATGATAAAAATATCATTTTTATCATATGTGTGATATGCTAAAGATATGCGGACGTTGAAATAAATATTTGTGATAGAAATATTATTTTTAACATGCATAGGAACTAAATAAAATAGTCATGTGTTGAAATCTATTTTAGTTCGCCAAATTTTCATCTTTGAAATGTGAAGTGTTAAAAATAGCCACTTGTTCAAATAAACGTGCATGAGTTGAAATATACATTAATTAGCTAATGATATG
Source organism: Allium sativum (assembly GCA_030737875.1). Classification (NCBI taxonomy): domain Eukaryota; kingdom Viridiplantae; phylum Streptophyta; class Magnoliopsida; order Asparagales; family Amaryllidaceae; genus Allium; species Allium sativum. The sequence continues at coordinate 515,671,444 of CM060919.1, read as the reverse complement.
ATTTTAGCATATGCATGCAACATTAGAATGAATGGTGTTTTTAAAACTGAAGAAAATCAAATATGAAATTGAATGGAAAATGATAAGTGATAGGAATTGTATATGTGTATATGCATATCTATTGAACAGGTTAAAGCAAAAGGGGCTAGAGAAGAGAAATAGAATTTTGTGCCCGACAAATAGGTACACATTTACCGCTTTGTTTGGGTGATGATTTTATGAGCCTGTTGGCTAGCCGCTTGGCTTTTTCTTTTTCTTTTTGATATGAGACGCCCGTGTGGCTATTTGGGAATTTTCCCAGACCCTCCCGTACAAAGGAGGTTATGGCGAAATTTTCCAAAATTTAAAGGCGTTAGTGAAATAATTGAAGTGGAAACGATATAGGAATTTTTGAATGAACTATATTTATATAAATATATAAATATAAATAGAATTAAAACGAAACGTGGCCATGCAGTTCGGGTTTTGAAACCGTGATTTCAAACGACTAGTGCGGGAAATCCGACCATTGGATTTTCCCAAAACCGCAACCGTTGGGTCTGCCTTGGAAATATCTTTCCAACGGCACCAACTTTGTGAAGATCCGACGGTTGGATTGTCTGGAATGTTTAATTCAAAACTGAAGAAAAACAGCGCCAGAAACGATTATATTTATATATATATATAAATATAACTAAATTAAATCGAATAACGACGCTGCAGTTCGTAAATTGAAATCGTAACTTCAAATGGTTAGTGTGGAAGATCCGACCGTCGGATTTTCCCAAAACTGAAACCGTTGGATTCGTTTTGAAAAGACCTTCCTAATGATGTAAAATTTGTGAAGATCCAACGGTTAGATTTTCATTTATGTGTAAAACAAAATTAGTGAAAAGCAGCGCCAGTGCATCGACACGACCTGAAACGTCGTTTAATTAAATATGGCCGTTTTAAATTAAATAAAAATGGCGATATATCGTTATAAAATATTATGGACGATATAGAGTGGAAATAAACCAATTTTGTTGTGTTTTCTTGATGTGTGATGGTTGAATGTATTTGACATGAAAATTATAACTAAATAACTGAAATGTGAATGTTGAATAGTCCAACCATGTGATTAATTGATTTGAAAGTCTAAATATACGTGGGTTATTTGAAAAGGCCGAGTTTAACTCATTTCAAATAATCGATCGACGTTGAGAAGTCGAAGAGTCGAAGACGACTGAAGACCGACGATCTCCACATTGGATGGATGGGCGCTACAGATGCTCGTGATTGGAGTAGCTACCATGAAGGAATTGAAGTAGTAGCCGTCCAAACATACTGTTGATTGTACGGATATACGAGGAATTGGTGCCTCCGGTTTCGTTCAGACCCAGAATGGACTTGTAAATGGACTGTGTGTCTGACATTGGATTTTGTTCTGTGTTGATTGATCTCTGTTAAATATATATCTGTTTGGCGGCGGAGAATTTATTCTCTTGCTTAACGCCCTTCTCTGAGACGTACGAGCTCAGAGGTTATGTATTGACAGAAATCAGTCGCATGGAGTGGATTGCCTGTGTGGCACGCCTAAGTGGCATATGATCAAGGCTTCTGTTGCAAAGCAAAGTCTTATGGTTGATGATCAAAGCATGGTCTGTGTGACGTAGCTTTGTGTGTAACGTGAATTCGTGAGCCTCACACCCCGTTATGAGTCAAAAACGGGAGAAGGACCCAAGGAGTGCATGACGTTTCTTTCTAGCTATAGTGGTGTCAGTGACCTCCCAGCCCTGACATTTATATCTACTTTTCACTTGTGTGGTTGTTGGAATGCGAGGCGCCTCGATTATAGGTCTGTAAGGACCGGGAAACGTGTGTTCAGGAATAATTAATCCTCAAAAGTAAGAGAGGACCGGCCTTGGAGGATCCAGGGGATTGCTGTGTGCGGTCCCGAGGCATTTGCTAGAGTGTCGCGAACGGAGAGGAGCTTGCCCCTTGCCTCGACTCATGAAGGAATCCAATTTCCAATACGAAATATGCGAATATGATTGTATTACTAGTATGGCAACATAGTAGATGGTAGTTATGCCGCCTAGGATTGATATTTATGATTGAATTGCTTTTGAAACATATATGCACTAGTAATAATATCGAACACCTTTGTTTTATTCGTATGAATCATCTTTGGCCATTATAAGGTAAAAACTCTATCCTCCGGCTTGCGTTGCATTGTGTGATGGGACCTGGGTCTTATAATGGCTTCATTTTATAAAAAGCATTGCGTTGATTTAATCATTTACTTTATTTCATGCACTAGCACTCATTGGAGTAAACCCGTTCCGCGAAAGTGGCGTGGTCCTTTGATTTGCCTTATTATTGTTGTTAATAAGTTGAGTAGATTTCTCATACCAGTCCCATGACTGACTCGTAGTTTGTTTCACCTTGCAAACTCGGGTGCCCTCATTTTCACATGGGCAGCCTAGTTACAGGTTTCTGACGCACCTTTTGGCTCATGGCGAGGCTTGACTACACTGTGCTGACTTGGATTTTCTCCGCCATTATTGTATCTATATTATGATTCCGCCATTGGCGATGTAGATTGATATTCCTTTTGTGTACTCTTTATGTATGATTCCGCCTCAGGCGATGGTGACTGATTATGTATCATTATGCACTAAGTTGTATCCTGTACTGTGCTTCTCTGATGTGATGATATCTATATGATTCCGCTGTCATATGTGTGTAAATTATTCTATTTTCTGTTTATGCTATTATCTGTGATCTGCTAATGATGATTAATGTGTTATATTCCAATGATTATCCTTAACACCGTGTCACAGGGTTTTGGGATCGTCACACACTTGTTCAAATAAATATGCATGAGTTGAAATATTCATTAATTAGCTAATGATATGATTTTTGCCTATGCATGCAACATTAGAATGAATGGTGTTTTTAAACCAAAGTGAATCAAATATGAGGTTGAATGGAAAATGATAAGTGATAATAATTGCATATATGTACATGCATATTTATTGAACAGGTTATAGCAAAGAGGCTAGAGAAGAGGAATAAAATTTTGTGCCCGACAAATAGGTACACGTTTGCTGTTTTGTTTGGGTGATGATTTTATGAGCCTGTTGACTAGCCGCTTGGCTTTTTCTTTTTCTTTTTGACATGAGACGCCCGTGTGGCTATTTGGGAATTTTCCCAGCCCCTCCCGTACAATGGAGGTTATGGCGAAATTTTCCAAAATTTAAAGGCGTTAGTGAAATATTTGAAGTGAAAACAATATAGGAAGTTTTGAATGAAATATAATTTTATAAATATATAAATATAAATAAAATTAAAACGAAACGTGGCCGTGCAGTTCTTGTTTTGAAACCGTGATTTCAAACGACTAGTGCGGGAAATCCGACCATTGGATTTTCCCGAAACTGCAACCGTTGGGTTCGCCTTGGAAATATCTTTCCAACGGCACCAACTTTGTGAAGATCTGACGGTTGGATTGTCTGGAATGTTTAATTCAAATCTAAAGAAAAACAGCGCCAGAAACGATTATATATATATATATATAATGAAATTAAATCGAATAACGACGCTGCAGTTCGTAAATTGAAATTGTAACTTCAAATGGCTAGTGTGGAAGATCCGACCGTCGGATTTTCCCGAAACTGAAACCGTTGGATTCGTTTTGGAATTATCTTCCTAATGATATAAAATTTGTGAAGATCCAACGGTTAGATTTTCAGATATGTGTAAAACAAATTTAGTGAAAAACAGCGCCAGTGCATCGGCACGACCTGAATCGTCGTTTAATTAAATATGGCCGTTTTAAATAAATAAAAATGGCGATATATCGTTATAAAATACTATAGACGATATAGAGTGGAAATAAACCAATTTTGTTGTGTTTGCTTGATATGTGATGGTTGAATTTATTTAACATGAAAATTATAACTAAAGAACTAAAATGTGAATGTTGAATAGTCCAACCATGTGATAAATTGATTGGAAAATTTAAATATACGTGGGTTATTTGAAAAGGCCGAGTTCATCTCATTTCAAATAATCGATCGACGTTGAGAAGTCGAAGAGTCGAAGACGGTTGAAGACCGACGATCTTCACATTGGATGGATGGGCGCTACTGATGCTCGTGATTGGAGTAGCTACCGTGAAGGAGCTGAAGTAGTAGCCGTCCAGACATACTGTTGATTGTACGGATATGCGAGGAATTGGTGCCTCCGGTTTCGTTCAAACCCAGAACGGACTTGTAAATGGACTGTGTGTCTGACATTGGATTTTGTTCTGTGCTGATTGATCTCTCTTAAATATATATCTGTTTGGCGGCGGAGAATTTATTCTCTTGCTTAACGCCCTTCTCTGAGATGCACGAGCTCAGAGGTTATGTATTGATAGAAATCAGTCGCATGGAGTGGATTGCCTGTGTGGCACGCCTAAGTGGCATATGATCAAGGCTTCTATTGTAAAGCAAAGTCTTGTGGTTGATGATCAAAGCATGTTCTGTGTGACGTAGCTTTGTGTATAACGTGAATACGCGAGCCTCACACCCCGGTATGAGTCATAAACGGGAGAAGGACCCAAGGAGTGCACAGCGTTTCTTTCTAGCTATGGTGGTGTCAGTGACCTCCCAACCCTGACATTTATATATACTTTTCACCTGTGTGGTTGTTGGAATACGAGGCGCCTCGATTATAGGTCTGTAAGGACCGGGAAACGTGGGTTCAGGAATAACTAATCCTCAAAAGTAAGAGAGGACCGGCCTTGGAGGATCCAGGATTTCTGTGTGCGGTCCCGAGGCATTTGCTAGAGTGTCTCGAACGGAGAGGAGCTTGCCCCTTGCCTCGACTCATGAAGGAATCCAATTTCCAATACGAAATATGCGAATGCGATTGTATTACTAGTAGGGCGACATGATATATGGTACCCATGCCGTCTAGGATTGATATTTATGATTGAAATCGCTTTTGAAATATATATGCAATAGTAATAATATCAAACACTTTTGCTTTATACGTATGAAGCATTTTTGGCCATTATAAGGTAAAACTTTATCCTCCGGCTTGCGTTGCATTGTGTGATGGGACCTGAGTCTTATAATGGCTTTATTTTATAAAAAGCATTGCGATGATTTAATCATTTACTTTATTTCATGCACTAGCACTCATTGGAGTAAAACCGTTCCGCGAAAGTGGCATGGTCCTTTGATTTGCCTTATTATTATTGTTAATAAGTTAGGTAGATTTCTCATACCAGTCCCATGACTAACTCATAGTTTGTTTCACCTTGCAAACTCGGGTGCCCTCACTTTCACATGGGCAGCCTAGTTATAGGTATCTGGTGCACTTTTGGCTCATGGCGAGGCTTGACTACACCGTGCTGACTTTGACTCTTTCCGCCATTATAGTATATGTATTATGATTCCTCCATTGGCGATGTAGACTAATATTTATTTTGTGTACTTTTTGTGTATGATTCCGCCTCTGGCGATGGTGACTGATTATGTATTATTATGCACTAAGTTGTATCCTGCACTGTGCTCTCTGATGTGGTGATATCTATATGATTCCGCTGTCATATGTGTGTAAATTATTCTATTTTATGTTTATGCTATTATCTGTGATCTTCTAATGATGATTAATGTGTTATATTCCAATGATTATCCTTAACACCGTGTCACGGGGTTTTGGGGTCGTCACAGTATATTTTAAATAAAATAGTTTTAATGAATATTGTTTTAATAAGTTTTTAAAAAGGGATATACTATTATTTTGGATGATAAAGGAATTAACTACAGAAGTAGTTAATGATTGAAATAAATTATTATTTTTAATTAATAATAATTTAGAAAATTACTTTCTAATGGGAATTCATTTGAAAAGTAATCTAAGTGGAATGAAATACAATGGAATAGTGAAAGGAGTTTATGAATAGGGTTTGTTTAAGACCTGAGTTTTATAACAAAGTTATAAAAGGAGTTTTTAAGCAAATATTATAGCTTAAAATAAATGTTACTTAATTATTCGAAGCGTAAGAAGGTTTTATGAAACCATATTTTGAATAGAATAATGAAATGGAATTTGTATTGATATTGGAATAAAGTATCGAGTTTTGAATTACAACTTATATCAATCTTAAGATATGAACGTTATTGATCAAGGTCTGAGAGGTAATTAAAATACCCCAACTTGAACGACTCCAGGATTGTCTGAGAATGATACTAGTTGTAAGGGTAAAGGAGGCTAGTGAAATTTATTATTTCATCTGCAAAATAATAACGCAACGTTTGTTTAAATTTGGAATATATATACATATGTAATAACCCAGAAATCTGAGCCAATTTAAATTTTTTATTTTGGCAATGTTGATGAATTTTGAATATTTAAAATGAATTATTTTAAATAATGACGACGAGAAATTTATTTTGAATGGAATTAGAACGTATATAATTATTTGAATCGTCGTTAGAATACAAATATTTATTTATAATTATAAAATGAATTGAAAATGGCGCGGTAGTTCGAAAATTCGATTTCAAATTTCAAATGAACGAGAGGATTCAAAATAAACCGGATTTTGGCGAAACCAAAAATATTAGAATCTATTTGAGAATATCTTTCCAATGAATCTGAAAAATTGAAATTTCATAGCGGGAATCAAAAGTTATGCCCAGTTCAAAATTCAGAATAGTCGCTATAGAATTTTGGCCCTTAAAAATGGAAATTTTGCAAACGACCTCGGTTTTCGACGAAACCACTTTTGTTGGATCCGTGATGTCAAGTTATTGCTAGGTTTCAAAATTCATAATTTTCTGAAGCAATATGTGAGTGTGGCGAAAGAAAACGCGTTTGAACAGTTTTTGTCAATTTCGATCGACCAGAAAATGGCCATTTTTCAAACGGTCTCAGAATTTGACAAAATTAGTTTTGTTAGGACCGTATCGTCAATATGAAGCTAGATAATATTTTTTGGGAATTTTAGAGTCCGTATGTGGCCCCGGTAAATTGAAATGTGAGTTCAAATTTAATATATAGATTTATATTTTGATTTTGACGGAAACTGATCGAAATAGCCGAACTGGCTTACGATACATATCCCATTGTGTTCGGGATGAGGGAAATTAGCTGGGGACGACAGTCGGTGGGTTGGATTCGGGATTCGTATGGAGAAGTTACTTTTTAGAATTAAAAATAAAAATAAAATAATATAATTATATATAATAACTCACACACCCCCTCCTTCATATCCTTTCTCTCTCCCCGGTGGATCAAAATTGAATTTCAAAAAGAAAAGAAAAAAAACCGAAAACCTCCCGTCGCACCCCCCTCCCTCGCCAGCGCCGCCCTACCTGACACCGCCTCCGGCCTCGAACGAACCCCCTCCGCCTCCTCCGCCCCACTTCTTCTTCCCCGAGCCCCAAACCCTCGAACCAACCCAGAAAGGCGTGCCCTAGCCCCCTGAAACCCCACATCGCGAGGTCGCCGCCTCCGCCTGATCCTTGCGCCACCGCGGAAAGCAACCCCCTCCTCTGAGCCTCCCTCTTCGCAGAAATGTGAGTTTTTTTTTCTTTTCTTTATGAGATCCAACATAGTTTAAATTCGGATTTTAGTGTGTAATAACATTGTTTAAACTCTAGATTTTCAAGTGAAATGATGTAAGAATAAGAATATGATCTTTATATTATAGGAATAATAAAAATATAATTTTTATTTAAGTATGATAATAAAAATATGATTTTTATTAGATGTAAAGATTAAAAATATGATTTTTATATTATATAGATAATAAAAATTTGATTTTTATATATGTAGCATAGTAAAGACTATATTTTTATCATAATAAAGATTATATTGTTATCATAGTAAAGATTATATTTATATAAGTGAAAAGATTATATTTATATATGTGAAAAGTTCGATATTTTTATATATGGAAAGTTCAATATTTTTATATATAGAAAGGTGGGATTTTTATATATGTTGTAGCAAAATAAAAATTCGATCTTTATATAGGAGGTAGAAATATAAAAATATAATTTTTATATATGAAGAAGCATCGTAAAAATTATGAAGTAGCGAAGATAAAGAAGTGATTTTTATAATTTAGATTTCGAAATATAATTTTTATATAGGAAGTGGCGAATTAAAAATGTGATTATTATACGAACAGTATAAAAATAAAAATGTGATTTTTATTTATAAAGATCATTGTTTAAAAACCTGATTTTTAACATACACTGCATGAAACAGATCGATGGAAGCACAACGAAGATTTTCTACATAAGAAGAGTCGCGGCGTTTGCTTTAACTTATGGGTGAGAACTCCTCACTTTTATTTTAATTTCTAGTTTGAAATATATACTAGGATGCATACGGTGCTTAGCAGGACCCAACACCCGTCGTCCACAGACCATGGATGACTTGTTTGTTTGATTGATGTGTTGTGAAATTTTATCGTGTGATGTGGAATGAATAAATATTTTATAGTTAAAAATATAATTTTTAACGTGTATATAGAGTAAATAATTATAAACAAATCGGACGGCTTGTTTATGTACACCCATTTGACTGATATTGATTGGGACGATAAATTTTACACATCGTCCAACTACACGAATAAAAATTTATGTCTGTTGATTTGAAACCCCACACGGGTATTGGGATGATATTTGACGTACACTAATCCCGATTGTTTAGTTGTATGTCAATCGATGGGTTGATAGACTGTGTAAGCGTTAATTATTTGTATTTAATGCTTATGCAGTTGTGTGGTGCACTCTGGATGATGGTTGATTATTTATCGTTGCTATTATATACATGTGTTGTATGGAATCCATATAATTTACAATATATGGTAATTGATTGGGCCTCATTCCAAGTTGGAAAATAAAAAATATTCATGTGTTGAATAAAGAAAATTCATGTGTTGAATAAAATATATATTCATGTGTTGAATAAAAGAAAATTCATGTGTTGAAGAAAATATTCATTTGTTGAATAGAATAACGAAGTTATTGAAATATATAAAGCCGTGTTGGTTAGATTGACGCGATTTTGACGTGAACGATATTTATATCGATTTTATTCATTTTTATAATGAATATCGAAATGAAATTGATTTCAAAATCTAATGTTTTGAAAATGTTATCATTTGTATATCGATGATATGGAATATTCAATTTTGATTTGAAATTGAATAGGAAGTTGAAATTGTTTTTAAAACGAATTTAAAACGATTTATAAAATACGTTTTAAAAGGAAATCGATAAATATATATAATATATATATTATATATATATAATGCCCTGAATAGAACGCGCCGCGGCAGTTCGCGAATTTCGACCATTGTCTTCGAATGGATATTACAGGAGATCCGACCGGTGGATTCTCCTAAAACTGGAACCGTTGGGTTCGTGTCGAAAAGAGTTTTCTAACGAATATTAGAGATTTGAAATCTAATGGATGGATTTGGAATTATGTCCAAATCAAATTTGGAAAAGGTCACTGTAAGTGCAGTTTGATGGCCGTTGATGGAAATCGACTGTACGGGCCTTGATAAAATTATTAAAAATAGTAATAATTTGTGTAAAATCATAAGAAATGATTTGGAAAGAATTGGGATGAAAATTTCCAAATTTTAAAAGATAAAAATAGATTTTTATCGAAATGAACTAGTTTTGAACTAGAATTAAAGTCCATTTATTTTTAAAATAAATAAATTGGATTTGAAAGGGTTTTAAAAGTAACCAGAATTTCCAATAATTGAATTGGAATGGATTCGAATCAAAATTGTCTTTGGAATATTTCGATGTTGGATTTCGTGATTATATAGATATTATTATGGAAATTTGAAAGATATATTTATATTGTTATTCCCAAAACGATATTTGTTGGTCGTAGAATTTGATATTGAATATAAGCCGATATATTTTCTATTCAAAGCCTTGTATTTATTATCAAATGGGATTTGGGTTTGTCGTGAATGGTGTCTTTATTAACACTATTCTTAAACCCAGTTGAGAAAAAGATTAAATCTTTTTATTTAGATTTATTGAAATGTGTCAATTAAATGATATTTAATTGGAATTGAATTGGAAATGATTTTTGGGTTTACCGTGAAGAGTGTTTTAAATAACAATCGTTCTTTAACCCGATAATTAATGAAATGTGAATTGGGTTTGTCGTGAACTATGTTTTAATGACACTTGTTCTTTAACCTGATTTACAGTGAAATGTGATTTGGAATTTGTAAATCTTTTGTTAAGATTTAAAGGAGATTTTCCAAAGTAAAGTTTTCCAATTTAATAAAATAAATTTGAATGGAATGGAATTCGATTTGGTAATAATCGAAGTGAATTTCTGTGGAGGAAGATGTTTGCGAACAAATTATACAATTGTAAACAACTGTAAAATCTGTTCGGCTTTCCTAAACAACAAGGATTGTTGTAGAGGGTGTCGAACTCTAGGACCAAAAATATTTTAATTAATAAATCCAATCAAGTTATTCCAGGATTTTGATTGATTGAAAACACAAAAAATAACATCCATTAAATAAAAAAGAGAGATTTATCTAATAAGAGAAAGCAATTAGGGGATAATGACATTGATAAGATTCACACTCATCAATAGCCAACAAATAAATATAGATCTAATTCATGTTTCTGTCACAAACACGAATCAACTATAAATAGATTCTTTGAAACAAATAAGTAAATAACGACAAGCATAGCCTATGCAGGAGATGAGCTCTTAAACAACCATAGACTATCAGGGCAAATTCACAAATTAATTTCTAAAACTCTAAAATTAGATCTATATCTGATAATTGTTAGATCGAACACGAATATACCCTATGGAGGAGCATAGCTCTTAAACGACACAGAATATGAAGGTTCAGATCTAACCCCTAATTCAGATCCAGATCTACATGTATAAAGTCCCCATCTATTGGCTATGTGATTCATGTTGAATCATATCTATTAGCATCATCACCCCCTAATCAAAGGGGATTAGCTAGACATAGTTAAAGAAGAAGAAAAACAAAAATTAAATAACATGAACATAAATAAAACTAAAACTAAATAGAACAGAGGAAGAATGATTTTATTACAAGAAGGGAATTACAGAATAAAACCCAATGTGTTTTTACAATGAATGAGATAAGGTGTATTTATAGCTAATATGACAAAGGCTACTTGGCAAATTCCATAATGTGGGACTAAAGAGTTAGCCCAACTAACACATAAGCTAGTGTGAACGCAGCTGTAGAGTGAGAGGCCTTGCAAATGAGCTAATGTGAACATGTGCAGTGCGTGAATGAGAAGTCTTGCAAATGAGCTAATGTGAACGCACATCAGTGAGATGCCCTGCAAATGAGCCAATGTGAATGCAATATGAGTCTTTAGTGAGCCAAATCTACCCAACTGAACTCTATTTGCAACCGTTCTTCAAACTTTAAACTCTTCAAGCTTTAGTAATTTCAATTTCACTATTTTTAAGCAAATTCTTCATGCTTTATCCATCAAATGCTCTAAACCAAGATTTTTATCAACAAACTAAAAATACAGTTATAAATACACAATATTAATTATTTTAAATAGAAAACTAGATAAATAAGCGGATAAAATATACACCTTTACGTGTATATCAGAAGACACCTAATATATCTGGAATTTAAAAGGCTTTGCCCTTATTCCATTTATATTATTAGTCGGATATGGAAGTTTATATCGATTATATATATCGATTTGTTTTCTATGAAGATTCCATTGTAAATGGAATGTGATTTTGGGTTGTCGTGAACGGTATCTTTAATAATACTGTTCTTAGACCCAACGGAGTTAAGAAAATCAGAAACTAACCGAAGATTAGTTAAGTTGAATGGTTTCCTGGGTATTGATCTGATGTTGGTTTCGGCCTTCGGGGTTATTACTTAGGTAATTGTTCACTTGCTAATTTACGGTTAAAGGCTGATGGAATAGAATGTGATTTTGGGCTTATCGTGAACCGTGTTTTAAGTGATATTGGTTCTTTAACCCAGTTAAAGACAGGATATGGTTTCCCAAGTTAAACAATCATTAATATTGATTTTTGGGAAGATTAAAACCAAGTGGAGTTTTAATAATCATTAATTAGATTGAAATGATCGAGAATGGAGTATCACCAGTTTTGCTCCAGGCGATTGTTAAATCTTTAATTAGATTTGAACGTGAAATGGTAATTGAATTTACCGATAACACCGTGGTGTTAGATATGAAGTATGACTAGTTTTACTTCATGGGATGAATAGGTTGGGGTTGGGAAATTTAACAAGTGAATACTTCGGTAAGGTTCGCTATCCCGACTAGTTTGGATAAACCATAATTTGGTTTTAATTGATATTAAAAAGAAGATTAAAAAAATAAATTTAAAGGATTTAGCTTTGATAAAATTAATGGGAAACCTTCCCAAAGTATAAGAATATTTGAATAAAAGAATATTCTGAATTGGAATGAGGCATATGTTGTGTTTTTGTAACACTTGTTTATTATATACGCGGGTAATTCAGAAAGACCGGGTTTACCAATTTTGAATTACTTATTCGACGATGTGTCGAGGATGAAGACGGTGGTCGAAGACCGGAGGTCTTCACATCGTTTGGATAATTACTGATGATCTTGATTGGGCTGTACACCCGAGAGGAGGGAATCAGCTGGTGATCGTCCAAACGTACTTGGAGATCGATGGATATGCGAGGTACAAGGTTCCCCCGGTTTCGTTCAGACCCAGAACGGACTTGTAAATGGACTGTGTGTCTGACATTGGATATCATTCTGTATGATTGATGGATATCGGTTGCATGGAGTGGTTTTCCTGTGTGGCATGCTAAGATGCAAATGATCAAGGCTTTTGTTGAAAAGCAAAGTCTTGTGGTTGACGATCAAAGCACCGCCTGTGTGGCATAGCTTTGTGTAGCGTTAATTCGCGAGCCTCACACCCCGGTTATGAACCAGAAACGGGAGAGGACATTAGGGAGGGCATGCATTTCTTTCTTGCTAGGGTGGTGTCAGTGACCTACCAGCCCTGACATTTATATTATTTTCACCTGTGTGGTTGTTGGATTGCGAGGCGCCTCGGATATATCGGTGACTATGTGGAGCCGATGGAGTCATTTGGCTCATTTACGCCCCCAAAGGGCGGGGAAACGCAGTGTTCAGGCATTTTAATCCACATCGGTGGACCGGCCTTGACGATCCAAGGGCCCACCTAAGTCTGGGTCCTGAGACTCGGGCCAGACAGTCTCGAAATTGGTAGAGGACGATCCTTGGCCTCGGTTCATAGATCGAAATCCAATTTCCAAATACGTGACTTTACGGTTTTGATTGTAGAGCCTAGTAATGGCGACATGATATATGGTACCCATGCCGTCTATGATTGAAACTTTTGATTGAAATTGTTTTGACCCTATACACTTATAGTAATAATAAAAGATGAAATTTCGCGTATCAAGCATTCTTTGGCTATTATAAGGGAAAACCCTATCCTCCGGTTTGTGTTGCATTGTGTGATGGGACCTGGGTCTTATAATAGCTTCATTGTTCTTTATTTAGCATTGCGCTGTTGTTTTATGCACTGGTATTCTTGGGAGGAAACCCGATCCGTGTTATACGGTGTGGTCCCTTGATTTACCGAACTTTAAAATAAAGATTAATAACTGTTTTAGTTCTCACACCAGTCACATGACTGACCTGGAGTTTATTATTTTAACCTTAACTCTGGGTGCCTTTATTTTCCACACGGGCAGCTAGTAGTTTTGGTTTTGCAGATTTATATTCATAGGAACCTGGTTTACAGCTGGAATGATATCCGGAAAGCTCTGCATCCGTATATCTCTTTTAGTTGTGTATTGCATTATTTTTCCGCGGCAGTAATGTATTTAAATCTCTGGTATTTTCCTGATGTATAATATTTATTTATACTCCGTTATATTCCTGTATTCTGATGAGTTGTTGAAATAAGCAATGAAATGTTCTTCTGTTTGTGTTCTGATTAGTCTTGTCCTCAATACAATCCGGGCTTTCCTTACAGAGGAATTCAGGTCGTTTCAGCTTGGTATCGGAGCTTTGGTTTACAGAGCTCGGAGAATAAGACACATTAGAACCAAACGAAAGAATTCATCAGAAATTGGATTAGTAATATCCAATGAGAATGTCTCGTTAGAGATGGGATCAGTAGTATTGTAACGACACGGATTTCGCTCGGACCTAATCGATCGCTAAATCGACCAAGACCGTTCGAATCCCGCATACGCTAACTCTGGGTATACAACCCATCAGAACAAATAACAGAAGACTTTTATAAACATCATAATACTGTTACATCAGAGTACAGAATATCAGAGTATGTCGAAATATAACAATACAGCGGAAGATGATTTTACAATAAATGCATAGTGGAAATATAAGATAACACAACGGAAGACGATGTATGCACTGGACACAGCTTTAAGCTTCAATCCATAATCCTACTCAAAATAAGTATCTGCAAAACAAACTACTCGACTTCCCATGTGGAAAATAGGGGCACCCGAGTTTGCAAGGGAAAAGCAAACTACAGGTCAGTCATGGGACTGGTGTGAGAAACTCTACAGTTAAAATTAACTTATTTAATCATAAGACAAATCATAGGACCACACCGCTAACGCGGAACGGGTTTACCCCCATGAATGCAAGTGTATAAACAACAATCGGTAATATAGATATGGATCTACTATGCATCAATCAACATGCAATATCCCAATCTACCCATTTAGATTAATCACCACTTAGATTTTCCAAATCCAATTCAATTTACAGAAATTATTCCTTTGGATTTTATTCCCGATTTCTTATTTCAAATCATTTGAAAAACCTATCTAACTTTCTATATCAAAGTAGATTTCACTTCGGGATCTCAAATCAAATCATTTGGAAATATGAATTCCAAAACATAACTATGCATGCAAACAAGTATGCAACCAAATATCGTGCTCCCCATGGACAAGGCAAAGGGTACGCACCTAGCAACTCGATATATATAAATGTGCACCTACCCCACATAGGAGCAGGCTACACCGACGATGCACCTCCCACACATGGAGAGCATACCCCGCCCTCTCACCCATACTTTTAGTCTCAGGGTTACCCGAATCTTTAGCCACATACTAAATCATTTCATATCCCGAAGTAGGGAAAATCATTTCACAACATAATAATCACAAGTACTTTCAAAATATAGTACTTCACATCAGTAATTCACACATATGATCAGTCACTATTAATCACATAACCTTTGAGCTCGTACGTCTCAAAGAAGGGTGTTAAGCAAGAGAATAAATTCTCCGCCACCAAACAGATATGTTACCAATAGCAACTAATAAATACACAATGAAGTACAATGTAAAACCACAATACATTTCTAATCATTTTAGAAATCATCTGGTTTTAGCCCTCGAAATCCTTCCTATTTTATAAAACATTCCCTGTCCAAAATCGGGAATACATTTCTTTTCACTTAAGAAAAATATCATTTCAAAATCATTCATTAAATTTGAAATGAACTCAACAACTTCGCTAACACCTCATAGTCAAATCGTGAAGTGTTTCACAAGGCGTTAGCATATCAGTATTTCTACCCAACCCAATGCTAAATGTAAAAGCATATTCTGCTCATAAACTGGTCGAGCACCATCCAAACAATCAATCAGTCACAATCAATATCAACAACCACGTATATTTAGTTTACACCACATCTCATGTTTTTGGTAAATTTAATCACCATTCATTCTTTCAAATTTAGTTAAAGATTTATTCAAACTCCAATTGGTTTCATCTCTAAAATCATTTCATATTGATTGTTCTGCTTTTTGGAAATTAATCCTGCTTTTACGCGGGTTAAAGAACTAATGTCATTTAAACACAGTTCACGAAAAACCCCAAATCCCATTTGATATTAAACACAAGGCTCTGAATAGAAAATAGTATCGGCTTATATTCAACATCAAATTCTGAAACCAACAAATATCGTATTGGAAATAACGATATTAATATATATCTTTCAAATTTCCACAACCATATCTGTATAATCACGAAATCCAACATCGAAATATTCCGAAGATAATTTTGATTCTAATTCATTCCAATTCATATATTGGAAATTCTGGTTACTTTTAAAACCCCTTTCAAATTCAATTTATTTATTTCAAAAATAAATTGATTTTTATTATAGTTAATAACTAGTTCATTTCGATAAAAATCTATTTTTATCTTTTCAAATATGGGATTTTTCAGCCTAATTCTTTCCAAATCATTTATTATGATTTTACACAAATTATTGATATTTTTAATAATTTTATCTAGGTCCGTACAGTCGATTTCCATCAACGGCCATCGAACTGCACTTACATCGACCTTTTCCAAATTTGATTTGGACATAATTCCAAATCTCACCGTTAGATTTCAAATTTCTCATATTCGCTAGAAAGGTCTTTTCATTACGAATCCAACGGTTCTGGTTTTAGGAGAATTCGACGGTCGGATCTCCCATAATGTCCGTTCGAAGTCAACGGCCGAAATTCAAGAACTGTCGCGGCGTGTTCTATTCAGGCCATTATATTATATATATAATATATATTTCATTTATTTACTTTTTAAAACGTATTTTATAAATCGTTTTAAATTCGTTTTCAAATTAATTTCAACTTCATATTCAATTTCGAATCAAAATTGAATATTCCATATACAAGACAATTTTATACAGTGTATATATATGTTAAAAATTATATTTTTAACAATCAAATCATTTTCACATTTCATATATATATATATATATATATCACTTTCATTTCATATATACATCGTTTTCACATTTCATATATATATCGTTTTCATTTCATATATATATCGTTTTCACATTTCATATATATATCGTTTTCATT
Organism: Allium sativum; assembly: GCA_030737875.1. Lineage (NCBI taxonomy): Eukaryota > Viridiplantae > Streptophyta > Magnoliopsida > Asparagales > Amaryllidaceae > Allium > Allium sativum. The sequence goes on along the minus strand of CM060919.1, from coordinate 515,654,505 downwards.
TCATATATAACGTTTTCATTTCATATATATATATTATTTCCACCTTTCATATATATAATATTTTCACTTTTCATATATATAATATTTTCTCTTTTCAATATATACGATATTTTCACTTCCAATATATATACGATATTTTCACTTTCAATATATACGATATTTTCACTTTTCAATATATGCGATATTTTCACTTTTCATATATATAATATTTTCACTTTTCATATACATAATATTTTCACTTTTCATATATACGATATTTTCACTTTCAATATATATACGATATTTTCACTTTCAATATATATATGATATTTTCGCTTTTCATATATATATATATATATATATATATATATATATATATATATTTCACATCACGATCAATTTATTTCATTTCACATCACGATCAATTTTCACACAGAATACAATCAAACAAGTCGTCCATGGTCTGTGGACGATGGAGAGCAGTTCATATACGCAGTTATAAAATAAATAACTGTACAGAAAATTTATAGTGAGAGAATTCTCACATTGGAATCCACTTCGTCAGTTTTTATCTGAATTTAGTATAGTTCAGATTTGAATTTTTCCCAAATTCTGATTTGCTCTGTTTCAGTTCTAGTCAGTTCTGAAAGGTAGAAATCTCCGCCACGATCAGAACGCAACTGAAACCGTTCAGTTTGTATCTCGTATGACAAAAATATGGCATTATAAACATTGGATAATTAATGAGTATTAAATTAAATTAATTATATAACTTAACCCTTTTAACAACAGTCAGAAAAAAAACGTGGCCACTTTCTTTTCCTTCTTCCAGGTCACGATGCTTTCACCGAACCCATAGCTCAAAAGTAGGGTTCCGCTTCGTCGCCAATTCGTTGAACCTGACCTCGATCAATATATGCTACCTCGATAGGCTTCGAAGGCGCCACCGTCAACCGTGACCTGGGCCCACTCGCACTCCCCTAGGCGGTGGAAAGCGTGCTCGAACGATGGAGGTTGGGGGCCAAAAACCGAACGCTTCTGTCCATGGGAACTCATCAAAGCTGTATGAAACTGAAAAGCATAAATTTCTCTCCAATATTCGTAAATAAACCTTGATTTAATTCTCTTCAGTTTTGGAGAAATTTGAGGAACAGATTCGGAGGATTTCGGCCCTCGATTTGGCTTGGCGGTGGGCAATTTTCTGATTAGGGTTTTGCGTTGGGGGAGGCGTATTTATAATAATATATTTAATTCATTTAATTCAAAAAATACCTGTTCATTGATATCAATTTCAAATCAAACCCAACGACTGTCGTCCCTAGCTAAATACCCTCATTCCGAACACAATGGGATATGCCCCGTAATCCCATTCGACTGTTTCAGTCAGTTTTTCTTCAAATTAAAATATAAATCGTTCAATATTTGAATTGAACGTACATTTCAATTTGCCGGGGCCTCATACTGATCCTAAAAATTCCAGAAAAATATTTTCTAGCTTCGTATTGATGATACGATTCTAACAAAACTAATTTCGTCGAATTCTGAGACCGTTTGAAAAGTGGCCATTTTCTGGTCGATCCAATTTAACTGAAATCGACCAAACTCATTTTCCTTCGCCACGCTCACATATTGACTTCAAAAATTATGGAATTTGAAACCTAGTAATAATTTGACATGCGGATCCAACAAAAGTGGTTTCGTCAAATTCTGAGATCGTTTGCAAAATGTCTATTTTCAAGGGTTATATATACTCTATAGCGACCTTTCTAAAAATTCATTTGGCCATAACTTTTGATTCCCGCTATGAAATTTCAATCCTTCAGATTCCTTAGAAAGATATTCATAAACAGATTTAAATATTTTTGGTTTCATTAAAATCCGTTTTATTCTGCACCCGGTACAGTCAGTCAAATTTAGAATTCAAATTTTGAAACTACCACGCCATTTCAGGCCTTGCTTATAATTAAAAATAATTATATTTATTTTCAAACATAGATTCAAACACACTTTTCATCGTTATTATTTAAAATATTTATTTTAAATATTTAAAATACACTAAAATAGCCAATTTAAAATTTTTAAACTGGTTCAGATTTTCCGGGTTGTTACAATCTCCCCCACTTAAAACTTTTTGTCCCCGAAAAGGAATAAAGTCGAAAGTGGTTTGATTAACCAACCCTACTTTCAATCTGGCTTCCATTCTTTAACTTTTCAGTTTCTAAGAATTTTCAAATTCTTCAAAAATTTGGCTAACACCCTAAATTTTCGAAAATTTTTGCCATAACCTCCTTTGTACGGGGAGCATCGGAATATTTCAAACAGCCTCCCATGGCCCTTACCAATCCAAAAGAAAAAGAAAAAGCCAAGCGGCTAGCCAATCGGCTCATAAAATCATCAAATCCCCAAGAAATACAATAAATATGTACCTATTTGTCGGGCAAACAATTTTATTCCTCTTCTCTAGCCTCTTTGCTATGACCTGTTCAATGTATATACATGTATATGCATGCAATTTCAAACAATTTCCAATTCAGTTCAAATTTTGATTCGATTTGGCTAAATTTACCATTCGTTCACATGTTGGTTTCAATAATTTTATTAGTTATACTAATAATCACACAACACAACCATCAATCAATTAGTTGGTTAAATTTTCAAATATATATAACTTTTATATTCAAAAATCATATTTTCTAAGATCGAACTATATATATAAAATCATATATACGTTATTTATAAACACATAACTCTCAACTCATTCTGGGACATTTCTAACCCCATCTCTAACGAGTCACTCATTCTAGAATGCTACTGATTCTATCTCTAATGAGGATTCTTTAATAGGACACTACTAATCCTACCTCTGATGAGTCCTTTTATTATGTTCTAACGAGTTGTACTCCAAAGATTTGAGTTTAACCAAAGCTCTGATACCATCTGTAACGACACGGATTTCGCTCGAACCTAATCGATCGCTAAATCGACCAAGACCGTTCGAATCCCGCATACGCTAACTCTGGGTATACAACACATCAGAACAAATAACAGAAGACTTTTATAAACATCATAATAATGTTACATCAGAGTACAGAATATCAGAGTATGTCGAAATATAAAAATACAGCGGAAGATGACTCTACAATAAATGCACAGCGGAAATATAAATAACACAACGGAAAACGATGTATGCACTGGACACAGCTTTAAGCTTTAATCCAGAATCCTGCTCAAAATAAGTATATGCAAAACAAACTACTAGACTGCCCGTGTGGAAAATAGGGGCACCCGAGTTTGCAAGGAAAAAGCAAACTACAGGTCATTCATGGGACTGGTGTGAGAAACTCTACAGTTAAAATTAACTTATTTAATCATAGGACAAATCAGAGGACCACGCCGCTAACGCGGAACGGGTTTACCCCCATGAATGCCAGTGTATAAACAACAATCGGTAATATAGATATGGATCTATTATGCATCAATCAACATGCAATATCCCAATCTACCCATTTAGATTAATCACCACTTAAATTTTCCAAATCCAATTCAATTTACAGAAATTATTCCTTTGGATTTTATTCCCGATTTCTTATTTCAAATCATTTGAAATACCAATCTAACTTTCTATATCAAAGTAGATTTCACTTCGGGATCTCAAATCAAATCATTTGGAAATATGAATTCCAAAACATAACGATGCATATAAACAAGTATGCAACCAAATATCATGCTCCCCATCGACAAGGCAAAGGGTACGCACCTAGCAACTCGATATATATAAATGTGCACCTACCCCCACATAGGAGTAGGCTACACCGACGATGCACCTCCCACACATGGAGAGCATACACCGCCCTCTCACCCATACTTTTAGTCTCAGGGTTACCCGAATCTTTAGCCACATACTAAATCATTTCATATCCCGAAGTAGGGAAAATCATTTCACAACATAATAATCACAAGTACTTTCAAAATATAGTACTTCACATCAGTAATTCACACATATGATCAGTCACTATTAATCACATAACCTTTGAGCTCGTACGTCTCAAAGAAGGGTGTTAAGCAAGAGAATAAATTCTCCGCCACCAAACAGATATGTTATCAATAGCAACTAATCAATACGCGATGAAGTACAATGTAAAACCATAATACATTTCTAAATCATTTTAGAAATCATCGGGTTTTAGCCCTCGAAATCCTTTCTGTTTTATAAAACATTCCCTGTCCAAAATCGGGAATACATTTCTTTTCACTTAAGAAAAATATATCATTTCAAAATCATTCATTAAATTTGAAATGAACTCAACAACTTCGCTAACACCTCATAGTCAAATCGTGAAGTGTTTCACAAGGCGTTAGCATATCAGTATTTCTACCCCACCCAATGCTAAATGTAAAAGCATATTCTGCTCATAAACTGGTCGAGCACCATCCAAACAATCAATCAGTCACAATCAATATCAACAACCACGTATATTTAGTTTACACCACATCTCATGTTTTTGGTAAATTTAATCACCATTCATTCTTTCAAATTTAATTAAAGATTTATTCAAACTTCAATTGGTTTCATCTCTAAAATCATTTCATATTGATTGTTCTACTTTTTGGAAATTAATCCTGCTTTTACGTGGGTTAAAGAACTAATGTCATTTAAACACAGTTCACGACAAACCGCAAATCCAATTTGATATTAAACATAAGGTTCTGAATAGAAAATAGTATCGGCTTATATTCAACATCAAATTCTGAAACCAACAAATATAGTATTGGAAATAACGATATTAATATATCTTTCAAATTTCCACTACCATATCTGTATTATCACGAAATCCAACATCGAAATATTCCGAATATAATTTCGATTCAAATCCATTCCAATTCATATATTGGAAATTCTGGTTACTTTTAAAACCCCTTTCAAATTCAATTTATTTATTTCAATAATAAATTGATTTTTATTCTAGTTAATAACTAGTTCATTTCGATAAAAAACTATTTTTGTCTTTTCAAATATTGGATTTTTCAGCCCAATTCTTTCCAAATCATTTATTATGATTTTACACAAATTATTGATATTTTTAATAATTTTATCAAGGCCCGTACAGTCAATTTCCATCAATGGCCATCGAACTGCACTTACAGCAACCTTTTCCAAATTTGATTTGGACATAATTCCAAATCCAACCGTTAGATTTCAAATTTCTCATATTCGTTAGAAAGCTCTTTTCGATACACACCCAATGGTTTCGGTTTTAGGAGAATTCGATGGTCGGATCTCCCATAATGTCCGTTCGAAGTCAATGGTCGAAATTCACGAATTGCCGCGGCGCGGCGTGTTCTATTCCGACCATTATATTATATATATAATATATATTTCGTCGATTTCCTTTTTAAAATGTAGTTTATAAATCGTTTTAAATTCGTTTTCAAAATAATTTCAACTTCATATTCAATTTCGAATCAAAATTGAATATTCCATATACACGACAATTTTATACAGTGTATATATATGTTAAAAAATATATTTTTAACAATCAAATCATTTCCACATTTCATATATATATATATATATATATATCGTTTTCATTTCATCCATACATCGTTTTCACATTTCATATATATATCGTTTTCATTTCATATATATATCGTTTTCACATTTCTTATATATATCGTTTTCATTTCATATATATATATATATATATTATTTCCACCATTCATATATATAATATTTTCACTTTTCATATATATAATATTTTCACTTTTCAATATATACGATATTTTCACTTTCAATATATATACGATATTTTCACTTTCAATATATACGATATTTTCACTTTTCAATATATACGATATTTTCACTTTTCATATATATAATATTTTCACTTTTCATATATATAATATTTTCACTTTTCATATATATAATATTTTCACTTTTCAAATATATAATATTTTCACTTTTCATATGTATAATATTTTCACTTTTCATATATATAATATTTTCACTTTTCATATATACGATATTTTCACTTTCAATATATATACGATATTTTCACTTTCAATATATATACGATATTTTCACTTTTCATATATATATATATATATATAAATATATATATATTTCATTTCACATCACGATCAATTTATTTCATTTCACATCACGATCAATTTTCACATAGAATACAATCAAAAAAGTCGTCCGTGGTCTGTGGACGACGGGGAGCAGTTCATATACGCAGTTATAAAATAAATAACTGTACAGAAAATTTATAGTGAGTGAATTCTCTCATTGGGATCCACTCCGTCAGTTTTTATCTGAATTCAGTATAGTTCAGATTTGACTTTTTCCCAAATTCTGATTTGCTCTATTTCAGTTCTAGTCAGTTCTGAAAGGTAGAAATCTCCGCCACGATCAAAACACAACTGAAACCGTTCAGTTTGGATCTCGTATGACAAAAATATGGCGTTATAAACATTAGATAATTAATGAGTATTAAATTAAATTAGTTATATATCTTAACCCTTTTAACAACACTTAGAAAAAAAATGTGGCCACTTTCTTTTCCTTCTTCCAGGTCACGATGCTTTCACCGAAGCCATAGCTCAAAAGTAGGGTTTCGCTTCATCGCCAATTCGTTGAACCTGACCTCGATTAATGCATGCTACCTCGACAGGCTTCGAAGGCGCCACCGTCAGTCGTGACCTGGGCCCACTCGCACTCCCCTAGGCGGCGGAAAGCGTGCTCGAACGATGGAGATTGGGGGCCAAAAACCGAACGCTTTTGTCCACGGGAACTCATCAAAGCGGTATGAAATTGAAGAGCAGAAATTTCTCTCCAATATTCGTAAATAAACCCTGATTTAATTCTCTTCAGTTTTGGAGAAATTTGAGGAACAAATTCAGAGGATTTTGGCCCTCGATTTGGCTTGGCGGCGAGCAATTTTTTGATTAGAGTTTTGCGTTGGGGGAGGGGTATTTATAATAATATATTTTATTATATTTAATTCATTTAATTCGAAAAATACCTGTTCATTGATATCAATTTCAAATCGAACCCAACGACTGTCGTCCCTAGCTAAATACCCTCATTCCGAACACAATGGGATATGTCCCGTAATCACATTCGACTGTTTCAGTCAGTTTTTCTTCTAATTAAAATATAAATCATTCAATATTTGAATTGAACTTACATTTCAATTTTCCGGGGCCATATACTGATCCTAAAAATTCCAGAAAAATATTTTCTAGCTTCGTATTGACGATACGATTCTAACAAAACTAATTTCATCGAATTTTGAGACCGTTTGAAAAATGGCCATTTTCTGGTCGATCCAATTTAACTAAAATCGACCAAACTCATTTTCCTTCGCCACGCTCACATATTAACTTCAAAAATTATGGAATTTGAAACCTAGTAATAATTTGACATCTCGGATCCAACAAAAGTGGTTTCGTCGAATTCTGAGGTCGTTTGCAAAATGTCTATTTTCAAGGGCTATATATACTCTATAGCGACCTTTCTGTGAATTCATTTGGCCATAACTTTTGATTCCCGCTATGAAATTTCGATCCTTCAGATTCGTTAGAAAGATATTCATAAACAGATTTAAATATTTTTTGTTTCACTAAAATCTGTTTTTATTCTACACCCGGTACAGTCAGTCAAAGTTTGAATTCAAATTTTGAAACTACCGCGCCATTTCAGGCCTTGCTTATAATTAAAAACAATTATATTTATTTTCAAACATCGATTCAAACACACTTTTCGTCGTTATTATTTAAAATATTTATTTTAAATATTTAAAATCCACTAAAATAGCCAATTTAAAAATTTTAGACTGGTTCAGATTTTCCGGGTTGTTACAAGTATCCTAGAACGAGTGTGAAGAGTATATTTTTGATAAAGATGAAAACAAAATTTGTTTAGAAAATAAAATTCAATTACGCGTATTTGATTATTTATTTTATATTGAGTTTGGACAATCAAGTATATAAAGATTTTTCGTATATGTCTGATCCACGTGTATTCGAAGTTTTAATATACTGGATAGATATAGAATCACATTCTTATCGCCCGGAGATGGTTCTGATGATGGCATGTCATCATTAGAACTTGTGTTCGAGTTTCGAAAGTGGGATTTCTATATATTTCCAATTGATTGGTGTGAGAACCAAAAATAGGTAGGGCTTATTGTTGTGAATTGGCATCAAAAACCTGATTTTTTGTATATGTATCAAAATTATGTGTTTGAAATGATAATCAACTAATTGCTTGATAACTGTGTTGGTTGATTATTGGTTGATTAATTAAATGTTGAACGTTTAACCAAATTGAACCAAATAGTGGATTGTATTGAAAATTTATTGCATTTGCATGCATGTACATGTACTTACATTGAACAGGTCATAGCAAGGAGGCTAGAGAAGAGGAATAAAATTGTTTGCCCAACAAATAGTTACATGTTTATTATATTTCTTGGGTTTTTGATGATTTTATGAGCCGATTGGCTAGCCGCTTGGTTGTTTCTTTTTCTTTTTGGATTGGTGAGGGCCATGGGAGGCTATTTGAAATATCCCGAAGCTTCCGGTGCCGGGGAGGTTATGGTGAAATTTTTTGAAAATTTAGGGTGTTAGCCAAATTTTTGGAAAATTTGAAAAGTTCTTAGAAACTGAAAAGTTGAAGAACTTAAGCCATAATGAAAATACTGAAAGTTGAGTTGATTGGTAAAACAACTTTCAGCTTCGTTCCTTTTCGGGGACGAAAATTTTTAAGTGGGGGGATTGTAATAACCTAGAAATCTGGGCCAATTTAAAATTTTTATTTTGGCAATTTTGATGAATTTTGAATATTTAAAATGAATTATTTTAAATAATGATGACGAGAAATTTATTTTGAATAGAATTAGAACGTATATAATTATTTGAATCGTCGTTAGAATATAAATATTTATTTATAATTATAAAAGGAATTGAAAATAGCGCGGTAGTTCGAAAATTCGATTTCAAAATTCAAATGAATGCAGAGGATTCAAAATAAATCGGATTTTGGCAAAACCAAAAATATTAGAATTTATTTGTGAATATCTTTCCAACGAATCTGAAAAATTGAAATTTCATAGCGGGAATCAAAAGTTATGCCCAGTTGAAAATTCAGAATAGTCGCTATGGAATTTTGGCCCTTAAAAATGGAAATTTTGCAAATGACCTCGGTTTTCGACGAAACCACTTTTGTTGGATTCGTGATGTCGAGCTATTGCTAGGTTTCAAAATTCATAATTTTCTGAAGCAATATGTGAGCGTGGAGAAAGAAAACGCGTTTTGATAGTTTTTGTCAATTTCGATCAACTAGAAAATGGCCATTTTTCAAATTGTCACAGAATTTGACGAAATTAGTTTTGTTAGGACCGTATCGTCAATACAAAGCTAGATAATATTTTTCAGGAATTTTTAGAGTCTGTATGTGGCCCTAGTAAATTGAAATGTGCGTTCAAATTCAATATATAGATTTATATTTTGATTTTGACGGAAACTGATCGAAACAGCTGAAATGACTTACGATACATATCCCATTGTGTTCGGGATGAGGGTAATTAGCTAGGGACGATAGTCGATGGGTTGGATTCGGGATTCGTATGGAAAAGTTACTTTTTAGAATTAAAAATAAAAATAAAATAATATAAGTATATATAATAACTCACACACCCCCTCCTTCATATCCTTTCTCTCTCCCCGGTGGATCAAAATCGAATTTCAAAAAGAAAAAAATGAAAACCTCCCGTCGCACCCCCTCCCTCGCCAGCGCCGCCTTACCTGACACCGCCTCCGGCCTCGCACGAACCCCCTCCACCTTCTCCGCCCCTATTCTTCTTCCCCGAGCCCCAAACCCTCGAACCAACCCCGAAAGGCGTGCCCTAGCCCACTGATACCCCACATCGCGAGGTCGCCGCCTTTGCCTGATCCTTGCGCCACCGCGACAAGCAACCCCCCTCCTCTAAGCCTCCCTCTTGGCAGCGATGTGAGTTTCTTTTTGTTTATTTATTTTATTTTCTTTATGAGATCCAACATAGTTTAAATTCGTATTTTAGTGTGTAATAACATTGTCTAAACTCTAGATTTTCAAGTGAAATGATGTAAGAATAAGAATATGATCTTTATATTATAGGAATAATAAAAATATAATTTTTATATAAGTATGATAATAAAAATATGATTTTTATTAGATGTGAAGATTAAAAATATGATTTTTATATTATATAGATAATAAAAATTTGATTTTTATATATGTAGCATAGTAAAGACTATATTTTTATCATAATAAAGATTATATTGTTATCATAGTAAAGATTATATTTATATAAGTGAAAAGATTATATTTATATATGTAAAAAATTCGATATTTTTATATATGGAAAGTTCGATACTTTTATATATAGAAAGGCGGGATTTTTATATATGTTGTAGCAAAATAAAAATTCGATCTTTATATAGGAGGTAGAAATATAAAAATATAAATTTTATATACAAAGAAGCATCGTAAAAATTATGAAGAAGTGAAGATAAAGATGTGATTTTTATAATTTAGATTTCGAAATATAATTTTTATACAGGAAGTGGCGAATTAAAAATGTGATTATTATACGAACAGTATAAAAATAAAAATGTGATTTTTATTTATAAAGATCATTGTTTAAAAACCTGATTTTTAACATACACCGTGTGAAACAGATCGATGGAAGCACAATGAAGATTTTCTACATAAGAAGAGTCGCGGCATTTGGTTTAGCTTATGGGTGAGAACTCCTCACTTTTATTTTAATTTCTAGTTTCAAAAATATATACTAGGATGCAGAAGGTGCTTAGCAGCACCCGACACCCGTCGTTTACAGACCATGGATGGCTTGTTTGTTTGATTGATGTGTTGTGAAATTTTATCATGTGATGTGGAATGAATGAATATTTTATAGTTAAAAATGTAATTTTTAACGTGTATATAAAATAAATAATTATAAACAAATCGGACGGTTTGTTTATGTACACCCATTTGACTGATATTGATTGGGACGATAAATTTTACACATCGCCCAACTGCACAAATAAAAATCTGTTTTGTTGATTTGAAACCCCACACGGGTATTGGGATGATATTTGACGTACACTAATCCCGATTGTTTAGTTGTATGTCAATCGATGGGTTGACAAAATGTGTAAGCGTTTATTATTTGTATTTAATGCTTATGCAGTTGTGTGGTGCACTCTGGATGATGGTTGATTATTTATCGTTGCTATTATATACATGTGTTGTATGGAATCCATATAATTAACATTATATAGTAATTAATTAGGCCTCATTCCAAGTTGGAAAATAAAAAATATTCATGTGTTGAATAAAGAAAATTCATGTGTTGAATAAAATATATATTCATGTGTTGAATAAAAGAAAATTCATGTGTTGAAGAAAATATTCATTTGTTGAATAGAATAACGAAGTTATTGAAATATATAAAGCCGTGTTGGTTAGATTGACGCCATTTTGACGTGAACGATATTTATATCGATTTTACTCATTTTTATAATGAATATCGAAAAGGAATTGATTTCAAAATCTAATGTTTTGAAAATGTTATCATTTGTATATTGATGATATGGAATATTCAATTTTGATTTGAAACTGAATAGGAAGTTGAAATCGTTTTTAAAACGAATTTAAAACGATTTATAAAATACGTTTAAAAGGAAATCGATGAAATATATATAATATATATAATGGCTTGAATAGAACGCGTCGCGCTGCGACAGTTCGCGAATTTCGACCATTGTCTTCGAATGGATATTATGGGAGATCCGACCGTTGGATTCTCCTAAAACCGGAACTGTTGGATTCCTATCGAAAAGAGCTGAATATTAGAGATTTGAAATATAACGGTTGGATTTGGAATTGTGTCAAATCAAATTTGGAAAAGGTCGCTGTAATTGCAGTTCGATGGCCGTTGATGGAAATCGACTGTACGGGCCTTGATAAAATTATTAAAAATAGTAATAATATGTGTAAAATCATAAGAAATGATTTGGAAAGAATTGGGATGAAAATTTCCATATTTGAAAAGATAAAAATAGATTTTTATCGAAATGAACTAGTTTTGAACTAGAATTAAAATTCATTTATTTTTAAAATAAATAAATTGGATATGAAAGGGTTTTAAAAGTACACAGAATTTTCAATAATTGAATTGGAATGGATTTGAATCGAAATTGTCTTTGGAATATTTCGGTGTTGGATTTTGTGATTATACAGATATTGTTATGGAAATTTGAAAGATATATTTATATCGTTATTCCCAATACGATATTTATTGGTCGTAGTATTTGATATTGAATATAAGTCGATATATTTTCTATTCAGAGCCTTGTATTTAATATCAAATGGGATTTGGGTTTGTCGTGAATGGTGTCTTCAGTACACTGTTCTTAAACCCAATTCAGAAAAAGATTAAATCTTTTTATTTAGATTTAATGAAATGTGTCAATTAAATGATATTTAATTGGAATTGATTTTTTGGTTTACCGTGAACAGTGTTTTAAATAACACTCGTTCTTTAACCCGATAATTAATGAAATGTGAATTGGGTTTGTCGTGAACTGTGTTTTAACGACACTTGTTCTTTAACCTGATTTACAGTGAAATGTGATTTGAAATTTATAAATCTTTTGTTAAGATTTAAACGAGATTTTCCAAAGTAAAGTTTTCCAATTTAATAAAATAAATTGGAATGGAATGGAATTCGATTTGGTAATAATCGAAGTGAATTTCTATGGAGGAATACAACTAATATATCTGGAATTTAAAAGGCTTTGCCGTTATTCCATTTATATTATTAGTCGGATATGGAAGTTTATATCGATTATATATATCGATTTGTTTTCCATGAAGATTCCATTGTAAATGGAATGTGATTTTGGGTTGTCGTGAACGGTATCTTTAACAATACTGTTCTTAGACCCAATGGAGTTAAGAAAATCAGAAACTAACTGAAGATTAGTTAAGTTGAATGGTTATCTGGGTATTGATCTGATGTTGGTTTCGGCCTTCAGGGTTATTACTTAGGGAATTGTTCACTTGCTAATTTACGGTTAAAGGTTGATGGAATAGAATGTGATTTTGGGCTTATCGTGAACCATGTTTTAAGTAACATTGGTTCTTTAACCCAGTTAAAGATAAGATATGGTTTCCCAAGTTAAACAATCATTAATATTGTTTTTTGGGAAGATTAAAACCAAGTGGAGTTTTAATGAATCTTTAATTAGATTGAAATGATCGAGAATGGAGTATCACCAGTTTTGCTCCAGGCGATAGTTAAATCTTTAATTAGATTTGAACGTGAAATGGTAATTGAATTTACCGATAACACCGTGGTGTTAGATATGAAGTATGACCAGTTTTACTTCATGGGATGAATAGGTTGGGGTTGGGAAATTTAACAAGTGATTACTTCGGTAAGGTTCGCTAATCCCGACTAGTTTGGATAAACCATAATTTGGTTTGAATTGATATTCAAAAGAAGATTAAAGAATAAATTCAAAGGATTTAGCTTTGATAAAATTAATGGGAGCCCTTCCCAAAGTATAAGAATATTTGAATAAAAGAATATTTTGAATTGGAATGAGGCGTATGTTGTGTTTGTGTAACACTTGTTTATTATATACGCGGATTATTCAGAAAGACCGGGTTTATCCCATTCTGAATAACTGATTCGACGATGTGTCGAGGATGAAGACGGTGGTAGAAGACCGGAGGTCTTCACATCATTTGGATAATTACTGATGATCCTGATTGGGATGTACACCCAAGAGGAGGGAATCAGTTGATGATCGTCCAGACGTACTTGGAGATCGATGGATATGCGAGGTACAAGGTGCCTCCGGTTTCGTTCAGACCCATAATGGACTTGTAAATGGATTGTGTGTCTGTTATTGGATATCATTATGTGTGATTGATGGATATCGGTTGCATGGAGTGGTTTTCCTGTGTGGAATGCTAAGACGCAAATGATCAAGGCTTTTGTTGAAAAGCAAAGTCTTGTGGTTGATGGTCAAAGCACAGCCTGTGTGGCATAGGTTTGTGTAGCTTTAATTCGCGAGCCTCACACCCCAGTTGTGAACCAGAAACGGGAGAGGACATCAGGGAGGGCATGCGTTTCTTTCTAGCTAGTGTGGTGTCAGTGACCTACCAGCCCTGACATTTATATTATTTTCACCTGTGTGTTTGTTGGATTGCGAGGCGCCTTGGATATATCGGTGACTATGTGGAGTCGATGGAGCCATTTGGCTCATTTAGGCCCCAAAGGGCAGGGAAACACAGTGTTCAGGCATTTTATTCCACGTCGGTGGACCGACCCTTACGATCCAAGGGCCCACCCGAGTCTGGGTCCTGAGGCTCGGGCTAGACAGTCTCGAATTCGGTAGAGGACAATCCCTGGCCTCGGTTCATAGATGGAAATCCAATTTCCAAATACGTGACTTTGCGGTTTTGATTGTAGTGCCTAGTATTGGCGACATGATATATGGTACCCATGCCGTCTATGATTGATACATATGATTGAAATTGTTTTGACACTATACACTTATAGTAATAATAAAAGATGAAATTTCGTGTATCAAGCATTCTTTGGCTATTATAAGGGAAAACCCTATCCTCCGGCTTGTGTTGCATTGTGTGATGGGACCTGGGTCTTGTAATAGCTTCATTGTTCTTTATTTAGCATTGCGCTGTTGTTTTATGCACTGGTATTCTTGGGAGGAAACCTGTTCCGTGTTATACGGCATGGTCCCTTGATTTACCGAACTTTAAAATAAATATTAATAACTGTTTTAGTTCTCACACCAGTCACATGACTGACCTGGAGTTTATTGTTTTAACCTAAACTCTGGGTGCCCCTATTTTCCACATGGGCAGCTAGTAGTTTTGGGTTTGCAGATTTATATTCACAGGAACCTGGTTTACAGCTGGAATGATATCTGGAAAGCTCTGTATCCGTATATCTCTTTCAGTTGTGTATTGTATTATTTTTCCGCTGTAGTAATGTATTTAAATCTCTGATATTTTCTTGATGTATAATATTTATTTATACTCTGTTATATTCCTGTATTATGATGAATTGTTGTAATAAGCAATGAAATGTTCTTCTGTTTGTGTTCTGATTCGTCTTGTCCTCATTACAATCCGGGCTTTCCTTACAGGGGGGATTCCGGTCGTTTCAATATATATATATATATATATATATATAGGGATTCCAAAGTAAAACGGAAATAAAAGGAAATCGTGGGAAGTTATAACGACATTTTCAAGTGAGAAGGAAATGTATAAGTCGATTTTTATTCAATAAGAATAAGCACTAGGTGTTGTTAAGTAATAAATAAAAGATATTCCGTAACAATGTTTTTACAAATAATAAGTGAATTGATTTCCCAATATTAGACAATAACGTGGGTAATGTTTTCAAAAGTGAAACAGGAATCTGGATACGATATAGAATTTTCCTTAAGTAGTAAAATGAATTGATTTAAAGAAGAATCTCAAGTTAAATAAGAAACGGAAAGCTATATTCGTAATTTCGAAATATTTAAGAGTTTTGAATTTACATTTGTTTTAATTAAAAGGCCAAGTGGTGCTGAATACTGAACCAGTGAACTCATTGAATTATCATGATTGAAACACTGTTTATTTTGATAGTTAAATCACAGACTATCAAATCTGTCCAATACGATTGTTGGTACGGAAAGACCGGGATCGAATTTATATTCGAAAACCATTCCGACCAACAAATACGTGAAGATATCATAAGATGATCGAGATGGAGCATTGAAGACCGTAGATCTTCATTACACGGAAGAACCACTAATAATCTCCGGTTTACCAGCCAGAGGTAAACTGTGATTCTGTCGTGGTTGAAATCTGTGGATTGCAAGGACTACTCGCTACTGATCCATGGGGTGATTCCTATATTGGATGCAGTAGGAGAGCACCTTCGGTTCATCCTGTTCCTGGATGACTTGTATTGACGGATGTCTGACAGAGTATTTCCAAAGGAATTACGTACGTTGATTTCTTCAAACGTACAATAGTCGATGGCGGAGAAATGGTTTTCTCTAGCCAAATAACTAGAGTATTTTTGTGGACATCAATTAGTGATATCTGGCGGATGTGACGATGTGGCATTCAAAGTGAATGGTGACCAGATGTTTCAAAAAGGGAATAAAACCTCAAGTCTCATCAACCGGGAAATGACAAAAATCGGGCAGGCAGCATGGCTATGTGGATCGCTCCCATTAGGGTGTATAATCACCTATCTAGCGAAATTCCTTTTGCTTCTTTAATCTATTTCGATGCTGTCCCTTTTCGGGAAACGGTGGTTTGAGCCCAACCGTTGGTGATATACATTCGATACACTCAAGAAAAATGAGTGGTCGGTCATATGAGGGTCGGGTTGCAAGACGTTCTTGTTGTACCCAGTGTATTCGCCTCTAGAGATACACTATCGGCAGGTGGTCCCATACCTTGTCATAGTCGGAATCCAATCTCAAATAAGCGCCCGCGGTTTTGTTTGTATAATATATATGTGGAACGTGAGATGCAAGTGTTCCGCTAGATTAATATCTTGTACTTAGACATTATTATAATATCAGAAAAGATATTGATTTCAAAAATGTTTTTGGTTATCGTAAGGTAAAAACCGTCCGTATTTATGTGTGGATTTGTTCTTACGATTACCCTTTTCTTTGAAAGGATTTTAACTTCAAAATCAAGTTGTGTGTTACCTTAATATTGTGCGAGTTTTTCTCACTCTGGTTCACCAGACTGACCCGGTGTTTTATAAATGCTCGGGTTAGCCCGGGGAGTATAGGTTCAGGTTATCGAATGCTGTGAAGAGATGAGCTGGAAGAGTCCAGACGTATGATATTATATAGCTACTATTCCGATGTGTGTTGTATATGGGATAAATTTTTATAACTGTCCAGAGATGTTGATGTACTCTAATATTGTAAGTATTTTTAAAAGCTCTCAATAAATTTTTATTTCTGTATTATATTTTGTTCTACTGCGATGTGAGACTCAGATTTTGTGTTGTGTTGGTTCTTCTTCTTCTTCTATTCTTGTATTTCTTTCTTTCTTATCTTACCCTCTAATTTCTTTCCAATAACTATCCAGTTTTTTCGGTGTTTGGAAGGTCGGCATGAGTTACGGTATAGGTATTTATGTCAATTTCCGGGCCGAAAATACTTGGGTCGTTACAATGGTATCAGAGCTGGTTGCTTAATTGGTACGCATGATAGGGGGTTCTCGCTTCGCGTTTGGTGGCGGACGGGACACTCTTACCCCTACATGTCCCGGCAATGATGGTTGGTCGAGTCGCGAGGCTGGCCCTAAAAGCAGTTCCGAGGTATCTCTGTAGTGCCACGCTGGGAGGTTAGCCCAGTGGTTGATGGTTGAAAAACCTAGACCCGTTACAGTAGTATTAGAGCCAGGTTTAGTAATGACCTTGGCTCTGTGGCGTGACTCAATAGAGATGGGGTTAGTAACACCCTAGATTGAGTTTGAATATATATATTATGAGAGCTTATTTGTAGATTTTATGTAAAAATGTTTTGTATTGTGTTAATTAATCGGTTCAAGTATTGGGAAACCATCTCGAACTGGGAATTGACACGATATTGTTTTATAAAAGAGGGTAAACGAAATAATTTTGCCTAAATATATTTTTATATGGAAAGAGAAATAATTTTCTATATTTTGGTAATGTGGGATGTTTTGTTATTCTGATTGATTTGATTTGAAATCAAATTGAATTATAGTTGAACTGATTAGAAGATCAATTAGTCAATTGAATCGGATATGAAAGTGAAACTGAACCTGGTTAAGTGGAATCAATTTAACAATGAATTCAAATAGAATGAACTTAAATAAATTAGGATCTGGAAATTTAATGGGAATTAATCAAATATAAATCGATTGATATTAATGTATGTTAAACCAAAGCAGATGCAAACCAGATATTGAATATTAATTGAATTTAATCAAACCAGTTGGGGTTAATAAGAAATTGTATGAATGGAAAGCAAGGAGATAAATCCCGGTAGAGTGAATTGGAAATAAAATTGGTTGTGAAGTGGAACGAAATTATCTAACCCAGATTATTATTTGCATTATAAGTGGAATAAGTACAGAATCTTGAAGGTTGTGAAGATGATTTGGTTATACAGATTGGAAATGCAGACGATGAGCAGCTACTTGATATGCTTCAGAAATTGGAATTTGAATTGGAATGCCCGACAAAAAGGTAAACCTTAATATTATGGGTTAAGCGATTAATTTTATACCCTGAGTGGGTAGCCATTTGGATTTTGATTTTTCTTTTTGAAGAAGTTGAGGCACAGAGTGGCAGTTGTAGTCGTACCGGTCGAGCCGTGCAGAGGAGGCGCTGGCAAAAAAAAAACTTCGGAAATTTTTAGTGTTTGAAATTTATTTTGATGATAATTCAAAAATAATAATTTTAGAATAATTTGGCTCGGAATATTCTTCTTACTTTGCAATTTCGGGGACGAAATTCTTTTAAGGAGGGAAGAATGTGACATCCCAGAGTTTTTTGCCGTTTAAATTGGAATATTTAAATCTATTTATAAATTATATTAGAAATATATTGGATTTTAATCGAATTTATTTATATAAAACGGAGTTCGTATATGTATAATTATAAATTAATTAAAACGAGCTCGAAACGCCGCGGTAGTTCGTAATTTTTGATTTGAAACTTAATTGGATATACAGAACCCGATACAAGTCGGATTTCTGTGAAACAAGAAACGTTTGAACCGATTTGATTATATTTTTCTAATGAAAGAGAAATATCGAGATTTCAGCTTATAGTTGGCAAGTTACGTCCAATTCAAATTTTCAAATAGTCGCTATGTAATCGTTTTTAAATTATAACGATTTATTCATTTATATTAAAGGATTTTTATATAAATGGAATATTATTTAAAACCAGAATTTTAATGTCGAGTTTGAATACTATACTGAATGAAATTGAAGATGTTGTTTTAGTAAATACGATGACATCCGTTTATTTATTACATTAAATTTAGTTTTTTTTTTTAATTTAATGTATATATATGCATTCATTAGCGTTTCCACTTGTTTGTGCAAAACAAATAAGGAACCCGAATACATTATACATATCCAACCAAGCAAAAACTACGATATGAATATAAAACTGAAAAAATAACATATACAATAAGAATAAACTACAACGTGATCTAATGCAAAGGAAAACATCATATATGTATATATTTTGCCTGTACACATGCAAATACAAAGGGGACCATACATATTACTGTTTGTACAAAGGAAAAACTAAAGGAAACATATACATGTTTGTACAATGTAGGATAAAATGGACATGACAATTCATTTTAAATACAGATTTTGGCAATGTACCAGATGAACAGCTAATCAAAATAAAAAGAAGAAAAAAAGAAAAAAATAGCTAGAGTAGCTATATATATACACATCCAATCTCTATAGACATGAGCAGCTAGAAGAAAAATAGCCCAACAGCTAAAGTGAACAACAAAAGTAGTATACCAGAACAGCCAAGAAATAAAACAAATATATGTATATATTTAAAATATCAATTCCATACAGAGAATCAAACAGCCATTGTATATACATATATACAGTACAATGCATATGGAGAATTCACTGTCTCCATGAATCCAAACATAAAATTTATAGTACAGATTCTTATCTCTGATCAAATAAACAGTACCTAGCTAAATCTATGTATATGAACAGCTTAAAGAATTGAAAGAAAACATCTAATAGAAATAGCATAGGAACAGCTAAAAGAAAAATGATATGAACAACTAAGAAGAGCAGCTAAATATGTGTATATATATTATACATCAAATTTGGAACAATTATAGAAATTAAACAACGGGAACAACTTGAAAACAGTACATGCACAGCTAAGAAAGAACTGATATGTATATTTATATAGACCAAATCTTTATGGCCAAATCAAACAGTTAACTCACATGTATATACATTAAGTCTCTGATACAAATTCACTATTTCCATATATTTAAAAATGGAAATAAAATCTATAATATAGTTTCAAAATCTCTGACTGAAATTAACAGCTCATAGGCTCAAAATTTCTAACCTAATTTATACACCTACGCAAGTACGATCGATATCAATTTTGGACAGATCAATGCAACATCAACCATTCCATCGCCAGTGAAAAATATGAAAGGGAATGAAGAAAAATGGCATCAGCCTATAGTAGCTGTACTACCTACGAATAGCCCTTGATGGACATTCATCTTATCTAAATTCCCAACCGCACTATAAATACGTATCACGCAGAGTTGTTTCATCATTCCAGAACCCATTCGAAAATACAGTAAACCAGAAAACAGTTTGAAACCACCAGAAAAAAATCAAAATAAAATAATACTACAATTCGAAATTGAATAAAAACTTATCTGTATTCAGAAATCCTCATACTGTATATTTTTAGATGGATTACATGATGATCCTGTTCGAAATCGAAGTCGTAGGTTTCAGGGATTTGCGAGATGGAAGCCCTCGTTTTTGATTGTCGAAGGTGGATGTGAGAGGAGGCTCGCTCGTTTTTGGGAGGCTGGGTGGTTGACCGCGGAGCGTTGATGGAGGTCGAAGGGAAGAATGGAGAAGTGGTTGTGTAGGGGAGGATTTCGAATAGCTGATCCTCGATTTTTTTGAAGACCGAGAGAGGATTTAGGGATTTATTTCTTGGCCATGGGATTGATTTCTGGAGGCGGCGGATTTTTGTGTTTGGGGGTTACGATAGTGAGGGTTTTAAGGGGCAAACGGGTTGGAGAGGTTTTGGGCCGAGGTTAAAGGTAAAAGCCCGTATAAATTCAAATATAAAATCCATGTTTTATTAAATTACTTTATAAATTCATATCATACGCATATGTTATTAGATTCAAGCACGGTCAGTTTCGTTGAGACCGTAGAGACGAGAACTTCGAGATGGAGCACGGTTTGGTCAGGATCGGGAACAACTGGGAATTTTAGTAAAATTAAATGTCAGTTTAATTTGACTAAAGCAGACTATTTATCGACGAATTTAAATCCAGGTGAGTTAAACTCACTCGATTTTCCCCATTTATATTTTGTATAGATTGGGTTTTTATTTTTTGTGTGCTCTGTCTGCTATGGTTGACTGTTTACTAGTTATATATTTAACCGTCGTTTAATTTCTGTGGAATACCATATCGTTATTTTAACGAATTGGACCCAATGAAGGTAACTTACCTCGTTGGTCACGTTTATAAAATAAACGTGTTTTGTTGGAACTGACTGAATTGTTTTGTTGGTTGGTTGATGTTATATAGTCATTATTTGCTGAATGGAATTAAATGATCTGCTTTGAGACAACCATTTTGATTTCAGGGAAGAACAGGCTGAAGGGATCCAACGGGATTCCTCAAACATAGTATTTATTTTCATATTATCATATGAACTGTCATGTTTGGGTGATTGATTTGAGTATCGAATCATTGATTGGAAATCCAACCTGCGTTTGGTTTTAACCAATGGGCAGTATTGGTTGAGTAATCGGCAGTAAATGGCCTAAAAATAAATCGTTTTATTTATATCGATTTACCGTCAGGTAAGTTGATAGAACTGAAGTTATAAAATTTATTTTATAACTAAAGATAGATTTTGAAATATATATATTTTGAATAAACTTTATAAAAAGGAAATGAATATTTATTTTATAATTAATTAATTTTATAAAGTCAATTCTGATGTTAATCAGATTTGTAAATGTGAGAATAAGGAAATTAACCTAACGGTTAAATTTGGATAATT
This sequence comes from Allium sativum, assembly GCA_030737875.1. Classification (NCBI taxonomy): domain Eukaryota; kingdom Viridiplantae; phylum Streptophyta; class Magnoliopsida; order Asparagales; family Amaryllidaceae; genus Allium; species Allium sativum. Next base: position 515,632,607 of record CM060919.1, on the reverse strand, counting down.
GTTTTGTTATGAAACAATTAAATGGAATTATTTAAATTAATTATTAATTAATTTAAAGTGAGAACGAATTGGAATTGTTTAATAAGATGACCGTGATTTGAGTAAATAAATCGACCATTTTAAATTAGGGATGATGATTAAGTTAGTATATTTTAAATAAAATAGTTTTAATGAATATTGTTTTAATAAGTTTTTAAAAAGTGATATACTATTATTTTGGATAATAAAGGAATTAACTACAGAAGTAGTTAATGATTGAAATAAATTATTATTTTTAATTAATAATAATTTAGAAAATTACTTTCTAATGGGAATTCATTTGAAAAGTAATCTAAGTGGAATGAAATCCAATGGAATAGTGAAAGGAGTTTCTGAATTGGGTTTGTTTAAGACCTGAGTTTTATAACAAAGTTATAAAAGGAATTTTTAAGCAAATATTATAGCTTAAAATAATTGTTACTTAATTATTCGAAGCGTAAGAAGGTTTTATGAAACCATATTTTGATTTGAATAGTGAAAATGGAATTTGTATTGATATTGGAATAAAGTATCGGGTTTTGAATTACAACTTGTATCAACCTTAAGATATGAACGTTGTTGATCAAGGTCTGAGAGGTAATTAAAGTACCCCAACTTGAACGACTCCAGGATTGTCTGAGAATGATACTAGTTGTAAGGGTAAAGGAGGTTAGTGAAATTCATTATTTCATCAGCAAAATAATAACGCAACATTTTTGTTTAAATTTGTAATCTATTACTTATATTGGAAAGCATGAACCAGCGCTCTAATTTTGTGACACGTGCCCTCTAAACTACGGGAGAACAACATCTTCTTCACTTCCAAATTAGAACGGTAGTTCGTTTCCAGGACAGTTTTTTTCAAATATGTTTTCTTTCTCCATCCATTTCTTATCGATTCTACCACATTTTCTGAACAATAGTAATGGTTAAAAATCTTGATGATCGATACAATAACCTACCGACCCTCGGCTTCAATTGAAACCTGTATCTTCTACGGGCGCGACGGTTGTAATTGTATTGATAGAGGCGCCTCCTTCTTCTCCGCATGTGGCTTCATCCTTCTTCCACTGGAAAAAATACATCTTCTCCCTTTTGATACGGTGATCTGCTCCGCTTTTCATCCATTAAATTTACTTAATTATTTGTTCTTCTCTGATTTGGTACTTTTTTGATTTTATTACAAAGTTTCGTCGGATTTGCTTCATTTGAGATATTGAAGAACATAACGGGTGGTTTTTTGGGTATCCTTTGTTGCCTTATAGTTATAGCATTAAAATCATAAATTGTTCCATTTTCAAATCTAACTGCAGTTTTCCCAACGATTGGTTAATATTCTGCTATATCGGTGTAATATATGCTCCAACACTACTTCGGGTTGTCCTGCACTATACATAAGAACAATACCATTTCATATATATTGGATCAGGTAAATTAAAAATAAGAATAATTCTATATTGCACGTCCCAGTGGATAGGACATTCTAACAGTTTGATCTGAGCACTCATGGTTATGTTAACGATTTCAGGTCCCATACGAGTTCCATCTTTATTCATTTTTTTCATCCAAAAAACTAATAAAATATCAATAACCCGGATTTTCTAGGTATTTTTATTTATAATAGCTGTCACTTAATATTAATGAGCTCTGAGTCCATGATTCAAATTTCGGAAGTCAAAATTTTTACAGGTGTGAGTCCTGTGAAACAAGGATGATGAATTATGCGTAATATCTGTAGAGTGTAGGCTACAGAACAAGAAATGTATTATTGGATGAATATTTTGTTATGCATGTCATTTTATTTCATGTTTCACTCCCTTCTTATTTCTGTTCGTTTTTATCACGAAACAGTTAGCATTCATTTCCATTTTCTACCCTCTCTTTATTACCATCTATGCTTTCTCTTTCCAAGGTCTCACCTTGATTCCAATATTTGAAAAATGCGGTCTACTCTTATTTAATCTCGCTGTTGAATAACTGCTAGCCATTGTTGCACACAAAAAGTGGCAATTTACCCTTTCCTTCTGTTCCCTTTCCCATTTTGTATAAATTTCATTCTTTCTGGCGATTGAAAATTCTTTCGACTTTATGGTAGATGCTTATTTAGACGGTGGATTGGAATTCTTTGGGATCAAATGAATTTGTGGGTGACAATAAACGTATAGATTACGGCGAATAACATGGATTTAACATACCAAATAAAATCCCTGCCCAAACAGTAAGGTCATGTCCCAATTTAACACGGCTTTAGTTTAGAAACATTTTATTTACCATAAAGTTAATGTTCATTATCAATTTTTTTTGGTGTCCTCATTATCGAGTTAGTTAATTGGCATGGTGAATAAGTAAGCACAAAACAAAATTTGAATATGTGATGGTATGCTACTAATTGTCAGAAAGGGTTGGCCATGCTCTTTGCGTATTCCTATACTGTCCTTTATTCTGGACTTATTGCTTTGGAATTTTTTGGTTGGATTTCATTTATTTTATTAAATTTTCCGTTAGATTTTTTCTTCCATATTTTCATTACACATAAAACTGTTGCTACTAGATGTTCGAAAACAAGACAAATTTACAACTGATTTTTTCTTGCTTACACAATTTTAGAAGGAAATTATTGAGCCTAAAAGTGAAGGTGCATGGCTGTAAACTGTTTAAACTTTAATTAGCATTATACTTTTCCTACGTTGGTAGTTTATTTCTATATGATTCCAATTTCAAACATGGACTAATGTATCTAGAACCAATTCCAAATCAGTTATTATTTTAGAACGTTAGGCTGTCTGATAAACATTTATTGTGCACTTATGACATGAATATTATGTCTGCTTTTGGTATGGCAGAAAAATTGATGTCTTTTGAAGTGTTTACTATTTTTACTCCTGAAACTATAATCAAAATGCGGCAAATATGACTTCCATGTTAAAATAATGAGCTCTTTATTTAATATGATTACTTCAGTTATCAAGTAATGCAATTATTATTTTAGAATTACGGACAATGCAAGCTTAATAATTTTGGTTAAAAAACTTTAGCGATAAGGAGTCCAGGAAACGCGTGTCAAGTTGAGATCCTCATTCATTCTCCAATCCATGACCGATTCCTATATTTTTTTTAAAATTTATTTTATTAGGATATTTTTCTTGAACCAATGATTTTAGCTGTAACATTTATGATCTTTTACTTTGATTAACATGTTTGAAAATTTTGAATTTTTTTATTTCAAATTCTATAATGGGTAATTCAATGGAAACCTATTTTCTTCTTCTTGGAGTAAGGATTTATATGTTCTGTATATTTGGTAACTTAATTATTGAAACAAATTTTTTGTAAACAGTCCTTTAAAAAAAATATGTGAATTAAAATGTGGTATATAAATTCAGCATCAATTGGAATTTCTTTTACATGGTGTATTTTAAATGTTGATTAAAATTATTCTTTTGTTTTGCTTCCACCATATGAATTTAGGTTGCAACATTGAATACGTACTGTTCCAAATAACAAAATCAGATGTAATAGTTACTTGAATGTGCTTGATTAATCACAAAAATAGATTATACTAATACGCTGATGGATTCTAATTAAACAGTTGTTAGTGAATACCATAGAAATATTTCACATAAATTTAAGCATATAGTGCATATGTATTAAGCATAGATCAATTTTGTTCATGCTTACGACATCCGGTGATCATATTAGATCTGATGGTGCTGAAACATCATAAGAATAGATTGGCAACCATCGATTGAATGTTGAGTACAGAACTATGTAGTGGTGCCTTTGACTTATGTAATGTTTTTGTTACAATTCTAATTATAACGAACATGTTCAATCTTTGAAACAGAGTTAAAATCTTGAAATAGTCAATTTGAAACAACTGTGTTTACAATGAGAAAACCTTTTATTATTATGGAACAACTGTGTTTTTGCAAGGGATTTTCTTATTCTTACATGGAAACATACATTAAATTGAAGAGTCTTGAAGAGAAATATGATACTGTTTAAGGTAGTTATTAGTTAGTTCTATACTATCTCAAGTTCATTTTAATTTTCTATTTTTTTTAATTATTTCCGTTTCTACTTTTTCATGGAAAGAATATTATTTTGTTGTCTTCATTAGAAAATTACCCAAAGATATAACTAACAGAATGGCTGCTCTACTCATCCACTAATGTCAAAGTTTATGTTTCTCTGTTTAGCGTGACGCAACAAAATATTTAATAAAGTTGCCATTTTAGCGTGTTGGTTGGATATCTTTACAAATTTGGAGTTATGCGTCTCTTGATACAGTTGTTGTTCCAATTTTAGGAAATTATAAATAATATACAGTTCCTTAAATATGGTTTGCCAATCTTATGCATTCAATTTAGCTACTATGGTTGCCTATTCAAGGCCAACATTATTTTCAATTAAGTATCTTTGGCATGTTAGAATACTATCATTTATGTTCTTCATTAAAACTTAGAAAACATGCTACATTTTTCCTCCATTTCTCTTAATTGGAGTAAACACTAGCTTTCTAATCTATTACTTAAATAGGAAAGGAGGAACCAATGTTTAGTTCTCTGCCATGTGCCACACACAACCACCATCTACTTTTTCTCACTTTCTCCCTCAACCATGTTTTCGATAACTGGTTTTCCGAAATTACTCTTTTCTTCTTTTCTAAATCAATCTCACATCTTATGGCTATTGTTCAATATACTAGATTTTCCCATCTTCTCAAATAATCGCATGGACTTGGGCTTCAACTTTGCAACAATCATCTGCTTTTTGAAGCCTTAACTATACAGTCAATTTTTGTCTTTGAATATCTCCTGTCCTTTTGAAAGTCCTGAATGCTCCAAAAACATTAATCCCTCTTTTTATCATTCAGCATTTTCCAGATAAACCTAAAAATTCATTTACAAAAACTGAAATTTTTTATTCATAACCCAGTCAATTTTCAGTTTACGTCATCGACGATTTACCCGAGGGATGAGGGGACATGATATTCTGTTGACCGTTGGAGTTCGTAAATTTTAAAGTTTGCTAATTTTATCTTTTGTTTGTGATTTTACAGTTTCAAATGTTTTTATTTAAGTTTCACACGTACAGTTATACTTAATTGTTGGTTATCATGCACATGTAGATTTATCCATTTCTAAAAGTTGTTGTTTGACTTGACACGCTTAACATATTCTATTTGGATCAACTCGCTCATTTGTGTTCTTATTCTGTGTATTCTGTAGCTTTTTTTTTCAACATTAAATTCTGTTGAAGCTGCATACGTATGCTTTCTTTTTTATATTAAGAAAATATTGATAATAGTACATACATAGGGGTTGTCGATAGTGAAAAGTTATTATTTGACATTTTACCATAAAAGATTTAGTTTCAATAGAAATAACCAAGATAAAAATGATAAGAACAGTTATGTTTGTATGTTTGCATGTCTGTGTGAGCATCTGCGCGTATTTAAAATTTCCAAAATTGTATGCGTGTTATTCTCGATTTTAAATTCATTTTTTAGGTTAATTTCTCAAGACAAAGCATAAGTTGAATCCCATTTATTAAACTCCTCACTATAGTTGCAAGTAGTAAAAAGGGTTCATTATTCCAATAATTGAGAATTCATTGCATCTTTATTGGAAGATAGAATTTAAGTAAAATTTGGAAGGTAAGAAATGAAAATTGAAACAAGTAGAACATTTCATTTAACATCAGTTCTTATTTTTTATTCTAGGCTGCTATCACATATGGCAGTGTTTGCTCCCTCTAATGCACTACAAAATCAGGGATAGATATCGATTGGTGAGATTAGCGGAAACTCTACAACAAGTCAAATTGTAATAATAACTTTTTATTATTGTATACTTACCAATCTTACATATATTTTTACCCTAAACATAGAGGAATTGAATTTTTCCGAAGTACTGCATTTGTTTTATTTTCTTCAATCATATTCATTTTCATTCAAATCTGCAATGCTCATATTTTGATAAAGACTTCAATTCATTGAATTTTTTTAGGGAATTATAAAAGACTTTAAGATACATATAACCAAAATTGTAACACTACAACTTAATTGACTTAATCGACTAAATAGCAATATATTAAGAATTTAACAACATGAATGTCATGTGAGCCCTACTTCCCAATTGTAATTTGTTGGCATACCATCTTTACTATGTAAGCACTAATGGTAAAACTGGTGTACGCGTTTTGTCAATGCCGCCAGATATGAATGGACATATGGCAATACAAGATGCCTTTCTTTAAGGACTTCTAATAGCAATCCATTATTCTGTAAATATAATACTTTATGAGACGTAACTATGAACAAATTCAGTGCTAAAACTAAAACATAATAACCCCTTTATTGAACAAATCTTGAAATTAATGTTTTAATGAGTCCTTTGGACAACTATTATGCTTTCTTCTATGTGTTCTCCAATATTTTGGCATAGATGCAATATCTATTTGCAAAATAACCATTGCATGAATTGGCTGAGATAATGTTTGTTAACTGTTACTGCTATTTTATAAATCTCAAATAATTGTTTGGAATTAGAAAAACATAGGTGATGTTAAAAGTTAGTAAAATGGAAGAATAAGATGCATGTAAATGTAAAGTGTTCTGTATTTTGAGTGTGCTATTTCTAATGTGGGTTCCATCAAATTTTCTGCTGTGAATATTTAGTTTATAACGAAGAATATTAGTGACTTAGTGAAAGATTTGGTCACACTGAGTTTTTGTGTCAATTTTAGTAAGGAATCTAGAATTTAGTTATAGTTTATTATAGTATCGATTGAGACTTACATTATGCCTACCAGTTAAGGCCTTTATTCCATATCTACTGTTTAGCCAATTGTTCAACATATAATTAAAGTATTCCCACTTTTTATTAATTTTCTTTAGGAATTACTATTTTTTAAATCGATAACATTTTCATTAATGTATTTTTCATTCAAACTAATCTATGCTTTATTGGCTATTGGGAGTTTTCAGATTAGATATTTATTCCACTTTTTTGCATCAAACCAAGAATATATATCTTTTATGGGTATGAGTGAATTATTGATGCACAATGTCCCAGTTACTTCATTTATATCCATGATTTCAGTATTTTTGACAATTTCCTATTCTAATATTGATTTAATTTTTACATCTCATATTGTTTCGTACTCAACTCCTTGGTGTTATTGAAATTTTTTGAATGATCATATAGATGACAACATTCATTTTTCCCCAGCCGCTGAACTAAGATATGGTAGCGTACAATGTATGACTGTTTGATTCTTTTACATAATGCAAAGTTGCTATATTTGTGAAAGAAGCACAAAAATTAGTTAAGATATTGTGTTTTATAAAGGTAATACGAAAAATGAGTAGGGGGCGGGCCTTACCTAAGGCAATATTGCATCCTCCCCTGCTTTTTCCATTAGTATTTTCTACTCTATCACCAATCAGTTACTGTATGTTTTGATTGTAATTTGATTCTCTTTTCGTATCCCAATAATGTTTAAACCCCCCCTCCCCCATAATAGAGAGGCAAATAAACATGTGGGCACAACACATGTATACATTCTTTTGTACTAACCTACAAATTAAGCTCAAATTTTTTACCATTCCACATCATAAATTACTGGGGATTTTATAATCTGGACATTAAAATTGATTAAATCAAAAACCATGTTAACTTATTCTGTAATAGAAGTGATTTATTTCTTGAAACAACATTAATATATTAGTACATGAAATAAGTGAATTTGAGTTAACATATGACATTTGCCTTTGATTTTTTCATATATATGGTTACCTCCAACAGATATAAAAATCAATTGTGTATTAGGATTGTTTTTCTCTGTTAGTGACAAGAATACTCTCTATGGCTAAGGTTATGAGTGCTTATTTTACAAAAAAAAATACTTGACAAGTGGCATTCACATTTATATTACTTGCCTACGTTTGAGCATAGTGTAGAACAGTGTTTACAAAAAAAAAAAAATCTCTTCTTAATTGCCTTTTCTATATTGGGCACTAAACCATATATTTATATATGACAGTTCTCTTTGAACCAATCAAGTTATTTTTAATTTTATGAATGCCTATTTTGCAGCATATTTTATTGAATAAGTTGACAGATAGTTGATATTATATGTATTGAATACGTAAAGCATATGAATGCATATACAGTATAATTGTTCAACCTTGGGATGATTATTCAATTTAACACATGAGTGATCCATCAAGATGCTTCCCAACAATTATTATCTATTCAAGAATCATGCATTTTGCCAAAAAAATAGAAAAACAAAAGGTGATTGTGTAAGTACATAAACAATATATTTTTGCTGTTACTTTGAGAAAAAAATATTCAGTTTTTTTAATAGTTATAATTAGTGCATGTCTATTAGGATATGGTTTAGAATTATAAAGTTGATTCGCTAATTCGTCGAACAATACTGTTAAAATTTTCAGTAGACCAGGCTGTAAAGTTCTCTCAGAAACTCTAAACTGATCATTGGTTTTCATGCACGTATGCACACACATGTGTGAATGATGAAATCTCTTCTGTGATCTTTCATAGAAGTTCTTTAACCGTTTGAACAATTCAAAACTAATTGGATGGCTTGATGTTTCAGAGCTTGCAACGATTGAAAGAGTCAACTGTTTTTGTCACAACTAGGATATCGTTTTGTAGATATGGTGCCAAAGACAGCAAATGCAAGATGTATGAGTAAATAAAATCTCAAGTTCTTTAGTTGGTAAGGTCTTATGATAAAAGAGTCAATTTCCATTACTTTGACATCGACATATGTTCACTTGAGCATGCACAAGTACACACACACATTTTGCATTAGGTGATGTGTAAAATGCATGTAAAACATATAATTTGTATCTACACAAATATTATAAACGTCATATTGAGCAATTCTAAGTCAAAATTTCGATCGACATGCTCAAATCAATATTTAAGTATGAAGTATAAAATATGCATTTGAGAAGAATTAGTTTTATGTAAAGTTTACTATATATCAACAATAAAACATGTTAAGTATATGCTTCCTAAGGCGTAGTATATGCTCAGTCGTTTTTATACTAAACCTGACTATACATACATATAATGCTCCAAACATTTATAATTCTAAAATTGTGCTCTCTCTCTCTATGTGTATGTACGAATGAATGTACATACATGCACATATGGTTACATACATATATACAGCATGCGCAACACCCATTCATTGCATTTTATTATCTTTGGTGTGCACACATCATTTGAGCACTATATGTGTTGTGCATAGCGATATCAATGCTCTATGGTTTATACATGCTAAGAATCTAAGATGATGAGTGTAGTACAAAAACTTGCAAATTCAACACATGTATTTTAGGGCATTTAGCGTTTTATGATCCTGAATATGATTGTACTAATGATCAATGGCACAAGTATGCTTAAAGAGGGAGTAATATAAGAATATTAAGTGGAATTACTTTTGAGCATTGCATATGCACTAGGTACATTGTAAGGCACTTGAGCAACAATTCACAGCTTAAAACTTGATAATACCACTGATACTGTATTCATAAGTTAAAATTTGTTCGTTGACATTTACGATTTTGGTTTTACCATTTGATGTAATTATTAGCATGATTATGTGACTGATCAAAGTAGGATGAATATATATTAATCTATAAGAAAATGCCATAGAATAAAATTCAGACTTCAGAGTTTTCACTCTACATACAATATATTCCTGTTAAGGTAAGTCCTAGATTTTGGTTTCAAAAAAAAAAAAGGTAATGATTGTTGATTAATGTTTTTGTGCTGACATCAATAGAAGTATTAACATAAGTGTAACGTCTTAGCTAATAAGGGTTACTGCAGATTAGGATTGTTATGTGCAAGATTTATTCTTTTTTTCCTCACTTTCATTCCTGTCCACAAACGCAGGTAACTGAGATGAATATTAACACAGGCTCCTCTGCAAATCATCATCTACATATAATATATGTCTGAGGGAAAAAAAGCACGCGGTAAATGAATGATTGTTAATGTTGAACTCTCAGCTTTACATAAAGATTCAAATGGGTGGCGAAGTATATGATCCTTTAAAAGGGGAATAACAGCTGCTAGATGACAAACAAGCTACTGAGTTTGCGTCTTCCAAAACCATTGTATACAGGCTTTTGCGTGATGATTTGAGTGAACCTGTAACAACCTGTATTTTCAATAACCTGTTATAACGTAAATCGAGGCAGAATTTAATTCTAAAATCTGAATCAAGGGAAACGGGCTGTGCCATTGCGTTCGTCTCGGAAAAATATGCGAAATAGAGTCCGAGTTTTCGAAAATCGGAGTCCGTATGACCCGATTAAGGCCCAACGAAGTTTTCAGAAAATTTCAAAGTAAAAACAGATTTCAAATTCAAGTTTGAATTTGGAAATTAGGGCAGTTGGGCGCAGGCGGGAAATTTCCCGCCAGACCACCCATGTCGACAGGCATGTCGACTGGGCAGTCGACATGGTTAGGCCCAAGTCGACAGCCCTGTCGACTTGGGTGTCGACTTGGTTCAGCCGGTCAGTTTTGCCTGGTGCACCATTTTGGAGTTGTGTTGAGTTTGGGGGCCAGATTCGGTTTTGAGGGCTGAGATTGGAATTAGGGTTTAATCCTAAGGCTAAAACTAATCCTAATCTCTATAAATAAGCCCCTAACCTAACCCTAAATCATCATTATTCATTCAAGTAACTAAACTATGGCAAAATCATTCCTCTCATGGCCTCCACTCTCTTCATAAAATTCCTAAGTTATTTCTATGAGAGATTTTCCATGCATACAAGTGTTTTCAAGCTTGTATGAGCATCATTAGCTTGCATTCAAGTCAAGTTTCCATATTTACATCATAAAGCAAGGGTTTTTATTGATTTGGAGCTTTCATATTGGGTTTATTTGATTTCATAAGGGCTTGTCTCAATCTATTAATATATTTGTGTCTTCATAAGAATTTGTAAGCCCTTTTCTACTTTCATATTTAAACTCTAAAGTTAAATGAATGATGCAAGTTTGGTTGATCATTATGATATGCAAGTTTGCCATGATATGCAAGTTTACCATGTCATGTTATGCAAGTTTGATATGTTATGCTATGCAAGTTTGCCATGTTATGATATGCAAGTTTATCATGTTATGTTATGCAAGTTTGCCATGTTATGATATGCAAGTTTATCATGTTATGTTATGCAAGTTTGCTATGTTATGATATGCAAGTTTGCCATATGATATGCAAGTTATGTTATGCAAGTTTGGGTTGATCATTTTGCTCATGTTATCATGTTATGCAAGCTTATCTTGGGTTTATGAGCTTAAAGCTTCAAGCTTTATGCTAAAGGTTGCATTTTGGCAACATGTAAGTTATCATATCCCTTATGATAACTTGCATGTGAGGCTAAATGCGAACTTATGGCAACTTCTACATGTCATTTATCACCATGTATCACTTATATGCTAAGTTTGGTTTTATGCATACTTTTGAGGCCTAATGATGCAATATGCAAGTATATGAACATATGTACATTTCATATGCCACCATGTTAAACTTGTGGCTTCAACACCATTTGTCATCTTTATGCCAAGTTCCCTCTTTCTATCCTTTATGCGCTATTGCAATTATGTAAGCGATGGGATTGCGTTTGGGGTTGGGTAAACTTAAAAGACATGAAAACATAAGATTGGGAATTTACCTATTAAGTTAGGTCTACCCATTGGGAATTTACCTATTAAGTTAGGTCTACCCAAATTCTTGAAAACTTGTAATATGTTTTGGAAACATGATGGACATGACACTTAGAAAATATAAGTGTGACCTACTCGAGGTTGGGTTGAGTTTGTAGCGTAAACCTACCCGGAACCGACCGGCTTAACTAGTTGCTACAAACAATAGGATCCAATGTGAGAAGTTGGTCATGTTGTACCATGAACCCGAGGTTAGACCAAGTTGTGGTGTAAAGCTACCCGGACCCGCCCGGCTTAACTAGTAACCACAACAAGGTCTAATGTGAGAGGTTAAGGCACATTAAATTAGTTAATGCCTCATGATTAGGGTTAAGTCATGGTCCACTTAATACTTAACCAATTTGGGCTTGGTAGATTAATCAGGGTCAAGTCGTGAACTCATCGTTACACTTAACCAAGTTAATCCATGATTAGCAAGAGGGTTAAACCGTACTTAACCCACTAGAAAATCCTAGCAATGGGGGTCCACTCTAGCAGTAATCCCAAGTTTGTATCATTAAGACCCTAGGGACTAGGCTAGGGTGGGGGCACGATTATTGGACTTGAGGTAAGTGACCAAAAACGACGGCAGAGTGGTACGCCGATGTAGTTCCGGACGGACTATGGTCGTGCACGTAGTCCGTATTTGGAGAAGTCAAGCATGGGTACCAGTAGATCTAGAGTGTGCACTTATGTTTATGGTGTCCAGGGGTTTACACCCTAGGGCTTGATACACTCGACGGGAGACCGGCACAGTCTGACTACAATTATGTTTGGGCCGTATTGACACCAACACGTGACGAGTTAGGCTTATAGGGAGCCGATCGACTAGACCGTTTGGTTGGACCTCGTATTAGGGTCACTTCATGTTATTGGACCTCGTATTAGGGTCACTTCATGTTATTGGACCTCGTATTAGGGTCACTTCATGTTATTGGACCTCGTATTAGGGTCACTTCATGTTATTGGACCTCGTATTAGGGTCATTTCATGTTATTGGGTCAAAGCTTGGGCCAAAGGATCAATACTTGTTTATTCAAGTCATGTTAGTTTGCTAGTACACCTGTGGTGCAAAAACCTTAAACCTGATTATGCGATGACACCTTTATCTACCTTGTTAGTTAATCATCATGCTAGTATGTTGTTATCCTTATGTTCATCCCTGCTTCTCATGCCAGTTAACTTTATCAGTTTACATTGATTGTAGTAGGGCTTACTCAGTCTTTTGACTGACCTGTTTTTCTTTCGCCTCTTTTCTTCCGTTCCCCCCCCCCCCCCAAGGTTCTCAGGGTGGGAATATTGGAGCTTAGCTTGGATTTCTGATCGCTTGCTTGTGGGATTTTAGCTCATGTACGGTCTTGACATGAAGCTAGCTATGGTTATCACTTATTTTGGGGATAGTACTTATGTATTTTAGTTTTTCAGTGATGTTGTTTTTATCTAGACTTGTGTATTTGGAAAGTTGACATTATGTTGTACCAGACTTGTTTTGAAATAGTTTGAAATCTTCCGATGTTTTACTTATCTTATTTACTCTGTTTACATATATACATATGTTCTTGTTCTGCCTTGATATATCATTATGCATGTTTACCCGGTACAAACGCCCCTCCAAAGTCAGAGTGCTTTCAAGAGCCACCCTGGCGGAGGTGGGGTGTTACATTTGGTATCATAGCATATGGTTTACGAGAAGGAACAAAAAGGTTTTTAGAAAACTTTTGGAAAACTCTTTTCAAAAACCAAGTATAAAGTATTTTCCAAAGAAAAGTCTAGTTTATTTTAAAGGCTATTCCCCAAAAAGCCATTAGCAAAAATTCCTTCGTTTTTTTTTCACTCCATTCTGAATCTATCTTTTTCTTCGTTTTCAGTATGGCCAATAACTTTGCCATTCCGGAGGGAGTACACGTACCTGTTTGGTATAGGAGACTTTTGGAGGCTAGGGCGACCGAAGCCGGCCCCGCAGATGTTCCTCCTCCTCCTCCGGTGGTTAATGTTTCTCCTCCTCCTCCCATAGCTGATGTTTCTCCTCCCCCTCAGCCTCCACAAGCGGAATTTGCGGAAACTTGTAAGAACTTTAAGACGATGGGTGGCAAGAATTTCATTGGAACCGAGACTTATGTAGAGGCAAGGAATTGGTTGAAAGAAACCGAAGATCTTTTTGCCTTCTTTGATATAGATGACCGTAGGAAGGTTTTATTGGCAGTGTGGTTGCTAAAGGAAGAAGCTGCCCGTTGGTGGGTGGTCACCACCGCTACTAGGCCAATTGAGACTTGGGATGACTTTAGGGGAAAGTTTGGACTAAGGTTCCTATCACTGAAGCAAGGGGACATGACTATTAGGGAATACATAGATAAGTTTAATCAACTGGCTCGGGTCGGTTTAGACTTGGTTAACACAGCTCAGAAGAAGGCCCTATACTTTGCTCTAGGATTAAACGAGCCATTACATGGTTTAGCCATGTCTCATATATCCTTGGAGGCAACTTTCGAGAGTTTGGTGAATATGGCCCTACTCAATGAAGAGAATAGGAGTGACAAGAAGGAGGTCAAGATGAATGAGTCTCAAAACAAGGAAACGGAGCCCAAAAAGGAAATGAAAAAGAAGGAGGAGAAGTCTGAAGATAAGAAGGAAAAGAAGTGCTTTACTTGTGGAAGCTTGACTCATCTAAACAAGGATTGCAGAAAGAGGAAGGGCACTTGCTTTGACTGTGGAGAAATGGGACACTTCACTAGGGACTGCCCGAAGAAGGGAGGGCCTACGTCGGAAGGAACGGTGAATTCCGGGAAGCAAGGCAAGAACTCCAAAAACCGCAAGAACAAGAGTCAAGGCAACAAGGGGAATAATAGTAAGGGCAATAACGACAAGAAGAAGTGCCATTATTGCGGTTCAGTTGGGCATCTTATTAAGGATTGTAGGAAGAGAAAAAGGAAGAGTGGTGAATGCTTTCATTGTGGTGAGTTTGGACACTTCAGCAAAGATTGCCCGAAGAAGCAAGGGCAAGGTCAGACTCAGTGTGCAAGACCATCTGGAGGGCGAGTTCATCCCCTCAACATCGTTCTTTCAGCTCATGATCGAGGTAGTATTTCTGTTGAAAGTCTTGTTTACATTTCTGATTTTCCTGTTTGTACTTTGTTTGATTCTGGCGCATCGCATAGTTTATTTCATCTGGTTTAGTTGAAAGTTTGCACCTAAGTACTAGTCTAGTTAATGATCCTGTGTGTGTTTCAAATCCAATTGGGGGGTTCCGCCCATTTGTCTATTATCTACGTGGATTTGAAAATCTCTATCTTGAGTATAGAATTCTCGCGTGATGCTTATATTCTCGGTTTCATGGGGTATGGGTTAATTTTGGGCATGGATTGGTTGTCCAGTTTTGGAGCCATTCTTGATTTTTGAGCATAGGGTTGAGAGGCTCATGACTCGCCTCGGTAATACCCTAAAAATTTCTAGTAACCCTATGAGTCCCGTCATGTTGTGTTATCTTGAATCCCTCAACTCGTCTATCGATAGTTTACAATCGGTGAGGGTGGTCCGAGAATATCCTGATATCTTGGGTGAAGTGAAGGGGGTTACCCCTAAACAAGAGATAGATTTCCGCATTTATCTGGTTGATAATGCCAAGATAGTTTCGTGGCCGGTTAGGCACATGGCCCCGCAAGATGAGAGTTAAGAAAGCAAGTCAAGGAGTTGCTTGAGAAGAACTTCATTAGACGAAGTATATCTGAATGGGGAGCGCCTGTAGTATTTACTACCAAGGCAGATGGTTCTCTTCGACTTTGTGTTGATTATCGTGAGTTAAACAAAGAGAATAGACAACCATTGCCAAGGATCGATGATTTGTTTGATCAGCTTGTAGGAACATCTGTTTTCTCTTGATCTTGCTACTGGATTCCATCAGCTCAGAGTAGCTGAGGATAGTATAGACAAAACTGCGTTCAGAACTCCAGATGGATTCTTAGAATGGCTAGTCATGCCATTCGGTTTGACTAATGCACCCGCCTACTTCGTGGACTTGATGAGTAGGGTGCCTAGGGAGTTCCTGAACAAGTTTGTGGTAGTCTTTGTAGATGATATCCTGACTTTCTTAAAGAACGAGGAAGAACATGCTAGACATCTCAAGGAGGTGATGGATACGCTTAGAGCGCATCAGTTGAAAGCCAAGTCCTCCAAATGTCATTTTGGAGAAAAAGGAGTTAGATTTCTTGGGCACATAGTTTCTAAGCAAGGCTTAGTGGTGGATCCTGCTAAAGTGGTCGCGGTTCAAAACCGAAAAGCTCCGACGAGGACAATTAAAGTAAGAAGTTCTCTCAGTTTAATTAGTTAGTTAGCGTCCCTTGAGCTTAGATCTACCCTTATGGATCAAGTAGGGACTTCGCAGAAAGAAGACCCGCAGTTAGTCGAGATCATGGACAAGTTGATTAGAGGCAGGATGTTAAGTCACCTCGCCATAGATAACAAGGGATGGCTAAGATGCGATGAGAGAAAGAAGGTTCTTGAAGATGCACATCATCCGAGGAGGTGGCCGAGTTTGTCCCAAGGTGCATGTTGTGCCAACAGGTTAAGGCCAAGTCATAAAAAGCCCGGTGGGCTATTACATCCATTGGAGGTCCCCGCAATGGAAGTAGTAGAGCGTCACGAAGGATTTCGTGGATGGACTGCCTAGATCAAGAAAAGGGAATACGAGCATGTGGGTCATAGTAGGTAGACTCACGAAGAGTTCTCATTTCACTCCGGTAAAGAGCGAAAGGACTGCATCATAGCTAGCGACAGTTTACTTTCAAGAAATAAAGCGGTTGCACGAGGTTCTCTAAAGTATAGTTAGTAACCATGACTCAATCTTCACTAGCCAGTTTTGGGATAGTCTACGGGAAGTCATGGGCAAGCAACTGAATCTAAGTACGGCCTATCATTCGCAGGCGGATGGTTCATTTCGTTCAAGCATGAGTTATAGAAAATCACGTTAGTAAGAGCAATTGGCAAAGAGGGTTGGTATTTTCAAGAAAAGTTCTGCTGCGTAGAATACTTTATAGTAAGTAAACGAGATCCAGGATTCACTAGTGAATTTTGGAGAGCTTGCATGAAACCATGAGGTCATAGTTATGTTTAAGCCAAGAATGATAGAAGAGTAAGTGAAAAAGGAAGACGAGAGGCGACAATGAAATGGGTTCCAACTCATATTTGGAAATAAGAGTTAAGAAGCCAAGAAATCATGAGGTAAAAGACGGTCAAAGCGCAATGGAGTTAAGCTCAAGGAAATGTGACTTAGAAGACTGAAGGCTAGATACGCGCATCATATCTCTTTTTAAGAGCATATCCTTGATCCTTGTTTTCCTGTGGAACTTACTCGCATGTTATCTTTTTACGTATATCCTCTCGGTCCCATTCTCGGTCCTATTTCTGTCGGGAGGTATGACTTATTGGCTAGTAATACATGTCAGGGTTTGAAGGGGTCCGTTAGGTTAACTAAACCTTTTGGGCTTTTATAGAATATGGGTTGGGTTAGGAAGGGATTTCTTGTAATCCAAAAGGGGTATATCCTGCTTATCTTCCCGATCTCTTTGTAGCATATCTTTTGCTATCCATGTTTGTCTTGATTATCTAGTTTATCATGTTAATCTTGTCATGAGAACCTTAGGTAGAAACCCTTTGGATGAAACATGTGTTTGAAACATGGTATGTTTGATGGTTGCAAGTGGTTGCAAGTGTTTGCAAGTGGTTACTCGTGGATGCATTATACGCATTAGGCACTAGATCGGCTCACACACTCCTCATATTGCATATGCATGAGTGTTTATGCATATTCATGGATGAAAATTTTTGTGTTATCACATGGATGTTGCATATGGATGTATGTTATGTGCACACATATAGATGTTGTACATTATGTTAGGAATTGCATACATATGGATTCATTTCACTAACATAATTTGCATTGATGATATTTGCATTAGATAAGTACATATACACACACCTTTGCATATGTTCATACAACATTTAGAATCTTGTAAGGACAATGATTGCTCGTGGATGATGTTTTGAGTAGATGGATGTTGGATGGTAGGATATGTTCTTCCTAACTTAGAGATTTCGGGGACGAAATCCTTTAAGGAGGGGAGAATGTAACAACCCGTATTTTCAATAACCTGTTATAACGTAAATCGAGGCAGAATTTAATTCTAAAATCCGAATCAAGGGAAACGGGCTGTGCCATTGCGTTCGTCTCGGAAAAATACGCGAAATAGAGTCCGAGTTTTCGAAAATCGGAGTCCGTATGACCCGATTAAGGCCCAACGAAGTTTTCAGAAAATTTCAAAGTAAAAACAGATTTCAAATTCAAGTTTGAATTTGGAAATTAGGGCAGTTGGGCGCAGGCGGGAAATTTCCCGCCAGACCACCCATGTCGACAGGCATGTCGACTGGGCAGTCGACATGGTTAGGCCCAAGTCGACAGCCCTGTCGACTTGGGTGTCGACTTGGTTCAGCCGGGCAGTTTTGCCTGGTGCACCATTTTGGAGTTGTGTTGAGTTTGGGGGCCAGATTCGGTTTTGAGGGCTGAGATTGGAATTAGGGTTTAATCCTAAGGCTAAAACTAATCTTAATCTCTATAAATAAGCCCCTAACCTAACCCTAAATCATTATTATTCATTCAAGTAACTAAACTATGGCAAAATCATTCCTCTCATGGCCTCCACTCTCTTCATAAAATTCCTAAGTTATTTCTATGAGAGATTTTCCATGCATACAAGTGTTTTCAAGCTTGTATGAGCATCATTAGCTTGCATTCAAGTCAAGTTTCCATATTTACATCATAAAGCAAGGGTTTTTATTGATTTGGAGCTTTCATATTGGGTTTATTTGATTTCATAAGGGCTTGTCTCAATCTATTAATATATTTGTGTCTTCATAAGAATTTGTAAGCCCTTTTCTACTTTCATATTTAAACTCTAAAGTTAAATGAATGATGCAAGTTTGGTTGATCATTATGATATGCAAGTTTGCCATGATATGCAAGTTTACCATGTCATGTTATGCAAGTTTGATATGTTATGCTATGCAAGTTTGCCATGTTATGATATGCAAGTTTATCATGTTATGTTATGCAAGTTTGCCATGTTATGATATGCAAGTTTATCATGTTATGTTATGCAAGTTTGCTATGTTATGATATGCAAGTTTGCCATATGATATGCAAGTTATGTTATGCAAGTTTGGGTTGATCATTTTGCTCATGTTATCATGTTATGCAAGCTTATCTTGGGTTTATGAGCTTAAAGCTTCAAGCTTTATGCTAAAGGTTGCATTTTGGCAACATGTAAGTTATCATATCCCTTATGATAACTTGCATGTGAGGCTAAATGCGAACTTATGGCAACTTCTACATGTCATTTATCACCATGTATCACTTATATGCTAAGTTTGGTTTTATGCATACTTTTGAGGCCTAATGATGCAATATGCAAGTATATGAACATATGTACATTTCATATGCCACCATGTTAAACTTGTGGCTTCAACACCATTTGTCATCTTTATGCCAAGTTCCCTCTTTCTATCCTTTATGCGCTATTGCGATTATGTAAGCGATGGAATTGCGTTTGGGGTTGGGTAAACTTAAAAGACATGAAAACATAAGATTGGGAATTTACCTATTAAGTTAGGTCTACCCATTGGTAATTTATCTATTAAGTTAGGTCTACCCAAATTCTTGAAAACTTGTAATATGTTTTGGAAACATGATGGACATGACACTTAGAAAATATAAGTGTGACCTACTCGAGGTTGGGTTGAGTTTGTAGCGTAAACCTACCCGGAACCGACCGGCTTAACTAGTTGCTACAAACAATAGGACCCAATGTGAGAAGTTGGTCATGTTGTACCTTGAACCCGAGGTTAGACCAAGTTGTGGTGTAAAGCTACCCGGACCCGCCCGACTTAACTAGTAACCACAACAAGGTCTAATGTGAGAGGTTAAGGCACATTAAATTAGTTAATGCCTCATGATTAGGGTTAAGTCATGGTCCACTTAATACTTAACCAATTTGGGCTTGGTAGATTAATCAGGGTTAAGTCGTGAACTCATCGTTACACTTAACCAAGTTAATCCATGATTAGCAAGAAGGTTAAACCGTACTTAACCCACTAGAAAATCCTAGCAATGGGGGTCCACTCCAGCAGTAATCCCAAGTTTGTATCATTAAGACCCTAGGGACTAGGCTAGGGTGGGGGCACGATTACTGGACTTGAGGTAAGTGACCAAAAACGACGGCAGAGTGGTACGCCGATGTAGTTCCGGACGGACTATGGTCGTGCACGTAGTCCGTATTTGGAGAAGTCAAGCATGGGTACCAGTAGATCTAGAGTGTGCACTTATGTTTATGGTGTCCAGGGGTTGACACCCTAGGGCTTGATACACACGACGGGAGACCCGGCACAGTCTTACTACAATTATGTTTGGGCCGTATTGACACCAACACGTGACGAGTTAGGCTTATAGGGAGCCGATCGACTAGACCGTTTGGTTGGACCTCGTATTAGGGTCACTTCATGTTATTGGACCTCGTATTAGGGTCACTTCATGTTATTGGACCTCGTATTAGGGTCACTTCATGTTATTGGACCTCGTATTAGGGTCACTTCATGTTATTGGACCTCGTATTAGGGTCATTTCATGTTATTGGGTCAAAGCTTGGGCCAAGGGATCAATACTTGTTTATTCAAGTCATGTTAGTTTGCTAGTACACCTGTGGTGCAAAAACCTTAAACCTGATTATGCGATGACACCTTTATCTACCTTGTTAGTTAATCATCATGCTAGTATGTTGTTATCCTTATGTTCATCCCTGCTTCTCATGCCAGTTAACTTTATCAGTTTACATTGATTGTAGTAGGGCTTACTCAGTCTTTTTGACTGACCTGTTTTTCTTTCGCCTCTTTTCTTCCGTTCCCCCCCCAGGTTCTCAGGGTGGGAATATTGGAGCTTAGCTTGGATTTTTGATCGCTTGCTTGTGGGATTTTAGCTCATGTACGGTCTTGACATGAAGCTAGCTATGGTTATCACTTATTTTGGGGATAGTACTTATGTATTTCAGTTTTTCAGTGATATTGTTTTTATCTAGACTTGTGTATTTGGAAAGTTGACATTATGTTGTACCAGACTTGTTTTGAAATAGTTTGAAATCTTCCGCTGTTTTACTTATCTTATTTACTCTGTTTACATATATACATATGTTCTTGTTCTGCCTTGATATATCATTATGCATGTTTACCCGGTACAAACGCCCCTCCAAAGTCAGAGTGCTTGCAAGAGCCACCCTGGCGGAGGTGGGGTGTTACAGAACCATCTTATTTACTGTACTTCCTACTTAGTATTAGTTTATATCAATGGAATAATATTATGTTGTTTTAGTTAAATTTGACGATTTTGGAGTGAACTGTACAACTATCTCTCAATTTATCATGATAATTATGTTGTCTATGATTCAGCATTGACTTTACCACATCTTCTGAAATACTTTCAATATTGTTCACCTCTTAAGGTATTAGTCCACCATGCATATACTTTCTAATTCATATCTAGCATTCAACTTATGTCCATCTTTTAACCACAGCGCATTAGGAAAATGATGCCCTAAGAAAAATTAATCTGACTGTACTCCTGACATACGGAAGTATAAATAAAAGAAACTTACCAACCTAAAAAAATAAAAAATGTTGGACACGGTAGTATAAATAATAGAAAGTTAACAACATGAAAAAAAATGTTACGCATTTTGTGATTTCACATCTACCTGTATGTGTGGCACGGGTCACACACTAGTATATATATATAGGGATTCCAAAGTAAAAGGGAAATAAAAGGAAATTGCGGGAAGTTATAACGACATTTTTGAGTGAGAAGAAAATGTAAAAGTCGAGTTTTATTCAATAAGAATAAGCACTGTGTGTTGTTAAGTAATAAATAAAAGATATTCCGTAACAATGTTTTTACAAATAATAAGTGAATTGATTTCCCAATATTAGACAATAACGTGGGTAATGTTTTCGAAAGTGAAATAGGAATCTGGATACGATATAGAATTTTCCATAAGTAGTAAAATGAAATGATTTAAAGAAGAATCTCAAGTTAAATAAGAAGCGGAAAGCTATATTCATAATATCGAAATATTTAAGAGTTTTGAATTTATATTCGTTTTAATTAAAAGGCCAAGTGGTGCTGAATATTAACGAGTGAACTCATGAATTTTCATGATTGAAACACTGTTTATTTTGATAGTTAAATCACCGACTATCAAATCTGTCCAATATGATTGTTGTTATGGAAAGACTGGGATCGAATTTATATTCGAAAGCCATTCCGACCAACAAATACGTGAAGATATCAGAAGATGATCGAGATGGAGCATTGAAGACCGTAGATCTTCATTACACGGAAGTACCACTAATAATCTCCGGTTTAGCGGCCAGAGATAAACTGTGATTCTGTCATGGTTGAAATCTACTGATTGCAAGGACTACTCGCTACTGATCCTTGGGGTGATTCCTATATTGGATGCAGTAGGAGAGCCCCTTCGGTTCATCCTGTTCCTGGATAACTTGTATTGACGGATGTCTGACAAAGTATTTCCAAAGGAATTACGTACGTTGATTTCTTCAAACGTACAATAGTTGATGGCGGAGAAATGGTTTTCTCTAGCCAAATAACTGGAGTATTTTTGTGGACATCAATTAGTGATATCTGGCGGATCTGACGATGTGGCATTCAAAGTGAATGGTGACCAGATGTTTCAAAAAGGGAATAAAACCTCAAGCCTAATCCACCGGGCAATGAGAAAAATCAGGCAGGCAGCATGGCTATGTGGGTCTCTCCCATCAGGGTGTATAATCACCTATCTAGAGAAATTCTTTTTGCTTCTTTAATCTATTTCGATGCTGTCCCTTTTCGGGAAACGGTGGTTTGAGCCCAACCGTTGGTGATATACATTCGATACACTCAAGCGAAATGAGTGGTCGGTCATGTAAGGGCCGGGTTGCAAGACGTTCTTTTTGAACCCAGTGTATTCGCCTCTAAAGATACACTATCGGCAGGTGGTCCCATACCTTGTCATAGTCGGAATCCAATCTCAAATAAGCGCCCGCAGTTTTGTTTGTATACTATATATGTGGAACGTGAGATGCAAGCGTTCCGCTAGATTAATATCTATTTGTACTTAGACATTATTATAATATCAGAAAAGATATTGATTTCAAAATTGTTTTGGGTTATCGTAAGGCAAAAACCATCTGTATTTATGTGTGGAATTGGTCTTACGATTACTGTAAGAACCCGTAACTTCCCCGTGAAGGAAGGAAAGAATTGCTTTGAGAACACGACAAATCAGAACGCAAACAGAAGAACATTTCATTGTTTATTACAAAAATTCCATCAGAATACAAGAATATACAGAGTATGAATAAATATTACACATTTGATAATTATCAGAGATTTAAATACATTTAAATACATAGCAGTGGAAAAATAATACAACACACAACTGAAAGAAATACACGGATACAGAGCTTTCCGAGTACCGTTCCAGCTGTAAACCAGGATCCTATGAATATAGATCTGCAAAACCAAAACTACTAGCTGCCCGTGCGGAAAATAAGGGCTCCCAGAGTTTCGGTTAAAACAATAAACTCCAGGTCAGTCATGTGACTGGTGTGAGAACTAAAACAGTTATTAATCTTTATTTTAAAGTTAGGCAAATCAAGGGACCACGCCGTATAACACGGAACGGGTTTCCTCCCAAGAATACTAGTGCATAAAACAATAGGGCAATGCTAAATAAAGAAAAATGAAGCTATTATAAGACCCAAGTCCCATCACACAATGCAACGCAAGCCGGAGGATAGGGTTTTGCCTTATACTAGCCAAAGAATGCTTGATACGTTTAAATATACATTATTTTGATATTACTATAAGTGTATAGTGTCAAAACAATTTCAATCATAAGTATCAATCATAGGCGGCATAGCTACTATCTACTATGTCGCCATACTAGGTTCTACAAATAAAACCACAAAGGTCGTATTGGAAATTGGATTCCAACATGAGTCAAGGCAAGGGGCAAGTTCCTCTCCATTCGAGACACTCTAGCAAATGTCTTAGGACCACACACAGCGATCCTTGGATCTTCAGGGCCGGTCCTCTCTTACTTTTGAGGATTAGTTATTCCTTAACACACATTTCCCGGTCCTATAGGACCTATATAATGGTATGTACGTCGGCTCACATAGTGCCTGTTATCGACCATATATTCGAGGCACCTCGCATTCCAACAACCACACAGGTGAAAAGTATATAAATGTCAGCCAGTTTAAGCACTGACACAACCACTAGCTAGAAAGAAACGTCGTGCTCTCCCTGTAGTCACTATCCCGTTTTTGACTCATACCGAGGTGTGAGGCTCGCAAATTAACGCCATACACAAAGCTGCGCCACACAGGCCGTGCTTTGATCATCAACCACAAGACTTTGCTTTTTAATAGAAGCCTTGATCATTTGCCACTTAGGCATGCCACACATGCAATTTACTCCATGCGACCGATGTCCATCGATATACAACCTCTGAGCTCGTACGTCTCAGAGAAGGGCGTTAAGCAAGAGAATAAATTCTCCACCGCCAAACAGATGTATATTTAATAGAGATCAATCAACACAGAATAAAATCCAATGTCAAACACACAGTCCATTTACAAGTTCGTTCTGGGTCTGAACAAAACCGGAGGCACTTTCCTCACATATCCGTCGATCTCCAAGTACGTCTGGACAATCACCAACATATTCCCTCATCTTGGGTGTACAGCCTAATCAAAATTGTCAGGAATCAACCAAACGACGTGGAGACCCCCGGTCTTCAACCACCGTCTTCACCTTTGACATATCGTCGAATCGGTTATTCAGAATGGGTATAAACCCGGCCTTCCCGAATAACCCGCGTATATAATAAACAGGTGTTACACAAACACAACATACGCCTCATTCCAATTCAGAATAATCTTTTATTCAAATATTAACATTCTTATGGAAAGGTTCCCATTAATTTTATCAAGGATAAATTCTTATAAATTTATTCTTTAATCTTCCTTTGGATATCATTTCAAACCATATTATGGTTTTCCAAACTAGTCGAGATTAGCAAACCACACCGAAGTAATTATTAATTTTATTCCTCAATCCCAATCTATTTATCCCATGAAGCAAAACTGGTAATACTCCATATCTAACACCACGGTGTTACCGGTAAAATTAATTACCATTTCACGTTCAAATCTAATTAAAGATTTAACTATCGCTCTGGAGCAAAACTAGTGATACTCCATGTTCGATCATTTCAATCTAATTAAAGATTCATTAAAACCCCACTTAGTTTTAATCTTCCCACTAATCAATATCATGTCTTTAACTGGGTTAAAGAACCAATGTCATCTAAAACACGATTCACGATAAACCAAAAATCACTTCCTATTGTTAATCGGGTTAAAGAACAGGTGTTATTCAAAACACCGCTCACGATAAACCCAAAAACCAATTCAAATTCAACTCCAATTAATATTATTTAATTGGTACACTTCATTAAATCTAAATAGAAAGATTTAAACTTTTTCTCAACTGGGTTTAAGAACAGTGTTAATGAAGACACCATTCACGACAAACCCAAATCACATTTGATATTAAATACAAGGCTCTGAATAGAAAATATATTGGCTTATATTCAATATCAAATTCTACGACCAACAAATATCGTATTGGAAATAACGATATAAATATATCTTTCAAATTCCCATAACAATATCTGTATAATCACGAAATCCAACATCGAAATATTCCAAAGACAATTTCGATTCAAATCCATTTCCACTTTATTTATTGGAAATTCTGGTTATTTTCAAAAACATTTCAAATCTACTTTATTTATTTAAAAATAATTGGATTTTAATTCTAGTTCAAAACTAGTTCATTTCGATAAAAATCTATTTTTATCTTTACAAATGTGAAATTTTTCATCCCAATTCTACACAAATCATTTCTTATGATTATACACAAATTATCACTATTTTTAATAATTTTATCAAGGCCCGTACAGTCGATTTCCATCAACGACCATCGAACTGCACTTACAGCGACCTTTTCCAAATTTGATTTGGACATAATTCCAAATACTACCATTTGATTTCAAATCTCTAATATTCATTGGAAAGCTCTTTTCGACACGAACCCAACGGTTCCGGTTTCAGGAGAATCCGACGGTCGGATCTCCCGCAACGTCAATTTGAAGTCAATGGTCGAAATTCACGAACTACCGCAGCGTGTTCTATTCAGGCCATTATATATTATATATATATATATTATATATTATATATATTTCGTCGATTTCCTTTTAAAACGTTTTAAATTCGTTTTCGAAACGATTTCAACTTCATATTCAATTTCGAATCAAAATTGAATATTCCACATCATCGATATACAATTGATAATATTTTCAAAACGTTATATTTTGAAATCACTTCTTTTTCTATAATCATTATAAAACGAATATAATCGATATAAATATTGTTCACGTCAAAATGGCGCATCTCTAATCAACACGACTTTATATATTTCAATAACTTTGTTATTCTATTCAACAAATGAATATTTATTCTATTCAACACATGAATCTATATTTCTTTCAACACATGAATATTCTCAACACATGAGTACTATCAACACATGACTATTTTTATTATTTAATATATTTTATAAAATTTTGATAAAGATGTAAATTTTATTGTTTAAAATGTTTTACTCAACATATGAATATTTTCAACACATGAATATATATATCTTTCAACACATGAATATTCTCAACACATTAGTACTGTCAACACATGACTATTTATTCAATTCAACACATGAATCAATATTTTAATATTCTTTATTTTCCCAATTGGAATGAGGCGCAATCAATCACCATATAATGTTAATTACATGGATTCCATACAACACATGTATATAATAACAACGATAAATAATCAACCATCATCCAAAGTGCACCACACAACTGCATAAGCATTAAATATAAATAATTAACGCTCATACAATCTGTCAATCAAACGATCGACATACCACTAAACAATTGGGATTAGTATACGTCCAATATCATCCCAACACCCATGTGGGCTTTCAAATCAACAAACACTAAATATTATCTGTGCAGTTGGGCGATGTGTAAAATTTATCGTCCCAATCAATATCCTTCAAATAGGCGTACATAAACAAACCGTCCGGTTTGTAAATGAATATTTATTTATTCACATTCACGTTAAAAATTATATTTTTAACGATAATTAATTTATTTCAACACATGAATGTTTTATTATCCATTTCACATCAACATCACAAACAAACTTCACAACACATCAAACAAGCATACAAGTCGTCCATGGTCTGTGGACGACGGGTGTCGAGTGTTGCTAAGCACCGTCTGCATCCTGGTATATATTTTTAACTAGAAAACAAGATTAAAAGTGAGAAGTTCTCACCGATTAGCTAAACCAATACACCGTGACTCTTCATATGTAGAAATCTTCGTCGTGCTCGCCTTTTGTCACTTTCGTCGTCCGTAGCCACTACATATATAAAAATCACATTTTTATATTGTTGCTATGTTTATAAAAATCACATTTTTATAATCACTCTATATGGATAAAAATCACATTTTTATACCGCTACTATATAGATAAAAATTCTCTTTTTGTACCGCTACTATATAGATAAAAATTCTTTTTTTACACCGCTACTACATAGATAAAAATTCTTTTTTTACACCGCTACTACATAGATAAAAATTCTATTTTTACACCGCTACTACATAGATAAAAATTCTATTTTTACACCGCTACTATATAGATAAAAATTCTATTTTTACACCGCTACTATATAGATAAAAATCTATTTTTACACCGCTACTATATAGATAAAAATTATTTTTATAACGGTGTTCATATAATAAAGATCATATTTTTATCACGCTATTCCCTATATAAAAATTATATTTTTATATCGCTCTTCTTCCAATAAAGATTATATTTTTATAACGCTCCTTCCTATATAAAAATTATATTTTTATATCTACTTCTAATATAAAGATTATATTTTTATATCGTTGCTTCATATACAAAAATCATATTTTTCTCTCACCATTCTCTATATAAAAATCACCTTTTTATCACTCCGCTGTATTTATAAAGATCAAATTTTTTCGCTACAACATACATAAAAATCGTATTTTTATATTTCCTATCTTATAAAATTCATATCTTTATAATCTCTACTATATAAAAATCATATTTTTATAATCTCTATTATATAAAAATCATATTTTTATAACGTTATAAAAAAAATCGTTTCTTTGCTATTATCACATATAAAAATCCGATCTTTCTTTGCTAATATCACATATAAAAATCCGACCTTTCTTTGCTAACATCGCATATAAAAATCTGACCTTTCTTTGCTAATATCACATATAAAAATCCGACCTTTCTTTGCTAATATCACTATAAAAATCCGACCTTTCTTTGCTAATATCACATATAAAAATCAAATCTTTCTTTGCTAATATGACATACAAAAAATCCGACCTTTCTTTGCTAATATCACATATAAAAATCAAATCTTTCTTTGCTAATATCACATATAAAAATCCGACCTTTCTTTGCTAATATCACATATAAAAATCAAATCTTTCTTTGCTAATATCACATATAAAAATCCGACCTTTCTTTGCAAATATCACATATAAAAATCAAATCTTTCTTTGCTAATATCACATATAAAAATCCGACCTTTGTTTGCTAATATCACATATAAAAATCAAATCTTTTTTTGCTAATATCACATATAAAAATCAAATATTTCTTTGCTAATATCACATATAAAAATCCAACCTTTCTTTGCTAATATCACATATAAAAATCAAATCTTTCTTTGCTAATATCACATATAAAAATCAAATCTTTCTTTGCTAATTCACAAAAAAACTGATTATATAAATGCTAATTATTTAAAACAAATTAAAAGCAAACTTACATTAACAATGGAAGGAAGGGGTGGAGTGTTTGCTGCCATCGTCTGAATGAGGGTTCACGCGACTGAAAGGGGGAAGGGGAGGTTCGCGGATTGTTGGAAGAGGGGAGGAGGGTGCTGGCGAAGGGGGGGGGGGAAGGTGGCGCTCGCGGCCTCTGGCGTTCGAGGTGGGCGGTTTCGTGGGGGGGGGACTGCGTTGATTTAGAAGAGGGGGAGGAGGAAGCGGAGGAGATGGAGGAAGAGGAGGAGAAGGGGAGGTGAGGGGGTGGCCGCGTCTGCGGCGCGGTGGCGCGATGGTGGGAGGAGCGACGGCTGCTCCTCCCCCTTTCTTTTTTTTTATTTGATTTTCGTTGAAATGAAACGGGGGGGGGGGGGGGGGGGCTGGACGGTTAAGGAGGATAGAGAGAGGAGAGTTTTTTTATGTAATAACCCGGAAATCCGAGCCAATTTAATTTTTTTTTTATTTTGGCAATTTTAGCGAATTTTGAGTATTTAAAATGAATTATTTTAAATAATAACAACGAGAAATTTATTTTGAATAGAATTAGAACGTATATATTTATATAGATCGTCGTTAGAATATAAATAATTATTTATAATTATAAAATGAATTGAAAATGGCGCGGTAGTTTGAAAATTCGATTTCAAAGTTTAGATGAATGTACCAGGTGCAAAATAAACCGGATTTTGGCGAAACCAAAAATCTTAGAATCTAATTGATAATATCTTTCCAACGAATCAGAAAAATTGAAATTTCATAGCGGGAATAAAAAGTTACGTCCAGTTGAAAATTCAGAATAATCGCTATGGAATTCTGGCCCTTAAAAATGGAAATTTTGCAAACAACCTCAGTTTTCGACGAAACCACTTTTGTTGGATCTGTGATGTCAAGTTATTGCTAGGTTTCAAAATTCATAATTTTTCGAATCAATATGTGAGCGTGGCACAGGAAAACGCGTTTGACCAGTTTTAGTTGATTCAATTTTAATCGACTGGAAAATGGCCATTTTTCAAACGGTCTCGGAATTTGATGAAATTAGTTTTGTTAGGACCGTATCGTCAACACGAAGCTAGAAAATATTTTTCGGGAATTTTTAGAGTCCGTATGTGGCCCTAGTAAATTGAAATGTGCGTTCAAATTCAATATATAGAGTTATATTTTGATTTTGGCGGAAACTGATCGAAACAGTCAAATCAGCATACGATACCTATCCCATTGTGTTCGGAATGGGGGTAATTAGCTATGGACGACAGGCGGTGGGTCTCGTTTCGAGGTCAGAATAAAATGGTACCTTTTTGAAATAATTAAATAATATATTATAACACCTCACCCCTCCTGTCTATACTCTCAGGCCCCCCTTTCGTTCTAATCAATTTCAGTTTATAAGAGAAAAAAGAAAGAGCAGTCGCCCCCCTCCCCCCCGGTCGATTCAACGCCGCCGCCGCCTAGGGCGGGGCCACCGCACCTCCCTCCCCTGGACCCTCATTCTCCCCTCCTCTTCTTCTTCTAACCTACAGCCACCGCGAGACTCGCGAGACCCCCCTCGAGCCGACGCTCCTCCAACCCACCACCCGCTGCACCACACCCCCAACCACCAAGAGACCGCCGTCGTTGCCAAGCCATCCATCCTCCGGCGAGCGCACAAAACCCTCCCCCTTCCTCCGATTAACCCTGTAAGTTTTCTGATTTTGTTTTAATTTTATTTTACTTTGTAAAAATCTAGTTTTTAACTTGTATAAGGCTATGATTTTTAGCACAACAACGCCAAGATTTTTAATACGATAAAAGTATGATTTTTGGTGCATGTACGTTAATAAAATTTTGATTTTTATAACAAAGGTTAGATTTTTATGACAAAGAATAGATCTTCAAAAAGAACAAAAAGATATGATTTTTCCATATGAAAAAATTTGATTTTTATAAAATAAAAAGGATAGATTTTTGTGTATGGAAAGATTAGATCTGAGACGACCCGTAACTTCCCCATGAAGGAAAGCCCGGATAGAATTGAGGAGAAGACATATCGGAACGCAGACAGAAGAACATTTCATTGTTAATTACAACAGTTCCATCATATTACAAGAATATACAGAGTATGAATAAATATTACACATTCGATAAATATCAGAGATTACAATACATTACATAGCAACGGAAAAATAATACAAAACACAACTGAAAGTAATACACGGATACAGAGCTTTCCGGATATCATTCCAACTGTAAACCAGGTTCCTGTGAATATAAATCTGCAAAACCAAAACTACTAGCTGCCCGTGTCAAAATTAGGGCATCCAGAGTTTAGGTTAAAACAATAAACTCCAGGTCAGTCATGGGACTGGTGTGAGAACTAAAACAGTTATTAATCTTTATTTTAAAGTTAGGTAAATCAAGGGACCACGGCGTATAACACGGAATGGGTTTCCTCCCAAGAATACCAGTGCATAAAACAACAGCGCAATGAAGCTATTATAAGACCCAGGTCCCATCAAACAATGCAACACAAGCTGGAGGATAAGTGTCAGGACTGGTAGGTCACTGACACCACCCTAGCTAGAAAGAAATGCATGCCCTCCCTGGATCCTTCTCCCATTTCTGGTTCACAACCGGGGTGTGAGGCTCGCGAATCAACGCTACACAAAGCTATGCCACACAGGCCGTGCTTTGATCACCAACCACAAGACTTTGATTTTCAACAAAAGCCTTGATCATATTGCCGCTTAGGCATGCCACACAGGCAATTCACTCCATGCGTTTGATATCCATCAATATATAACCTCTGAGCTCGTACGTCTCAGGGAAGGGCATTAAGCAAGAGAATAAATTCTCCTCCGCCAAACTGATAAATATTTAACAGAAATCAATCACATAGAATAAAATCCAATGTCAGACACACAGTCCATTTACAAGTTCGTTCTGGGTCTGAATGAAACCGGAGGAACCTTGTGCCTCGCATATCCATCGACCTCCAAGTACGCCTGGCGATCACCAACTTATTCCCTCATATTGAGTGTACAGCCCAATCAAGATCATTAGGAATCATCCAAACAATGTGAAGACCTCCGGTCTTCGACCACCGTCTTCATCTTCGACTTATCGTCGTATCAGTTATTCAGAGTGGGATAAACCCGGTCTTTCTGAATAACTCGTGTATTTAATAAACAAGTGTTACACAAACACAACATATGCCTCATTCCAATTCATCAGTCACTAACCGTAAATTAGTAAGAGAATAATTCCCCAAATATCAACCCCGAAGGCCGAAACCAACATCAGATCAATATCCAAGAAACCATTCAACTTAACTGATCCCCAGTTAGTTTCTAAATTTCACATTCTTAGGGAAAGGTTCCCATTAATTTTATCAAAGATAAATTCTTTTAAATTTATTCTTTACTCTTCCTTTGGATATCATTTCAAACCACGTTAAGGTTTTCCAAACTAGTCGAGATTATCGAACCACACCGAAGTAATCATTTATTCTATTTCCCAATCCCAACATATTCATCCCATGGAGCAAAACTGGTAATACTCCATATCTAACACCACGGTGTTATCGGTAAAATTAATTACATTTCACGTTCAAATCTAACTAAAGATTTAACTATCGCTTGGAGCAAAACAGGTGATACTCCATTCTCGATCATTTCGATCTAATTAAAGATTCATTAAAACTCCACTTAGTTCTAATCTTTAACTGGGTTAAAGAACCAATGTCATTTAAAACACGGTTCATGATAAACCCACATCACATTCCATTCTATTAGTCTCTAACCGTAAATTAGTAAGAGAACAGTTCCCTAAATATTAACCCTCAAGGCCGAAACCAACATCAGATCAATACCCAAGAAACCATTCAACTTAACTAATCTCCAGTTAGTTTCTGATTTTCATAACTCAGTTGGGTCTAAAAACAGTATTATTGAAGATACCGTTCACGACAACCCAAAATCACATACCATTAATTATCGGGTTAAAGAACAAGTGTTATTTAAAACACCGTTCACGGTAAACCCAAATATCAATTCAAATTCAATTCCGATTAAATACCATTTAATTGGTTCACTTCATTAAATCTGAATAAAAAGATTTAATCTTTTTATCAACTGGGTTTAAGAACAGTGTTAATGAAGACACCATTCACGACAAACCCAAATCACATTTGATATTAAATACAAGGCTCTGAATAGAAAATATATTGGCTTATATTCAATATCAAATTCTGAAACCAACAAATATCGTATTGGAAATAACGATATAAATATATCTTTCAAATTTCCATAACATCTGCATAATCACGAAATCCAACATTGAACTATTCCGAATATGATTTCGATTCAAATCCATTCCAATTCAATTATTGGAAATTCTGGTTATCTTTAAAACCATTTCAAATCCACTTTATTTATTTTAAAAATAAATAGAATTATAATTCTAGTTCAAAACTAGTCCATTTCGATAAAAATCTATTTTTATCTTTTCAAATATGGTGTTTTTCATCCCAATTCTTCACAAATCATTTCTTATGATTTTACACAAATTATTACTATTTTTAATAATTTTATCAAGGCCCGTACAGTCGATTCCCATCAACGGCCATCGAACTGCACTTACAGCGACCTTTTCCAAATTTGATTTGGACATAATTCCAAATCCAACCGTTAGATTTCAAATCTCTAATATTCATTAGAAAGCCCTTTTCGATACGAACCCAACGGTTCCGGTTTTAGGAGAATCCGACGGTCGGATCTCCCGTAATATCCAATTGAAGTCATTGGTTGAAATTCGCGAACTGCCGCAGCGCGGCGCGTTCTATTCAGGCCATTATATATATAATATAAATATATTATATATATTTCGTCGATTTCCTTCAAAACGTATTTTATAAATCGTTTTAAATTCGTTTTCAAAACGATTTTAACTTCATATTCAATTTCAAATCAAAATTGAATATTCCACATCATCGATATACAAATGATAATATTTTCAAAACGATATATTTTGAAATCACTTACTTTCCTATATTCATTTTAAAAACGAATATAATCGATATAAATATCGTTTACGTCAAAATGGCGTCAATCTAATCAACACGGCTTTATATATCTCAATAACTTCATTATTCTATTCAACAAATAAATATTTTCTATTCAACACATGAATCTATATTTCTATTCAACACATGAATTTATATTTCTATTCAACACATGAATTTATTTTTCTATTCAACACATGAATCTATATATATATTTCTATTCAACGCATGAATTTATATTTCTTATTTTCCAAATTGGAATGAGGCCCAATCAATTACCATATAGTGTTAATTATATGGATTCTATACAACACACGCATATAACCGCAACGATAAATAATCAACCATCATCCAAAGTGCACCACACAACTGCATAAGCATTAAATATAAATAATTAACGCTTACACAGTCTGTCAATCCATCGATTGACATACAACTAAACAATCGGGATTAGTGTACGTCAAATCTCATCCCAATACCCGTGTGGGGTTTCAAATCAACAAACACATATTTTATTTGTGCAATTGGGCGATGTGTAAAATTTATCGTCCCAATCAATATCAGTCAAATCAGTGTATATAAACAAATCGTCCGATTTGTTTATAAATATTTATTTTATATACACGTTAAAAATTATATTTTTAACCATAAAATATTTTCCAATATAAAATATTTTATTTCATTCCACATCACACAATCAAATTTCACAACATAGAAACCAAACAAACAAGTCCTCCATGGTCTGTGGACGACGGGTGTCGGGTGCTACTAAGCACCGTCTGCTTCCTAGTATATATTTTAACTAGAAAATAAATTAAAGGTGAGGAGTTCTCACCGACTAGCTAAACCAATACACCGTGACTCTTCATATGTAGAATTCTTCAACGTTCTCGCCTTTTGTCAATTTCGTTGGTCGTAGCCACTACATATATAAAAATTTACATTTTTATATTGTTTCCATGTATATAAAAATCACTATTTTTATCTCGCTACTATATAGATAAAATTTCTATTTTTATACCGCTACTATATAGATAAAAATTCTATTTTTATACCGCTAGTAATATAATAAAAAATATATTTTTATTATCCTACATAAATAAAAATCATATTTTTATTCTTCCTATGATATAAAAATCATATTTTTATTCTTCCTATGGTATAAAAATCATATTTTTATTAAGCCGTTCACACGATAAAAATCAAGTCTTATCACGTTTTAAAAACTAATCTTTTCCATGCTAAAAATATGTGCTTTTCTTGTTCAAAAATATATGGTTTACATGCTTAAAAATCAAAGCTTTCTCGTATATAAAAATCAAGCCTTTCTTGTATATAAAAATCAAACCTTTCTTTATAGAAAAATATAAACATAACACAATATTATCTATATTCAAAACTAAAATTAAATTCAAATAGAAAAACTCACCTTTACTCTCAAAAATTGAAGCTTTTGGTGTATGGAGTTTCAGATCGAACCGGTGGTTGGGGGGGCTGCTGCTGCTGCGCGCCGGGGTGTCTCAGGTCGGGCAGTCGGGGGTTGGGGGATTTAGAGAAGAACGGGCGAGAGGGTAGGGGAAGAGGAGGGGAGAAGAAGAAGAGAGGGGGGCGGCGCTATTTGGTTGTCGGGGGAGAGAAGCAGAGGGGGGGCCGTCGATTGGAGAGGGGGAGGATAAAAAAGGGAAGAGAGGAGCGAATGTGGTAGAGATGGAGTAAGAGGGGGCCTCGCCCTGGCGGCGACGCGCCAGAGGGCGCGGCCGCGGCACCGCTGGGAGGAGCGCGGCTCCTCCCCCCTTTTCTTTTTTATTATTTCGTCGACTGAGTGCAGAGAAAAGGTGGGGGGAAAGGGTTTAAACGAGAATTTTATATATATATATTTATTTAATTAATTTCAAAAACCGACTTTTTATTTCGACCTCGAAAGGAGACCCATCGCCTGTCGTTCCTAGCTAATTACCCCCATTACTAACACAATGGGATATGTACCGTAGGATGATTCGACAATTTCGATCAGTTTTCGTCAAAATCAAAATATAAATCTATATATTGAATTTGAACGCACATTTCAATTTACCGGGGCCACGTATGAACTCTAAAAATTCTCGAAAAATATTTTCAAGCTTCGTATTGACGATACAGTTCTAACAAAACTAATTTCGTCGAATTCTGAGACCGTTTGAAAAATGGTCATTTTCCAGTCGGTTAAAATTAACTGAAACTGGTCAAACGCGTTTTACTTCGCCACGCTCTCATATTGATTCGAAAAATTATGAATTTTGGAATCTAGCAATAATTTGACATCCCGGATTCAACAAAAGTGGTTTCTTCGAAAACCGAGGTCGTTTGCAAAATTCCCATTTTTAATGGCTAGAATTTCCACAACGACTATTCTGAATTTTCGACTGGGCATAACTTTTTATTCCCGCTATGAAATTTCAATTTTTCGGATTCGTTGAAAAGATATTTTCATTTAGATTCTAATATTTTTGGTTTTGCTAAAATCCGGTTTATTTTGTATCATGTACATTCATTTGAACTTTGAAATCAAATTTTCGAACTACTGCGCCATTTTCAATTCCTTTTATAATTAAAATAAATTATTTATATTCTAACGACGATTCAAATAAAAATATTCGTTCTAATTCTATTCAAAATAAATTTCTCATCGTTATTATTTTAAATTCACTAAAATTGCCAAAATAAAATTTTTAAATTGGCTCAGATTTCCGAGTTATTACAATCTCCCCCACTTAAAACTTTTCGTCCCCGAAAAGGAACGAAGCCGAAAGTTGTTTAACAAACCAACTCAACTTTCATTATTTTCATTACGGCTTAAGTTCTTCAACTTTTTAGTTTCTAAGAACTTTTGAAATTCTTCAAAAATTTGGCTAACACCCTTAATTTTCGAAAAATTTCGCCATAACCTCCCCTGCACCGGGACTTCGGGATATTTCAAATAGCCTCCCATGGCCCTCACCAATCCAAAAAGAAAAAGAAACAGCTAAGCGGCTAGCCAATCGGCTCATAAAATCATCCAAAACCCAAAAAATTAGTAAACATGTACCTATTTGTCGGCAAACAATTTTATTCTTCTTCTCTAGCCTCTTTGCAATGACCTGTTCAATGTAAGTACATGTATATTCATGCAAATGTGACTAATTTTCAATACAGTTCAATATTTGGTTCAATTTGGCTAAATGGTTCAATATTTAATTAATCAAACAATAATCAAACAACACAATCAGCAGTCAATTAGTTGATTATCTTTACAAATTCATAACTTTGATATATAGTCAAAAATCACGTTTTTGGTGCCAATTCACAACAATATATTCTAACTATATTTTGGTTCTCACACCAGTCAATTGGAAATATATAGATATCACACCTTTGAAACTCGAACACAAATTCTGATGATGTAGCTACAATCATCAGAATCATCTCCGGGCGACTAGAGTGTGACTCCATATCTATCCAGTATATTAAAACTGCGAATACCTTTGGATCAGACGTATATGCAAAATCTATATATACTTGATTGTCCAAATCAATACAAATAAATTATTCAAATACGAATAATTCGATTTAAATTTTCAAAACAAAAATTGTTTTCCATTTAAAAATATACTCTTCACACTCGTTCTTGGATACTACTGATCCTATCTCTAACGAGTCATTCTTATTGGATATTACTAATCCAATCTCTGGTGAATTCTTTCGTTTGGTTCTAACGTGTCTTGTTCTCCGAGCTCTGTAAACCAAAGCTCTGATACCAAGCTGAGACGACCCATAACTTCCCCATGAAGGAAAGCCCGGATAGAATTGAGGACAAGACATATCGGAACGCAGACAGAAGAACATTTCATTGTTAATTACAACAATTCCATCAGATTACATGAATATACAGAGTATGAATAAATATTAAACATTCGATAAATATCAAAGATTACAATACATTACATAGCAGCGGAAAAATTATACAAAACACAACTGAAAGTAATACACGGATACAGAGCTTTCCGGATATCATTCCAGCTGTAAACCAGGTTCCTGTGAATATAAATCTGCAAAACCAAAACTAATAGCTGCCCGTGTCAAAATAAGGGCACCTAGAGTTTAGGTTAAAATAATAAACTCCAGGTCAGTCATGGGACTGGTGTGAGAACTAAAACAGTTACTAAACTTTATTTTAAAGTTAGGTAAATCAAGGGACCACGCCGTATAACACGGAACGGGTTTCCTCCCAAGAATACCAGTGCATAAAACAACATCGCAATGCTAAATAAAGAACAATGAAGCTATTATAAGACCCAGGTCCCATCACACAATGCAACACAAGCCGAAGGATAGGGTTTTTACCTTATAATAGCCAAAGAATGCTTGATACGCTAAACACAAATCATTTGATACTATTATAAGTGCATAGTGTATAAAACAATTTCAATCATAGACGGCATAAGTGCCCCATACCACTATGTCGCCATATATAGGTATACAATCAAAACCGCAAAGTCACGTATTGGAAGTTGGATTTCCATCTGTGAACCGAGGCCAAGGATCGTTCTCTACCGATTCGAGACAATCTAGCCTACCATGTCTCAGGAACAGCTGCAACTTCACCTAGGAGCCACAGGGCCGGTCCACCAATGTGGATTAAAATGCCTGAACACAGCGTTTCCCCGCCCTTTGGGGCGTAAATGAGCCAACGAATGACTCCATCGGTCCCAGGTCGACCAATATAACCGAGGCGCCTCGCAACAGCAACAACCACACAAGTGAAAATAATATAAATGTCAGGGATGGTAGGTCACTGACACCACCCTAGCTAGAAAGAAACGCATGCCCTCCCTAGATCCTTCTCCCGTTTCTGGTTCACAACCGGGGTGTGAGGCTCGCGAATCAACGCTACACAAAGCTGTGCCACACCGGCCGTGCTTTGATCATCAACCACAAGACTTTGCTTTTCAACAAAATCCTTGATTATATTGCCACTTATGCATGCCACATAGGCAATTCACTCCATGCGTTTGATATCCATCAATATATAACCTCTGAGCTCGTACGTCTCAGAGAAGGGCGTTAAGCAAGAGAATAAATTCTCCACCGCCAAACAGATATATATTTAACAGAAATCAATCACACAGTATAAAATACAATGTCAGACACACCGTCCATTTACAAGTTCATTCTAGGTCTGAACGAAACCGAAGGCACCTTGCACCTCGCATATCCATCGATCTCCAAGTACGTCTGGACGATCACCAACTTATTCCCTCATCTTGAGTGTACAGCCAATACATATTATTAGGAATCATCCAAACGATGTGAAGACCTCCGGTCTTCGACCACCATCTTCATCTTCGACTTATCGTCGTATCAGTTATTCAAAATGGGATAAACCCGGTCTTTCTGAATAACTCACGTATTTAATAAACAAGTGTTACACAAACACAACATATGCCTCATTCCAATTCATCAGTCACTAACCGTAAATTAGTAAGAGAATAATTCCCCAAATATCAACCCCGAAGGCCAAAATCAACATCAGATCAATATCCAAGAAACCATTCAACTTAAATGATCCCCAGTTAGTTTCTAAATTTCACATTCTTAGGGAAAGGTTCCCATTAATTTTATCAAAGATAAATTCTTTTAAATTTATTCTTTAATCTTCCTTTGGATATCATTTCAAACCACGTTAAGGTTTTCCAAACTAGTCGAGATTAGCGAACCACACCGAAGTAATCATATATTTTATTTAAAACCCACCGTGGCTTCCAACTGGTCCCCAAGTACACTTGTTTTACGGCGACCCTCTCGAGCCTCCCGGCCACTGCCGAACCAACCCCCTCAAGGGACATGTGGGGGTAAGAGTCTCCCGTTCGCCAGCAAACCGCGAAGCGAGAACCCCCCATCATGACTGCAACAAGAACTGGTGATACTCCATTCTCGATCATTTCAATCTAATTAAAGATTCATTAAAACTCCACTTAGTTCTAATCTTTAACTAGGTTAAAGAACCAATGTCATTTGAAACACGGTTCACGATAAACCCACATCACATTCCATTCTATTAGTCTCTAACTGTAAATTAGTAAGAGAATAGTTCCCTAAATATTAACCCCAAAGGCCGAAACCAACATCAGATCAATAACCAAGAAACCATTCAACTTAACTAATCTCCAATTAGTTTCTGATTTTCTTAACTCAGTTGGGTCTAAAAACAGTATTATTGAATATACCGTTCACGACAACCCAAAATCACATTCCATTAATTATCGGGTTAAAGAACAAGTGTTATTTAAAACACCGTTCACGATAAACCCAAAAATCAATTCGAATTCAATTCCAATTAAATACCATTTAATTGGTACACTTCATTAAATCTGAATAAAATGATTTAATCTTTTTCTCAACTGGGTTTAAGAACAGTGTTAATGAAGACACCATTCATGACAAACCCAAATCACATTTGATATTAAATAGAAGGCTCTAAATAGAAAATATATTGGCTTATATTCAATATCAAATTCTGAAACCAACAAATATCGTATTGGAAATAACGATATAAATATATCTTTCAAATTTCCATAACAACATCTGCATAATCACGAAATCCAACATCGAACTATTCCGAAGATGATTTCGATTCAAATCCATTCCAATTCAATTATTGGAAATTCTGGTTATCTTTAAAACCATTTCAAATCCACTTTATTTATTTTAAAAATAAATAGAATTATAATTCTTGTTCAAAACTAGTCCATTTCGATAAAAATCTGTTTTTATCTTTTCAAATATGGAGTGTTTCATCCTAATTCTTCACAAATCATTTCTTATGATTTTACACAAATTATTACTATTTCTTATAATTTTATCAAGGCCCGTACAGTTGATTTCCATCAACGGCCATCGAACTGCACTTACAGCGACCTTTTCCCAATTTGACTTGGACATAATTCCAAATCCAACCGTTAGATTTCAAATCTCTAATATTCATTAGAAAGCCCTTTTCGATACGAACCCAACGGTTTCGGTTTTAGGAGAATCCGACGATCGAATCTCCCGTAATATCCATTCGAAGTCAATGGTCGAAATTCGCGAACTACCGCAGCGCGTTCTATTCAGGCCATTATATATATAATATAAATATATTATATATGTTGCATCGATTTCCTTCAAAACGTATTTTATAAATCGTTTTAAATTCGTTTTCAAAACGATTTTAACTTCATATTCAATTTCGAATCAAAATTGAATATTCCACATCATCGATATACAAATGATAATATTTTCAAAACGATATATTTTGAAATCACTTACTTTCCTATATTCATTTTAAAAACGAATATAATCGATATAAATATCATTCACGTCAAAATGGCGTCAATCTAATCAACACGGCTTTATATATCTCAATAACTTCATTATTCTATTCAACAAATGAATATTTTCTATTCAACACATGAATCTATATTTCTATTCAACACATGAATTTATATTTCTATTCAACACATGAATTTATTTTTCTATTCAACACATGAATTTATATTTCTTATTTTCTAATTTGGAATGAGGCCCAATCAATTACCATATAGTGTTAATTATATGGATTTTACACAACACACGTATATAACTGCAACGATAAATAATCAACCATCATCCAGAGTGCACCACACAACTGCATAAGCATTAAATATAAATAATTAACGCTTACACAGTCTGTCAATCGATCGATTGATATACAACTAAACAATCGGGATTAGTGTACGTCAAATCTCATCCCAATACCCGTGTGGGGTTTCAAATCAACAAACATAGATTTTATTTGTGCAGTTGGGCGATGTGTAAAATTTATCATCCCAATCAATATCAGTCAAATCAGTGTATATAAACAAATCGTCCGATTTGTTTATAAATATTTATTTTATATACACGTTAAAAATTATATTTTTAACCATAAAATATTTTCCACTATAAAATATTTTATTTCATTCCACATCACACAATCAAATTTCACAACATAGCAACCAAACAAACAAGTCATCCATGGTCTGTGGACGACGGGTGTCGGGTGCTACGAAGCACCGTCTGCATCCTAGTATGTATTTTAACTAGAAAATAAATTAAAGGTGAGGAGTTCTCACTGACTAGCTAATCAAGCCTTTCTTGTATATAAAAATCAAACCTTTCTTGTATATAAAAATCAAAATTTTCTTTATAGAAAAATATAAACTTAACACAATATTATCTATATTAAAAACTGAAATTAAATTCAAATAGAAAAACTCACCTTTACTCTCAAAAATCGAAGCTTTTGGTGTATGGAATTTCAGATCGAACCGGTGGTTGGGGAGGCTGCTGCTGCCGCGCACCGGGGTGCCTCATGTCGGGCAGTCGGGGGTTGGGGGATTTAGAGAAGAACGGCCGAGAGGGTAGGGGAGGAGGAGGGGAGAAGAAGAAGAGAGGGGGGAGGCGCGATTTGGCTGTCAGAGGAGAGAAGCAGAGGGGGTCGTCGATTGGAGAGGAGGAGGAAAAAAAGGGGAAGAGAGGAGCGAAGGGGGTAGAGATGGAGGAAGATGGGGCCTCGCCCTGGCGGCGGCGCGCCAGAGGGCGCGGCGGCAGTGTCGCTGGGAGGAGCGCGGCTCCTCCCCCCTTTTCTATCTTTTTTATTTTATTTCGTTGACTGAGTGCAGAGAAAAGGTGGGTGGAAGGGTTTAAACGATATATATATATATATATATATATATTTATTTAATTAATTTCAAAAAGCGACTTTTTATTTCGACCTCGAAACGAGACCCACCACCTGTCGTTCATAGCTAATTACCCCCATTATGAACACAATGGGATATGTATCGTAGGCTGATTCGACCATTTCGATCAGTTTTCGTCAAAATCAAAATGTAAATCTATATATTGAATTTGAACGCACATTTCAATTTACCGGGGCCACGTATGAACTCTAAAAATTCCCAAAAAATATTTTCTAGCTTCGTATTGACGACACGGTTCTAACAAAATTAATTTCATTGAATTCTGAGACCGTTTGATAAATGGCCATTTTCCAGTCGGTTAAAATCAACTGAAACTGGTTAAACGCGTTTTACTTCGCCACGCTCTCATATTGATTCGAAAAATTATGAATTTTGGAATCTAGTAATAATATGACATCCCGGATTTGACAAAAGTGGTTTCGTCGAAAATCGAGGTCGTTTGCAAAATTCCCATTTTTAAGGGCTAGAATTTCCACAGCGACTATTCTAAATTTTCAATTGGGGATAACTTTTTATTCCTGCTATGAAATTTCAATTTTTCGGATTCGTTGGAAAGATATTTTCATTTAGATTCTAATATTTTTGGTTTCGCTAAAATCCGGTTTATTTTGAATCTTGTACATTCATTTGAACTTTGAAATCGAATTTTCGAACTACCGCGCAATTTTCAATTCCTTTTATAATTAAAATAAATTATTTATATTCTAACGACGATTCAAATAAAAATATACGTTCTAATTATATTCAAAATAAATTTCTCGTCGTTATTATTTAAAATAATTCATTTTAAATAATCAAAATTAACTAAAATTGCCAAAATAAAAATTTTAAATTGGCTCAGATTTACGGGTTATTACAAGATCTTTGATTAAGTAAAGATACGAACTTTGATAAGTTAAAAATTTGATCTTTATACAAGGAGAAGCATTGTAAAAATATTTTTTTTTTATATATAAAGTGCCATTATAAAAATGTAATCTTTATTATATGAACACCGATATAAAAATAGAACTTTTATCTATATAGTAGCGATATAAAAATAGAATTTTTATCTATATAGTAGCGGTATAAAAATAGAATTTTTATCCATGTAGCTTAGTTATAAAAATGTAATTTTTATATACATAGCAACAATATAAAAATGTGATTTTTATATATGTAGTGAATACGGGCAACGAAAGTGACAAAAGGCGAGAACGGAGAAGATTCCCTACATATGAAGAGCCGTTGCATTTGGTTTAGCTAGTCGGTGAGAACTTCTCACTTTAAATCTTGTTTTCTAGTTAAAAATATATACTAGGATGCAGACGGTGCTTAGCAGCACCCGACACCCGTCGTCCACAGACCATGAATGACTTGTATGCTTGTTTGACGTG
This sequence comes from Allium sativum, assembly GCA_030737875.1. Lineage (NCBI taxonomy): Eukaryota > Viridiplantae > Streptophyta > Magnoliopsida > Asparagales > Amaryllidaceae > Allium > Allium sativum. The sequence goes on along the minus strand of CM060919.1, from coordinate 515,588,531 downwards.
TTGTGAAGTTTGTTTGTGATGTTGATGTGAAATGGATAATAAAACCTTCATGTGTTTAAATAAATTAATTATCGTTAAAAAATTAATTTTTAACATGAATGTGAATAAATAAATATTCATTTACAAATCAGACGATTTGTTTATGTACACCTATTTGAAGGATATTGATTGGGACGATAAATTTTACACATTGCTCAACTGCACAAATAATATTCAGTGTTTGTGGATTGAAACCCCACACGGGTGTTGGGATGATATTTGGCGTACACTAATTGTAACAACCCGAAAATCTGGGCCAGTTTAAAATTTTTATTTTGGCAATTTTAGCGAATTTTTATTATTTAAAATGAATTATGTTAAATAAAAACGACGAGAAATTTACTTTGAATAAAATTCAATCGTATATAGTTATATAAATCGACGATAGAATATAAATAATTATATATAATTATAAAAGGAGTTGAAAGTGGCGCGGTAGTTCGACAATTCGATTTCAAACTTCAATTGAATGTACCGGGTGCAAAATAAACCGGATTTTAGTGAAACCAAGAATAATGGGATCTAATTGTGACTATCTTTCCAACGAGTCCGAAAAATCAAAATTTCATAGCGGGAATCAAAAGATATGTCCAGTTGAAAATTCTGAATAGTCGCTATGAAATTCAGGCCCATAAAAATGGAGATTTTGCCAATGACTTCGGATTTCGACGAAACCACTTTTGTTGGGTTCGTGATGTAAAGTTATAGCTAGGTTTCAAATTTCATAATTTTTCGAATCAATATGTGAGCGTGGTAAAGGAAAACGTGTTTGACCAGTTTTAGTTGATTTTAATCGACTGGAAAATGGCCATTTTTCCAACGGTCTCAGAATTCGACGAAACTAGTTTTGTTAGGACCGTATCGTCAATACGAAGCTAGAAAATATTTTTCGGGAATTTTTCGAGTCCGTATGTAACCCCGATAAATTGAAATGTACGTTTGAATTGAATATATAAAGAATTATATTTTAAATTCAATAGAAACTGATCGAAACGGCTGACTCAGCTTACGATGCATATCCCATAGCGTTCGGAATGGGGGTAATTAGCTATGGACGACAGTCGGTGGGCTTGATTTCGAGTTAGAAATAAAAAGATGCTTTTTGAAAATTAAATAATTAAATAATATAAAATTTTATAAAAACCCCCTATACCTTCTCTTCTCTTTCTATTCTGTATTGGATCGAAAAAAAAGAAGGGGAAAACCGCGCGCTGCCTCCAGGCGCCGCCGTTCGACGGCAGCCCACCCCACCCTCCAACGACGGTGCGCCAGCCCCCCTTCCCTCGCACCTCTCTCCACTTCTTCTCTCCTCCTCTGAGAAACCTCCACCGCTACTAGAAGCCCAAGCCCCCCCCCCCCCCAATTTGAAACCGCAGCCACCCCCGACCAAAACTCCGGCCATCCGAGCCCCATCCGATCGGCGCACCCCCCCTGTGGACACCAGAACCCCTACGCCTCATCCTCTAGGCCAAAGCTCGACGAGGAACCCCCTCCGACCTCAAACAACGATCGTGGATCCCGCCCTATTTGCCAAAACCATAGAAAAACTGTGAGTTTTCTTTTTGTATATTCATTTTTGTTTATCTTGGTTTATTTTAAAGTTGACAGGTTGAAAATAAAATTTAGTTTATTATATAGATTTTATATAGAAGATGATAAATTCTATAGTAAAAAGATCTAGTTTTTATATGGTAGAAAAAGATTCAATTTTATTCGTATGGAATGCATATAAAGATTTGAACTTTGAAAGTATGAAAGGCGTGATTTTTAATAATATGTAGATATTAAAGATATGATTTTTGTATATTGAATAGCAAAGTAAAAAATTCGATTTTTATATATTGAATAGCGAAGTAAAAATTCGATTTTTGTATATTGAATAGCGAAGTAAAAATTCGATTTTTATATATTGAATAACATAGTAAAAATTCGATTTTTATATATTGAATAGCATAGTAAAAATTCGATTTTTATATATTGAATAGCATAGTAAAAATTCAATTTTTATATATTGAATAGCGAAGTAAAAATTCGATTTTTACATATGTAGAGAATACGGGCAAAGAAAGTGACAAGAGGCAAGAACGACGAAGATTTCTACAAAGAAGAGTCGAGGCGTTGGATTAGCAATTTTGTGAGAACTTCTCACCTTTCAATTTAATTTTTCTAGTTATAAATATATACTAGGATGCAGACGGTGTTTAGTAACACCCGACACCCGTCGTCCACATACCATGGACGGCTTGTATGCTTGTTTGTTTGATTTTGATGTGTAGTTGATTGCGTGATGTGATGTGAAATGAAATAAAATATTTTTATAGTTAGAAATATTTTATAGTTAAAAATAGAATTTTTAACATGTATATGAAATAAAATAAAAATAAACAAATTGGACGATTTGTTTATATACACACATTTAACTGATATTGATTGGGACGATAAATTTTACACATCGCCGAACTGCACAAATAAAATCTGTGTTTGATTGTTTGAAACCCCACACGGGTATTGCGATGATATTTGACGTACACTAATCCCAATAATTAGTTGTATGTCGATCGATTGATTGACAGGCTGCTATAAGCGTTGAATATTTATATTCGTTGCTTATACAGTGTAGAATGCACTTTGGATGATGGTTGATTATTCATCGTTGTTATTGTATACATGTGTTGTAGAAAATCCATATAATTAACATTATATGGTAATTGATTGGGCCTCATTCCAGTTTTGAAATAGAAATATTTGAAATAAAATAATTGAATAGAAATATTAGAAATAGAAATATTTGAAAAAGAAATATTTGAAAAAAAGAAATATTTGAAATAGAATATTTAAAAATAGAAATATAAGAAGCCGCGTTGATATATTGACGCCATTTTGACGTGAACGATATTTATATCGATTTTATTCAAATTGATGTGAATTGAAATTCGAATTAAATTGAATTGATTTGAAATTTGAAATGAACTGAAATGAATTCGAATAGAATTGAAATAGAATTGAAATCGCTTTGAAATGAATTCGAATAGAATTGAAATAGAATTGAAATCGTTTTGAAATGAATTCGAATAGAATTGAAATAGAATTGAAATCGTTTTGAAATGAATTCGAATAGAACTGAAATAGAATTGAAATCGTTTTAAAATGAATTCGAATAGAAATTGAATAGAAATGAATTTGAATTGAACTGAATTAATTTGAAATTCAAATTGAATGTAAAACGAATGAAAATTGAATTAAAAATTGTTTTGAAAAGAAAATCGACGAAGTATATATTATATATATAATATAATGGCCTGAATAGAACGCGCCGCGCCGCGGCAGTTCGCGAATTTCGACCATTGACTTTGAATGGATATTGCGGGAGATCCGACCGTCGGATTCTCCTAAAACCGGAACCGTTGGGTTCGTATCGAAAAGGGCTTTCTAACGGATATTGGAAATTAGAAATCTAACGGTTGGATTTGGAATTATGTCCAAATCAAATTTGAAAAAGGTCGCTGTAAGTGCAGTTCGATGGCCGTTGATGGAAATCGACTGTACGGGCCTTGATAAAATTATTAAAAATAGTAATAATTTGTGTAAAATCATAAGAAATGATTTAGAAAGAATTGGGATGAAAAACTCCATATTTGAAAAGATAAAAATAGATTTTTATCGAAATGAACTAGTTTTGAACTAGAATTATAATTCTATTTATTTTTAAATAAATAAATTGAATTTGAAAAGGGTTCTAAAAATAACCAGAATTTCCAATGATTGCATTGGAGTGGATTTGAATCGAAATTGTCTTCGGAATATTTCGATGTTGGAATTCGTGATTATACAGATGTTGTTATGGAAATTTGAAAGATATATATTTATATCGTTATTTCCAATATGACATTTGTTAATTGTAGAATTTGATATTGAATATAAGCCGATATATTTTCTATTCAGAGCCTTGTATTGAATATCAAATGTGATTTGGATTTGTCGTGAATGGTGTCTTCATTAACACTGTTCTTGAACCCGGTTGAGAAAATATTAAATCTTTTTATTTAGATTTAATGAAGTGTACCAATTAAATGATATTTAATTGGAATTGCATGGATATTGATTTTTGGGTTTATCGTGGACAGTGTTTTAAATAACACTCGTTCTTTAACCCGATAATTAATGGAATGTGATTTTGGGTTTATCGTGAACGGTGTTTTAAATGACACTGATTCTTTAACCCAGTTAAAGATTAAAACTAAGTGGAGTTTTAATGAATCTTTAAATAGATTGAAAAGATCGAGAATGGAGTATCACCAGTTTTACTCCAAGCGATAGTTAAATCTTTAATTAGATTTGAACGTGAAATGGTAATTGAATTTACCGATAACACTGTGGTGTCAGATATGAAGTATTACCAGTTTTACTTCATGGGATGAATAGGTTGGGATTGGGAAATAAAATAAATGATTACTTCGGTGTGGTTCGCTAATCCCGACTAGTTGAATCGAAATTCAAAAGAAGATTAAAGAATAAATTTTAATGATCTATCTTTGATAAAATTAATGGGAACCTCTCCCTATGAATGTGACATTTAGAAACTAACTGTCGGTTAGCCAAGCAGAATGGTTTTCTGGATATTGATCTGATGTTGGTTTCGGGCTTCGGGGTTAATATTTGGGGAATTATTCTCTTGATTAATTTACGGTTAGTGACTGATGAATTGGAATGAGGCATATGTTGTGTTTGTGTAACACTTATTTAAAATATACGCGAGTTATTCGGAAAGACCGGGTTTATCCCATTCTAAATAACTGATATGACGATAAGTCGAAAATGAAGACGGTGGTTGAAGACCGGAAGTCTTCACATCGTTTGGGTGATTACTGATGATCTTGATTGGGCTGTACACCCAAGATTAGGGAATCAATCGGTGGTCGTCCAGATGTGCTTGGAGATCGATGGATATGCGAGGAAAGTGCCTCCGGTTTCGTTCAGACCCAGAACGGACTTGTAAATGGACTGTGTGTCTGACATTGGATTTCATTCTGTGTGACTGATATCGGTTCCATAGAGTGGTTTGCCTGTGTGGCATGCTAAGATGCAATTGATCGAGGATTCTGTTGAAAAGCAAAGTCTTGTGGTGATGATCAAAGCACAGCCTGTGTGGCACAACTTTGTGTAACGTGAATTTGCGAGCCTCGCACCCCGGTTGTGAACCAAAAATGGGATAGGACCTCAGGGAGGGCGTGCGTTTCCTTCTAGCTAGGGTGGTGTTAGTAACCTACCAGCCCTGACATTTATATACTTTTCACCTGTGTGGTTGTTGCTGTTGCAAAGCGCCTCGGTTTGATCGGACGATCCGGGTCCGATGGAGTCATTCGTTGGCTCATTTACGCCCCAAAGGGCGGGGAAACATAGTGTTCAGACATTTTAATCCACATCGGTGGACCGGCCCTGACGATCCAAGGGTCACTCGAGCTCTGATCCTGAGACTCGGGCTAGACAGTCTCGAATCGGTTGAGGACTATCTTTTGCCTCGGTTCATAGACGGAAATCCGACTTCCAAATACGTGACATTTGCGGTTTTATTTGTAAACCTATATATGGAGACATAGTGGCATGGGACGCTTATGCCGCCTATGATTGACACTTATGATTTGAAGTTGTTTTATACACTATACACTTATAATAGTATCAAATGATCTGTTTTAAACGTATCAAGCATTTTTTGGCTGTTATAAGAGAAAACCCTATCCCCCGGCTTGCGTTACATTATGTGATAGGACCTGGGTCTTATAACAGCTTCATTTTTCTTTATTTAGCATTGCGCTGTCTGTTTTATGTACTGGTATTCTTGAGAGGAAACTCGTTCCGCGTTAGCGACATGGTCCCTTGATTTACCTGACTTTAAAATAAAGATTAATAACTGTTTTAGTTCTCACACCAGTCACATGACTGACCTGGAGTTTATTGTTTTAACCTAAACTCTGGGTGCCCCTATTTTGACACGGGCAGCTAGTAGTTTTGGTTTTGCAGATTTATATTCACAGGATCCTGGTTTACAGCTGGAACGATATCCAGAAAGCTTTGTATCCGTATATCTCTTCTAGTTGTGTATAGTTTTATTTCCGCTGCTATGTATTTAAATGTAATTTAAATCTCTGATATTTCTGTGTAATATTCATTTATGCTCTGTATATTCTTGTAATCTGATGCATTGTTGTAATATACAATGAAATGTTCTTCCGTCTGCGTTCTGTTTTGTCGTGTTCTCAAAACAATCAGGTGTTTCGAACGGTTTGGGTCGGTTTAGCGACTGGTTCGGATCGAGCGAAATTCCTTTTTGTCACAGTTGGTATCAGAGCTTTGGTTTACAAAGCTCAGAGAACAAGGCACATTAGAACCATACGAAAGAATTCATCAGATATTGGATTAGCAATATCCAATGAGAATGACTCGTTAGAGATGGGATCAGTAGTATCCTAGAACGAGTGTGAAGAGTATATTTTTCAAATGAAAACAATTCTGTTTTGAAATTTAAATCGTTTTACACGTATTTGAATAATTTATTTATATTGATTTTGGACAATTCAGTATATAAAGAATTTGCATATACGCCTTGCAAACGTATATTCAAAGTTTTAATATATTGGATAGATATAGCATCACACTCTAGTCGCCCGGAGAAGATATTGATGATAGCGATCGCATCATCAACATTTATGTTCGAGTTTCGAAGGTGGGATTTCTATATATTACCATTAGACTGGTGTGAGAACCAAAACTAGATAGTGCTTATTGTTGTGATTTGGCATCAAAAATCTGATTTTTGACTATGTATCAAAATTATGAATTTGAAACGTTAATCCACTAATTGATTGATGTTTGTGTTGTTTGTTTAATTGTTTGATAATTTTGAACCATTACGCCTAATTGATTAAATAGTGAATATTATTGAAATTTGGTCGCATTTGTTTGCATATACTTGTACTTACATTGAACAGGTCATAGCAAGGAGGCTAGAGCAGAGAATAAAATTTGTTTGCCCGACAAATAGGTACATGTTTACTATAATTTACTGTTTTGTTTGGGTGATGATGATTTTATGAGCCTATTGGCTAGCCGCTTGGCTTTTTCTTTTTCTTTTTGAGATCAGAAGGCCTATATGGCAATTTCGGGATTTTCCCGTGGCTCCCGGTGCAGGGAAGGTTATGGCGAAATTTTTCGAAAATTCCGGGTGTTAGCCAAATTTTTGAAATTTTAAAAATTCTCAGAAACTGAAAAGTTGGAGAATGGAAGCCAAATCGAACGTAGAGTTGATTGATCAAACCACTTTCGACTTTGTTCCTTTTCGAGGACGAAAAGTTTTAAGTGGGGGAGATTGTAACAACCCGAAAATCTGGGCCAGTTTAAAATTTTTATTTTTGCAATTTTAGCGAATTTTGATTATTTAAAATGAATTATTTTAAATAAAAACGACAAGAAATTTACTTTGAATAAAATTCAATCGTATATAGTTATGTAGATCGATGATAGAATATAAATAATTATATATAATTATAAAAGGAATTGAAAGTGGCGCGGTAGTTCGATAATTCGATTTCAAACTTCAATTGAATGTACCGGGTGCAAAATAAACCAGATTTTAGTGAAACCAAAAATAATGGGATCTAATTGTGACTATCTTTCCAACGAGTCCGAAAAATCAAAATTTCATAGCGGGAATCAAAAGATATGTCCAGTTGAAAATTCGGAATAGTCGCTATGAAATTCAGGCCCTTAAAAATGGAGATTTTGCCAATGACTTCGGATTTCGACGAAACCACTTTTGTTGGGTCCGTGATGGAAAGTTATAGCTAGGTTTAAAATTTCATAATTTTTCGAATCAATATGTGAGCGTGGTAAAGGAAAACGTGTTTGACCAGTTTCAGCTGATTTTAATCGACTGGAAAATGGCCATTTTTCCAACGGTCTCAGAATTCGACGAAACTAGTTTTGTTAGGACCGTATCGTCAATACGAAGCTAGAAAATATTTTTCGGGAATTTTTCGAGTCCGTATGTAACCCCGGTAAATTGAAATGTACGTTTGAATTGAATATATAAAGAATTGTATTTTAAATTCAATGGAAACTGATCGAAACGGCTGAATCAGCTTACGATGCATATCCCATTGCGTTCGGAATGGAGGTAATTAGCTATGGACGACAGTCGGTGGGCTTGATTTCGAGTTAGAAATAAAAAGATGCTTTTTGAAAATTAAATAATTAAATAATATAAAATTTTATAAAAACCCCATATACCCTCTCTTCTCTTTCTATTCTGTATTGGATCAAAAAAAAAAAAGAAGAAGGGGAAAACCGCGCGCTGCCTCCAGGCGCCGCCGATCGACGGCAACCCAACCCACCCTCCAACGACGGTGCACCAGCCCCCCCCTTCCCTCGCACCTCTCTCCAATTCTTCTCTCCTCCTCTGAAAAACCTCCGCCGCTACTAGAAGCCCAAGCCCCCCCCCCCAATTTGAAACCGCAGCCACCCCCGACCAAAACTTCGGCCATCCGAGCACCATCCGACCGGCGCATCCCCCCCTATGGACACCAGAACCCCTGCGCCTCATCCCCTAGGCCAAAGCTCGACGAGGAACCCCCTCCGACCTCAAACAACGATCGTGGATCCCGCCCTATTTGCCAAAACCATAGAAAAACTGTGAGTTTTCTTTTTGTATATTCATTTTTGTTTATCTTGGTTTATTTTAAAGTAGACAGGTTGAAAATAAAATTCAGTTTATTATATAGATTTTGTACAGAAGATGATAAATTCTATAGTAAAAAGATCTAGTTTTTATATGGTAGAAAAAGATTCGATTTTATTCGTATGGAATGCATATAAAGATTTCAAATTTGAAAGTATGAAAGGCGTGATTTTTAATAATATGTAGATATTAAAGATATGATTTTTGTATATTGAATAGCGAAGTAAAAATTCGATTTTTATATATTGAATAGCGAAGTAAAAATTCGATTTTTGTATATTGAATAGCGAAGTAAAAATTCGATTTTTATATATTGAATAGCATAGTAAAAATTCGATTTTTATATATTGAATAGCATAGTAAAAATTCGATTTTTATATATTGAATAGCATAGTAAAAATTCGATTTTTATATATTGAATAGCGAAGTAAAAATTCGATTTATACATATGTAGAGAATACGGGCAAAGAAAGTGACCAGAGGCAGGAACGAGGAAGATTTCTACAAAGAAGAGTCGAGGCGTTGGATTAGCAATTCTGTGAGAACTTATCACCTTTCAATTTAATTTTTCTAGTTATAAATATATACTAGGATGCAGACGGTGTTTAGTAACACCCGACACCCGTCGTCCACATACCATGGACGGCTTGTATGCTTGTTTGTTTGATTTTGATGTGTAGTTGATTGCGTGATGTGATGTGGAATGAAATAAAATATTTTTATAGTTAGAAATATTTTATAGTTAAAAATAGAATTTTTAACATGTATATGAAATAAAATAAAAATAAACAAATCGGACGATTTGTTTATATACACACATTTAACTGATATTGATTGGGACGATAAATTTTACACATCGCCCAATTGCACAAATAAAATCTGTGTTTGATTGTTTGAAACCCCACACGGGTATTGGGATGATATTTGACGTACACTAATCCCAATAATTAGTTGTATGTCGATCGATTGATTGACAGGCTGCTATAAGCGTTGAATATTTATATTCGATGCTTATACAGTGTAGAATGCACTTTGGATGATGGTTGATTATTCATCGTTGTTATTGTATACATGTTTTGTAGAAAATCCATATAATTAACATTATATGGTAATTGATTGGGCCTCATTCCAGTTTTGAAATAGAAATATTTGAAATAAAATATTTGAATAGAAATATTAGAAATAGAAATATTAGAAAAAGAAATATTTGAAAAAAAGAAATATTTGAAATAGAATATTTGAAAATAGAAATATAAGAAGCCGCGTTGATATATTGACGCCATTTTGACGTGAACGATATTTATATCGATTTTATTCAAATTGAAGTGAATTGAAATTCGAATTAAATTGAATTGATTTGAAATTTGAAATGAACTGAAATGAATTCGAATAGAATTGAAATCGTTTTGAAATGAATTCGAATAGAATTGAAATAGAATTGAAATCGTTTTGAAATGAATTCGAATAGAATTGAAATATAATTGAAATCGTTTTGAAATGAATTCGAATAGAATTGAAATAGAATTGAAATCGTTTTGAAATGAATTCGAATAGAATTGAAATAGAATTGAAATCGTTTTAAAATGAATTCGAATAGAAATTGAATAGAAATGAATTTGAATTGAACTGAATTAATTTGAATTTCAAATTGAATTGAAAACGAATGGAAATTGAATTAAAAATCGTTTTGAAAAGAAAATCGACGAAGTATATATTATATATATAATATAATGGCCTGAATAGAACGCGCCGCGCCGCGGCAGTTCGCGAATTTCGACCATTGACTTCGAATGGATATTGCGGGAGATCTGACCGTCGGATTCTCCTAAAACCGGAACCGTTGGGTTCGTATCGGAAAGGGCTTTCTAACGGATATTGGAAATTAGAAATCTAACGGTTGGATTTGGAATTATGTCCAAATCAAATTTGGAAAAGGTCGCTGTAAGTGCAGTTCGATGGCCGTTGATGGAAATCGACTGTACGGGCCTTGATAAAATTATTAAAAATAGTAATATTTTGTGTAAAATCATAAGAAATGATTTAAAAAGAATTGGGATGAAAAACTCCATAAATGAAAAGATAAAAATAGATTTTTATCGAAATGAACTAGTTTTGAACTAGAATTATAATTCTATTTATTTTAAAATAATTAAATTGAATTTGAAAAGGGTTTTAAAAATAACCAGAATTTCCAATGATTGCATTGGAGTGGATTTGAATCGAAATTGTCTTCGGAATATTTCGATGTTGGAATTCGTGATTATATAGATGTTGTTATGGAAATTTGAAAGATATATATTTATATCATTATTTCCAATACGACATTTGTTAATCGTAGAATTTGATAATGAATATAAGCTGATATATTTTCTATTCAGAGCCTTGTATTGAATATCAAATGTGATTTGGGTTTGTCGTGAATGGTGTCTTCATTAACACTGTTCTTGAACCCAATTGAGAAAAGATTAAATCTTTTTATTTAGATTTATTGAAGTGTACCAATTAAATGATATTTAATTCGAATTGCATGGATATTGATTTTTGGGTTTATCGTGGACAGTGTTTTAAATAACACTCGTTCTTTAACCCGATAATTAATGGAATGTGATTTTGGGTTTATCGTGAACGGTGTTTTAAATGACACTGATTCTTTAACCCAGTTAAAGATTAAAACTAAGTGGAGTTCTAATGAATCTTTAAATAGATTGAAAAGATCGAGAATGGAGTATCACCAGTTTTACTCCAAGCGATAGTTAAATCTTTAATTAGATTTGAACGTGAAATGGTAATTGAATTTACCGATAACACTGTGGTGTTAGATATGAAGTATTACCAGTTTTACTTCATGGGATGAATAGGTTGGGATTGGGAAATAAAATAAATGATTACTTCGGTGTGGTTCGCTAATCCCGACTAGTTGAATCGAAATTCAAAAGAAGATTAAAGAATAAATTTTAATGATTTATCTTTGATAAAATTAATGGGAACCTCTCCCTATGAATGTGAAATTTAGAAACTAACTGTCGGTTAACCAAGCAGAATGGTTTTCTGGATATTGATCTGATGTTGGTTTCGGCCTTCGGGGTTAATATTTGGGGAATTATTCTCTTGATTAATTTACGGTTAGTGACTAATGAATTGGAATGAGGCGTATGTTGTGTTTGTGTAACACTTATTTAAAATATACGCGAGTTATTCGGAAAGACCGGGTTTATCCCATTCTGAATAACTGATACGACAATAAGTCGAAAATGAAGACGGTGGTTGAAGACCGGAAGTCTTCACATCGTTTGGGTGATTACTGATGATCTAGATTGGGCTTTACACCCAAGATGAGGGAATCAATCGGTGGTCGTCCAGATGTGCTTGGAGATCGATGGATATGCGAGGAAAGTGCCTCCGGTTTCGTTCAGACCCAGAACGGACTTGTAAATGGACTGTGTGTCTGACATTGGATTTCATTCTGTGTGACTGATATCAGTTGCATAGAGTGGTTTGCTTGTGTGGCATGCTAAGATGCAATTGATCGAGGCTTCTGTTGAAAAGAAAAGTCTTGTGGTGATGATCAAAGCACAGCCTGTGTGGCACAACTTTGTGTTACGTGAATTTGCGAGCCTCGCACCCCGGTTGTGAACCAAAAACGGGAGAGGACCTCAGGGAGGTCATGCGTTTCCTTCTAGCTAGGGTGGTGTCAGTGACCTACCAACCCTGACATTTATATACTTTTCACCTGTGTGGTTGTTGCTGTTGCGAGGCGCCCCGGTTTGATCGGACGATCCGGGTCCGATGGAGTCATTCGTTGGCTCATTTACGCCCCAAAGGGCGGGGAAACATAATGTTCAGGCATTTTAATCCACATCGGTGGACCGGCCCTGATGATCCAAGGTTCACTCGAGCTCTGATCCTGAGACTCGGGCTAGACAGTCTCGAATCGATTGAGGACTATATTTTGCCTCGGTTCATAGACGGAAATCCGACTTCCAAATACGTGACATTTGCGGTTTTATTTGTAAACCTATATATGGCGACATAGTGGCATGGGACGCTTATGCCGCCTATGATTGATACTTATGATTTGAAGTTGTTTTATACACTATACACTTATAATAGTATCAAATGATCTGTTTTAAACGTATCAAGCATTCTTTGGCTGTTATAAGGGAAAACCCTATCCCCCGGCTTGCGTTGCATTGTGTGATAGGACCTGGGTCTTATAACGGCTTCATTTTTCTTTATTTAGCATTGCGCTGTCTGTTTTATGCACTGGTATTCTTGAGAGGAAACTCGTTCCGCGTTAGCGACATGGTCCCTTGATTTACCTGACTTTAAAATAAAGATTAATAACTGTTTTAGTTCTCACACCAGTCACATGACTGACCTGGAGTTTATTGTTTTAACCTAAACTCTGGGTGCCCCTATTTTGACACGGGCAGCTAGTAGTTTTGGTTTTGCAGATTTATATTCACAGGATCCTGGTTTACAGCTGGAACGATATCCGGAAAGCTTTGTATTCGTATATCTCTTCTAGTTGTGTATAGTATTATTTCCGCTGCTATGTATTTAAATGTAATTTAAATCTCTGATATTTCTGTGTAATATTCATTTATGCTCCGTATATTCTTGTAATCTGATGCATTGTTGTAATATACGATGAAATGTTCTTCCGTCTGCGTTCTGTTTTGTCGTGTTCTCAAAACAATCGGGCGTTTCGAACGGTCTGGGTCGGTTTAGCGACTGGTTCGGATCGAGCGAAATTCCTTTTTGTCACACTAATCCTAATTATTTAGTTGTATGTCAATCGATAGGTCGTGTAACACCCCACCTCCGTTAAGGTCACTCACAAAGGGAATGCCTTAACTTTGGTGGAGCATTTTAGTAAACAGAACAGAAACTTACAAGACAGATAAAACAGTACTTGAAAAATTTATAACTTTATTTCAACAGAAACCGAAATAAACTTGGTTACATCCTTTCAAATCACATTATCAGAATTCAAGTACAAAATATCAGTCTTGTACAAAAGCCTTCAGAATGCATAGTTTAAAATCATAATCCCCATAGAACGGAAGCTATACAGAGCCAAGCCATACTTTAAGCACTTCAAGCAGAAGAAATCCGGATCAAGCTAAAGTATTCCCTCATTGGATAACCTGGGGGAGAAACGGAAGAAAGGAGGCGAAACAACAAGGGTCAGACAAAAAGTCTGGCACTAGTGATTTTCAGTTATGAACAGATAATAATAACATGACATGAAAATAAAAATGGATGAGAGACAACTGTAACAGGTGTAACAGATATAACAGAAGAACAGAATGATATAAGCTATTTTTTACACTTCTCTGCACTTGCACTAGTATAACAGAATTAGGTGTCACCCTAATGTCTAAACTGAAACAGAAACGGGTACAAAATAATGTAACAGAAACAGAATGCTAATAATGGGCCTTTACTACCCGATCAGAAACAGACAGAAGCAGAAACAGATTAATCCCTACGGAAACAGAATGTAGAATTAGGTGTACACTAGTAATGGGCCTTTACCACCCGAACAGACGGTACCACGCAGAAACAGACAGGTGTTACCACCCAACAGAAACAGACGGTACCAACAGAAACAGACAGAACTATGTGTACCCTAAAACCCTACCCCAAGCGATCGGCTCCCTAATACATAAATATCCTGTGTCGGCCCCACAGTAGGGTGTATCACTCCCTAAAGTGACAACCAATTGGCACAGACCTATTTACAGATGTCACGGCGTCTTACATCCTCAGAGGCATACCGGGATCCATGCACGCACATGACCCGTTTGGAACGCACCATCAACACCCCTACGCCATTATCAGAATGAACCGCTTATAATTAGTTCAGTAAGCATGCCCAGACCCTACTTACTGTTGGGTCAAAGTTTTGATACCAGAAAGGGTTACTGACTAATATGGGTCCCAAACAACAGACGACACAAGTAATTCCCCTCCTAACCTTGTGTCCCCAGACTAACAGATTTCAGCTTAACTTGTCTACAAGTTTCAGACATACAAAATTTAGATTAACTAGTTCATAGATCAGACAATCAAGTTAACAGGTTTCCAGACTAAAGGATCAGATGTTCGGATTAACAGGCTTACAGATTAACTGGTTACAGATTATCTAACTTTGTATTGGGCCTACGGATTCACGAAACGGGTTTATCAGATTCATTGGTCCAATTGGTTTAACCTTACCCAACACTTTTTAGACATCATAATTATCTCAGATTTTCATTAATTAAATATTAATGCCCAAACCTCTCACATTAGACTGACAGTTTGCGGCTACTGGTTAGGCCGGTTGGTTCCGGGCAGGTTTCTGTCGCAAACTGAGTCTAACCTAGGGTTTCAAGCACGTTATGACTAACTTCTCACATGAGAACCTATTGTTTGCGACCACTGGAATATGTCGGGCGGTTCTGGGCAGAATTACGCCGCAAACTCATTCTAACCTCGAGTTAGCCATGTTTATCTTTGCGGCCAATTAATTAATGATTTACCATTTATACCCACGCCTAATATGCATGTCAATTATTCATAGCTAATTCAAATTATGTCAATAACAGACTGAATATCTCAGCTTAACAGATATAGTAGATAACAGATTTTCGCAGATTAGGCGTCTTAACGAATTCAGCAGATTAAGCAAACTAGCAGATTTAGCAGATAACAGATTAGACATCTCAACAGATTTAGTTTAGCAGATTTGGCATTTTCAACAGACTTAACAAATGACAAATTTGGCAGATGAACAAATCTAGCAGACTAGGCAGTAGAGCAGAACTACCAGATTAAGCAATGTAACGGACTAGCAGATCAGGCAAATATAGCAGAACTAAATTGTAAAAACCCGCAACCTCCCCGTAAAGGAAAGCGTCGGATAGTTCGAGAACAAACCACAACAGAACACATATACAAGAACGTTTCATTGTATATTACAACAATGCATCAGATTACAAGAATATACAGAGTATAAATGAATATTACACAGAAATATCAGAGATTTAAATTACATTTAAATACATAGCAGCGGAAAATAATACAATGCACAACTAGAAGTAGATATACGGATACAAAGCTTTCCGGATATCGTTCCAGCTGTAAACCAGGATCCTGTGAATATAAATCTGCAAAACCAAAACTACTAGCTGCCCGTGTCAAAATAAGGGCACCCAGAGTTTAGGTTAAAACAATAAACTCCAGGTCAGTCATGTGACTGGTGTGAGAACTAAAACAGTTATTAATCTTTATTTTAAATCATTAGGTAAATCAAGGGACCACGCCGTATAACACGGAACGGGTTTCCTCCCAAGAATACCAGTGCATAAAACAAACAGCGCAATGCTAAATAAAGAAAGATGAAGCTGTTATAAGACCCAGGTCCTATCACACAATGCAACGCAAGCCGGGGGATAGGGTTTTCCCTTATAACAGCCAAAGAATGCTTGATACGTTTAAAACAAATCTTTTGATACTATAATAAGTGCATAGTGTATAAAACAACTTCAAATCATAAGTATCAATCATAGGCGACATGAGCGTCCCATGCCACTATGTCGCCATATATAGGTTTACAAATAAAACCGCAAAGTCACGTATTTGGAAATTGGATTTCCATCTATGAACCGAGGCAAGGGGCAAGATCCTCAACCGATTCGAGACAATCTAGCCTACCATGTCTCAGGAACAGCCGCAACTGCCCCCTGGATCGTCAGGGCCGGTCCACCGATGTGGATTATTATGCCTGAACAATACGTCTCCCCGCCCTTTGGGGCGCAAACGAGCCAACGAATGACTCCATCGGTTCGAGAACGACCGATCAATCCGAGGCGCCTCGCAACAGCAACAACCACATAAGTCAAACTCGTCAGGGCGTGTAAAACCACTGACGCCACTTTTAGCTAGAAAGAAACGCAAGTCCTCCCTGAGGTCCGTCTCCCGTTTTTGGTTCATACCTGGTGTGAAACACGCGAGGTAAACGTTACACAAAGCTACGCCACAAAGGCCGTGCTTTGATCATCACCACAAGACTTTGCTTTTCAACAGAAGCCTTGATCATTTGCATCTTAGCATGCCACACAGGCAAACCATCCTATGCAACCGATATCGGTCACACAGAATGAAATCCGATGTCAGACACACAGTCCATTTACAAGTCCGTTCTGGGTCTGAACGAAACCGGAGGCACCTAGTACCCCGCATACCCATCGATCTCCAAGTACGTCTGGACGATCACTAACTGCTTCCATCTTCTTGGGTGTACAGCCCAATCAAGATCATCAGTTATCCCCCAAACGACGTGAAGACCTCCGGTCTTCGACCATCGTCTTCATCTTCGACTTATCGTCGTATCAGTTATTCAGAATGGGATAAACCCGGTCTTTCCGAATAACTCGCGTATATATTATAAAAGTGTTACACAAACACAACATACGCCTCATTCCAATTCATTAGTCACTAACCGTAAATTAATCAAGAGAATAATTCCCCAAACATTAACCCCGAAGGCCGAAACCAACATCAGATCAATATCCAGAAAACCATTCTGCTTGGCTAACCGACAGTTAGTTTCTAAATTTCACGTTCAAATCTAATTAAAGATTTAACTATCGCCTGGAGCAAAACTGGTGATACTCCATTCTCGATCTTTTCAATCTAATTAAAGATTCATTAAAACTCCACTTAGTTTTAATCTGTGACTGGGTTAAAGAATCAGTGTCATTTAAAAACACGGTTCACGATAAACCCAAAGTCACATCCCATTA
The DNA here is from genome assembly GCA_030737875.1 of Allium sativum. Taxonomy (NCBI): domain Eukaryota; kingdom Viridiplantae; phylum Streptophyta; class Magnoliopsida; order Asparagales; family Amaryllidaceae; genus Allium; species Allium sativum. The sequence continues at coordinate 515,570,966 of CM060919.1, read as the reverse complement.
ATTATCGGGTTAAAGAACAAGTGTTATTTAAAACACTGTTCACGATAAACCCAAAAATCAATATCAATTCAATTCCAATTAAATATCATTTAATTGGTACACTTCATTAAATCTAAATAAAAAGATTTAATCTTTTCTCAGCTGGGTTCAAGAACAGTGTTAGTGAAGACACCATTCACGACAAACCCAAATCACATTCATTAATTATCGGGTTAAAGAACAAGTGTTATTTAAAACACTGTTCACGATAAACCCAAAAATCAATATCAATTCAATTTCAATTAAATATTATTTAATTGGTACACTTCATTAAATCTAAATAAAAAGATTTAATCTTTTCTCAACTGGGTTCAAGAACAGTGTTAATGAAGACACCATTCGCGACAAACCCAAATCACATTTGATATTAAACACAAGGCTCTGAATAGAAAATATCCCGGCTTATATTCAATATCAAATTCTACGATTAACAAATGTCGTATTAGAAATAACGATATAAATATACATATCTTTCAAATTTCCATAACAACACCTGTATAATCACGAATTCCAACATCGAAATATTCCGAAGACAATTTCGATTCAAATCCACTCCAATGCAATCATTGGAAATTTTGATTATTTTTAAAACCCTTTTCGAATTCAATTTATTTATTTAAAAATAAATAGAATTTTAATTCTAGTTCAAAACTAGTTCATTTCGATAAAAATCTATTTTTATCTTTTCAAATATGGAGTTTTTCATCCCAATTCTTTCTAAATCATTTCTTATGATTTTACACAAATTATTACTATTTTTAATAATTTTATCAAGGCCCGTACAGTCGATTTCCAACAATGGCCATCGAACTGCACTTATAGCGACCTTTTTCGAATTTGATTTGGACATAATTCCAAATCCAACCGTTAGATTTCAAATTTCTAACATTCATTAGAAAGCTCTTTTCGATACGAACCCAACGGTTCCGGTTTCAGGAGAATCCGACGGTCGGATCTCCCGTAATGTCCGTTTGAAATAAATGGTCGAAATTCACGAACTGCCGCGGCGCGGCGCGTTCTATTCAGGCCATTATATTATATATATAATATATATAATATATATTTCGTCGATTTCTATTTAAAACGAATTATATAAATAGTTTTAAATTCGTTTCAAAAACAATTTCAACTTCCATTTCAATTCAAATCAAAATCGAATTCTTCTTCATAAATTCGTTTTAAAATTCATTTCTATTCAATTCAAATTTCAATTCAATTTGAATTCATTTCAATTTGCTTTCAATTCAATTTGAATTCGTTTTCAATTCAATTCATTTCGAAATCGTTTTCAATTCAATTCATTTCGAAATCGTTTTCAATTCAATTCATTTCGAAATCGTTTTTCAATTCAATTCATTTCGAAATCGTTTTCAATTCAATTCATTTCGAAATCGTTTTCAATTCAATTCATTTCGAAATCGTTTTCAATTCAATTCATTTCGAAATCGTTTTCAATTCAATTCATTTCGAAATCGTTTTCAATTCAATTCATTTCGAAATCGTTTTCAATTCAATTCATTTCGAAATCGTTTTCAATTCAATTCATTTCGAAATCGTTTTCAATATCGATATAAATATCGTTCACGTCAAAATGGCGTCAATCTAATCAACACGGCTTCATATATTCCTTTATTTTCAAATATTTTATTTCAAATATTTCTTTTTCAAATATTTCTTTTTCAAAACTGGAATGAGGCCCAATCAATTACCATATAAAATTAATTATATGGATTTTCATACAACACATGTATATAATAGCATTGAAAATAATCAACCATCAACCAAAGTGCACTGCACTGTATAAGCATCAAATATAGATATTCAACGCTTATAACAGCCTGTCAATCAATCGATCGACATATTTAATCAATCAGGATGAGTGAACTTCAAATTTCATCCTAACACCCGTGTGGGGTTTCAAACAATCAAACACATATTTTATTTGTGCAGTTAGGCGATGTGTAAAATTTATCGACCCAATCAACGTCATTCAAATAGGTGTACATAAACAAACCGTCTGGTTTGTAAATGAATATTTATTTATTCACATTCACGTTAAAAATTATATTTTTAACGATAACACATTTTATTTTAACATATGAATTTCTATTCAGTTCATTCTTTAAATAAAATGCTATTTTTATTTTTCTAACTTTATTTTAGAAAATTTCGGCGGCATAACGGCACGATACTAGAAACGGGACGAGGCCTAGCCTTATCCCCGGTCTAGTGAAGGCCCACGCCATTCACACATCATCAAATCAATTTATTTCACCACACAATTCAATTTCAATCAAACAATCTCTAATCTATGCAACCAAACAAACAAGTCCATGGTCTATGGACGGTTGTGTCGGGTGCTACTAAGCACCGTCTGCATCCTAGTATATATATAAAACTAGAAAAGAAATTGAAAGGTGAGAAATTCTCACATATAGCTATCCAATCAACTTGACTCTTCTTTTGCAGAAGTCTTCGTCGTTTCGCCTTCGTCACCTTCGTTGCTGCTTTCACTACATACGTAAAAATCACATTTTTACTTCGCTATTCAATATATAAAAATCGAATTTTTACTTCGATGTTCAATATATAAAAATCGAATCTTTATTTCAAAGTTCAATATATAAAAATCGAATTTTTATTTCAAAGTTCAATATATAAAAATCGAATTTTTATTTCAAAGTTCAATATATAAAAATCGAATTTTTATTTCAAAGTTCAATATATAAAAATCGAATTTTTATTTCAAAGTTCAATATATAAAAATCGAATTTTTATTTCAAAGTTCAATATATAAAAATCGAATTTTTATTTCAAAGTTCAATATATAAAAATCGAATTTTTATTTCAAAGTTCAATATATAAAAATCGAATTTTTATTTCAAAGTTCAATATATAAAAATCGAATTTTTATTTCAAAGTTCAATATATAAAAATCGAATTTTTATTTCAAAGTTCAATATATAAAAATCGAATTTTTATTTCAAAGTTCAATATATAAAAATCGAATTTTTATTTCAAAGTTCAATATATAAAAATCATATTTTTCCTATGAAGTTCAATATATAAAAATCATATTTTTCGTTCGAAAAATCGAATCTTTTCTAGTTTATAAATTTTTCTAAAATCAGTTTTTAATTATTTTCTAAACTCAATTTTTAATTATTTTCTAAACTCAGTTTTTAATTATTTTCTAAACTCAGTTTTTAATTATTTTCTAAACTCAGTTTTTAATTCCTAAAAACCGAAATTAGTTTTTAAACTCTAAAATAAAAACAAAAGTAAAATAAAAATAAACATAAAAATAAAATAATAAAAAAACTTACTGTAAGCGAAGAGGGGGGGGCGTCTGCTGGTTGGTGGCGGCACGGTGGAGGTCAGGCGAGGAGGGGGGCTTCGCGGTGCTCGATGGCGCTGGGGGGGGGGGTTTCAAATCGATTTGGGGGTTCGTGGTTTCGTGGGTGGCTGAGGGTCTTCGACGGAGTGACGGGGGAGAAGGAGGGCAGTGGGAGGGGGAAGATCGACGGAGGAGGCAGCGATGGGGGGGGGGCGGTCTGGAGGTGGGCGACGACGAGCTCCCATCGGGTGTTTTTTTTTTTTTTTTTTTTTTTATTTCGATTTACTGAAATGAATCGGGGGGGGGGGCCAAGGTATAGGAGAGAAAGGAATTTTTTTTTTTATATTATTTTATTTATTTAATTATTTAAAAGTTGACTTTCACATACGACCTCAAAACGAGGTCCATCGCCTGTCGCCCATAGCGTTTCACCCCCATTCCGAACACAATGGGATATGTACCGCAAGCTGAATTGACCATTTCGATCAGTTTTCGTTAAGTCTACATTTAAATCACTATATTGAATTTTAAACGTACATTTCAAATTACCGGGGTCACATACTAATTCTAAAAATGGCAGAAAAATATTTTCTAGCTTCGTATTGACGATACGGTCCTATCAAAACTAGTTTCGTTGAATTCTGAGACCGTTGGAAAAATGGCCAATTTCCAGTCGATTAAAATCCACTGAAAATGGTCCAACGCATTTTCCTTTACCACGCTCACATACTGATTCGAAAAATTATGAAATTTGGAATCTAGCAATAACTTACCATCACGGACCCAACAAAACTGGTTTCGTCGAAATCCGAGGTCGTTTGCAAAATTGCTATTTTTAAGGGCCTTATATTATATTAAAATATATATAAATTCCACAGCGACTATTTCTAAATTTCAACTGGACATAACTCATCATTTATAAAGTGAAATCTCAGTTTCCCAACTTCGTTGGAAAGATATTCACTATTAGATTCCATTATTTTTGGTTTCACTAAAATCCGGATTGTTTTGCACCCGGTACAATCGATTGAAGTTTGAAATCGAATTATCGAACTACCGCGCCATTTTCTATTCCTTTTATAATTATATATAAATATTTATATTCTAACGACGACGCGTATAATATATACGTCGAATTCAATTCAAAATAAATTTCTCGTCGATATTATTTAAAATATTCTATTTTAAATAATCAAAATTTGATAAAATTGCCAAAATAAAAATTTTAAACTGGCCCAGATTTTCCGGGTTGTTACAATCTCCCCCACTTAAAACTTTTCGTCCCCGAAAAGGAACAAAGTCGAAAGTGGTTTGATAAATTCAACTCTACGCTCGGTCTGGCTTCCATTCTCTAACCTTTCAGTTTCTGAGAATTTTCAAAATTTCAAAAATTTGGCTAACACCCTAAATTTTTGAAAAATTTCGCCATAACCTCCCCTGCACCGGGAGCATCGGGATATTTCAAAAGGCCTCCCAGGGCCCTCACCAATCAATGGTGGAATAAAAAGAAAAAGAAAGCCAAGCGGCTAGCCGATACGGCTCACAAAATCATCATCACCCAAACAAAACAGGAAATTATGTAATAAACATGTACCTATTTGTCGGGCAAACAAATTTTATTCTCTGGCTCTAGCCTCCTTGCTATGACCTGTTCAAAAGATATATATGTATGTGCAAGCAAATGCGACCAATTTCCAATACAGTTCAATATTCGGTTCAATTAGGCTAAATGGCTAAAATTTAGCAAACAAATAAACAAACAACACAAACATCAATCAATTAGTGAATTTAACGTTTCAAATTCATAATTTTGATATATATACTAAAATCGTGTTTTTGATGCCAATTCACAACAAAGTGTTCTAACTATATTAGTTTTGGTTCTCACACCAGTCCAATGGAAATATATAGAAAATCACACCTTCGAAACACGAACATAAATACTGATGATGCACGTGCTATCATCAGTACCTTCTCCGGGCGACTAGAGTGTGATTCTATATCTATCCAATATATTAAAACTTCGAATACACGCGGATCAGACGTATACGCAAAATCTATATATATTGGATTGTCCACATCAATATAAATGAATAATCAAATACGAATAATTGATTTAAATTTTCAAAACAAAATTTGTTTTCATTTTAAAAATATACTCTTCACACTCGTTCTAGGATACTACTAATCCCATCTCTAACGAGTCATTCTAATTGGATATTGCTAATCCAATATCTGATGAATTCTTTCGTATGGTTCTAATGTGTCTTGTTCTCTAGCTTTGTAAACCAAAGCTCTGATACCACGTGTAAAAACCCGCAACCTCCCCGTAAAGGAAAGCGTCGGATAGTTCGAGAACAAACCACAACAGAACACATATACAAGAACGTTTCATTGTATATTACAACAATGCATCAGATTACAAGAATATACAGAGTATAAATGAATATTACACAGAAATATCAGAGATTTAAATTACATTTAAATACATAGCAGCGGAAAATAATACAATGCACAACTAGAAGTAGATATACGGATACAAAGCTTTCCGGATATCGTTCCAGCTGTAAACCAGGATCCTGTGAATATAAATCTGCAAAACCAAAACTACTAGCTGCCCGTGTCAAAATAAGGGCACCCAGAGTTTAGGTTAAAACAATAAACTCCAGGTCAGTCATGTGACTGGTGTGAGAACTAAAACAGTTATTAATCTTTATTTTAAATCATTAGGTAAATCAAGGGACCACGCCGTATAACACGGAACGGGTTTCCTCCCAAGAATACCAGTGCATAAAACAAACAGCGCAATGCTAAATAAAGAAAGATGAAGCTGTTATAAGACCCAGGTCCTATCACACAATGCAACGCAAGCCGGGGGATAGGGTTTTCCCTTATAACAGCCAAAGAATGCTTGATACGTTTAAAACAAATCTTTTGATACTATAATAAGTGCATAGTGTATAAAACAACTTCAAATCATAAGTATCAATCATAGGCGACATGAGCGTCCCATGCCACTATGTCGCCATATATAGGTTTACAAATAAAACCGCAAAGTCACGTATTTGGAAATTGGATTTCCATCTATGAACCGAGGCAAGGGGCAAGATCCTCAACCGATTCGAGACAATCTAGCCTACCATGTCTCAGGAACAGCCGCAACTGCCCCCTGGATCGTCAGGGCCGGTCCACCGATGTGGATTATTATGCCTGAACAATACGTCTCCCCGCCCTTTGGGGCGCAAACGAGCCAACGAATGACTCCATCGGTTCGAGAACGACCGATCAATCCGAGGCGCCTCGCAACAGCAACAACCACATAAGTCAAACTCGTCAGGGCGTGTAAAACCACTGACGCCACTTTTAGCTAGAAAGAAACGCAAGTCCTCCCTGAGGTCCGTCTCCCGTTTTTGGTTCATACCTGGTGTGAAACACGCGAGGTAAACGTTACACAAAGCTACGCCACAAAGGCCGTGCTTTGATCATCACCACAAGACTTTGCTTTTCAACAGAAGCCTTGATCATTTGCATCTTAGCATGCCACACAGGCAAACCATCCTATGCAACCGATATCGGTCACACAGAATGAAATCCGATGTCAGACACACAGTCCATTTACAAGTCCGTTCTGGGTCTGAACGAAACCGGAGGCACCTAGTACCCCGCATACCCATCGATCTCCAAGTACGTCTGGACGATCACTAACTGCTTCCATCTTCTTGGGTGTACAGCCCAATCAAGATCATCAGTTATCCCCCAAACGACGTGAAGACCTCCGGTCTTCGACCATCGTCTTCATCTTCGACTTATCGTCGTATCAGTTATTCAGAATGGGATAAACCCGGTCTTTCCGAATAACTCGCGTATATATTATAAAAGTGTTACACAAACACAACATACGCCTCATTCCAATTCATTAGTCACTAACCGTAAATTAATCAAGAGAATAATTCCCCAAACATTAACCCCGAAGGCCGAAACCAACATCAGATCAATATCCAGAAAACCATTCTGCTTGGCTAACCGACAGTTAGTTTCTAAATTTCACGTTCAAATCTAATTAAAGATTTAACTATCGCCTGGAGCAAAACTGGTGATACTCCATTCTCGATCTTTTCAATCTAATTAAAGATTCATTAAAACTCCACTTAGTTTTAATCTGTGACTGGGTTAAAGAATCAGTGTCATTTAAAAACACGGTTCACGATAAACCCAAAGTCACATCCCATTAATTATCGGGTTAAAGAACAAGTGTTATTTAAAACACTGTTCACGATAAACCCAAAAATCAATATCAATTCAATTCCAATTAAATATCATTTAATTGGTACACTTCATTAAATCTAAATAAAAAGATTTAATCTTTTCTCAGCTGGGTTCAAGAACAGTGTTAGTGAAGACACCATTCACGACAAACCCAAATCACATTCATTAATTATCGGGTTAAAGAACAAGTGTTATTTAAAACACTGTTCACGATAAACCCAAAAATCAATATCAATTCAATTTCAATTAAATATTATTTAATTGGTACACTTCATTAAATCTAAATAAAAAGATTTAATCTTTTCTCAACTGGGTTCAAGAACAGTGTTAATGAAGACACCATTCGCGACAAACCCAAATCACATTTGATATTAAACACAAGGCTCTGAATAGAAAATATCCCGGCTTATATTCAATATCAAATTCTACGATTAACAAATGTCGTATTAGAAATAACGATATAAATATACATATCTTTCAAATTTCCATAACAACACCTGTATAATCACGAATTCCAACATCGAAATATTCCGAAGACAATTTCGATTCAAATCCACTCCAATGCAATCATTGGAAATTTTGATTATTTTTAAAACCCTTTTCGAATTCAATTTATTTATTTAAAAATAAATAGAATTTTAATTCTAGTTCAAAACTAGTTCATTTCGATAAAAATCTATTTTTATCTTTTCAAATATGGAGTTTTTCATCCCAATTCTTTCTAAATCATTTCTTATGATTTTACACAAATTATTACTATTTTTAATAATTTTATCAAGGCCCGTACAGTCGATTTCCAACAATGGCCATCGAACTGCACTTATAGCGACCTTTTTCGAATTTGATTTGGACATAATTCCAAATCCAACCGTTAGATTTCAAATTTCTAACATTCATTAGAAAGCTCTTTTCGATACGAACCCAACGGTTCCGGTTTCAGGAGAATCCGACGGTCGGATCTCCCGTAATGTCCGTTTGAAATAAATGGTCGAAATTCACGAACTGCCGCGGCGCGGCGCGTTCTATTCAGGCCATTATATTATATATATAATATATATTTCGTCGATTTCTATTTAAAACGAATTATATAAATAGTTTTAAATTCGTTTCAAAAACAATTTCAACTTCCATTTCAATTCAAATCAAAATCGAATTCTTCTTCATAAATTCGTTTTAAAATTCATTTCTATTCAATTCAAATTTCAATTCAATTTGAATTCATTTCAATTTGCTTTCAATTCAATTTGAATTCGTTTTCAATTCAATTCATTTCGAAATCGTTTTCAATTCAATTCATTTCGAAATCGTTTTCAATTCAATTCATTTCGAAATCGTTTTTCAATTCAATTCATTTCGAAATCGTTTTCAATTCAATTCATTTCGAAATCGTTTTCAATTCAATTCATTTCGAAATCGTTTTCAATTCAATTCATTTCGAAATCGTTTTCAATTCAATTCATTTCGAAATCGTTTTCAATTCAATTCATTTCGAAATCGTTTTCAATTCAATTCATTTCGAAATCGTTTTCAATTCAATTCATTTCGAAATCGTTTTCAATATCGATATAAATATCGTTCACGTCAAAATGGCGTCAATCTAATCAACACGGCTTCATATATTCCTTTATTTTCAAATATTTTATTTCAAATATTTCTTTTTCAAATATTTCTTTTTCAAAACTGGAATGAGGCCCAATCAATTACCATATAAAATTAATTATATGGATTTTCATACAACACATGTATATAATAGCATTGAAAATAATCAACCATCAACCAAAGTGCACTGCACTGTATAAGCATCAAATATAGATATTCAACGCTTATAACAGCCTGTCAATCAATCGATCGACATATTTAATCAATCAGGATGAGTGAACTTCAAATTTCATCCTAACACCCGTGTGGGGTTTCAAACAATCAAACACATATTTTATTTGTGCAGTTAGGCGATGTGTAAAATTTATCGACCCAATCAACGTCATTCAAATAGGTGTACATAAACAAACCGTCTGGTTTGTAAATGAATATTTATTTATTCACATTCACGTTAAAAATTATATTTTTAACGATAACACATTTTATTTTAACATATGAATTTCTATTCAGTTCATTCTTTAAATAAAATGCTATTTTTATTTTTCTAACTTTATTTTAGAAAATTTCGGCGGCATAACGGCACGATACTAGAAACGGGACGAGGCCTAGCCTTATCCCCGGTCTAGTGAAGGCCCACGCCATTCACACATCATCAAATCAATTTATTTCACCACACAATTCAATTTCAATCAAACAATCTCTAATCTATGCAACCAAACAAACAAGTCCATGGTCTATGGACGGTTGTGTCGGGTGCTACTAAGCACCGTCTGCATCCTAGTATATATATAAAACTAGAAAAGAAATTGAAAGGTGAGAAATTCTCACATATAGCTATCCAATCAACTTGACTCTTCTTTTGCAGAAGTCTTCGTCGTTTCGCCTTCGTCACCTTCGTTGCTGCTTTCACTACATACGTAAAAATCACATTTTTACTTCGCTATTCAATATATAAAAATCGAATTTTTACTTCGATGTTCAATATATAAAAATCGAATCTTTATTTCAAAGTTCAATATATAAAAATCGAATTTTTATTTCAAAGTTCAATATATAAAAATCGAATTTTTATTTCAAAGTTCAATATATAAAAATCGAATTTTTATTTCAAAGTTCAATATATAAAAATCGAATTTTTATTTCAAAGTTCAATATATAAAAATCGAATTTTTATTTCAAAGTTCAATATATAAAAATCGAATTTTTATTTCAAAGTTCAATATATAAAAATCGAATTTTTATTTCAAAGTTCAATATATAAAAATCGAATTTTTATTTCAAAGTTCAATATATAAAAATCGAATTTTTATTTCAAAGTTCAATATATAAAAATCGAATTTTTATTTCAAAGTTCAATATATAAAAATCGAATTTTTATTTCAAAGTTCAATATATAAAAATCGAATTTTTATTTCAAAGTTCAATATATAAAAATCATATTTTTCCTATGAAGTTCAATATATAAAAATCATATTTTTCGTTCGAAAAATCGAATCTTTTCTAGTTTATAAATTTTTCTAAAATCAGTTTTTAATTATTTTCTAAACTCAATTTTTAATTATTTTCTAAACTCAGTTTTTAATTATTTTCTAAACTCAGTTTTTAATTATTTTCTAAACTCAGTTTTTAATTCCTAAAAACCGAAATTAGTTTTTAAACTCTAAAATAAAAACAAAAGTAAAATAAAAATAAACATAAAAATAAAATAATAAAAAAACTTACTGTAAGCGAAGAGGGGGGGGCGTCTGCTGGTTGGTGGCGGCACGGTGGAGGTCAGGCGAGGAGGGGGGCTTCGCGGTGCTCGATGGCGCTGGGGGGGGGGGTTTCAAATCGATTTGGGGGTTCGTGGTTTCGTGGGTGGCTGAGGGTCTTCGACGGAGTGACGGGGGAGAAGGAGGGCAGTGGGAGGGGGAAGATCGACGGAGGAGGCAGCGATGGGGGGGGCGGTCTGGAGGTGGGCGACGACGAGCTCCCATCGGGTGTTTTTTTTTTTTTTTTTTTTTTATTTCGATTTACTGAAATGAATCGGGGGGGGGGGCCAAGGTATAGGAGAGAAAGGAATTTTTTTTTATATATTATTTTATTTATTTAATTATTTAAAAGTTGACTTTCACATACGACCTCAAAACGAGGTCCATCGCCTGTCGCCCATAGCGTTTCACCCCCATTCCGAACACAATGGGATATGTACCGCAAGCTGAATTGACCATTTCGATCAGTTTTCGTTAAGTCTACATTTAAATCACTATATTGAATTTTAAACGTACATTTCAAATTACCGGGGTCACATACTAATTCTAAAAATGGCAGAAAAATATTTTCTAGCTTCGTATTGACGATACGGTCCTATCAAAACTAGTTTCGTTGAATTCTGAGACCGTTGGAAAAATGGCCAATTTCCAGTCGATTAAAATCCACTGAAAATGGTCCAACGCATTTTCCTTTACCACGCTCACATACTGATTCGAAAAATTATGAAATTTGGAATCTAGCAATAACTTACCATCACGGACCCAACAAAACTGGTTTCGTCGAAATCCGAGGTCGTTTGCAAAATTGCTATTTTTAAGGGCCTTATATTATATTAAAATATATATAAATTCCACAGCGACTATTTCTAAATTTCAACTGGACATAACTCATCATTTATAAAGTGAAATCTCAGTTTCCCAACTTCGTTGGAAAGATATTCACTATTAGATTCCATTATTTTTGGTTTCACTAAAATCCGGATTGTTTTGCACCCGGTACAATCGATTGAAGTTTGAAATCGAATTATCGAACTACCGCGCCATTTTCTATTCCTTTTATAATTATATATAAATATTTATATTCTAACGACGACGCGTATAATATATACGTCGAATTCAATTCAAAATAAATTTCTCGTCGATATTATTTAAAATATTCTATTTTAAATAATCAAAATTTGATAAAATTGCCAAAATAAAAATTTTAAACTGGCCCAGATTTTCCGGGTTGTTACATAAATTAGTCAAATATAGCAGATTTTATTATTCCTTAAGGTTTCATTGACCCATCTTGCCTAATTATAAATTTGGCCTAAGTTTGCATGCCTAAATAATTGTCATGGTTCACAATATGATTATATACCAAATATAGCCATCTATTACTATGCATGTCATATATCCCAAAGATCCCTTACTTAGGTGTTTATTTACATTAATAGATACCCTACTCTCATGTAAATCTTTATACCTAAGCCATATTCTTTTTATCACAAATCATATGTTCAATACCCATTTATGTTATAAATACAACATGTCCAGTCATATGTCTCAAATTTTATGTTCTAACTACAGTCCATGTTCTTTCCTCAAATCAGTCACCTATTGGTCATGCCCAATTTATGCATCATTCATTTTACTGTCCCAAACAATTTAGTGTAGGTTAATCTCTTATGAGATTGGCTCAGGCTCGTGGTAGCCTGGCTATAGAACAGAAAGAGGAAAGAGATACAAAATAAGATAGATCTAAACAGAACAGATATAACCTCAGATTCAGATTTACAATTCATGTCACAATCAAAGTTAACGTTTATATTGGAAAATAACTGTACTTTCCTTGATTGGATTAAAGAAAGAACTTTAGTTGTTGTAGAATCGTTGCAGAAGCTTTAATCTCTAATTTGAATTGAGTTGCTTAGGTTGATGTTGATTAGCTTCTAGTTTTGATTTCAACAGAGTAGCGACGCCATTTTTATTTTTATTTAGAACAAAGCAGAGAAGAAGCAGAATAGAATTGTGTGTAGGGAAGGCTAGGTCTTAGGTTGTTTTTATAGGTGTAGCAATTCAATTCAGCCATCAGGTTAACCCTAAAACCAATCCGGACCATCAAAAATCATCCCTGGGCTTCAAAAACGTGTTCTGGACCGAAACAGGCCGACCAGGTCGACCTGTAGGGGGGGAGGTCAACACTATAGTCGACCCCCATGGGGGAGGTCGACCCCCTGGTCGACCTGGACCCAGGTCGACCCCCAGGTCGACCTGCCCAGTTCTGTGCTGACCTAAACCTTCTGAATCTTCTACAGGCCATAACTTCTTCATCCGGACTCCGATTTTCAAAAACTCGGACTCTATTTCATGTAAAATTTCGAGAGGAACGCAATGGTGATGTCCATTTTACCTAATTCCTGATTCATAAATTAATTATCCTCATTTTACTATCTTTTCCGTTACACACAACGTTATCGAACTAATTTTTTCTTCTCTTTCATGTATTAATTAATTCTTCTTATGCGTCACCATTATTTACCTATCATAAGCATATTTTCATATATTTTATTTCATTTTTAATTATACTTAAAAATGCGGGGTGTTACAGGTCGACAGACTGTGTAAGCGTAAATTATTTATATTTAATGCTTATGTAGTTGTGTAGTGCACTTTGGATGATGGTTGATTATTTATCGTTGCTATTACATACATGTGTTGTATGGGATCCATATAATTAACATTATATGGCAATTGATTGGGCCTCATTCCTATTGGGAAAATAAAGAACATTATAAAATATATATTCGTGTGTTGAATAGAATAAAGGATATTCATGAGTTGAATAAAATATAGATTCATGTGTTGAATAGAAATATAGATTCATGTGGTGAATAGAATAAATATTCATTTGTTGAATAGAATAACGAAGTTATTGAAATATACAAAGCTGTGTTGATTTGATATGTGCTATTTTGACGCGAACGATATTTATATCGAATATATTCATTTTTATAATGAATATAGAAAAGGAAGTAATTTCAAAATATAACGTTTTGAAAATATTATCATTTGTATATCGATGATGTGGAATATTCAATTTTGATTCGAAATTGAATATAATGTTGAAATCGTTTCGAAAACGAATTTAAAACGATTTATAAAATACGTTTTGAATTAAAATCGATGAAGTATATATAATATATATATTATATATATTAAATGGCCTGAATAGAACGCGCCGCGCCGTGGTAGTTCGCGAATTTCGACCACTGACTTCGAATAGACGTTACGGGAGATCCGACCGTCGGATTCTCCTAAAACCGGAACCATTGGGTTCGTATAGAAAATAATAGAAATTTGAAATCTAACGGTTGGATTTGGAATTATGTCCAAATCAAATTTGGAAAAGGTCGCTGTAAGTGCAGTTCGATGGCCGTTGATGGAAATCGACTGTACGGACTTTGATAAAATTATTAAAAATAGTAATAATTTGTGTAAAATCATAATATATGGTTTAGAAAGAACTGGGATGAAAAATTCCACATTTGAAAAGATAACAATAGGTTTTTACCGAAATGAACTAGTTTTGAACTAGAATTATAATCCAATATTTTCGAATAAATAAATTGGATTTGAAAATAATTAGAATTTCCAATACGTGAATTGGAATGGATTTGAATCGAAATTATCTTCGGAATATTTCGATGTTGGATTTCGTGATTATACAGATATGGTTGTGGAAATTTGAAAGATATATTTTTATCGTTATTTCCAATATAATATTTGTTGGTCGTAGAATTTGATATTGAATATAAGCCGATATATTTTCTATTCAGAGTCTTGTATTTAATATCAAACGTGATTTGGGTTTGTCGTGAATGGTGTCTTCATTAACACTGTTCTTAAACCCAGTTGAGAAAAAGATTAAATCTTTCTATTTATATTTAATGAAGTGTACCAATTAAATAATATTAATTGGAAATGAATTTAAATTGGTTTTTGTGGTTTATCGTGAATGGTGTTTTAAATAACACCTGTTCTTTAACCCGATTAACAATGAAAGTGATTTTTGGGTTTATCGTGGATCGTGTTTTAGATGACGTTGGTTCTTTAACCCAGTTAAAGGCAGGATATTGATTTTTGACAAGATTAAAACTAAGTGGAGTTTTAATGAATTTTTAATTAGATTAAATGATCGAGAATGGAGTATCACCAGTTTTGCTCTAAAGCGATAGTTAAATCGTTAATTAGATTTGAACGTGAAATGGTAATTAATTTTACCGATAGCACTGTGGTGTTAGATATGGAGTATTACCAGTTTTGCTATGTGGGATGAATAGGTTGGGATTGGGAAATAAAATAAAAAATTACTTCGGTGTGGTTCGCTAATCCCGACAAGTTTGGAAAACCATAATATGGTTTGAAATGATATCCAAAGGAAGATTAAAGAATAAATTTATAAGAATTTATCGTTGATAAAATTAATGGGAACCTTTCCCTAAGAATGTGATTTTGTGAATAAAAGAATATTCTGAATTGGAATGAGGCATATATTGTTACACTTGTTTATTATATACGCGGGTTATTCGGAAAGGCCGGGTTTATACCCATTCTGAATAACCGATTCGACGATACGTCGAAGATGAAGATGGTGGTTGAGGACCATAGGTCTTCACGTCGTTTGGGTGATTATTGATGATCTTGATTGGGCTGTACACCCAAGAGGAGGGAATCAGTTGGTGATCGTCCAGACGTACTTGGAGATCGATGGATATGCGAGGTATATGGTGCCTCCGGTTTCGTTCAGACCCAGAACGAACTTGTAAATGGACTGTGTGTCTGACATTGGATTTTATTCTGTGTTGATTGATCTCTATTAAATATACATCTGTTTGGCGGCGGAGAATTTATTTTCTTGCTTAACGCCTTTCTCTGTGACGTACGAGCTCAGAGGTTGTATATCGATGGACATCAGTCGCATGGAGTGAGTTGCCTGTGTGGCACGCCTAAGTGCCAAGTGATCAAGGCTTCTGTTGAAACGCAAAGTCTTGTGGTTGATGATCAAAGTACGGCCTGTGTGGCATAGCTTTGTGTATAGCGTGAATTCGCGAGCCTCACACCTCGGTATGAGTCAAAAACGGGATAAGGACCCAAGGAGTGCACGACGTTTCTTTCTAGTTAGTGGTGGTGTTAGTGCTTAAACTGGCTGACATTTATATACTTTTCACCTGTTTGGTTGTTGGAATGCGAGGCGCCTCGAATATATGGTCGATAACAGGCACTATGTGAGCTGACGTACAGACCATTATATAGGTCGTATAGGACCAAGAAACGTGTGCTCAGGAATTGCCAATCCTCAAAGGTAAGAGAGGACCGGCCTTGGAGGTTCCAAGGGATCGCTGTGTGTGGTCCTGAGACATTAGCTAGAGTGTCTCGAATCGGAGAGGAGCTTGCCCCTTGCCTCGACTCATGATGGAATCCAATTTCCAATACGACCTTTGCGGTTTTATTTGTAGAGCCTAGTATGGCGACATGATATATGGTACCCATGTTGTTTATGATTGAAATTGTTTTGAAACTATACACTTATAGTAATATCAAAATGATTTGTTTTAAACGTACCAAGCATGTTTGGCTATTATAAGGGAAAACCCTGTCCTCCGGCTTGCGTTGCATTGTGTGATGGGACCTGGGTCTTATAATAGCTTCATTTTTCCAAAAAGCATTGCGCTGTTTTGCTATATGCACTAGTGTTCTTGGGTGGAAACCCGTTCTGTGTTATACGGCGTGGTCCCTTGAATTACTCTCTTTAAAAATAAATATTAATAACTGTTTTAGTTCTCACACCAGTCACATGACTGTCCTGGAGTTTATTGTTTTAACCTAAATTCTGGGTGCCCATATTTTCCGCACGGGCAGCTAGTAGTTGGGTTTTGCAGATTTATTTTCACAGGATCCTGGTTTATAGCTGAAGTGATATTCGGAAAGCTCTGTATCCGTGTATTTCTTTCAGTTATGTTTTGTATTATTTTTCCGCCGCAGTAATGTATTTAAATCTCTGATATTTGTCAAATGTGTAATATTTATTCATACTCTGTATATTCTTGTATTCTGATGGAATTGCTGTAATAAACAATGAAATATTCTTCTATTTGCGTTCTGATTCGTCGTGTCCTCACGGTAATTTGTTCTTTCTCTTCTCTTCGGAGAATGGGGAAGTTCGGGTCGCTTCAATTTGGTATCCGAACTTTGGTTTACAGAGCTCGAGAACAAGACACATTAGAACCATACGAAAGAATTAATCAGAAATTGGATTAGCAATATCCAATTAGAATGACTCGTTAAAGATGGGATCAGTAGTATCCTAGAACGAGTGTGAAGAGTATATTTTTAAAATGAAAACAATATTGTTTTAAAAATTTAAACCAGATTATACGTATTTGAATATTTTATTTGTATTGAATTTGGATAATCGAGTATATAAAGATTTTGCATATACGCGTCATGAACGTATATTCGAAGTTTTAATATACTAGATTGATATAGAATCACATTCTAGACACCCGGGGATAATTCTGGTGATGTGGCCACATCATCAGTATTTATTTTCGAGTTTCGAAGGTGTGATGTCTATATATTTCCATTAGACTGATGTGAGAACCAAAACTAGATAGGTTTGTTGTTGTGATTTGGCATCAAAAACATGATCTTCTGTATATATATCAAAATTAGGAATTTGAAACAATAATCCACTAATTGATTGATGATTGTGTTGTTTGTTTATTTGTTTGAAATTTTGAACCGTTTAGCCTAATTGAAGCGAATATTGAACTGTATTGAAAATGATTACAAATGCATGCATATACATGTACTTACATTGAACAGGTCATAGCAAGGAGGCTAGAACAGAAGAATAAAATTGTTTGCCCGACAAATAGGTACATGTTTACTAATTTATTGGGTTTGGATGATTTTATGAGCCGACTGGCTAGCCGCTTGGCTGTTTCTTTTTCTTTTTGGATTGATGAGGGCCATGGGAGGCTATTTGAAATATCCCGATGTCCCCGGTACAGGGGAGGTTATGGCGATTTTTTTTGGAAATTTAGGGTGTTAGCCAAATTTTTGAAAAATTTGAAAAGTTCTTAGAAACTGAAAAGTTGAAGAACTTAAGCCGTAATGAAAATAATGGGAGTTGAGTTGATTAGTTAAACAACTTTCAGCTTCGTTCCTTTTCGGGGACGAAAAGTTTTAAGTGGGGGAGATTGTAATAACCCGGAAATCCAAGCCAATTTAATTATTATTTTTGGCAATTTTAGCTAATTTTGAGTATTTAAAATGAATTATTTTAAATAATAACGACGAGCAATTTATTTTGAATAGAATTAGAATGTATATATTTATATAGATCGTCGTTAGAATATAAATAATTATTTATAACTATAAAAGGAATTGAAAATGGCACGGTAGTTTGAAAATTCGATTTCAAAGTTTAAATGAATGTATCGGGTGCAAAATAAACCAGATTTTGGCGAAACCAAAAACATTAGAATCTAATTGAGAATATCTTTCCAACGAATCCAAAAAATTGAAATTTCATAGCGGGAATCAAAAGTTACGTCCAGTTGAAAATTCAGAATAGTCGCTATGCAATTCTGGCCCTTAAAAATGGAAATTTTGCAAACGACCTCGGTTTTCGATGAAACCAATTTTGTTGGATCCGTGATGTCAAGTTATTGCTAGGTTTCAAAATTCATAATTTTTTGAATCAATATGTGAGCGTGGCACAGGAAAACGCGTTTGACCAGTTTAAGTTGATTTTAATCGACTGGAAAATGGCCATTTTTCAAACGGTCTCAGAATTTGACGAAATTTGTTTTGTTAGGACCGTATCATCAATACGAAGCTAGAAAATATTTTTCGGAAATTTTTAGAGTCCGTATGTGGCCCCAGTAAATTGAAATGTGCGTTCAAATTCAATATGTAGAGTTATATTTTGATTTTGGCGGAAACTGATCGAAACAGTCAAATCAGCCTACGATACCTATCCCATTGTGTTCGGAATGGGGGTAATTAGCTATGAACGACAGGCGGTGGGTCTCGTTTCGAGGTCAAAATTAAAAGGTACCTTTTTAAAATAATTAAATAATATATTATAACACCTCATCCCTCCTCTCTATACTCTCAGCCGCCCCCCCCTTTCGTTTTAATCGATTTCAGTTTATAAGAAGAAAAAAAAGAGCAGTCGCCCCCCGGTCGATTCAACGCCGCCACGACTAGGGCGGGGCCACCGCACCTCCCTCCCCTCGACCCTCCTTCTCCCCTCCTCTTCTTCTTCTAACCTACAGCCATCGCGAGACACGCGAGACCCCCCTTCGAGCCGACGCTCCTCCAACCCGCCACCCGCTGCACCACACCCCCGACCACCAAGAGACCGCCACCGTTGCCAAGCCATCCATCCTCCGGCGAGCGCAAAAAACCCTCCCCCTTCCTCTGATTAACCCTGTAAGTTTTCTAATTTTGTTTTAATTTTATTTTACTTTGTAAAAATCTAGTTTTTAACTTGTATAAGGCTATGATTTTTAACACAACAACGCTAAGATTTTTAATACGATAAAAGTATGATTTTTGGTGCATGTACGTTAATAAAAATTTGATTTTTATAACAAAGAAAGGTTTGATTTTTATGAAAAGAATAGATCTTTAAAAAGAACAAAAAGATATGATTTTTCCATATGAAAAGATTTGATTTTTATAAAAGATTTTTGTGTAAGGAAAGATTAGATCTTTGATTAAGTAAAGAAACGATCTTTGATAAGTTAAAAATTCGATCTTTATACAAGGAGAAGCATTGTAAAAATATATAATTTTTTTATATATAAAGTGCCATTATAAAAATATAATCTTTATTATATGAACACCGATATAAAAATAGAATTTTTATCTATATAGTAGCGATATAAAAATAGAATTTTTATCTATATAGTAGCGGTATAAAAATAGAATTTTTATCCATGTAGCGTAGTTATAAAAATGTGATTTTTATATAGATAGCAACAATATAAAAATGTGATTTTTATATTTGTAGTGAATACGGGCAACGAAAGTGACAAAAGGCGAGAATGAAGAATCCCTACATATGAAGAGTCGTGGCGTTTGGTTTAGCTAGTCGGTGAGAACTTCTCACTTTAAATCTTGTTTTCTAGTTAAAAATATATACTAGGATGCAGATGGTGCTTAGCAGCACCCGATACCCGTCGTCCACAGACCATGGACGACTTGTATGCTTGTTTGATGTGTTGTGAAGTTTGTTTGTGATGTTGATGTGAAATGGATAATAAAACCTTCATGTGTTGAAATAAATTAATTATCGTTAAAAAATAATTTTTAACGTGAATGTGAATAAATAAATATTCATTTACAAATCAGACGATTTGTTTATGTACACCTATTTGAAGGATATTGATTGGGACGATAAATTTTACACATCGCCCAACTGCACAAATAAAATTCAGTGTTTGTGGATTGCAAACCCCACACGGGTGTTGGGATGATATTTGGCGTACACTAATCCCAATTATTTAGTTGTATGTCGATCAATAGGTCGGCAGACTGTGTAAGCGTAAATTATTTATATTTAATGCTTATGCAGTTGTGTAGTGCACTTTGGATGATGGTTGATTATTTATCGTTGCTATTACATACATGTGTTGTATGGGATCCATATAATTAACATTATATGGTAATTGAATGGGCCTCATTCCAATTGGGAAAATAAAGAACATTATAAAATATATATCCATGTGTTGAATAGAATAAAGGATATTCATGTGTTGAATAAAATATAGATTCATGTGTTGAATAGAAATATAGATTCATGTGTTGAATAGAATAAATATTCATTTGTTGAATAGAATAACGAAGTTATTGAAATATACAAAGCCGTGTTGATTAGATATGCGCCATTTTGATGCGAACGATATTTATATCGAGTATATTCGTTTTTATAATGAATATAGAAAAGGAAGTGATTTCAAAATATAACGTTTTGAAAATATTATCATTTGTATATCGATGATGTGGAATATTCAATTTTGATTTGAAATTGAATATGAAGTTGAAATCGTTTCGAAAACTAATTTAAAACGATTTATAAAATACGTTTTGAATTGAAATCAACGAAATATATATAATATATATATATATATATATATATATATATATATATTAAATGGCCTGAATAGAACGCGCCGCGCCGCGGCAGTTCGCAAATTTCGACCATTGACTTCAAATAGACGTAACGGGAGATCCGACCGTCGGATTCTCCTGAAACCGGAACCGTTGGATTCGTACAGAAAAGATCTTTTCAATGAATAATAGAAATTTGAAATCTAACGGTTGGATTTGGAATTATGTCGAAATCAAATTTGGAAAAGGTTGCTGTAAGTGCTGTTCGATGGCCGTTGATGGAAATCGACTGTACAGGCTTTGATAAAAATTTTAAAAATAGTAATAATTTGTGTAAAATCATAATATATGGTTTAGAAAGAACTGGGATGAAAAATTCCACATTTGAAAAGATAAAAATATGTTTTTATCGAAATGAACTAGTTTTTAACAAGAATTATAAACCAATATTTTCGAATAAATAAATTGGATTTGAAGTGGTTTTGAAAATAATCAGAATTTCCAATACGTGAATTGGAATGGATTTGAATCGAAATTATCTTCGGAATATTTCGATGTTGGATTTCGTGATTATATAGATATGGTTTTGGAAATTTGAAAGATATATTTTTATCGTTATTTCCAATACGATATTTGTTGGTCGTAGATTTTGATATTGAATATAAGCCGATATATTTTCTATTCAGAGCCTTGTATTTAATATCAAACATGATTTGGGTTTGTCGTGAATGGTGTCTTCATTAACATTGTTCTTAAACCCAGTTGAGAAAAAGATTAAATCTTTCTATTTATATTTAATGAAGTGTACCAATTAAATAATATTAATTGGAATTGAATTTAAATTGGTTTTTGTGGTTTATCATGAATGGTGTTTTAAATAACACCTGTTCTTTAACCCGATTAACAATGAAAGTGATTTTTGGGTTTATCGTGGATTGTGTTTTAGATGATATTGGTTCTTTAACCTAGTTAAAGGCAGGATATTGATTTTTGAGAAGATTAAAACTAAGTGGAGTTTTAATGAATTTTTAATTAGATTAAATGATCGAGAATGGAGTATCACCAGTTTTGTTCCAAAGCGATAGTTAAATCGTTAATTAGATTTGAACGTGAAATGGTAATTAATTTTACCGATAGCACTGTGGTGTTAGATATGGAGTATTACCAGTTTTGCTCCATGGGATGAATAGGTTGGGATTGGGAAATACAATAAATAATTACTTCGGTGTGGTTCGCTAATCCCGACTAGTTTGGAAAACCATAATATGGTTTGAAATGACATCCAAAGGAAGATTAAAGAATAAATTTAGAAGAATTTATCTTTGATAAAATTAATGGGAACCTTTCCCTAAGAATGTGATTTTGTGAATAAAAGAATATTCTGAATTGGAATGAGGCATATGTTGTGTTTGTGTAACACTTATTTATTATATACGCGGGTTATTCGGAAAGGCCGGGTTTATACCCATTTTGAATAACCGATTCGACGATATGTCGATGATGAAGACGGTGGTAGAAGAACGTAGGTCTTCACGTCGTTTGGGTGACTACTGATGATCTTGATTGGGCTGTACACCCAAGAGGAGGGAATCAGTTGGTGATCGTCCAGACGTACTTGGAGATCGATGGATATGCGAGGTATATGGTGCCTCCGGTTTCGTTCTGACCCAGAACGAACTTGTAAATGGACTGTGTGTCTGACATTGGATTTTATTCTGTGTTGATTGATCCCTATTAAATAAACATCTGTTTGGCGGTGGAGAATTTATTCTCTTGCTTAACACCCTTCTCTGAGACGTACGAGCTCAGAGGTTGTATATCGATAGACATCAGTCGCATGGAGTGAGTTGCCTGTGTGGCATGCCTAAGTGGCAAATGGTCAAGGCTTCTGTTGAAAAGCAAAGTCTTGTGGTTGATGATCAAAGCACGGCCTGTGTGGCATAGCTTTGTGTGTAGCGTGAATTCGCGAGCCTCACACCTTGGTATGAGTCAAAAACGGGATAAGGACCCAAGGGGTGCACGACGTTTCTTTCTAGCTAGTGGTGGTGTCAGTGCTTAAACTGGCTGACATTTATATACTTTTCACCTATGTGGTTGTTGGAATGCGAGGCGCCTCGAATATGTGGTCGATAACAGGCACTATGTGAGCTGACGTACAGACATTATATAGGTCCTATAAGACCGAGAAACGTGTGTTCAGGAATTGCCAATCCTCAAAAGTAAGAGAGGACCGGCCATGGAGGTTCCAAGGGATCGTTGTGTGTGGTCTTGAGACATTAGCTAGAGTGTCTCGAATCGGAGAGGAGCTTGCCCCTTGCCTCGACTCATGATGGAATCCAATTTCCAATACGACCCTTGCGATTTTATTTGTAGAGCCTAGTATGGCGACATGACATATGGTACCCATGCCGTCTATGATTGAAATTGTTTTGAAACTATACACTTATAGTAATATCAAAATGATTTGTTTTAAACGTACCAAGCATGTTTGGCTATTATAAGGGGAAACCCTATCCTCCGGCTTGTGTTGCATTGTATGATGGGACCTGGGTCTTATAATAGCTTCATTTTTCCAAAAAGCATTACGCTGTTTTGTTATATGCACTAATGTTCTTGGGAGGAAACCCGTTCCATGTTATACGGCGTGGTCCCTTGAATTACTCTCTTTAAAAATAAAGATTAATAACTGTTTTAGTTCTCACACCAGTCACATGACTGACCTGGAGTTTATTGTTTTAACCTAAACTCTGGGTGCCCTTATTTTCCGCACGGGCAGCTAGTAGTTGGGTTTTGCAGATTTATTTTCTCAGGATCCTGGTTTATAGCTGAAGTGATATTCGGAAAGCTCTGTATCCGTGTATTTCTTTCAGTTTTGTTTTGTATTATTTTCCGCTACAGTAATGTATTTTTCAAATGTGTAATATTTATCAAATGTGTAATAATTATTCATACTCTATATATTCTTGTATTCTGGTGGAATTGTTGTAATAAACAATGAAATGTTCTTCTGTTTGCGTTCTGATTCGTCGTGTCCTCACGGTAATTCGTTCTTTCTCTTCTCTTCGGAGATTGGGGAAGTTCGGGTTGCTTCATTTTGTTTATTTAATTTCAAAAAGCAACTTTTTATTTCGACCTCGAAATCGAACCCACCGACTGTCGTCCTCAGCTAATTACCCCCATTACGAACACGATGGGATAGGTATCACAGGCTGATTCGATCGTTTCGATCAGTTTCCGTCAAAATCAAAATATAACTCTGTATATTGAATTTGAACGCGCATTTTATTTTACCGGGGCCACATACTAACTAGAAAAATTCCCAAAAAATACTTTCTAGCTTCGTATTGACAATACGGTCCTAACAAAACTGATTTCGTCAAATTCTGAGACCGTTTGAAAAATGGCCATTTTCCAATCGATTAAAATCAACTGAAACTGGTCAAACGCGTTTTTCTTTTCCACGCTCACTTATTGATTCGAAAAATTACTAATATTGAAACCTAGCAATAACTTGACATCACGGATCCAACAAAAGTGGTTTCGTCGAAAACCGAGGTCGTTTGCAAAATTTCCATTTTCAAGGGCTAGAATTCCATAGCGATTATTCTGAATTTTCAACTGGACGCAACTTTTTATCCCCACTATGAAATTTTGATTTTTTAGATTCGTTGGAAAGATATTCTCAAATAGATTCTAATATTTTTGGTTTCGCCAAAATCCGGTTTATTTTGCACCCAGTACATTTATTTGAATTTTGAAATCGAATTTTCGAACTACCGCGCCATTTTCAATTCCTTTTATATTTAAAATAAAAATTTATATTCTAACGACGATCTATATAAATATATACGTTCTATTTCTATTCGAAATAAATTTCTCGTCGTTATTATTTAAAATAAATCATTTTTAATATTCAAAATTCATCAAAATTACCAAAATAAAATTTTTAAATTGGTTCTGATTTTCCGGGTCGTTACAATCTCCCCCACTTAAAACTTTTCGTCCCCGAAAAGGAACGAAGCTGAAAGTTGTTTTAAAACCAACTCAACTTCCATTATTTTCTTTACGGCTAAAGTTCTTCAACTTTTCAGTTTCTAAGAACTTTTCAAATTTTCCTAAAATTTGGCTAACACCCAAAATTTTCGAAAAATTTCGCCACAACCTCCCCTGCACCGGGGACTTCGGGATATTTCAAATAGCCTCCCATGGCCCTCATCAATCCAAAAAGAAAAAGAAACAGCCAAGCAGCTAGCCAAGCTGCTAGCCAATCGGCTCATAAAATCATCCAAACCAATAAATTTGTAAACGTGTACCTATTTGTCGGGCAAACAATTTTATTCTTCTCCTCTAGCCTCCTTGCTATGACCTGTTCAATGTAAGTACATGTATATGCATGCATTTGTAATCATTTTCAATACAGTTCAATATTCGGTTCAATTTGGAATAAATGGTTCAAAATTTCAAGCCAATAATCAAACAACACAACCATCAATCATTTAGTGAATTAACGTTTCAAATTCCTAATTTTGTTATATATATAAATATATAGAAAATCATGTTTTTGATGCCAAATCACAACAATAAACCTATCTATATTTGGTTCTCACACCAGTCTAATGGAAATATATAGAAATCCCACTTTTGAAACTCGAACACAAATACTGATGATGTTGCAATCATCATCAGAATTATCCCCGGGCGACTAGAGTGTGATTCTATATCTACCCAGTATATTAAAACTTCGAATATACGTTCATGACGCGTATATGCAAAATCTTCATATACTAGATTGTCCAACTCAATACAAATAAAATATTCAAATACGTATAAAATGGTTTAAATTTTCAAAAAATATTGTTTTTATTTGAAAAATATACACTTCACACTCGTTCTAGGATACTACTGATCCTATCTCTAACGAGTCATTCTAATTGGATATTACTAATCCAATATCTGATGAATTCTTTCGTTTGGTTCTAATGTGTCTTGTTCTCGAGCTCTGTAAACCCAAGCTCTGATACCAAATGTAAGAACCCGTAACTTCCCCGTGAAGGAAGGAACGAATTGCTTTGAGAACACGACAAATCAGAACGCAAACAGAAGAACATTTCATTGTTTATTACAACAATTCCATCAGAATACAAGAATATACAGAGTATGAATAAATATTACACATTTGATAATTATCAGAGATTTAAATACATTTAAATACATAGCAGCGGAAAAATAATACAACACACAACTGAAAGAAATACACGGATACAGAGCTTTCCGAGTACCGTTCCAGCTGTAAACCAGGATCCTATGAATATAAATCTGCAAAACCAAAACTACTAGCTGCCCGTGCGGAAAATAAGGGCACCCAGAGTTTAGGTTAAAACAATAAACTCCAGGTCAGTCATGTGACTGGTGTGAGAACTAAAACAGTTATTAATCTTTATTTTAAAGTTAGGCAAATCAAGGGACCACGCCGTATAACATGGAACGGGTTTCCTCCCAAGAATACCAGTGCATAAAACAATAGCGCAATGCTAAATAAAGAAAAATGAAGCTTTTATAAGACTTAGGTCCCATCACACAATGCAATGCAAGCCGGAGGATAAGGTTTTACCTTATAATAGCCAAAGAATGCTTGATACGTTTAAAAACACATTATTTTGATATTACTATAAGTGTACAGTTTCAAAACAATTTCAATCATAAGTATCAATCATAGGCGGCATAGATACCATCTACTATGTCTCCATACTAGGTTCTACAAATAAAACTGCAAAGGTCTTATTGGAAATTGAATTCCATCATGAGTCGAGGCAAAGGGGCAAGCTCCTCTCCATTCGAGACACTCTAGCAAATGTCTCAGGACCACACACAGCGATCCTTGGATCTTCAGGGCCGTTCCTCTCTTACTTTTGAGGATTAGTTATTCCTGAACACACGTTTCCTGGTTCTATAGGACCTATATAATGGTCTGTACGTCGGCTCACATAGTGCCATATATTCGAGGTGCCTTGCATTCCAACAACCACACAGGTGAAAATTATATAAATGTCAGTCAGTTTAAGCACTGACACCGCCACTAGCTAGAAAGACACGTCGTGCTCTCCCTGTAGTCACTATCCCGTTTTTGACTCATACCGAGGTGTGAGGCTCGCGAATTAATGCCATACACAAAGCTGCTCCACACAGGCCGTGCTTTGATCATCAACCACAAGACTTTGCTTTTCAACAGAAGCCTTGATCATTTACCACTTAGGCATGCCACACAGACAATTCACTCCATGCGACTGATGTCCATCGATATACAACCTCTGAGCTCGTACGTCTCAGAGAAGGGCGTTAAGCAAGAGAATAAATTCTCCTCCGCCAAACAGATGTATATTTAATAGAGATCAATCAACACAGAATAAAATCCAATGTCAGACACATAGTCTATTTACAAGTTCGTTCTGGGTCTGAATGAAACCGGAGGCACTTTCCTCGCATATCCGTCGATCTCCAAGTACATCTGGACGATCACCAACACATTCCCTCATCTTGGGTGTACAGCCCAATCAAGATTGTCAGGAATCAACCAAACGACGTGAAGACCCCCGGTCTTCAACCACCATCTTCACCTTTGACATATCGTCGAATCGGTTATTCAGAATGGGTATAAACCCGGCCTTCCCGAATAACCCGTGTATATAATAAACAGGTGTTATACAAACACAACATACGCCTCATTCCAATTCAGAATAATCTTTTATTCAAATATCCACATTCTTATGGAAAGGTTCCCATTAATTTTATCAAAGATAAATTCTTCTAAATTTATTCTTTAATCTTCCTTTGGATATCATTGCAAACCATATTATGGTTTTCCAAACTAGTCGGGATTTGCGAACCACAACGAAATAATTATTTATTTTATTCCTCAATGCCAACCTATTTATCCCATGGAGAAAAACTGGTAATACTCCATATCTAACACCATGTTGTTATCAGTAAAATTAATTACCATTTCACGTTCAAATCTAATTAAAGATTTAACTATCGCTCTGGAGCAAAATTGGTGATACTCCATGTTCGATCATTTCAATCTAATTAAAGATTCATTAAAATCCCACTTAGTTTTAATCTTCCCACTAATTAATATCATGTCTTTAACTGGGTTAAAGAACCAATGTCATCTAAAACACGATTCACGATAAACCAAAAATCACTTCCCATTGTTAATCGGGTTAAAGAACAGGTGTTATTCAAAACACCGCTCACGATAAACCCAAAAACCAATTCAAATTCAACTCCAATTAATATTACTTAATTGGTACACTTCATTAAATCTAAATAGAAAGATTTATCTTTTTCTCAACTGGGTTTAAGAACAGTGTTAATTAAGACACCATTCACGACAATCCCAAATCACATTTGATATTAAATACAAGGCTCTGAATAGAAAATATATCGGCTTATATTCAATATCAAATTCTACGACCAACAAATATCGTATTGGAAATAATGATATAAATATATCTTTCAAATTCCCATAACAATATCTGTATAATCACGAAATCCAACATCAAAATATTCCAAAGACAATTTTGATTCAAATCCATTTCCACTTTATATATTGGAAATTCTGGTTATTTTCAAAACCATTTCAAATCCACTTTATTTATTTAAAAATTATTGGATTTTAATTCTAGTTCAAAACTAGTTCATTTCGATAAAAATCTGTTTTTATCTTTACAAATGTGGAATTTTTCATCCTAATTCTTCACAAATCATTTCTTATGATTTTATACAAATTATTACTATTCTTAATAATTTTATCAAGGCCCGTACAGTCGATTTCCATCAACAGCCATCGAACTGCACTTACAGCGACCTTTTCCAAATTTGATTTGGACATAATTACAAATCCAACCATTTGATTTCAAATCTCTAGTTTTCATTGAAAATCTCTTTTCGACACGAACCCAATGGTTCCGGTTTCAGGAGAATCCGACGGTCGGATCTCTTGCAACGTCAATTCGAAGTCAATGGTCGAAAATCACGAACTACCGCAGCGCGGCGCGTTCTATTCAGGCCATTATATATAATATATATATATATATTTCATCGATTTCCTTTTAAAATGTATTTTATAAATCGTTTTAAATTCATTTTCGAAACGATTTCAACTTCATATTCAATTTCGAATCAAAATTGAATATTCCACATCATCGATATACAAATGATATTATTTTCAAAACGTTATATTTTGAAATCACTTCTTTTTCTATAATCATTATAAAACGAATATAATCAATATAAATATCGTTCGCGTCAAAATGGCGCATCTCTAATAAACACGGCTTTATATATTTCAATAACTTTGTTATTCTATCCAACAAATGAATATTTATTCTACTCAACACATGAATCTATATTTCTTTCAACACATGAATATTCTCAACACATGAGTGCTGTCAACACATGACTATTTTTGTTATTTAATATAATTTATAAAATTTTGATAAAGATGTAAATTTTATTATTTAAAATGTTTTACTCAACACATAAATATTTTCAACACATGAATATATATTTCTTTCAACACATGAATATTCTCAACACATGAGTACTGTCAACACATGACTATTTATTCAATTCAACACTTGAATCTATATTTTAATATTCTTTATTTTCCCAATTGGATTGAGGCCCAATCAATTACCATATAATGTTAATTACATGGATTCCATACAACACATGTATATAATAACAACGATAAATAATCAACCATCATCCAAAGTGCACCACACAACTGCATAAGCATTAAATATAAATAACTAACGCTCATACAGTCTGTCAATCAAACGATCGATCGACATACCACTAAACAATAGGGATTAGTGTACGTCTAATATCATCCCAACACCCGTGTGGGGTTTCAAATCAACAAACACTAAATATTATATGTGCAGTTGGGAGACGTGCAAAATTTATCGTCCCAATCAATATCCTTCAAATAGGTGTATATAAACAAACCGTCCGGTTTGTAAATGAATATTTATTTATTCAAATTCACGTTAAAAATTATATTTTTAACGATAATTAACTTATTTCAACACATGAATGTTTTATTATCCATTTCACATCAACATCACAAACAAACTTCACAACACATCAAACAAGCATACAAGTCGTCTATGGTCTGTGGACGACGGGTGTCGGGTGCTGCTAAGCACCGTCTGCATCCTAGTATATATTTTTAACTAGAAAACAAGATTAAAAGTGAGAAGTTCTCATCGATTAGCTAAACCAATTGTAACGACCCAGATTTTCAGCTATTGAATTCTGAATATTTAAATTTATTTTAAATATTTTATTTGAATTATATATAGGAATTTATTTATTTAAAACGAAGTTTGAACGTATAATTTATAATTATAAAACGAGTTCGAAATCGCGCGACAGTTCGTAATATGGGGTTTTGAACTTCAACTGAGAATACATGATTTGTTATAACCCGGATTTCTGTGAAACAAGACATGTTGGAACCGTATTGATGATAATTTTCATATGGAAGAGAAAAATCCAGATTTCGTGTCATAATTTGTTAGTTATGGCCAAATCAAATTATAAAATAGTCGCTGTGGAAATCGTTATTAAAATATACGCGTTAAATAGCCATTTTGCAAACGGACTCTGATTTCGACGAAATCAGTTTCATTGGAACCGTATCGTTAAATTACTGTACGGTGTTGGATTGTGTGGCAAACCGATGTCGTATGTGATCACGGTAGCCGTAAACGCCCGTTCAATTTCTATAGCGCGTAATTTATTTATAAAGAGATATTTGGGTATAACTTGAGCAGACAATCAAATTAGGCCACGAAACCAATTCCGTTGAGTTCATATCATCGATTAGAGTCAGGATAGGTATATAGTTTGTTATTTTTAGAGACTGGGTAATTTGGCGTTAAAAATGGCATTGTGGTGCACGTAAAAATAGCCTATCAGGGAAACAGTCTCAGAATGCGACGAAACTGGTGTCGTTGGGTTCGTATCGAAGAGTTATTTTAAGATTTCAAAGTTTCAAGTTGTTTCGATTTATCTGGTGATCATGAAAAAATTAAACGCGTGTTCATTTCTGGTTTTATAAAGGAATTTTTTTCAAACGATGACGGAATTCGACGAAACTTGTCCCATTGGGTTCAGAATACCTTTTTACACCAAGATTAGCTTTTTAATCAGTAAACGAACTGTTCATTCATATGATTATTCGTTCATTTCCCTGGATGTCAATTCATTGGACCTATACCCTATTCATTTCTTTAACCTTCAATATATAATATCCATGATAATTATTGAACGCATTATCTTTGTGCTGTTGAGTGGTATATTATGACCACATAGATGACATTTATGTTGTTGGAGTTCCCTAAGAGCCGCTGCATGTACATCGTCAACAACATAAACAATAAATTATATAACTGGACACCAATACACTACACTGTGTAGCTGATGACCAACGTACCCTCCAAGTAAAGTGATACCGTGCCAGCCAAACTTTCAGAACCGTGCACTGAAAGCTATTGCCACTGTTACAACTGTGAGTACCAAGTAAACAAATTCGTGGGTGCCAAGCAAATCAATTTCGTGTGTGCTAAGCTGTCATTTCCTTTAAAAGCACTGTTCCTCTTCACCTTATTCTCGTTTTCTCAGATCCAAGAAAAAATCATGAAAACAATTACCCACTTCAAAAATAAATTAACAATATATTCTTCAAGCAAAATTCCTAATTTCGAATTCTTTGAGTTCCTCTCAGCACAAGCTTTCACTTCGCGTATGTAAAATACACCTCGATGCATTCTTTTTAACCTCGAAAATTAGCAGCGAGGTAGGGTTGACTTGCGAATAGATGGAGACGATTGGAAGGATGACCGTTGATGGCGTGAGGTATAGGGTAGCGAGGCGAGGATGATACCTGAGTACGGACGGGTTTATCTGGGTGTACGGGAGACTAGAGAGGAAATTGTACGAGGTAAATTTGTGTGTAGTTTTGTATACTGTATGAATTGTCTGGAAGAGTATGATGGAGTTGCGGAACACACGTGAAGGACCTGGAAGAAGGATGCGGTCTTCCTTTGTGTGTGTTCAACGTGAGTAGTGGGATTAACGGAGGTTGGGATCAAATATAAAAAGGGGATAAGCAGTTATTGGTTGGTCAGTTTTGAGATGAATTTAGAATTGGTGCAGGCTGTCCTATGGTGGAGTTGTTGGGGTAGATGAGTCTCTGTGATGTTGGGTGCGAGGAAAGTAATAGATGTTAGGTTGAAGAACGCGGGTGTATGGTTTGGCAAGGAAGTACTGTAGCGAGAATACATAGAAGATGGCGGTGCATGGAAATGGCAGTTAGCAAATTTGTTACGGTGAAGTTTTATTTGAAGGAAAAAGAAAGGAAGAGTTTGTGTGAGAAAGGATAATTAACGTTAAAGAAAAAAAACAAAAAAAAAGGAGTATGGCCTTAAACAGGGTTAGGAAGTATATTACTGTAAATACAGGGATTAAGAATCCAAACATCGATTGTTGCTTATATTTCCTGGGTGAGCATCACGATGGTGAAGAAATAAGTGAATTTCGTCAAGGGGCTTGGCGGATTGAAGGGATGAAAGTCCGCTGAAATGGTGAAAAGGGCATGTAGCAAGGAACAAAAGTGTTGTGGGAGAAGAAGTGGTAGCCGACATTATTTTGTTAATTATACAGTTAAGGTATATAAAATAGATTAATAATTAAAATTTGTTTTAATATGGTTAGAAACTTATAACATCTATAACAGATTCATTTGTGGACAGAATTCAGAGAAATCGGTCATGTTGGGATCGTAACAACGCTATCTACGTTGTGGAACTGACGTGGCTGAGAACAAAGCTACTAGAATTTTATGGTAGAATCAGACGCCTGTTTGATTTTAGACGAAACAAAAAGCAGAACTGTCAACTGTGAACAAGGTGAGTAACCTCACTAAACTCTGCTTTGTTTATATTTTATATAAACGAGTTTTAAATTTATTTTATACTGTGAAATGGTTGCTTGGTTGAATGGTTGATAAAAATTGGTTGATATGATTACATCGTTGGTTGATTATTAGTTCTGATATTTCATATTGATGTGAAATAATATTATTGATGTTGATTAACATCTGTGGATGCAGGGAAACAGGTTGGAGGGGCCCACTAGGTTCCTCAACATTTATATTACTGTTTTCATCTGATTATGATATATGATGTGTTATATAACCCATGATTGGATATGTGTATCTGATTTACCTGGGCCTTGAAAAAACTTGGTATTTTAGGTACCGTAAAAAAATTTCGAATGTGGAAAAGGAAATTTAAATTTAAAAATAGAATTTCATTTTTCAAAATAGGAATATAACTTTGAATAGAGTTGAAATTAAAACATGTTAATTATTTAAGAAGTTGTTTATAAACGAGATTATAAATTTAGTGAATTGTTTATCACTGGATAAATTGAAATATATATTCAAATTTGAATTTATATGAAAAAGTGGAAAAGGGTTTTCAAACCAATATTTGGGAATGAGATTTAACTTAGCAATTATTAAGGAAAATTAAAATGAGATTTCATATGATTGAAATAAAAAGGAAATAAGACTTATATAAATAATTCCGAATAGAAGTTATATAAAAAAAAATGGATCTAAGATATTTTGTAAGTATGAATCAAATAGTATATAAAGGAAATATATTCATGGTTTAAGTGAATGGTTTAAAGCAAATATTTTGCAAACGAAATATCTATAAAGGGAATTCAGATTTGAAATATGAACTTGGATTGGAAATGGAATGAAAAAAGGAAGTAGATAATCGTTTTCAGAAACGATGAGTTTATTCCAACATTTGGAATATAGAATAAATTGGGATATATGTTTTGTAAATCTAAACAGCGATTTTTAACACTGTTGTTATAATAAATGTTTGTAAATTCTAAACAGCGATTTTTAACGCTGTTGTCATAAAATATGTTTTGTAAATTCTAAACCACGATTTAAACGCTGCCGTTATAATGCGATCTTACCACTATTGTTATAATAGATGTTTTATAATTCTAGACAGCGATTGTAACGCTGTTGTTAAAAGCAACGTTTTATAAATCAAATATTGGGAAACAACGATTATAACGCTACTGTTATAATCAATATTTTTTTCATAAACAAAGTGAATTCTTAAATTGAATCTGAGAGTCGCGTAAGTGATGTCTTGTTTGAAGTTGTGAGCTTTGACTATTTCAAAGTCGAGAATGTTGTTCAATTAAGGTCTGAGAGGTAATTATACCCCAACTTGATTGACTTCATGATCGATAGAGGAATGGTTAAGGTTCGATAGTGAAACTGGGTTAGCAATATGGTTAGCTAATAAATGATTAGTGGTTGGAGTTGTTATAACGATGTTTTATAACATCGCGTTTATTTACAGGATTTTGAAATATTTTCCCAAACAGAAAATGAAATGAATTGGTCAACCAGGAATTTAGTAATGGAACATGGAAATATTTTCCAATATTAATAAAGTATATTTTCTGAATATAGAAAATAAGGAATTTATTTAAAAAAGGGCCCAGTGTTGTTTGATGGTTGATCGTTAGTATTTCCAATTGGAAATAGGACCGTTGATTGTATGGATGTTTCTTTAATAGTTAAATCATCGACTATCAAAGTTTTTGATTTATTTTATACCTCCGTTGTCAATACGGAGAGACCAGGATCAGATTTAACATCTGAAAACACTCCGTATTGACATAAGCGTTACGAATCAACTTATGTTGAAGGGATTATGAAGACGGAGTAAAGTGCAAGGGCTGTTTTGTTAACCCTAGGTAGAAATTGCCCAAGATGGATTAATAGAACGATGCCTTCGGTTTTTCCAGACCCAGGACAACTTGTATGGACGAGTGTCTGACAGAGTATTTCCGAAGGAGCTTATGTACGTTGATTTCTTCAAACGTACGAAGTTGGTGGCAAAGAAGGGAAACTTCTTTAGCCTCACATACTGGGTATTTTTGTAGAAATCAATTAGTGATTTCCGATGGATCTGACGATGTGACATTCAAAGTGAATGATGGCCAGATGTTCTAGAAGGTAATTCAAACCTCAAGCCTCACAACCGGGATTTGACAAAAATCGGGCAGGCAGCATGGCTATGTGGGTCGCTCACATTAGGATATATAATCACCTATCTAGAGAAATTCCATTTGTCCTTTAATCTATCGATGTTGTCCCTTTCAGGAAACGGTTGCTGATCCCAACCGTTGGTGATATACATTCGATACACTCAAGCGAAATGAGTGGTCGGTCATGTGTGGGCCGGGTTGCAAGATGTTCTTGTTGAACCCAGTGTATTCGTCTCTAGAGATACACTATCGGCAGGTGGTCCCATACCTTGTCATGTTGGAAATCCAATCTCCAATAAGCGCCATGCGGTTTTTGATTTTATATTATATATGGAGAGTGAGATGCAAGCATTCCGCTAGATTCTATTTATTTGATGTAGACATTATTATAATATCACTGAATTTGATATCAAAAATATTTTTGGTTATCGTAAGGTAAAAACCATCCGTGTTTATGTGTGGATCAGTCTTACGATTATCATTTTTTCGAAAGGAATTTTGAAAGTTAAACCAATGGTTGGAGTTTACTCACACCAGTCCCATGACTGACCCAGAGTTTATTTTGTTTTGTTTTCCCTAAACTCTTGGGTGCCCAAATATGTACGGGCAGTCGAGTAGTCGGGATTTTTCAGATTCACTTGGAGGAGCTCGAAGCAGGGGGCTTCATCAGTTAGCTATAGACTATTATATTTTCCGTTGTGCATGGTGTTGTATCTGGAAACAGGTATTTATAACTGTTCCAGCTATAACTGTGGTGCTCTGATAATGGTATGTATAAACAGTTATTGTTTTGTATTTCAAAGTTATGTTATTTAATATATTTTATTCGTTCCGCTGTGACTTTGTGATCGTCGTTTTCCTCTATTCTAATATTTCTTTCTTTCTATTTCTCATCCTCTAACTTCTTTCTAATAATGATTCGTGTTTCTGTGCAATTTGGGTTGGACGTGTGGTGTTATTAGTCGACTCAAAGGGTATGGAAATTCGGGTCGTTTCACCAATACACCGCGACTCTTCATATGTAGAAATCTTCGTCGTGCTCGCCTTTTGTCACTTTTGTCGTCCATAGCCACTATATATATAAAAATCACATTTTTATATTGTTGCTATGTATATAATAACACATTTTTATAATCACTCTATATGGACAAAAATCACATTTTTATACCGCTACTATATAGATAAAAATTCTGTTTTTATACCGCTACTCTATAGATAAAAATTCTAATTTTACACCCTTACTATATAGATAAAAATTATATTTTTACACCGCTACTATATAGATAAAAATAATCTTTCTACATCGCTACTATATAGATAAAAATTCTCTTTTTACACCGCTACTACATAGATAAAAGATTCTATTTTTACACCGCTACTACATAGATAAAAATTCTATTTTTACACCGCTACTATATAGATAAAAATTCTATTTTTACACCGCTATTATATAGATAAAAATTCTATTTTTATAACGGTGTTCATATAATAAAGATCATATTTTTATCACGCTATTCCCTATATAAAAATTATATTTTTATATTGCTCTTCTTCCAATAAAGATTATATTTTTATAACGCTCCTTCCTATATAAAAATTATATTTTTATATCTACCTCTAATATAAAGATTATATTTTTATATCGTTGCTTCATATATAAAAATCATATTTTTCTCTCGCCATTCTTTGTATAAAAATCACCTTTTTATCACTCCGCTATATTTATAAAGATCAAAATTTTTCTCTACAACATACATAAAAATCGTATTTTTGTATTCCCTATCTTTATAATCTCTACTATATAAAAATCATATTTTTATAATCTCTATTATATAAAAATCATATTTTTATAAAGTTAACATCATATCTTTACCATATAAAAAAATCGTTTCTTTGCTATTATCACATATAAAAATCCGACCTTTCTTTGCTAATATCACATATAAAAAATCTGACCTTTCTTTGCTAATATCGCATATAAAAATCCGACCATTCTTTGCTAATATCACATATAAAAATCCGACCTTTCTTTGCTAATATCACATATAAAAATCCGACCTTTCTTTGCTAATGTCACATATAAAAATCCGACCTTTCTTTGCTAATATCACATATAAAAATCAAATCTTTCTTTGCTAATATCACATATAAAAATCCGACCTTTCTTTGCTAATATCACATATAAAAATCAAATCTTTCTTTGCTAATATCACATATAAAAATCCGACCTTTCTTTGCTAATATCACATATAAAAATCAAATCTTTCTTTGCTAATATCATATATAAAAATCTAATCTTTCTTTGCTAATATCACATATAAAAATCCGACCTTTCTTTGCTAATATCACATATAAAAATTAAATCTTTCTTTGCTAATATCACATATAAAAATCAAATATTTCTTTGCTAATATCACAAAAAAACTGATTATATAAATGCTAATTATTTAAACCAAATTAAAAGCAAACTTACATTAACAATGGAAGGAAGGGGGAGTGTTTGCTGCCATCGTCTGAAAGAGGGTTCACGCGACTGAAAGGGGGAAGGGGAGGTTCGCCGATTGTTGGAAGAGGGGAGGAGGGTGCT
Organism: Allium sativum; assembly: GCA_030737875.1. Classification (NCBI taxonomy): domain Eukaryota; kingdom Viridiplantae; phylum Streptophyta; class Magnoliopsida; order Asparagales; family Amaryllidaceae; genus Allium; species Allium sativum. Next base: position 515,533,057 of record CM060919.1, on the reverse strand, counting down.
GGCGAAGGGTGGGAAGGTGGCGCTCGCGGCATCTGGCGTTCGAGGTGGGCGGTTTCGTGGGGGGGGAGGGGGGGTGCTGCGTCGATTTAGAAGAGGGAGAGAAGGAAGCATAGGAGATGGAGGAATAGGAGGAGAAGGGGAGGTGAGGGGTGGCCGCGCCTGCGGCGCGGTGGCGCGATGGTGGGAGGAGCGACCGTTGCTCCTCCCCCTTTCTTCTTCTTTTTTATTCGATTTTCGTTGAAATGAAATGGGGGGGGGGAGGTGGGGTGGATGGTTAAGGAGGAGAGAGAGGAGAGGTTTTTTTTAATTTAATTATTTAATTTCAAAAAGCAACTTTTTATTTCGACCTCGAAATCGAACCCACCGACTGTCGTCCATAGCTAATTACCCCCATTCCGAAGACGATGGAATAGGTACCGCAGGCTGATTCGATCAGTTTCCATCAAAATCAAAATATAACTCTATATATTGAATTTGAACGCGCATTTTATTTTATCGGGGCCACATACTAACAAGAAAAATTTCTGAAAAATATTTTCTAGCTTTGCATTGACGATGCGGTCCTAAAAAAACTGATTTCGTCAAATTCTAAGACCGTTTGAAAAATGGTCATTTTCCAGTCGATTAAAATCAACTAAAATTGGTCAAACGCGTTTTCCTTTGCCACGCTCACATATTGATTCGAAAAATTACGAATTTTGAAACCTAGCAATAACTTGACATCACGGATCCAACAAAAGTGGTTTCGTCGAAAACCGAGGTCGTTTGCAAAATTTCCATTTTCAAGGGCCAGAATTCCATAGCGACTATTCTGAATTTTCAACTGGACGCAACTTTTTATCCCCGCTATGAAATTTTGATTTTTCGGATTCGTTGGAAAGATATTCTCAAATAGATTCTATTATTTTTGGTTTTGCCAAAATCTGGTTTATTTTGCACCCGGTACATTCATTTAAATATTGAAATCGAATTTTCGAACTACCGCGCCATTTTCAATTCCTTTTATATTTAAAATAAAAATTTATATTCTAATGATTATCTATATAAATATATACGTTCTATTTCTATTCTCGTCGTTATTATTTAAAATAAATCATTTTAAATATTCAAAATTCATCAAAATTGCCAAAATAAAATTTTTAAATTGGCTCAGATTTTCCGAGTCGTTACAATTACCCTTTTCTTTGAAAGGATTTTAACTTTAAAATAAAGTTGTGTGTTAACTTAATATCGTGCGTGTTTTTCTCACTCTGGTTCACCAGACTGACCCGGTGTTTTATAAATGCTCGGGTTAGCCCGGGGTGTACAGGTTCAGGTTATCGAATGTTGTGAAAAGATGAGCTGGAAGAGTCCAGACGTATGATATTATATAGCTACTATTCTGCTGTGTGTTGTATATGGGACAGATTTTTATAACTGTCCAGAGATGTTGATGTACTCTGATATTATAAGTATTTTTAAAAGCTCTCAATAAAGTTTTATTTCTGTATTATATTTTGTTCCGCTGCGATGTGAGACTCAGATTCTGTGTTGTTGGTTCTTCTTCTTCTTCTTCTTCTTTTATTCTTATATTTTCTTTCTTTCTTATCTCACCATCTAATTTCTTTCCAATAACTATCCAGTGTTTTCGGTGTTTGGAAGGTCGGCATGAGTTACGGTATAGGTATTTATGTCGATTTCCGAGCCGAAAATCCTTGGGTCGTTACAATATATTTGAAAAGCTAATCAACTAATTGATTGATGATTGTGTTGTGTGATTATTAGTTCAGCTAATAAAATTATTGAAACCAATAAAAGAATGAAAGTTGAGTTCGTTAGTTAAACAACTTTCAGCTCCGTTCCTTTTCGAGGACGAAAAGATTTTAAGTGGGGGAGATTTTAACAACTTTGAAATTCTGAACCAATTTAAAAATTTTATTTTAGCAATCTTAATGGATTTTGAATATTTAAAATGATTTTTTTTAATAATAACGACTAAAAATTTATTTAAATCGAAGTTAGAATGAATAAATTTATTTTAATTATAAATAAAGTTTGAAATGGCGTGGTAGTTTGAAAATTCGATTTTAAATTTCAATTGAATGTACAGAATTAAAAATAAATCGGATTTCAGCAAAACCAGAAATATTTTAATTTGTTTAATCACATCTTTAAATTGAATGTGAGAAACTGAGATTTCATAATATAAATTGGAAGTTATGTCTAGTTTAAAATTTAAAATATTCGCTATTTGAAACAACCCAAACTCGCCCTTTCGGGAAATCCCGGGTTCAGTTGAGAACACGACAAATCAGAACATAAACAGAATAACATTTCATTGCTATTACAACAATTTACATCAGAGTACTAGAATATACAGAGTATGAACAAAGAATATACATTTGATAAATATCAGAGATTTACAAATTACAATGCAGCGGAAAATAATATAAAACACAACTGAAAGAAATACATGGATATAGAGCGTTCCGAATATAGCTCCAGCTGTAAACCAGGATCCTGTGAATATAATATCTGCAAAACCAAAGCTACTAGCTTCCCGTGTGGAAAATAAGGGCACCCAGAGTTTAGGTTAAAACAATAAACTCCAGGTCAGTCATGTGACTAGTGTGAGAAACTCTACATTTAAAATTAACTTATATAAATAATAAGGCAAATCACGGAACCATGCAGCTAACACGAAATTTATTTACCCCCATGAAAGCCAGTGTATAAACAACAATCAGTAATAGAGATATGGATCTACTGTGCATCAATCAACATGCAATATGCCAGTCTACCGATTTAGATTAATCACCACCCTTAGATTTTCCAAATCCAATTCAATTTATAGAAATTATTCCTTTGGACTTTATTTCCCGATTTCGTTTTCAAATCATTTGAAATACATATCTAACTTTTATATCAAAGTAGATTTCACTTCGGGATTTCAAATCAAATCGTTGGAAATATGAATTCCAAATCATAACAATGCATACCAACAAGTATGCAACCAAATATCGGGAATCTTCCCTCAAACAAGGCTGTACGCGCCTCTCCAACTCTCTCTCTCTCTCTCTCTCTCTATATATATATATATATATATATATGCACCTCCCACTATGGAGCAGGCTACACGCTGACCACTCAACCTAAGGTCCTGGATCCAGCCCATACTTTTAGTCGTCCAGGCCACCCGATCTTTTGCCACATACTTGCTAAATCATTTCATATCCAGAAGTAGGGAAAATCATTTCACCACATAATAATCACAAGTACTTTCAAACTATAGTACTTCACATCAACAATTCACACATATGTTCAGTCACTATTAATCACATAACCTTTGAGCACGTACGTCTCAAAGAAAGGTGTTAAGCAAGAGAATAAATTCTCCGCCACCAAACAAATATATCATCAATAGCAACTAATCGGTTATGTATTGAACTACAATGTAACACATAATACATTTCTAAATCATTTTAGAAATCATTGGGCTTAGGCCTCGAAATCCTTTCTGTTTTATAAAACATTCCCTGTCCAAAATCGGGAATACATTTCTTCACTTAAGAAAATATCATTTCAAAATCATTCATTAAATTTGAAATGAACAAAACAACATTGCTACACATCTCATAGTCAAATCGTGAAGTGTTTCACAAGATGTTAGCATACCAGTATTTCTACCCAACCCAATGCTAAATGTAAAAGCATATCTTGCTCATAAACTGGCCGAGCACAATCCAAACAATCAATAAATTACAATCATGAATATCAACAACCAAGTAAATTTGGTTTAATCACATCACGTGTTTTGGTAAATTCAATTACCATTTATTCATTCACAATCTAATTAAAGATTTATTCAAACTCCAAATGGTTTTAATCCTAAAAATCATTTCTTATTGATTGTTCAACTTTCTGGAAATTAATCCTGCTTTTACTGGGGTTAAAGAACTAATGTCATTTAAACACAGTTCACGACAAACCCAAAATCCAATTTCAATTCAATTCCAATTAAATATTAATTAACTGGTAAACTTCATTAAATCTTAATTAAAAGATTTGATCTTTTCTCAATTGGGTTTAAGAACAGTGTTAATGAAGACACCATTCACGACAAACCCAAAATCCAATTTGATATTAAATGGAAGGCTCTGAATAGAAATTATATCGGCTTATATTCAGTATCAAATTCTGAAACCAACGGATATCGTATTGCGATAACGATATATAAATATATATATATATATATGTGTGTGTGTGTGTGTGTGTTTGTATCTTCCAAATTCCCATAATAATATCCGTATAATCACGGAATCCAATATCGAAATATTCTGAAGATTATTTATACTCAAATCCATTACAATTTGTATATTGGAAATTTCTGGTTATATTAAAACCCTTTCCAAATCCAATTTATTTATTTAAAAATTATTGGATTATTAATCTAGTTAATAACTAGTTCAATTTGATAAAAATATATTTTTATCTTCACAGATGTGGAATTTTTAATTCAAATTCTTTTCAAATAATTTATTATGATTTTACACAAAATATTAATATTTTTAATAATTTTATTAATACCCTTTCAGTTGATTTCAATAAACGGTCATCGAACTGCATTTACAACGACCTTTTTCAAATTTGATTTGGACATAATTCCAAATCCAACCATTAGATTTCAAATCTCTTATATTTGTTGGAAATCTCTTTCGATACGAACCCAACGTTTCCGGTTTTAGGAGAATTTGACGGTCGGATCTCCCATAATGTCAATTCGAAGTCAATGGTCGAAATTCGCAAACGGTCGCGGCGCGGCGCGTTCTATTCAGACCATTAAATATATATAATATATATATTATATATATTTCGTTGATCTCCATTTAAAACGTATTTTATAAATCGTTTTAAATTCGTTTTCAAAACGATCCCAACCTCCATTTCAATTTTTAAATCAAAACTGAATAGTCCATTATAAAGGTGAGCGTTTGGTTGGTTTGGTTTATCTGATGATAAATTTGTCAAATCAAACTAAAACCAATAAAAATGAAAACCAAACCAAACCAAACCAACCAAACTAAGTTTGGTTGGTTTTGTTGGTTATCCAATTAAACCGAACTAAATAAATGTTACACTTTGTGTTTGAAATATTCACTATAATTTGAAACAAGTTATAAATATATGACTACAGTATTATTATTTTTGTTTTTTATGGTTTTTAATATTAATTTTTACACATAGGTGATGATTAATATATACTTAAATAACTAAACTAACATATTTATTATAATATCGATAATTTTGAAAATATAGTAAAAATTCTGGTAATTTGGTTGAACCGATAACCGAACTTAATATTTTTTCGAGCCGATTACAAACCGATTTAATTTTAAAACCGAACCAAACCGACTGAAATAAATTGGTTTGGTTGGTTTATTTGGTTTAACCGAACAATGCTCACCCCTAGTCCATTACATGACAATTTTATATAGTGCACATATATGTTAAAAATTATATTTTTAACAATCCAATAATTATTCCATTTCATGACAATTTTATGTATTGCATATATATGTTAAAAGTAATATTTTTAACAATCCAATAATTATTCCATTTCACGACAATTTTATATATTGCATATATATGTTCAAAATAATATTTTTAACAATCCAATAATTATTTCATTTCATGAGAATTTTAATATTGCATATGTATGTTAAAAATAATACTTTTTACAATCCAATAGTTTGACATTCCGGATCCAACAAAAGTGGTTTCGTCGAAAATGGTAATCACTCAACCTTCAGATCTGATACCACTGTAACGACCCAGCAATTTTCGGCCCCGAAAATTGACATAAAATCCTTCAACGTAACTCATGCCGACCCTCCAAGCACCGAAAACACTGGATAGTTATTAGAAAGAAATTAGAGGGTGAGATAAGAAAGAAAGAAATATTAGAATAAAAGAAGAAGAAGAAACAACACAACACAGAGTCTCACATCGCAGCGGAACAAAATATAATACAGAAATAAATATTTATCGAGAGCTTTGAAAATACTTACAATATCAGAGTACATCATGCACTGGGACAGTTATAATAACCTGTTCCCATATACAACACACAGCGGAATAGTAGCTATATAATATCATACACCTGAACATCTCCAGCTCGTCTCTGGACTTCACAGCATTTGATAACCTGAACCTGTACACCCCGGGCTAACCCGAGCATTTACAAAACACCGGGTCAGTCTGGTGAACCAGAGTGAGATAAACTCGCACAGTATTAAGGGTAAATCATCCAACCATGATTTTAAATTTCAAAATCCTTTCAAAAGAAAAGGGTAATCGTAAGACCAAATCCACACATAAACACAGACGGATTTTACCTTACGGTAACCTAAAACAGTTTTAAAACCAATATCTTTTCTAATATTATAATAATTTCTAAATACAAGTAATTATCAATCTAGCGGAACGCTTGCATCTCACGCTCCACATACGTAGTATACAATCAAAAACCGCGGGCGCTTATTGGAGATTCGATTTCCAACTATGATAAGGTATGGGACCAACTGCCGATAGTGTATCTCTAGAGGCGAATACATTGGGTTCAACAAGAACATCTTGCAACCTGGCCCACACATGACCGACCACTCATTTCGCTTGAGTGTATCGAATGTATATCACCGACGATTGGGATCAGCAACTGTCTCCTGAAAAGGGACAGCATCGAAACATAGATTTAAGAAGCAATTAGGATTTTCTCTAGATAGGTGATTATACAACCTAATGGGAGCAACCCACATAGCCATGCTGCCTGCCTGATTTCGGTCATTTCCCGATTGATGAGGCATGAGGCCAGAGTTTATTTTGAAACATCTGATGACCATTCACTTTGAATGCCACATCGTCAGATCCGTCAGATATCACTAATTGACGTCCACAAAAAAATACTCTAGTTAGAAGCTAAGAGAACGACAATTCCCCGCCAACAACTATATCACTTTTGAAGAATTCAACGTACGTGAACCTTTGGAAATACTCTGTCAGACATCCATCCATACAAGTCATCCAGGAACAGGATGAATCAAAGGCACTCTCCTACCGCACCCATATAGGAATCACCCCATGGATCAGTAGCGATAAGTCCTTGCAACCCGTAGATTCCAACCACGATAGAATCATAGCTTATCTCTACTTTCCAGGCAGAGAACATTAGTGGTTCTTCCGTTTATGAAAATCCACAGTCTTCAATGCTCCAACTCGATCATCTTCTGGTATCTCCAGGTATTTGTTGGTCGGAATGGTTTTCAAATATAAATTCGATCCCGGGCTTTCCATACCAATAATCGTATAGGACAGATTTGATAGTCGGTGATTTAACTATCAAAATATACAGTGTTTCAATCATGACACTCCAATGAGTTCACTGGTTCCGTATTCAACATCACTTGGCCTTTAACTTTAAACCAAACTAGTTCACTTCTTGTTAAATAAAAACTTCTAACTCCTTTTAATCTTTAAAAATACGATAATTCTTATATGCTAATGCCCTTCAAATCATTTCATTATAATACTTAGAAAAATAACTAATAGCCATATTCAATTTCCACTAAACTCTCCTTTCAAAAAACATTTATTACATCATTCTTTATCGTTTAGGTTTGGGAAATCCATTCAACTTATTATTCATAAACAGTATTACTAAATCTCTTTTATCCCATTATCGAACAATAACTAATATTTATTAGTATAGAATAAAACTAACTTTACATTTTCTTTACTTCGATCTCTCGTTATATATATTTTCCAATTCTCACCAATGTTACATTATTTCACTAATGGAAATAATGAACCATCTCTAACCTCCTTTACGACTACCAACTAATATCATCTTCAGATAATCCTAATGTTGTTCATGTTGGGGTATTTTAATTACCTCTCAGACCTTGATCAACAACGTTCATATCCTCAGATAAATATAAGTTGTAATCAAAACTAATGTTCCATTCAAAACACATTTTTCACAAACTTCTTTATCCTTTGGGAAATCTCTTTCTCGAATATACCATTCTTTCCTAATTCAATACTTAAGTACATCACTCTTAATCCTGCCTCTTTAACCAAACTCGTTTATAGCTCGGATTTATTTCCAAAATCCTACGACTCACTTCTTTCCCAAATTCCCTTTTTACCAATCTCCTTTCAAAACATATTTAACCCTTATCCACTTGGGAAATCTCATTTCCCTTTTCACTTGATTTCACTTTCACGTAACGTTAATGTAAAATTAACGCTTTACACTTTAAATCTCATTTATAAACTCTGGTTTATAATAAACCCTTTTATCTCTAAATCTCCTTAATTCAACTAATTAAGTAACATTTATTTCGAGCTATTGTATTCGCTTGGAAATTTCTTTCTAACTTCATTATAAAATTTCGGGTTTTAAATATAAAACCTGTTCATAAATTCCTTTCATCATTTCATTGGATTTTCATTTCGACCTCGATTACTTTTGAAAAGTAATTTTCTAAATCATTATTAATTAAAATAATAATTTATTTCGATTATTTACTACTTCATTAGTTAAGTCTTTATTTACCTAAGTAAATGGTAAATCTCTTTAAAAACCTTATTTAAATTTAACCAGTATTCATTAACTATTTTAATCGAAACACATCAATTTGATAATCAATTTCAATTCAAACTGGTCGATTTAATTATCTCAAAAACTCGATTATCTCCTTAACCAATTCTAATTAGTCCTCACTTTAAATTAATTAAAAATATAATTAATTTAAATAATTCCATTAATTGTTTCTTTACAGAACAATTATCATAGTTTAACCATTTGATTCATTTCTTATTCCCATACTTGTAAATCTGATTAACATCAGAATTTACTTTGTAAAATAAATTATTAACAAATCGAAGTCTTAAATAGATAAAATATTTATTTCTCTTTAATAAGTTTTATTCAAAATATTATATTTCAGAATCTAACTCCAGTTATAAAATAAATTTTATAACTTCATTTCTATCGACTCACCTGAAGGTGAATCAATATTTGTAAAATGATTGGTTTTATAGGCCATACGCTGCCAAATACTAAACCAATACCGCCCATTGTTTAAACAAACTGTAACAACCCGAAAATCTGGGCCAGTTTAAAATTTTTATTTTGGCGATTTTAGCGAATTTTGATTATTTAAAATGAAATATTTTAAATAATATCGACGAGAAATTTATTTTGAATATAATTAGAACGTATATATTATATACGTCGTCGTTAGAATATAAATAATTATATATAATTATATAAGGAATTGAAAATGGCGCGGTAGTTTGATAATTCGATTTCAAACTTCAAATGAATGTACCGGGTGCAAAATAAACCGGATTTTAGTGAAACCAAAAATAATGGGATCTAATTGATAATATCTTTCCAACGAATTCGAATAATCGAAATTTCATAGCGGGAATCAAAAGATATGTCCAGTTGAAAATTCTGAATAGTCGCTATGAAATTCAGGCCCTTAAAAATGGAGATTTTGCAAACGACCTCGGATTTCGACGAAACCACTTTTGTTGGATCCGTGATGTAAAGTTATTGCTAGGTTTCAATTTTCATAATTTTTCGAATCAATATGTGAGCGTGGCAAAGGAAAACGCGTTTGACCAGTTTCAGTTGATTTTAATCGACTGGAAAATGGCCATTTTTCCAACGATCTCAAAATTCGACGAAACTAGTTTTGTTAGGACCGTATCGTTAATACAAAGCTAGAAAATATTTTTCGGGAATTTTTCTAGTTAGTATGTGACCCCGGTAATTTGAAATGTACGTTTAAAATTCAATATAGTAATTTAAATGTAAACTCAACGGAAACTGATTGTAACGATCGAATCAGCTTACGATACATATCCCATTGTGTTCGGAATGGGGGTAAAACGCTATGGACGGCAGGCGGTGGACCTCGTTTAGAGGTCGTATGTAAAAGTCAACTTTATGCAATTAAAATAATTAATAAAATAAAAAAATATCTTTCTCCCCTTCTCCTTAACCACCCCCCCCCCCCCCCACGATTTAAATCAGAAATAAAAAAAAAGAAAAAAAAGAGAAGAGGACGGAGCGGCCTCCTCCATCGGCGCCGCCACCAACCGATCCCCCAACCTCCGATCCTCCGCCATCGCCTGGCGCGCACGCCCCTCGCCGACCTCAAAGCCCCCCAGCAGCGCCTCGACCTTCTTCCCCCACCCCCCAACGCCCTAGGCCACCGCACCTCCCTCCACCTTCTTCTTCCTCCTCCCTGCTGGCTCGCGCAACCCCCTCCCTCTGAACGGAACACATTAAGTTTTTTTTATACGTTATTTTTAATTCGTTTTTTTATAATTATTGTTAATTATTATGTAACTGATTTTATAAATCAAATAAAAAAAATCGATTTTCTTTTAGCATAGGAAAGAAAAATTCAGATATATATATAATAGCTATTTAAAAATATGATTTTTATATTTTTAAAACATTAAAAATATGATTTTTACATTTTTAAAGTATTAAAAATAGGATCTTTACTATGTAAAAGATGTAAAATATAATTTTTACATTATAGGCGAGATCTTTATATGTAAAAAGGCGAAATCTTTTTATGAAAAATAGCGTGATAAAAATATAATTTTTATCTATATAATTGCAAAGTAAAAATTCGATTTTTAAATATTGATTAGCAAAGTAAAAATTCGATTTTTAAATATTGAATAGCAAAGTAAAAATTCGATTTTTAAATATTGAATAGCAAAGTAAAAATTCAATTTTTAAATATTGAATAGCAAAGTAAAAATTCGATTTTTAAATATTGAATAGCAAAGTAAAAATTCGATTTTTAAATATTGAATAGCAAAGTAAAAATTTGATTTTTAAATATTGAATAGCAAAGTAAAAATTCGATTTTTAAATATTGATTAGCAAAGTAAAAATTCGATTTTTGCATAGGTAGTGGCTACAGCAACGAAGATGACAAAAATGCGATAGCGATGAAGATTTCTATCAAAAGAAGAGTCAAGATGATTGGATATCTATCGGTGATAATTTCTCACCTTTCAATTTCATTTTCTAGTTATGTATATATACTAGGATGCAGACGGTGCTTAGTAGCACCCGACACAATCGTCCACAGACCATGGACTTGTTTGTTTGGTTGCATAAATTAGTTAGATGATTTGGTTTGAATTGCATTGTATGGTGAAATGAATTTATTTGATTGATGTGTGAATGGCGTGGGCCTTCACTAGACCGGGGATAAGGTTAGGCCTTGTCCCGTTTCTAGTATCGTGCCGTTATGCCGCTGAAATTTTCTAAAGTAAGTTAGAAAAATAAAAATATCATTTTATTGAATAAATGAACCGAATAGAATATTCATAGCTTGAATAAAATATTTTGATCGTTAAAAATATAATTTTTAACGTGGAAGCGAATAAAATAAAATATTCATTTGCAAACCAGACGGTTTGTTTATGTACACCTATTTGAAGGACATTGATTGGGACGATAAATTTTACACATCGCCCAACTGCACAAATAAAATCTGTGATTGATTGTTTGAAACCCCACACGGGTATTGGGATAATATTTGACGTGCACTAATCCCGATTGTTTAGTTGTATGTCGATCGATTGATTGACAGACTGTTATAAGCGTTGAATATTTATATTTGATGCTTATACAGTGTAGAATGCACTTTGGATGATGGTTGATTATTCATCGTTGTTGATATTTACATGTGTTGTAGAAAATCCATATAATTAACATTATATGGTAATTGATTGGGCCTCATTCCAGTTTAGAAGAAAAGAAATATTTGAAATAGAAATATTTGAAATAGAAATATTTGAAAAAGAAATATTTGAAATAAAAAAATTTGAAATAGAAATATTCAAAATGGAATATTTGAAAATATCAATATATGAAGCCGTGTTGATTAGATTGACGCCATTGTGACGTAAGCGATATTTATATCGATTTTATTCATTTTAAAACGAATATTGAGAAGTGATTTCGAAATCGAATATTTTGAAATGAATTTGCATCGAATAGAAAACGAAATGAATTTGAATTGAATAGAAAACCAATTTGAAGTGAAACCGAATTGAAATGAATTCAAATTGAATTAAATTTGAATTGAATAGAAATGAATCTTAAAACGAATTTATAAGGAAGAATTCAATTTTGATTTGAATTGAAATGGAAGTTGAAAATGTTTTTGAAACGAATTCAAAACTATCTATATAATTCGTTTTAAATTGAAATCGAAGAAGTATTTATTATATATATAATATAATGGCCGGAATAGAACGCGCCGTGCCGCGACAGTTCGCGAATTTCGACCATTGACTTCGAACGGATATTACGGGAGATCCGACCGTCGGATTCTCCTAAAACCGGAACCGTTGGGTTCGTATCGAAAAGAGCTTTCTAATGAATATTAGAAATTTGAAATCTAACGGTTGGATTTGGAATTACGTCCAAATCAAATTTGAAAAAGGTCGTTGTAAGTGCAGTTCGATGGCCGTTGATGGAAATCGATTGTTCGGGCCTTAATAAAATTATTAAAAATAGTAATAATTTGTGTAAAATCATAAGAAATGATTTGGGAAAAATTGGGATGAAAAACTCTATATTTGAAAAGATAAAAATAGATTTTTTTATCGAAATAAACTAGTTTTGAACTAGAATTATAATTCTATTTATTTTTAAATAAATAAATCGAATTTGAAATGGTTTTGGAAATAACCAGAATTTCCAATAATTATATTGGAATGGATCTGAATCGAAATTGTCTTTGGATTATTTCGATGTTGGATTTCGTGATGATACAGATATTGTTATGGGAATTTGAAAGATATAGATATATATATATATCGTTATTTCCAATACGATATTTGTTAGTCGTGGAATTTGATATTGAATATAAGCCGGTATATTTTCTATTCAGAGCCTTGTGTTTAATATCAAGTTGATTTGGGTTTGTCGTGAATGGTGTCTTCTTTAACACTGTTCTTGAACCCAGTTGAGAAAAGATTAAATCTTTTTATTTAGATTTAATGAAGTGTACCAATTAAATAATATTTAATTGGAATTGAATTGATATTGATTTTTGGGTTTATCGTGAACAGTGTTTTTAAATAACACTTGATCTTTAACCCGATAATAAAAGGAATGATATTTTGGGTTTATCGTGAACAGTGTTTTTAAATAACACTTGTTCTTTAACCCGATAATTAATGGAATTATATTTTGGGTTTACCGTGAACCGTGTTTTAAATGACACTGATTCTTTAACCCAGTCAAAGATTAAAACTAAGTGGAGTTTTAATGAATCTTTAATTAGATTGAAATAATCGGAATGGAGTATCACTAGTTTTGCTCCAGGCGATAGTTAAATTTTTAATTAGATTTGAACGTGAAATGGTAATTGAATTTACCGATAACACCGTGGTGTTAGATATGAAGTATTACCAGTTTTACTTCATGGGATGAATAGGTTTGGATTGGAAAATTAAAACAAATGATTACTTCGGTAAGTTTCGTTAATCCCGACTAGTTGAATCGAAATTCAAAAGAAGATTTGAGAATAAATTTTAATGATTTATCTTGGATAAAATTAATGGGAACCTTTCCCTATGAATGTGAAATTTAGAAACGAACTGTCGGTTAGCTAAGCAGAATGGTTTTCTGGATATTGATCTGATGTTGGTTTCGGCCTTCGGGGTTAATATTTGGGGAATTATTCTCTTGATTAATTTACAGTTAGTGACTGGTGAATTGGAATGAGGCGTATGCTGTGTTTGTGTAACACTTATTTAAAATATACGCGAGTTATTCGGAAAGACCGGGTTTATCCCATTCTGAATAACTAATACGACGATAAGTCGAAGATGAAGACGATGGTTGAAGACCGGAAGTCTTCACGTCGTTTGGGTGATTACTGATGATCTTGATTGGGCTGTACACCTAAGAAGATGGAAACAGTTGGTGATCGTCCAGACGAACATGGAGATCGATGGATATGCGGGGTACTAGGTGCCTCCGGTTTCGTTCAGACCCAGAACGGACTTGTAAATGGACTATGTGTCTGACATTGGATTTTAGTCCGTGTGATTGATCTCTATTAAATATATATCTGTTTGGCGGCGGAGAATTTATTCTCTTGCTTAACGCCCTTCTCTGAGACGTACGAGCTCAGGGGTTATATATTGATGGATATCAAACGCATGGAGTGAATTGCCTGTGTGGCATGCCTAAGTGGCAATTGATCGAGGCTTCTGTTGAAAAGCAAAGTCTTGTGGTGATGATCAAAGCACGGCCTTTGTGGCGTAGCTTTGTGTAACGTTTACTTCGCGAGTTTCGCACCCCGGTTGTGAACCAAAAACGGGAGAGGACCTCAGGGAGGGCATGCGTTTCTTTCTAGCTAGGGTGGTGTCAGTGACCTACCAGCCCTGACATTTATATACTTTTCACCTATGTGGTTGTTGCTGTTGCGAGGCGCCTCGGTTTGATCGGACGATCCGGGTACGATGGAGTCATTCGTTGGCTCATTTACGCCCCAAAGGGCGGGGAAACGTAGTGTTCAGGCATAATAATCCACATCGGTGGACCGGCCCTGTCGCTCCATGGGGCAGTTGCGGCTGTTCCTGAGGCTCGGGCTAGACAGTCTCAAATCGGTAGAGGACGATCCCTGGCCTCGGTTCACAGACGGAAATCCAATTTCCAAATACGTGACATTTGCGGTTTTATTTGTAGAGCCTAGTATGGCGACATGATATATGGTACCCATGCCGCCTATGATTGATACTTATGATTTGAAGTTGTTTTATACACTATGCACTTATAATAGTATCAAATGATTTGTTTTAAAACGTATCAAGCATTCTTTGGCTATTATAAGGGAAAACCCTATCCCCCGGCTTGCGTTGCATTGTGTGATAGGACCTGGGTCTTATAACAACTTCATTTCTCTTTATTTAGCATTGCGCTGTTGGTTTATGCACTGGTATTCTTGGGAGGAAACCCGTTCCGTGTTATACGGCGTGGTCCCTTGATTTACCAAACTTTAAAAATAAAGATTAATAACTGTTTTAGTTCTCACACCAGTCACATGACTGACCTGGAGTTTATTGTTTTAACCTAAACTCTGGGTGCCCCTATTTCGACACGGGCAGCTAGTAGTTTTGGTTTTGCAGATTTATATTCACAGGATCCTGGTTTACAGCTGGAACGATATCCGGAGAGCTTTGTATCCGTATATCTCTTCTAGTTGTGTATTGTATTATTTTCCGCTGCTATGTATTTAAATGTATTGTAATCTCTGATATTTTCCGTGTAATATTTATTTATTCAAACTCTGTATATTCTTGTAATCTGATGCATTGTTGTAATATACAATGAAATGTTCTTCCGTCTACGTTCTGATTTGTCCTGTTCTCAAACGATAGGGCGTTTCGAACGGTCTGGGTCGGTTTAACGACTGATTCGGATCGAGCGAAATTCCTTCTCGTCACAGTTGGTATCAGAGCTTTGGTTTACAAAGCTCAAAGAACAAGACACATTAGAACCGTACGAAAGAATTCATCAGATATTGGATTAGTAAAATCCAACGGGAATGACTCGTTAGAGATGGGATCAGTGGTATCCTAGAACGAGTGTGAAGAGTATTTTTTTAAAAGTAAAAACAAATTTGGTTTTGAAAATCTAAATCAATTATTCGTATTTGATTATTTATTTGTATTGATTTGGACAGTCCAGTATATAAAGATTTTGCATATACGCCTTGCAAACGTGTATTTGAAGTTTTAATATACTGGATAGATATAGAATTACACTCTAATCGCCCGGAGATGATTTTGATGATGGAGCTCCATCATTAGAATTTATATTCGAGTGACGAACGTGTAATATCTATATATTTCCTATTGACTGGTGTGAGAACCAAAAATTAGATAGGGCCTATTGTTGTGATTTGGTATCAAAAACATGATTTTTGTATATGTATCAAAATTATGAATTTGAAACTCTAATTCACTAATTGATTGATGTTTGTGTTGTTTGTTTATTTGTTTGCTAATTTTTAGCCATTTAGCCCAATTGAATCAAATATTGAATTGTATTGAAATTGGTCGCATTTGCTTGCATATACTTGCACTTACATTGAACAGGTCATAGCAAGGAGGCTAGAGCAGAGAATAAAATTTGTTTGCCCGACAAATAGGTACATGTTTACTACATAATTTACTGTTTTGTTTGGGTGATGATGATTTTATGAGCCTATTGGCTAGCCACTTGGCTATTTCTTTTTCTTTTTGAGATTAGAAGGACCGGGGAAGCTATTTGAAATTCCCCGATGCTCCCATTGCAGGGGAGGTTATGGCGAAATTTTTCGAAAATTTAGGGTGTTAGCCAAATTTTTGAAATTTTTGAAAATTCTCAGAAACTGAAAAGCTGGAGAATGGAAGCCAGATCGAACGTAGAATTGATTAATCAAACCACTTTCGACTTTGTTCCTTTTCGGGGACGAAAAGTTTTAAGTGGGGGAGATTGTAACAACCCGAAAATCTGGGCCAGTTTAAAATTTTTATTTTGGCGATTTTAGCGAATTTTGATTATTTAAAATGAAATATTTTAAATAATATCGACGAGAAATTTATTTTGAATATAATTAGAACGTATATATTATATACGTCGTCGTTAGAATATAAATAATTATATATAATTATATAAGGAATTGAAAATGGCGCGGTAGTTCGATAATTCGATTTCAAACTTCAAATGAATGTACCGGGTGCAAAATAAACCGGATTTTAGTGAAACCAAAAATAATGGGATCTAATTGATAATATCTTTCCAACGAATTCGAATAATCGAAATTTCATAGCGGGAATCAAAAGATATGTCCAGTTGAAAATTCTGAATAGTCGCTATGAAATTCAGGCCCTTAAAAATGGAGATTTTGCAAACGACCTAGGATTTCGACGAAACCACTTTTGTTGGATCCGTGATGTAAAGTTATTGCTAGGTTTCAATTTTCATAATTTTTCGAATCAATATGTGAGCGTGGCAAAGGAAAACGCGTTTGACCAGTTTCAGTTGATTTTAATCGACTGGAAAATGGCCATTTTTCCAACGGTCTCAGAATTCGACGAAACTAGTTTTGTTAGGACCGTATCGTCAATACGAAGCTAGAAAATATTTTTCGGGAATTTTTCTAGTTAGTATGTGACCCCGATAATTTGAAATGTACGTTTAAAATTCAATATAGTGATTTAAATGTAAACTCAACGGAAACTGATTGTAACGATCGAATCAGCTTACGATACATATCCCATTGTGTTCGGAATGGGGGTAAAACGCTATGGACGGCAGGCGGTGGACCTCGTTTAGAGGTCGTATGTAAAAGTCAACTTTATGCAATTAAAATAATTAATAAAATAAAATAAAAATATCTTTCTCCCCTTCTCCTTAACCAGCCCCCCCCACGATTTAAATCAGAAATCAAAAAAAAAAAAGAGAAGAGGAAGGAGCGGCCTCCTCCATCGGCGCCGCCACCAACCGATCCCCCAACCTCCGATCCTCCGCCATCGCCTGGCGCGCACGCCCCTCGCCGACCTCGAAGCCCCCAGCATCGCCTCGACCTTCTTCCCCCCACCCAACGCCCTAGGCCACCACACCTCCCTCCACCTTCTTCTTCCTCCTCCCTGCTGGCTCGCGCAACCCCCTCCCTCTGAACGGAACACTGTAAGTTTTTTTTATACGTTATTTTTAATTCGTTTTTTTATAATTATTGTTAATTATTATGTAACTGTAACTGATTTTATAAATCAAATAAAAAAAATCGATTTTCTTTTAGCATAGGAAAGAAAAATTCATATATATATATATAATAGCTATTTAAAAATATGATTTTTATAATTTTAAAACATTAAAAATATGATTTTTACATTTTTAAAGTATAAAAAATAGGATCTTTACTATGTAGAAGATGTAAAATATAATTTTTACATTATAGGCGTATTAAAGGCGAGATCTTTATATGTAAAAAGGCGAAATCTTTTTATGAAAAATAGCGTGATAAAAATATAATTTTTATCTATATAATAGCAAAGTAAAAATTCGATTTTTAAATATTGATTAGCAAAGTAAAAATTCGATTTTTAAATATTGAATAGCAAAGTAAAAATTCGATTTTTAAATATTGAATAGCAAAGTAAAAATTCGATTTTTAAATATTGAATAGCAAAGTAAAAATTTGATTTTTAAATATTGATTAGCAAAGTAAAAATTCGATTTTTAAATATTGAATAGCAAAGTAAAAATTCGATTTTTAAATATTGAATTGCAAAGTAAAAATTCGATTTTTAAATATTGATTAGCAAAGTAAAAATTCGATTTTTGCATAGGTAGTGGCTACAGCAACGAAGATGACAAAAATTCGATAGCGATGAAGATTTCTATCAAAAGAAGAGTCAAGATGATTGGATAGCTATCGGTGAGAATTTCTCACCTTTCAATTTCATTTTCTAGTTATGTATATATACTAGGATGCAGACGGTGCTTAGTAGCACCCGACAAAATCGTCCACAGACCATGGACTTGTTTGTTTGGTTGCATAAATTAGTTAGATGATTTGGTTTGAATTGCATTGTTTGGTGAAATGAATTGATTTGATTGATGTGTGAATGGCGTGGGCCTTCACTAGACCGGGGATAAGGTTAGGCCTTGTCCCGTTTCTAGTATCGTGCCGTTATGCCGCCGAAATTTTCTAAAGTAAGTTAGAAAAATAAAATATCATTTTATTGAATAAATGAACCGAATAGAATATTCATAGCTTGAATAAAATATTTTGATCGTTAAAAATATAATTTTTAACGTGGAAGCGAATAAAATAAAATATTCATTTGCAAACCAGACGGTTTGTTTATCTACACCTATTTGAAGGACATTGATTGGGACGATAAATTTTACACATCGCCCAACTGCACAAATAAAATCTGTGATTGATTGTTTGAAACCCCACACGGGTATTGGGATAATATTTGACGTGCACTAATACCGATTGTTTAGTTGTATGTCGATCGATTGATTGACAGGCTGTTATAAGCGTTGAATATTTATATTTGATGCTTATACGGTGTAGAATGCACTTTGGATGATGGTTGATTATTCATCGTTGTTGATATTTACATGTGTTGTAGAAAATCCATATAATTAACATTATATGGTAATTGATTGGGCCTCATTCCAGTTTAGAAGAAAAGAAATATTTGAAATAGAAATATTTGAAATAGAAATATTTGAAATAGAAATATTTGAAAAAGAAATATTTGAAATAGAAATATTCAAAATGGAATATTTGAAAATATCAATATATGAAGCCGTGTTGATTAGATTGACGCCATTGTGACGTAAGCGATATTTATATCGATTTTATTCATTTTAAAACGAATATTGAGAAGTGATTTCGAAATCGAATATTTTGAAATGAATTTGAATCGAATAGAAAACGAAATGAATTTGAATTGAATAGAAAACCAATTTGAAGTGAAACCGAATTGAAATGAATTCAAATTGAATTGAAATTTGAATTGAATAGAAATGAATCTTAAAACGAATTTATAAGGAAGAATTCAATTTTGATTTGAATTGAAATGGAAGTTGAAAATGTTTTTGAAACGAATTCAAAACTATCTATATAATTTGTTTTAAATTGAAATCGACGAAGTATATATTATATATATTATATATAATATAATGGCCTGAATAGAACGCGCCGCGCCGCGGCAGTTCGCGAATTTCGACCATTGACTTCGAACGGATATTACGGGAGATCCGACCGTCGGATTCTCCTAAAACCGGAACCGTTGGGTTCGTATCGAAAAGAGCTTTCTAATGAATATTAGAAATTTGAAATCTAACGGTTGGATTTGGAATTATGTCCAAATCAAATTTGAAAAAGGTCGTTGTAAGTGCAGTTCGATGGCCGTTGATGGAAATCGATTGTACGGGCCTTAATAAAATTATTAAAAATAGTAATAATTTGTGTAAAATCATAAGAAATGATTTGGGAAAAATTGGGATGAAAAACTCTATATTTGAAAAGATAAAAATAGATTTTTTATCGAAATAAACTAGTTTTGAACTAGAATTATAATTATATTTATTTTTAAATAAATAAATCGAATTTGAAATGGTTTTGGAAATAACCAGAATTTCCAATAATTATATTGGAATGGATCTGAATCGAAATTGTCTTTGGATTATTTCGATGTTGGATTTCGTGATGATACAAATATCGTTATGGGAATTTGAAAGATATAGATATATATATCGTTATTTCCAATACGATATTTGTTAGTCATGGAATTTGATATTGAATTTAAGCCGGTATATTTTCTATTCAGAGCCTTGTGCTTAATATCAAGTTGATTTGGGTTTGTCGTGAATGGTGTCTTCATTAACACTGTTCTTGAACCCAGTTGAGAAAAGATTAAATCTTTTTATTTAGATTTAATGAAGTGTACCAATTAAATAATATTTAATTGGAATTGAATTGATATTGATTTTTGGGTTTATCGTGAAAAGTGTTTTTAAATAACACTTGTTCTTTAACCCGATAATTAATGGAATGATATTTTGGGTTTATCGTGAACAGTGTTTTTAAATAACACTTGTTCTTTAACCCGATAATTAATGGAATGATATTTTGGGTTTACCGTGAACCGTGTTTTAAATGACACTGATTCTTTAACCCAGTCAAAGATTAAAACTAAGTGGAGTTTTAATGAATCTTTAATTAGATTGAAATAATCGGAATGGAGTATCACCAGTTTTGCTCCAGGCGATAGTTAAATCTTTAATTAGATTTGAACGTGAAATGGTAATTGAATTTACCGATAACACCGTGGTGTTAGATATGAAGTATTACCAGTTTTACTTCATGGGATGAATAGGTTGGGATTGGAAAATTAAAACAAATGATTACTTCGGTAAGTTTCGTTAATCCCGACTAGTTGAATCGAAATTCAAAAGAAGATTTGAGAATAAATTTTAATGATTTATCTTGGATAAAATTAATGGGAACCTTGCCCTATGAATGTGAAATTTAGAAACGAACTGTCGGTTAGCTAAGCAGAATGGTTTTCTGGATATTGATCTGATGTTGGTTTCGGCCTTCGGGGTTAATATTTGGGGAATTATTCTCTTGATTAATTTACAGTTAGTGACTGATGAATTGGAATGAGGCGTATGCTGTGTTTGTGTAACACTTATTTAAAATATACGCGAGTTATTCGGAAAGACCGGGTTTATCCCATTCTGAATAACTAATACGACGATAAGTCGAAGATGAAGACGATGGTTGAAGACCGGAAGTCTTCACGTCGTTTGGGTGATTACTGATGATCTTGATTGGGCTGTACACCCAAGAAGATGGACAGTTGGTGATCGTCCAGACGAACATGGAGATCGATGGATATGCGGGGTACTAGGTGCCTCCGGTTTCGTTCAGACCCAGAACGGACTTGTAAATGGACTATGTGTCTGACATTGGATTTTAGTCCGTGTGATTGATCTCTATTAAATATATATCTGTTTGGCGGCGGAGAATTTATTCTCTTGCTTAACGCCCTTCTCTGAGACGTACGAGCTCAGGGGTTATATATTGATGGATATCAAACGCATGGAGTGAATTGCCTGTGTGGCATGCCTAAGTGGCAATTGATCGAGGCTTCTGTTGAAAAGCAAAGTCTTGTGGTGATGATCAAAGCACGGCCTTTGTGGCGTAGCTTTGTGTAACGTTTACTTCGCGAGTTTCGCACCCCGGTTGTGAACCAAAAACGGGAGAGGACCTCAGGGAGGGCATGCGTTTCTTTCTAGCTAGGGTGGTGTCAGTGACCTACCAGCCCTGACATTTATATACTTTTCACCTATGTGGTTGTTGCTGTTGCGAGGCGCCTCGGTTTGATCGGACAATCCGGGTCCGATGGAGTCATTCGTTGGCTCATTTACACCCCAAAGGGCGGGGAAACGTAGTGTTCAGGCATAATAATCCACATCGGTGGACCGGCCCTGTCGCTCCATGGGGCAGTTGCGGCTGTTCCTGAGGCTCGGGCTAGACAGTCTCGAATCGGTAGAGGACGATCCCTGGCCTCGGTTCACAGACGGAAATCCAATTTCCAAATACGTGACATTTGCGGTTTTATTTGTAGAGCCTAGTATGGCGACATGATATATGGTACCCATGCCGCCTATGATTGATACTTATGATTTGAAGTTGTTTTATACACTATGAACTTATAATAGTATCAAATGATTTGTTTTAAAACGTATCAAGCATTCTTTGGCTGTTATAAGGGAAAACCCTGTCCCCCGGCTTGCGTTGCATTGTGTGATAGGACCTGGGTCTTATAACAGCTTCATTTCTCTTTATTTAGCATTGCGCTATTGGTTTATGCACTGGTATTCTTGGGAGGAAACCCGTTCCGTGTTATACGGCGTGGTCCCTTGATTTACCAAACTTTAAAAATAAAGATTAATAACTGTTTTAGTTCTCACACCAGTGACATGACTGACCTGGAGTTTATTGTTTTAACCTAAACTCTGGGTGCCCCTATTTCGACACGGACAGCTAGTAGTTTTGGTTTTGCAGATTTATATTCACAGGATCCTGGTTTACAGCTGGAACGATATCCGGAGAGCTTTGTATCCGTATATCTCTTCTAGTTGTGTATTGTATTATTTTCCGCTGCTATGTATTTAAATGTATTGTAATCTCTGATATTTTCTGTGTAATATTTATTTATTCAAACTCTGTATATTCTTGTAATCTGATGCATTGTTGTAATATACAATGAAATGTTCTTCCGTCTGCGTTCTGATTTGTCCTGTTCTCAAACGATAGGGCGTTTCGAACGGTCTGGGTCGGTTTAACGACTGATTCGGATCGAGCGAAATTCCTTCTCGTCACACAAACAGATGTTGAATATTCAATAATTAACACTCAAATCAATCACCCCAAACAGGACAGTTCATATATGATAATGTGAAAGTAAATAAATAATATATTTGAGGAATCCGGTTGGATCCCTCCAACCTGTTCTTCCCTGTATTCAAAATGGTTATCACGAATCAGATCATATCAGTTTCATTTAGCTGATAACAATAAATAATGATCATTTAACATCAGTCACAAACAATACAAACAATTCAACCATTTAGAACACGTTTATTTTATAAATGTGACCAACCAAGGTGAGTTACCTTTATTGGAACCAATCGTTAAAAAAAAAAATTGGTATTTCACTGAAATTAAATGACGGTTTAATTTCATCTTTTAAATCAAGAAATAAATTATAACTAGCAAACAGTCAATCATTGGCAAGCAGAGCACACAAAATAAAAACCCAATTTATGTAAAATATAAATGGGAAACTGAGTGAGTTTAACTCACCTTTGTTTCATTTATGTAAGAACCCGTAACTTCCCCAGTAAGGAAAGAGCGGACACCTTGAAGACAAGACACAAAAGAACACAGATGGAAGAACATTTCATTGTTATTACAACAATTCCATCAGAATACAAGAATATACAGAGTATAAATGAATATTATACATTCGATAAATATCAGAGATTATAATAAATTACATAGCAGCGGAAAAACAATAGAAAACACAACTGAAAGTAATACACGGATACAGAGCTTTCCG
This sequence comes from Allium sativum, assembly GCA_030737875.1. Lineage (NCBI taxonomy): Eukaryota > Viridiplantae > Streptophyta > Magnoliopsida > Asparagales > Amaryllidaceae > Allium > Allium sativum. Next base: position 515,509,315 of record CM060919.1, on the reverse strand, counting down.
AGCATCGTTCCAGCTGTAAATCAGGATCCTGTGAATATAAATCTGCAAAACCAAAACTACTAGCTGCCCGTGTAGAAAATAGGGGCACCCAGAGTTTAGGTTAAAACAATAAACTCTAGGTCAGTCATGTGACTGGTGCGAGAACTAAAACAGTATTTAAAACTTTACTTCAAAAGAGAGTAATTCAAAGGACCACACCGTATAACACGGAACGGGATTCCTCCCAAGAATACCAGTGCATAGAATAAACAACGCAATGATTTTTCGAAAATTGAAGCTATTATAAGACCCAGGTCACATCACACAATGCAACGCAAGCCGGAGGATAGGGTTTTACCTTATAACAGCCAAACATGCTTGGTACGTTTAAAAACAAATCATTTGATACTATTATAGGTGTATAGTGTCAAAACAATTTCAATCATAAATATCAATCATAGACGGCCTGGGTACCATATATAATATCTCCATACTAGTTCTACAATTAAAACCGCAATATCACGTATTGGAAATTGGATTTCCATCATGAGTCGAGGCAAGGGGCAAGCTCCTCTCCGCTTTCGAGACACTCTAGAAAATGCTCAGGACTACACACTCTGGGCAGCCACTTGGATCGGTTGGGCCGGTCCTCTCTTACGTTTGAGGATTGACAATTCCTGAACACACGTTTCCCGGTCCTATCAGACCTAATATCGAGGCGCCTCATTCCAACAACCACAAAGGTGAAAAGTATATAAATGTCAGGGCTGGTAAGTCACTGACACCACCAAAGCTAGAAAGAAACCTCGTGTTCTCCCAACGGTCAGTATCCCGTTTTTGACTCATACCGAGGTGTGAGGCTCGCGAATCCACGCTATACACAAAGCTATGCCACGTAGGCCGTGCTTTGATCATCAACCACAAGACTTTTCTTTTCAACAAAAGCCTTGATCAATTGCCACTTAGGCATGCCACACTGGCAATTCATGCCATGCGACTGATGTCCATCGATATACAACCTCTGAGCTCGTACGTCTCAGAGAAGGGCGTTAAGCAAAGGAATAAATTCTCCACTGCCAAACAGATGTATATTTAATAGAGATCAATCAACATAGAATAACATCCAATGTCAGACACACAATCCATTTACAAGTTCGTTCTGGGTCTGAACGAAACCGGAGGCACTTTCCTCGCATATCCATCGATCTCCAAGTACGTTTGGACGCCCACCGACTATTTCCATCCTCTTGGGTGTACAGCCCAATTAGGATCACCAATAATCATCCAAACGATGTGAAGACTTCCGGTCTTCAACCACCGTCTTCATCTTCGACTTATCGTCGAATTGGTTATTCAGAATGGGTGTAAACCCGGCCTTTCCGAACAACCCGCGTATATTATGAACAAATGTTACACAAACACAACATACGCCTCATTCCAATTCAGCAGCCACTAACCGTAAATCAGCAAGAGAACAATTTCCCAAATATTTACCCCGAAGGCCGAAACCAACATCAGATCAATACCGAGGAAACCATTCTTCTTAGCTAACCTACAGCTAGTTTCTAAATTTCAATTCTTAGGGAAAGGTTCCCATTAATTTTATCAAAGATAAATTCGTTAAAATTTATTCTTTAATCTTCCATTGGATGCCATATCAAACCAAATTATGGTTTTCCAAACTAGTCGAGATTAGCGAACCACACCGAAGAAATTATTTATTTTATTTCCCAATCCCAACCTATTCATCCCATGAAGCAAAACTGGTGATACTCCATATCTAATACCACGGTGTTATCGGTAAAATTAATTACCATTTCACGTTCAAATCTAATTAAAGATTTGACTATCGTTTTGGAGCAAAACTGGTAATAGTCCATTCTCGCTCACTTTCCAAATTTTATAATTTAAATTATCAATTCACATTTCTGTCTAATTGCAGATTCATTAAAACTCCCTTTACTGGGTTAAACAACTAATGTCATTTAAAACACAGTTCACGATAAACCCGAATCACATTCTATTTATTATCGGGTTAAAGAACAAGTGTTATTTAGAAACACTGTTCACGATAAACCCACAAATCAATTCTATTTAAAACCCATTTCAAATCCAATTTATTTATTTAAAAATAAACGGGTTTAATTTTAGTTCAAAACTAGTTCATTTCGATAAAAATCTATTTTATCTTTTCAAATATGGAGTTTTTCATTCCAATTTTTCCCAAATCATTTCTTATGATTTTATACAAATTATTGATATTTTTAATAATTTTATCAAGGCCCGTACAGTCGATTTCCAACAGCGGCCATCGAACTGCACTTACAACGACCTTTTCCAAATTTGATTTGGACGTATCTCCAAATCCAACCATTAGATTTCAAATTTCTAATATTCGTTAGAAAGCTCTTTTCGATACAAACTCAACGGTTCTAGTTTTAGGAGAATCCGACGGTCGGATCTCCCGTAATGTCCGTTCGAAGTCAATGGTCGAAATTTACGAACTGCCGCGGCGCGGCGCGTTCTATTCAGGCCATTATATATATAATATATATTTCGTCGATTTTTATTTAAAACGAATTTTATAAATAGTTTTAAATTCGTTTCAAAAACATTTCAACTTCCATTTCCAATTCAAATCAAAATTGATTTTTTCCTTATAAATTCGTTTCAAAATTCATTTCAATTCAATTCAAATTTCAATTCAATTTGAATTGATTTCAAATCGATTTTTATTCTATTTCAATTCGTTTTCAATTCAATTCGAATTCGTTTTATATTCAATTCAATTCGAATTCCTTTTATATTCAATTCAATTCGAATTCGTTATATATTCAATTCAATTCAAATTCGTTATATATTCAATTCAATTCGAATTTCTTTTATATTCAATTCAATTCAATTATAAAAACGAATATAATCGATATAAATATCGTTCGCGTCAAAATGGCGCATCTCTAATCAACACGGCTTTATATATTTCAAAAATTCCGTTATTCTATTCAACAAATGAATATTTATTCTATTCAATACGTGAATCTATATTTTTGTCAACACATGACTAATCTCAATGAATGAGTACTGTCCACGTGTGACTATTTTTGTTATTTAATATATTTTACAAAATTATGAAATCTATCATTTGATTTCAAATCAGACTCCAACCGTAAATTAGTAAGAGAACGATTCCCTGAATATTAACCCCGAAGGCCGAAACCAACATCAGATCAACATCCAGGGGACCACTCATCTTATCTATTTTCCTGTTAGTTTCTAATTTTCTATATGATAAAGATGTAAATCTTATTGTTAAAATATTTCGTTCAACACATGACTAATCTCAACGGATGAGTACGGTCAACACATGAACCTTAATTTTATAATGTCCTTTATTTTCTAAATTGGAATGAGGTCCAATCAATTACCATATAACGTTAATTATATGGATTCCATACACACATGTATATAATAGCAACGATAAATAATCAACCATCATCCAAAGTGCACTACACTGTATAAGCATCAAGTATAGATATCTAACGCTTATAATAGCCTGTCAATCAATCGATCGGCATACAACTAATTATTGGGATTAGTGTATGCCGTATTTTATCCCAATACCCGTGTGGGGTTTCAAATCAACAAACACAGATTTTATTTGTGCAGTTGGGCGATGTGTAAAATTTATCGTCCCAATCAACGTCAGTCAAATCAGTGTACATAAACAAACCGTCCGGTTTGTAAATGAATATTTATTTATTCACATTCACGTTAAAAATTATATTTTTAACGACCAAAATATTTTAGTCAACTTATGAATATTCTATTCGGTTCATTTATTAAATAAAATGATATCTTTATTTTTCTAATTTATTTTAGAAAATTTCGACGGCATAACGGCACGATACTAGAAACGGGACAAGGCCTAGCCTTATCCCCGGTCTAATAATGGCCCACGCCATACACATATCAATCAAATCCATTCCATTTCACCAAACAATCAAATTCAAATCAAATAATCTAACCAACTACACAACCAAGCAAACAAGTCCATGGTCTGTGGACAGTGGTGTCAGGTGCTACTAAACACCGTCTGCATCCTAGTATATATTTATATAACTAGAAAAAGAGATTGAAGAGTGAGAAATTCTCACCAATAGTTATCCCAACTCCACGACACTTCAAATGTAGGGAATCATCACTGTTTTCGCCTTTTGTCACTTTCGTTGCCCGTAGCCACTACATATATAAAAATCATATTTTTATATTGTTGCTATGTATATAAAATCATATTTTTACATCGCTACTATATAGATAAAAATTATATTTTTATCACGCTATTCTCTACATAAAGATTTCGCCTTTTCATTTCATCACTATAAAAAATCACATTTTTATTTCAACGTATATATATTAAAAAAACAGATTTTTATTTCGCTACATATATAAAGATAATATTTTTATATTCTCTATTATATAAAAATCATATTTCTAATACTTCTACCTTATAAAAATTATATTTTTATATTTCTCATATGATAAAAATCATATTTTTATTCTTTGTATTATAAAAGAACTTCGCTTTTCTATTATAAAAATCGAGTTTTTCTACTTATAAAATCATATCCTTTTTGTTTATAAAGATCATACTTTTTCCATGCTAAAAATCTTATCCTTTTTACTTTTAAAACCCATCTATTTTCTTTTAAAAATCTATTCTTTTTACGGTTAAAAATCCTATATATATATATATTATATACATTAAAAATCTATTCTTTTTCTGTTATGAATAATCAAAACTAAAAATAAAAATCCAGTTCAAGTTTATATATTAAAAACTGAAAAGAAAAGAAAAAAAAAACAAAATCTGAAAGCTTAAAAAAAATCGAAGTCGTAGAGCTTACATCGGTTGGAGGAGGGTTGGTTTGCTTCGCACGGTGGTGGGGTACGCCTCTGGCAGTTGTTCTGTGTGGTGCACTGCGGTTTCACGAGGTGGCTCGGCTTGCCTTCAGGTGGTGGCGCGCGTCTGGGGGTTGAACGGAGGGGGAGTCGGAGGTGGTTGCGTCAGGTGATGGCGTGGAGAGGAATTTGGGGCGACGGGTGTTCTTCGTTCGCAGGTTCATCTGGAGAAAGGGGGAGCGAGATTGGGGGAGGAGACAGCGTCGGATGGGGAGGGGGTTGGACGGGGAGACGCCTGCTCCGGCGGAGGCGCGTTCGACGAGGCGGGATTGAACGAGATCGATCGTTTACCCTTTTTTTTGTTTTTTTCTTCTGAATCAATTCTAAAAAAGGGGGGAGGGCCTGGTCAATGTAAGGAGATAAGGGCAAGGGGGGATATTTTAATTAATTTATATTATTTAATTTGAATTCAGAAAGTTGACTTTCTGTTCGGATCCCAAATCGAACCCACCGACTGTCGTCCCTAGCGTTTTACCCCCATTCCAAACACAATGGGATATGTATCGTAAGCTGATTCGACCGTTTCGATCAGTTTTCGTCAAAATCAATATATAACTCTATATATTGAATTTGAACGAGCATTTCAATTTACTGGGGTCACATACTAACTCGAAAAATTCCATAAAAATATTTTCTAGCTTCGTATTGACGATACGGTCCTAACAAAACTAATTTCGTCGAATTCTGAGATCGTTTGAAAAATGGCCATTTTCCAGTCGATTAAAATCAACTGAAAATGGTCAAACGCATTTTCCTTTGCCACGCACACATATTGATTCAAAAAATTATGAAATTTGAAACCTAGCAATAACTTGACGTCACGGATCCAACAAAAGTGGTTTCGTCGAAATCCGAGGTCGTTTGCAAAATTTCCATTTTTAAGGGCCAAAATTCCATAGCGACTATACTGAATTTTCAACTGGACATATCTTTTGATTCCCGCTATGAAATTTTGATTTTTCGGATTCTTTGGAAAGATATTCTTAATTAGATTCAAATATTTTTGGTTTCGCTAAAATCCGGTTTATTTTGCACTCGGTACATTCATTGGAAGTTTGAAATCGAATTATCGAACTACCGCGCCATTTTCAATTCCTTTTATAATTATTTATATTCTAACGACGAACTATATAAATATATTCGTTCTATTACTATTAAAAATAAATTTCTCATCGATATTACTTAAAATAATTCATTTTAAATAATCAAAATTCGCTAAAATTGCCCAAAATAAAAAAATTAAATTGGCTCGCATTTCCGGGTTGTTACAATCTCCCCCACTTAAAACTTTTCGTCCCCGAAAAGGAACGAAGCCGAAAGTTGTTTTATAATCAACTCAACTTTCTCTATTTTCGTTACGGCTTAAGTACTTCAACTTTTCAGTTTCTAAAAACTTTTCAAATTTTTCAAAAATTTGGTTAACACCCTAAATTTTCGAAAAATTTCGCCATAACCTCCCCTGCACCGGGAGCACCGGGAAAATCCCGAAATTGCCATACAGGCCCTGATGATCTCAAAAAGAAAAAGAAAAAGCCAAGCGGCTAGCCAATCGGCTCATAAAATCATCATCACCCAAACAAAACAGTAAATTATAGTAAACATGTACCTATTTGTCGGGCAAACAAATTTTATTTTCTGCTCTAGCCTCCTTGCTGTGACATGTTCAATGTAAGTACATGTATATGCAAGCAAATGCGACCAATTTTCAATACAATTCAATATTTGATTCAATTAGGCATAATTGTTCAAAATTATCAAACAAATAAACAAACAACACAACCATCAATCAATTAGTAGATTAGAGTTTCAAATTCATAATTTTGATACATATATACAGAAAATCATGTTTTTGATGCCAATTCACAACAATAAATCTACCTATATAAGTTTTGGTTCTCACACCAGTCTAATGGAAATATATAGATATCACACCTTCGAAAACACGAACATAAGTTCTGATGATGATCAATCAATCATCAGAACCATCTTCGGGTGTCTAGAATGTGATTCTATATCTATCCAATATATTAAAACTTCGAATATACGTTCATGACGCGTATATGCAAAATCTTTATATATGGGATTGTCCAAATTCAAAATAAATAAATATTCAAATACGTATAAAATGGTTTAAATTTCAAAACAAAATTGGTTTCATTTAAAAACTATACTCTTCACACTCGTTCTAGGATACTACTGATCCTGTCTCTAACGAGTCATTCTAATTGGATATTACTAATCCAATATCTGATGAATTCTTTCGTATGGTTCTAATGTGTCTTATTCTCGAGCTCTGTAAACCAAAGCTCTGATACCAAATGTAAGAACCCGTAACTTACCCGGTAAGGAAAGAGCGGATACCTTGAGGACAAGACACAAAAGAACGCAGACGGAAGAACATTTCATTGTTATTACAACAATTCCATCAGAATACAAGAATATACAGAGTATAAACGAATATTATACATTCGATAAATATCAGAGATTACAATAAATTACATAGCAGCGGAAAAACAATAGAAAACACAACTGAAAGTAATACACGGATACAGAGCTTTCCGAGCATCGTTCCAGCTGTAAATCAGGATCCTGTGAATATAAATCTGCAAAACCAAAACTACTAGCTGCCCATGTAAAAAATAGGGGCACCCAGAGTTTAGGTTAAAACAATAAACTCTAGGTCAGTCATGTGACTGGTGCGAGAACTAAAACAGTATTTAAAACTTTACTTTAAAAGAGAGTAATTGAAGGGACCATGCCGTATAACATGAAACGGGTTTCCTCCCAAGAATACCAGTGCATAGAATAAACAACGCAATGCTTTTTCGAAAAATGAAGCTGTTATAAGACCCAGGCCCCATCACACAATGCAACGCAAGCCGGAGGATAGGGTTTTACCTTATAACAGCCAAACATGCTTGGTACATTTAAAAACAAATCATTTGATACTATTATAGGTGTACAGTGTCAAAACAATTTCAATCATAAATATCAATCGTAGACGGCATGGGTACCATATATCATGTCGCCATACTAGTTATACAATTAAAACCGCAATATCACGTATTGGAAATTGGATTTCCGTCATGAGTCGAGGCAAGGGGAAAGCTCCTCTCCGCTTTCGAGACACTCTAGCAAATGCTCAGGACTACACACTCTGGGCAGCCACTTGGATCGGTTGAGCCAGTCCTCTCTTACGTTTGAGGATTGGCAATTCCTGAACACACGTTTCCCGGTCCTATCAGACCTAATATCGAGGCGCCTCATTCCAACAACCACAAAGGTGAAAAGTATATAAATGTCAGGGCTGGTAAGTCACTGACACCACCAAAGCTAGAAAGAAACGTCTTGTTCTCCCAACGGTCCGTATCCCGTTCTTGACTCATACCGAGGTGTGAGGCTCGCGAATCCACGCTATACACAAAGCTATGCCACGTAGGTCGTGCTTTGATCATCAACCACAAGACTTTGCTTTTCAACAGAAGCCTTGATCAATTGCCACTTAGGCATGCCACACTAGAAATTCATGCCATGCGACTGATGTCCATCGATATACAACCTCTGAGCTCGTACGTCTCAGAGAAGGTCGTTAAGCAAAAGAATAAATTCTCCGCCGCCAAACAGATGTATATTTAATAGAGATCAATCAACATAGAATAAAATCCAATGTCAGACACACAATCCGTTTACAAGTTCGTTCTGGGTCTGAACGAAACCGGAGGCACTTTCCTCGCATATCCATCGATCTCCAAGTACGTCTGGACGACCACCGACTATTTCCATCCTCTTGGGTGTACAGCCCAATCAGGATCATCAATAATCATCCAAACGATGTGAAGACTTCCGGTCTTCAACCACCGTCTTCATCTTCGACTTGCCGTCGAATCGGCTATTCAGAATGGGTGTAAACCCGGCCTTTCCAAACAACCCGCGTATATTATAAACAAATGTTACACAAACACATCATACGCCTCATTCCAATTCAGCAGCCACTAACCGTAAATCAGCAAGAGAACAATTTCCAAAATATTAACCCCGAAGGCCGAAACCAACATCAGATCAATACCCAGGAAACCATTCTTCTTAGCTAACCTACAGCTAGTTTCTAAATTTCAATTCTTAGGGAAAGGTTCCCATTAATTTTATCAAAGATAAATTCGTTAAAATTTATTCTTTAATCTTCCATTGGATGCCATATCAAACCAAATTATGGTTTTCCAAACTAGTCGAGATTAGCGAACCACACCAAAGAAATTATTTATTTTATTTCCCAATCCCAACTTATTCATCCCATGAAGCAAAACCGGTGATACTCCATATCTAATACCACGGTGTTATCGGTAAAATTAATTACCATTTCACGTTCAAATCTAATTAAAGATTTGACTATCGTTTTGGAGCAAAACTGGTAATACTCCATTCTCGCTCACTTTCCAAATTTGATAATTTAAATTATCAATTCACATTTCAGTCTAATTGCAGATTCATTAAAACTCCCTTTACTGGGTTAAAGAACTAATGTCATTTAAAACACAGTTCACGATAAACCCGAATCACATTCTATTTATTATCGGGTTAAAGAACTAGTGTTATTTAAAACACTGTTCATGATAAACCCACAAATCAATTCTATTTAAAACCCATTTCAAATCCAATTTATTTATTTTAAAATAAACGGGGTTAATTTTAGTTCAAAACTAGTTCATTTCAATAAAAATCTATTTTTATCTTTTCAAATATGGAGTTTTTCATCGCAATTTTTCCCAAATCATTTCTGATGGTTTAATACAAATTATTGATATTTTTAATAATTTTATCAAGACCCGTACAGTCGATTTCCAACAGCGGCCATCGAACTGCACTTACAGCGACCTTTTCCAAATTTGATTTGGACGTATCTCCAAATCCAACCGTTAGATTTCAAATTTCAAATATTCGTTAGAAAGCCCTTTTCGATACGAACCCAATAGTTCCGGTTTTAGGATAATCCGATGGTCGGATCTCTCGTAATGTCCGTTCGAAGTCAATGGTCGAAATTTACGAACTGCCGCGGCGCGTTCTATTCCGGCCATTATATATATAATATAATATATATAATATATATTTCGTCGATTTCTATTTAAAACAAATTTTATAAATAATTTTAAATTCGTTTCAAAAACATTTCAACTTCCATTTCCAATTCAAATCAAAATTGAATTTTTCCTTATAAATTCGTTTTAAAATTCATTTCAATTCAATTCAAATTTTAATTCAATTTGAATTCATTTCAAATCGATTTTTATTCTATTTCAATTCGTTTTCAATTCGAATTTGTTTTATATTCAATTCAATTCGAATTCGTTTTGTATTCAATTCAATTCGAATTCGTTATATATTCAATTCAATTCAAATTCGTTATATATTCAATTCAATTCGAATTTCTTTTATATTCAATTCAATTCAATTATAAAAACGAATATAATCGATATAAATATCGTTCACGTCAAAATGGCGCATCTCTAATCAACACGGCTTTATATATTTCAAAAATTCCGTTATTCTATTCAACAAATGAATATTTATTCTATTCAATACGTGAATCTATATTTTTGTCAACACATGACTAATCTCAACGAATGAGTACTTTCCACGTGTGACTATTTTTGTTATTCAATATATTTTACAAAATTATGATATCCATCGATTGATTTCAAATCAGACTCCAACCGTAGATTAGTAAGAGAACGATTCCCTGAATATTAACCCCGAAGGCCGAAACCAACATCAGATCAACATCCAGGGGACCACTCATCTTATCTATTTTCCAGTTAGTTTCTAATTTTCTATATGATAAAGATGTAAATCTGATTATTAAAATATTTCGTTCAACACATGACTAATCTCAACGGATGAGTACGGTCAACACATGAACCTTAATTTATAATATCCTTTATTTTCTAAATTGGAATGAGGCCCAATCAATTACCATATAACGTTAATTATATGGATTCCATACACACATGTATATAATAGCAACGATAAATAATCAACCATCATCCAAAGTGCACTACACTGTATAAGCATCAAATATAGATATCTAATGCTTATAACAGCCTATCAATCAATCGATCGACATACAACTAATTATTGGGATTAGTGTATGCCGTATTTTATCCCAATACCCGTGTGGGGTTTCAAATCAACAAACACAGATTTTATTTGTGCAGTTGGGCGATGTGTAAAATTTATCGTCCCAATCAATGTCAGTCAAATCAGTGTACATAAACAAACCGTCCAGTTTGTAAATGAATATTTATTTATTCACATTCACGTTAAAAATTATATTTTTAACAACCAAAATATTTTAGTCAACCTATGCATATTCTATTCGGTTCATTTATTAAATAAAATGATATCTTTATTTTTCTAATTTATTTTAGAAAATTTCGGCGGCATAACGGCACGATACTAGAAACGGGACAAGGCCTAGCCTTATCCCCGGTCTAATAATGGCCCACGCCACACACATATCAATAAATTCCATTCCATTTCACCAAACAATCAAATTCAAATCAAATAATCTAACCAACTACACAACAAAACAAACAAGTCCATGGTCTATGGACAGTGGTGTCGGGTGCTACTAAACATCGTCTGCATCCTAGTATATATTTATATAACTAGAAAAAGAGATTGAAGAGTGAGAAATTCTCACCAATAGCTATCCCAACTCCACGACACATCAAATGTAGGGAATCATCACTGTTTTCGCCTTTTGTCACTTTCGTTGCCCGTAGCCACTACATATATAAAAATCATATTTTTATATTGTTGCTATGTATATAAAATCATATTTTTACATCGCTACTATATAGACAAAAATTATATTTTTATCACGCTATTCTCTACATAAAGATTTCGCCTTTTCATTTCATCACTATAAAAAATCACATTTTTATTTCAATGTATATATATAAAAAAACAGATTTTTATTTCGCTACATATATAAAGATAATATTTTTATATTCTCTATTATATAAAAATCATATTTCTAATACTTCTACCTTATAAAAAATATATTTTTATATTTCTCATATGATAAAAATCATATTTTTATTCTTTGTATTATAAAAGAACTTTGCTTTTCTATTATAAAAATCGAGTTTTTCTACTTATAAAATCATATCCTTTTTGTTTACAAAGATCATACTTTTTCCATGCTAAAAATCTTATCCTTTTTACTTTTAAAACCCATCTATTTTCTTTTAAAAATCTATTCTTTTTACGGTTAAAAATCCTATAATTTTTTTTATATATACATTAAAAATCTATTCTTTTTCTGTTATGAATAATCAAAACTGAAAATAAAAATCCAGTTCAAGTTTATATATTAAAAACTGAAAAGAAAAGGAAAAAAAAACAAAATCTGAAAGCTTAAAAAAAATCGAAGTTGGAGAGCTTACATCGGTTGGAGGAGGGTTGGTTTGCTTCGCACGGTGGTGGGGTACGCCTCTGGCGGCTGTTCTGTGTGGTGCACTGCGGTTTCACGAGGTGGATCGGCTTGCCTTCAGGTGGTGGCAAGCGTCCGGGGGTCGAACGGAGGGGGAGTCGGAGGCGGTTGCGTCAGGTGATGGCGTGGAGAGGAATTTGGGGCGACGGGCGTTCTTCGTTCGCGGGTTCAGTTGGAGAAAGGCGGAGCAAGATTGGGGGAGGAGAGAGCATCGGATGGGGAGACGCCTGCTCCGGCGGAGGCGCGCTCGACGAGGCGGGATTGAACGAGATTGATCGTTTACCCTTTTTTTTGTTTATTTTTCTTCTGAATCAATTCTGAAAAAGCGGGGGAGGGCCTGGTCAATGTAAGGAGATAAGGGCAAGGGGGGATATTTTAATTAATTTATATTATTTAATTTGAATTCAGAAAGTTGACTTTCTGTTCGAATCCCAAATCGAACCCACCAACTGTCGTCCCTAGCGTTTTACCCCCATTACGAACACAATGGGATATGTATCGTAAGCTGATTCGGCCGTTTTGATCAGTTTTCGTCAAAATCAACATGTAACTCTATATTGAATTTGAACGAGCATTTCAATTTACTAGGGTCACATACTAACTCGAAAAATTCCAGAAAAATATTTTTTAGCTTCGTATTGACGATACGGGCCTAACAAACCTAATTTCGTCGAATTCTAAGACCGTTTGAAAAATGGCCATTTTCCAGTCGATTAAAATCAACTGAAAATGGTCAAACGCGTTTGCCTTTGCCACGCTCACATATTGATTCGAAAAATTATGAAATTTGAAACCTAGCAATAACTTGACGTCACGGATCCAACAAAAGTGGTTTCGTCGAAATCCGAGGTCGTTTGCAAAATTTCCATTTTTAAGGGCTAGAATTCCATAGCGACTATTCTGAATTTTCAACTGGACATATCTTTTGATTCCCGCTATGAAATTTTGATTTTTCGGATTCGTTGGAAATATATTCTTAATTAGATTCAAATATTTTTGGTTTCGCTAAAATCCGGTTTATTTTGCACCCGGTACATTCATTTGAAGTTTGAAATCGAATTATCGAACTACCGCGCCATTTTCAATTCCTTTTATAATTATATATATAATTATTTATATTCTAACGACGAACTATATAAATATATTCGTTCTATTACTATTAAAAATAAATTTCTCGTCGATATTACTTAAAATAATTCATTTTAAATATTCAAAATTCGCTAAAATTGCCCAAAATAAAAATTTTAAATTGGCTCGCATTTCCGGGTTGTTACAATTTATCTTCGAAGAGGTCCATTTTAATTAAATTAAACTGGTGTTTAATTCAATTAAAGATTCCGATTGCTCCCAGCTTCGCCTATGCTGACTCCAAAATGCAGTGTTCCTCATTATGGTCTCCGTGCACTTGTTTGGATCAGTTAAGATATGCACTAGTCATAATCAATTCAATTATATGATTTAATTAAAGGGATCAATTTTCTTAATTGAATATTTATAAATTAATTTTGTTCTTAATAATATTACTCGGACCTCAAGAAAATATCAATCCCATTGATGTTGGCATCAGTTTCAGTTCTTATATGCTCCTGTACTGCACAGTCCTTATTTCGTTCTATACCTATGGTAATAAAGGTATGATTAATTAAAATAAATATAAATTGATTAATTATTGTTAAAATCCGTATTTACGATGTTAATAACGGGTCGACCAATTCCTCTCTGTTACTTCCTTCCGTTCGTTTGAAATTTGATTCCCAGAAAACCTGTAATAGTTCATGTATAAAATCATAATTTAACTATAGTTAAGTCCTTAACCACTATATAAATAAAAGCTAATTACATTTATAATTCATTTCGGTGAATGGTTCCATTATCTTCCAGTTTGATTCTTCCATCTGTCAAAGATTGCCGCTCCAACACGCACAGCTCCCTGTCCCAAAACATGATTTAATTAAAATAATAAACCTTTAATTAATCCTTAATTATATGCTTAAATAATACTAATTATGTTTGGTTGGAAAACCCGACCCTGTTTTCTTCATCGTTCTTACTTTTACTGCTTTGTTCTAGACTTCGACATCAGCACGCCTTGTGAAATCACCGTCGCCTCCTATTCCGATTACCGGAGCCCCATCTCAGACCTCCAGCAGGCGCGCCTCAGCGCCTACTATCCTCCATCCAAACCTCGATTGATCTGATCACCCCTCCCGCCTGCAAACTCGGCTCAAGTGTCGTGCCTTCCTGCCTCAATTACGACCTCCACAAACACCCAGTTCAGATCGCCACCGTTCAACATATCGATCTCAGCTAGCACTTCCAGTTTATAGTTGAAACGTTTATAAAAGGATGGATGGATCGGAAGTTTAGAGGAGAAAAGTATTGGACATTTTCTGCCATTAAAAAGAAGTGGAGGCGTGATATAATTTTTGTTGACCAAAGCTGTTTCATTGACGAGGGTTTCCAGCATATGAGTAATGTATATATATAGTGAGGGATCGAATAATATTATTTTATTATTCGCGAAACTTCGTCGTAAAGTAACACGGTAAAACCACTACAAACGACTTCTGTCTTCTGATAAAAAATCTAATCTTAGTGTAAAAAGATATTCCGAACCCAATGGGACAAGTTTCATCGAATTCCGAGGTCATATGAAGAAATTTCCTTTATAAAACCAGAAATAAACACGCATTTAATTTTTCCACGATCACCAGATAAATCAAATCAACCTGAAACTTTGAAATTTTACAATAATTTTTCAGTACGAACCCAACGGCACCAATTTCGTCGCATTCTGAGACTGTTAACCCGGTAGGATATTTTTAGCGCGCACCACAATGCCATTCTGAACATCAAATTTGTCGGTCTCTAAAAATAACAAACTATATACCTATCCTGATTCTAATCGATGATACGAACTCAACGGGACTGGTTTCGTGGCCTAATTCGATCGTCTGCTCGAGTTACGCTCAACTATCCCTTTATTTAATTAAATACGCGCTACAGAAAATGAATGGGCGTTTTCAGCTACTGTGGTCACATACGACATCGGTTTGCCAGGCCATTCAACACCGTACAATAATTTAATGATACGGTTCCAATGAAACTGATTTCATTGAAAATGGAGTTCGTTTGCGAAATGGCCATTTTAAAGGCCGATAACGATTTCCATAGCGTTTTTTTTAAATTTGATTTAGCCATAACTAGCAATCTATAACACGAAATCTGGATTTTTCTCTTTCATATAAAAATTATCATCAACACGCTTCCAGCATTTCTTGTTTCATAGAAATCCGACTTATATCGGATCTTGTATATTCAGTTGAAGTTCAAAACTCAAATTTACGAACTGCATGCCATTTTCAAGCTCGGTTTATAATTATATAAATATATAATGTTCAAACTTCGTTTAAATAACGAATTAAATATTCAATTCCATCGATATTCCAAATAGAATATTTAAAACTAATTTAAATATCCAGATTCAAAAGGGTTGAAAAACACGGGTTGTTACATTCTTCCCCCCTTAAAATAATTTCGTCCTCGAAATTGCTAAGGTAAGAAAGAAATTTATAAACCTATTAATTTTCAAAACTAATTTATTTTAAATTAGAAACCAATTTCAATACCATATATAAATATTTTCAAAAATAGTGAAATTTTCTAACACCTTAATTTTCCGAAAAAATTCGCCAGCACCTCCTTTGTACGGCTCAATCGGTACAACTACAACTCGCCTTTCTAGGCCTTCTCCAGTCCAAAAGAAAATAAAACAGCCAAGCGGCTTGCCCATTAGGCTCATAAATCACCAAACCCATATAAAAATAAACGTGTACCTTTTTGTCGGGCATATCATTATATCCTTTCCATCTGCTGCCCTGTCAGTATATACAAATGCATTCCCAACAAAATTCCAATTTAATCCTCAAAACAACATCCTTCACGCGTCCAAGCCAAATCCCATTTTTAACTCAATTTCCATCCATTATCAATTTCAACTCTTAACTTACCCGTCCAACACCATTTCAGATTCATGTCTCACAATTCAAAATCTGATTCTATTTGATATATTATTTCCCGATTAAATTTCCAGTTAATTGGTTTCAATTCAATTCGTATTTGTTTTCCCAATTTATATTAAATTTTGTTTTTGTTCAAATAATTTCCCTGGGAGTTTTTAAACAGTTCAGCTTTTTCAAAAATCAAATATTCCTTTTCAGGCTTCAACAACTAGTTTTTCTCAAAGCAATTCAAACCAAAATCTTTGGTAGTAATCCGTCACTTAGAACTCGGAAATGAACACTGATGATGTAGCCAGCATCATTAGAGTTATTTCCCAACTATTGAAGTGAGTTCAATACTATATCACTTATCAAAACCGTATTTAAACATTTTCATTTTGAAATCTATTTCAAAATACCAAAAACAATGCTCGTAAAACAAAATTTAAAATCTCCCAGGATTTTAAAATTCTCATATATCCAATCCAATTTCATTTGCAACATCCTATCCCACTTTTAGGAATTTAAATTCCAATTCTGATTTTAATTTCAGATTCAATAAATCTGCTTTTATATTAGACAAATTCTAATTGGTTATTTATATAACCATTTCAATTACAATCAACCAACACATCCAATATACTATAATACTTCAAATATTAATCATCCTTTTATATTAAAATATAATTTGGGTAAAATTATTTCATTTACCCTCTTTCAAAACATACTGTGTCGGATTATCATACTTGAGTGTTTAGAAACCCTTATCGATATAGTGGATCAAACTGATCGATCAGAACTCATAATCAGCTCAACCAATAAATCTCCACAATATTAAACAATTTGTATAAAATCTACAAATACGTTCACTCGTATATATACACTCAACTCAATCTAGGGTATTGGAAACCCCGTCTTTATTTAGTCACGCCACAGAGCCAAGGTAATCACTTAACCTTCAGCTCTGATACCACTGTAACGACCCAGCAATTTCCGACCCCGAAAATCGACATAAATACCTTTACCGTAACTCATGCCGACCCTCCTAGCACCGAAAACACTGGATAGTTATTAGAAAGAAATTAGAGGGTGAGATAAGAAAGAAAGAAATATTAGAATAGAAGAAGAAGAAGAAGAAACAACACAACACAGAGTCTCACATCGCAACGGAACAAAATATAATACAGAAATAAATCTTTATTGAGAGCTTTGAAAATACCTACAATATCAGAGTACATCACGCACTGGGACAGTTATAATAACCTGTTCCCATATACAACACACAGCGGAATGGTAGCTATATAATATCATACACCTGAACATCTCCAGCTCGTCTATGGACTTCACAGCATTCGATAACCTGAACCTGTACACCCCGGGCTAACCCGAGCATTTACAAAACGCTAGGTCAGTCTGGTGAACTGGAGTGAGATAAACTCGCACAGTATTAAGGGTAAATCATCTAACCATGATTTTAAAGTTCAAAATCCTTTCAAAAGAAAAGGGTAATCGTAAGACCAAATCCACACATAAACACGGATGGTTTTTACCTTACGATAACCCAAAACAGTTTTGAAATCAATATCGTTTCTGATATTATAATAATGTCTAAATAAGAGTAATTATCAATCTAGCGGAACGCTTGCATCTCACGCTCCACATACATAGTATACAATCAAAAATCGCAGGCGCTTATTGGAGATTGGATTTCCAACTATAACAAGGTACAGGACCACCTGCCGATAGTGTATCTCTAGAGGCGAATACATTGGGTTCAACAAGAACATCTTGCAACCCGGCCCACACATGACCGACCACTCATTTTGCTTGACTGTATCGAATGTATATCACTGACGGTTGGGATCAGCAACCGTCTCCCAAAAAGGGACAACATCGAAACATAGATTTAAGAAGCAATTAGGATTTTCTCTAGATAGGTGATTATACACCCTAATGGGTGCGACCCACATAGCCATGCAGCTTGCCCGATTTTTGTCATTTCCCGGTTGATGAGGCTTGAGGCCAGAGTTTATTTTGAAACGTCTGATCACCATTCACTTTGAATGCCACATCGTCAGATCTATCAGATATCACTAATTGACGTCCACAAAAATACTCCAGTTGGAAGCTAAGAGAACGGCAATTCCCCGCCAACAACTATAGCACATTTGAAGAAATCAATGTACGTGATCCTTTGGAAATACTCTGTCAGACATCCGTCCATACAAGTCATCCAGGAACAGGATGAATCGAAGGCACTCTCCTACCGCACCCATATAGGAATCACCCCATGGATCAGTAGCGAGAAGTCCTTGCAACCCGTAGATTCCAACCACGACAGAATCACAGCTTATCTCTACTTGCCAGGCAGAGAACATTAGCGGTTCTTCCGTTTATGAAAATCCATGGTCTTCAATGCTCCAACTCGATGATCTTCTGGTATCTCCACATATTTGTTGGTCGGAATGGTTTTCAAATATAAATTTGATCCCGGTCTTTGCATACCAATAATCGTATACGATAGATTTCATAGTCGGTGATTTAACTATCAAAATATACAGTGTTTCAATCATGACACTCCAATGAGTTCACTGGTTTCGTATTCAACATCACTTGGCCTTTAACTTTAAACCAAACTAGTTCACTTCTTGTTGAATAAAAACTTCTAACTCCTTTTAATCTTTAAAAATACGATAATTCTTATATGCTAATGCCCTTAAAATCATTTCATTATAATACTTAGAAAAATAACTAATAGCCATATTCAATTTCCACTAAACTCTCCTTTCAAAAAACATTTATTACATCATTCTTTATCGTTTAGATTTGGGAAATCCGTTCAACTTATTATTCATAAACAGTATTACTAAATCTCTTTTATCCCATTATCGAACAATAACTAATATTTATTAGTATAGAATAAAACTAACTTTACATTTTCTTTACTTCGATCTCTCGTTATATATATTTTCCAATTCTCACCAATGTTACATTATTTCACTAATGGAAATAATGAACCATCTCTAACCTCCTTTACGACTACCAACTAATATCATCTTCAGATAATCCTGATGTTGTTCAAGTTGGGGTATTTTAATTACCTCTCAGACCTTGATCAATAACATTCATATCCTCAGATAAATATAAGTTGTAATCAAAACTAATGTTCCATTCAAAACACATTTTTCACAAACTTCTTTATCCTTTGGGAAATCTCTTTCTCGAATATACCATTCTTTCCTAAGTCAATACTTAAGTACATCACTCTTAATCCTGCCTCTTTAACCAAACTCGTTTATAGCTCGGATTTATTGCCAAAATCCTACGACTTGCTTCTTTCCCAAATTCCCTTTTTAGCAATCTCCTTTCAAAACATATTTAACCCTTATCCACTTTGGAAATCTCATTTCCATTTTCCCCTTTTCACTTGATTTCACTTTCACGTAACGTTAATGTAAAATTAGCGCTTTACACTTTAAATCTCATTTATAAACTCTGGTTTATAATAAACCCTTTTATATCTAAATCTCCTTAATTCAACTGACTAAGTAACATTTATTTCGAGCTATTGTATTCGCTTGGAAATTTCTTTTTAACTTCATTATAAAATTTCGGGTTTTAAATATAAAACCTGTTCATAAATTCCTTTCATCATTTCACTGGATTTTCATTTCGACCTCGATTACTTTTGAAAAGTAATTTTCTAAATCATTATTAATTAAAATAATAATTTATTTCGATTATTTACTACTTCAGTAGTTAAGTCTTTATTTACCTAAGTAAATGGTAAATCTCTTTAAAAACCTTATTTAAATTTAACCAGTATTCATTAACTATTTTAATCGAAACACATCAATTTGATAATCAATTTCAATTCAAACTGGTCGATTTAATTATCTCAAAAACTCGATTATCTCCTTAACCAATTCTAATTGTCCTCACTTTAAATTAATTAAAAATATAATTAATTTAAATAATTCCATTAATTGTTTCTTTACTAAATAATTATCAAAATTTAACCATTTGATTCATTTCTTGTTCTCATACTTGTAAATCTGATTAACATCAGAATTTACTTTGTAAAATAAATTATTTACAAATCGAAGTCTTAAATAGATAAAATATTTATTTCTCTTTAATAACTTTTATTCAAAATAATATATTTCAAAATCTAACTCCAGTTATAAAATAATTTTTATAACTTCATTTCTATCGACTCACCTGAAGGTGAATCAATATTTGTGAAATGATTGGTTTTATAGGCCATACGCTGCCAAATACTAAACCAATACCGCCCATTTGTTTAAACAAACAGATGTTGAAGATTCAATAATCAACACTCAAATCAATCACCCCAAACAGGACAGTTCATGTATGATAATGTGAAAGTAAATAAATAATATATTTAAGGAATCCGGTTGGATCCCTCCAACCAGTTCTTCCCTGTATTCAAAATGGTTATCCAGAATCAGATCATATCAGTTTCATTTAACTGATAACAATAAATAACGATCATTTAACATCAATCACAAACAATACAAACAGTTCAACCATTTAGAACACATTTATTTTATAAACGTGACCAACCAAGGTGAGTTACCTTTATTGGAACCAATCGTTAAAAATAACAAATTGGTATTTCACTGAAATTAAATGATGGTTTAATTTCATCTTTTAAATCACCAAATAAATTATAACTAGCAAACAGTCAATCATTGGCAAGCAGAGCACACAAAATAAAAACCCAATTTATGTAAAATATAAATGGGAAACTGAGTGAGTTTAACTCACCTTTGTTTCATCTATCTCCGAAGATGTCCATTTTAATTAAATTAAACTATTGTTTAATTCAATTAAAGATTCCGATTGCTCCCAGCTTCGTCCATGCAGACTCCAAAATGCAGTGTTCCTCACTATGGTCTCCGTGCACTTGTTTGGATCAGTTAAGATATGCACAAGTCATAATCAATTCAATTATATGATTTAACTAAAGGGATCAATTTTCTTAATTGAATATTTATAAATTAATTTTGGTCTTAATAATGTTACTAAGACCTCAAGAAAATCTCAATCCCATTCATGTTGGCATCATTTTCAGTTCTTATATGCTCCTGTACTGCACAGTCTTTTTTTCATTCTATACCTATGGTAATAAAGGTATGATTAATTAAAATAAATATAAATAGATTAATTAGTGTTAAAACCCGTATTTACGATGTTAACAACGGGTCGACCAATTCCTCTCTGTTACTTCTTTCCATTCATTTGAAATTTGATTCCCAGAAAACCTGTAATAGTTCATGTTTAAAATCATAATTTAACTATAGTTAAGTCCTTAACCACAATATAAATAAAGGCTAATTACGTTTACAATTCATTTCATCAAATGGTTCCATTATCTTCCAGTTTGATTCTTCCATCCGTCAAAGATTGCCGCTCCAACACTGTGACGGCCCGCCCCGCACCAACCGACATTTACTCCAAAGGTGCGCTGTACACATGTCCAGTTAGCACGGAATGGGTCGTCAGAAGGAAAAGGAAGAAGGAAATGAACTAACAAGGAACCTGTAGAATGTCTCACAGCGCATAGAACAAAATATAATAATAACATATTTGACATAAAACAGGAGAGACAGTGCATAAGCTGAAACCCAAAACTAAACATCATGGCAGCGGAAATTCAAAATACAGCTTATTGCAACTTTCAAACTGTCTCAAAGCAAAAGCAAGATAAAGGAGGTACACTACAAATGCCCAAGTAGCGACCACCAACGACACAGGGAGAATGTGTATATATATATCATACGTGGAAGCCTCTTGCCCGCCTCCGGATCAGCTACTCACGCACCACCAACTAACCTGTCTCTAGTCTTCTCGTATGAGCACCCAGAGTAATAAGAGGAGACATAAAACTCTGGGTCCGACATAAAGCCTGGTATGAGCGATAAGCATCTAAAGTGAACAATAACAGGTAGACTAAAACATACCTGAACCTGGACCTGCAACCAAAGAGTTAGCACTACATACTGTACAACACTCTAAGGTACCATATCAAACAGTGTAAAGATACGGAGGTGGGGGAGGTGTGCATGTCATAGTGATGGAAAACAATCAAACATAGCATCCATCCTCACATCTCTCACTCAGTGCGTAAAGCATACGATATTCACCACTTCGATCACCCAACATACCTTGCTACGATCACTCTGCCCCATGAAGTCATAAATGGCTTCACTGCACTGATAACATAACCACTAATTCCTCGCTATGTCCACTTTCCCCATGGAGTTATTCACCCCATCTGCGCTGGCTCATAGCCTTACCAATCCTTACTATGTCAACTTGCCCCATGGAGTTGTTCACCCCATCTGCGCTGGTTTATAGTCTTACTACGCATCACCTTGCCCCTCGGGTCATAATGACCCTACTGCACTGATAACGTAGTCTTGCTACCATCACCTTGCCCCTCAGGTCATAATGACCCTACTGCACTGATAAGTAGCCCATCATCCATTTTTAGTGGTGAATCGAAGTTATGAACGTCGACAACTCCTTAGCACACGTCCCGCAGCAAAGTCCAACCATGAAGTGAACTCATCGGTTTCCAACTGGATCCTGAGCTCTAACTTCCCATATTGGACTACCTTTGCATCTCGGGTTATTGGTCAATACTGGGTCGGGTCGGGTTCCCTTCAAGCCATTGGTTCAGATCGGGTATCCTCCTTTGGGTCGGTTCTTCTTCTGGTACGGTTCGGGTGTTTCTCCTCGGGTCGGGTCGGGTGCCTCACTTCGGGTCGGGTCGGGTGCCATCTCCCCTCTAGTTCGTGCTTCCGCTCCGATCCGACTCCTCATTCCTCACGTGCTTCGATCCGATCCATCCTCCTCTATCCGCTCTGATCCCTCCTCCTTAATCCAATCCGATCCCAGTTCAGTTAGCGTGGCCTTCCTTTTTGCCAATTTTCCCAAGTGTCAGGTTCCGATCCGATCGAATCCCTTGCCCAGTTCAACATATCCGATCCGAGCCCCATATCCGATCCGATCCGAAACCTGCACTGCTTTCTGAAATTGTTCCAGCAAGTGTTTACACCATTCGACGACGTTTCCAACCATTCTAACTATTGAAATCAATCACAAAGCATTTCATACAGTCATATCAACATGCATAATCAACCACAAACATCAAAACATCAATATGATAGGTTAAAATGGATCAAACATACCCCAAAACCCCATATTTTCACCTTAAGCATGTTTAGGTGAAACTAATAATAGGATTAGCAAAACTTAACCAAATTAACCCAAATTCATATCAGAGGTCTAAAACATCATTTAGGAATTTATGAACATTTTTCCCGAATTTATTAGTGTATAAATTCGCTAATTAACACTAATTACCCTTAATTAGCCATAACTAGTGCAAAACTATGCAAATCACTCACCTTAGCCACAAATAAACTAAGATCTGAAATAAATCTCTGATTTGATGTGAATCCCAATGCTAAACAGCAGCTCCAATGTTGCTTTGGTGTAGATCTTCCTTGATTAGAGGTTGCTAAGCCAAATCCTTGACCAAAAGGTGATTTGGAGGTGATTTAGAGGTTGGAGGCCATTTTTAGGGTTCCTTGGTGATAAGTGGAGGCTAGAAAACTGAAATGGAATGATCCTCTATCTCATTTCAGCCTTCCCATAACACTAATCCCGAAATGGGTTATGGGCCTATCCACTAATCACCCAATTTGACCCGGTTAAGCAGTTTTTCACCCTCCAAACCTTATTTCAGCCGTATCTCCCAAACGGTAAGTCCGTTTGGCTATTATGACCACTCTACGGAAAGGTAAACCATCAAACGAATCCAATGGAAGTGGTTTCAGGTCAAAATTCCTTTCCAGTCAAAAGTTATGGCCAAAACAGTACCAACTAAGGGCAAAATGGTCATTTAAAAATCGAAAAAAATCTTGAACATGGGAAATGACTCTAATGGATGTTTACCAAAGTTACATGACCATACGACTTCATACGGGAAAGAAATAAATATTCTACAATCCTATGATGTGTAGAATACAGGTCGTTACACTCTCCCCCCCTTAAGAAATTTCGCCCCCGAAATTTCCTAATCACAACACACACAAAGGTTCCCGCATGCCTATCAACCATAAAACAACCATCAAACATGCAAAACAAGTAAAATAAGTCTATCCTAGCATGCAGAATAACTAAGTCGCAAAGTAAATCTTACTAGGCAAAGAGTTCTGGATATGCCTTCCTAATGCTCTCCTCTGTCTCCCAAGTACAATCATTCTCGTCCTCGCCCCACTGAACCTTGACTAGCTTCACCGCCTTCCTTCGAAGTTGCTTCGTATCGTGCCCCACAATACGAATCGGCTTGCGGTTCCCAACCGCCTCGGGTTCTACTTCGAAGTCCTCTAACTGATCAGGTGAAATAGTCATATCTGAGTCGTGAACGAACTTCCTTAGTTGGGAAACATGAAATACATTGTGGACTCCCGCCATTTTCTCTGGTAAGCTAACTCTATATGCCAAATTCCCGACTAGTTCAAGAACAGGGAATGGCCCAACAAATCTTGGTGCCAACTTGCCTCCCCTGCCAAATCGTATCACGCTCTTCAACGGAGATATCTTGACAAACACCAAGTCACCAACGGAGAATTTCAAGTCTCTTCTCCCCTTATCAGCATAACTCTTCTGCCTATCTTGGGCAGCTTTCATTCGTTGCTGAATGATCTTAATCTTATCCGAAGTTTCTCTCACCACATCTGGTCCAAGCACAAACTTCTCGCCAGTCTCTATCCAACATGATGGTGAGTTGCACGGTCTTCCGTACAAAGCTTCATATAGAGCCATACCGATACTGGATTGGTAGCTATTATTATATGCAAACTCTACAAGATGCAAATGGTCATCCCATGATCCACCAAAATCCAATATACAAGCTCTCAAGAGATCTTCCAATATACGATTCACCCTCTCCGTCTTACCGTCGGTCTGAGGATGATATGCGGTACTGAGATGTAATCCTGACCCTAGATCCTCTTGTAAGCTCTTCCAAAACCCACTAGTGAACAACGGGTCTCGGTCACTCACAATGCTTTTGGGTACTCCATGAAATCTCACTACCCACTTCATATACAATTCTGCTAACTTAGCTGCCGTTCTGGTCGATTTGACTGGTATAAATCTTGCACTCTTAGTCAATCGATCCACAATTACCCAAATGCTATCATATCCCGATCTAGTTCTTGGTAGGCCATCGATGAAATCCATCGAGACTTGCTCCCATTTCCATTCGGGAATTTCTAATGGTTGCAACAAACCACTAGGCTTCTTTTGCTCGGCTTTAACTAGCTGGCAATTCATGCATTTGGATATAAATTTCCCAATGTCTCTTTTCATCCCTTCCCAGTAGTAGGTTTGCTTCATGTCTCGATACATTTTATTACCACTGGGATGTATAGTCAGTTTTGAGTGATGACATTCTCTAAGCACTTCATCTCTCAAACCATTCACGTTGGGCACAACTAGTCTTCCATTCTTTCAAAGCCATCCATCTCGATCAAGCCCATACACATTCATCTCTTCACTGTCGATGCCCATTTCTAACTTGGAGATGATTTCCAATAGATTAGGATCGTCCCTCTGGCTGGAACCAATCCGCTCTATCAAAGTGGGTCTGATCGCCAAACTAGCTAGCATAACTGGATCCAATTCGCACTTTGGTCTGAAATCAAACCCCGCGATATACTCCAGTTGCTTCCACTCAAGAAACATTGCCCCTAAACTGGCATGTCTCCTACTCAAGGCATTGGCTACCGCATTACCTTTCCCAGGTGTATATGCGATATCAAAATCATACGAAGCCAAGAACTCTAACCATCTTTGCTGACGGAGATTCAGATCTTTCTGAGAGAAGAGATATTTTAACGATTTATGATCGGTAAACAACTCAAATCTTTCTCCCAAGAGATAGCGTCTCTACATCTTCAGCGCAAACACAATCGCTGCTAATTCCAAATCATGGGTAGGATACTTCTTCTCATGAGGCTTTAGCTGTCGACTAGCATAAGCCACAACCCTACCCCGTTGCATCAATACAGCACCCAGTCCGGTACCATAAGCATTCGTGTATACCGTCATCTCTTCATTCCCTTTAGGAATGACTAACACTGGCGCATGCGTCAACTTCTCCTTTAGACTCTTGAAGGCATCTTCACACACTCCGTCCCAGATGAAGGACTGATTCTTCTTAGTCAAATGAGTCAACAGTGCTGCTATCTTGGAGAAGTCCTGGATAAACTTACGATAATATCCAGCTAATCCCAAGAAACTTCTTACATCCGTTACATTCTTGGGCGTAGGCCAATCCTGTACCGTAGCCACCTTCGCGGGGTCCACGGCAATACCATTCTCGGAAACAACATGACCCAAGAATCTCACTTCCCTTCTCCAAAAATGACACTTAGAGAATTTCACTTTCAATTGGTGTTTCCTCAACACCTCCATCACTATCCTCAAATGTCCCTTGTGTTCCTCCTCTGTCCTTGAGTAAACAAGGATATCATCCACGAACACAAGAACAAACTTATTCAACTGATCTCTAAATACTCGATTCATAAGATCCACAAAGTAGGCTGGTGCATTGGTCAACCCAAACAGCATGACCAACCACTCATGAAATCCAGACGGCGTCCTAAATGTCGTTTTCGGAACACTCTCATCCGCTACTCGTAGCTGATGAAATCCTGTCGCGAGGTCCAACTGGGAGAACACTCTTGCTCCTTCCAGCTGATCAAACAAATCATTTATCCGCGGTAGAGGATACTTATTCTTCCTCGTCACCTTATTCAACTCGCGATAGTTCACACACAAACGAAGGGAACCATCTGCCTTAGTGGCAAACACAACTGGTGCTCCCCACTCGGAGACACTCCTTCTAATAAATCCCTTCTTCAAAAGATTGCTGACTTGCACCCCGAGCTCTCGCTGCTCCCTTGGTGCCATGCGACGAAGTGGCATCACTATAGGTCTGGCATCTTTCACTAAATCAATACGGAACTCAATCTCTTGGTGTGGTGGAAGCCCGGTCACCTCCTCGAAAACGTCCGGATACTGGCCAACAACGGGCACATCTGACAACTCATCCTGCGGGTTGTCGAGGGAATTTACAAAACTAGCCATAACCCCATCACTAGGGAGGCTACCAAACACTACCCTCCACCCATCATCCGCCCTCACTGTCACCAAAAAGCCCTCACAGTCTACCACTACCCCGTATCTTTGGAGCCAATCGACTCCCAATATAATGCCATACCCAGTAAAGCCCAAAACAAAGCAATCACATACAAACATACATCCATGACTCGATAAGACCAAATTCCTGCAAATCATACTAAGGCTAGTCGAACCACTAATCGGGTTCGTCACAACCAATGGTCTATCGACTATCTCGAGTTCCAGTCCCAACCTATCTACCAGGTCACTAGATATGAAGGAACGGGAAGCCCCAGTATCAAACAAAACTCGAACTGGTACATCATAAATAGAAAGCATACCTTGAATAACAACATTCTTTCCTTTCTCTGCCGCAGTTGGGGCATTCGACGAAGAAGGAACAACATCAATAGCATATGCTTTCACAATCTGCTTCTCCTTAAGAGGTTGCGGACACTTATCCTTGAAATGTCCCACTTGACCACAGTTGAAGCACTTCTTATCCGCTGGCTTGGCCCGACAATCTTTAGCATAATGGCCCTTCTTACCACAGCTGAAGCACTCAACATCCTTCTTGCTCTTTTTCTGGCCACCTTTAGACTGGTCCTGCTTCCTCTTATTCTGAGAGTTATTCTTGCATCCACCGCCTGCTTGCGGCTTTGGCCCTTCTGCAGATGCAGCCTCAGTCTTTGACTTAGGGTAAAGACTCTCTGATCTCAAAGCCTTCCCCACAATCGATTCAAAAGTCTCATCGATGTGGTTGATAAGCCTTTCCCCCAAGTATCCATCCAAACCAGTAATGAACTTCTCATTCTTCTTCTCAAGAGTATCGATAAGAGACAATCCATACTTTGACAAAGTGTCGAACTCAGCAATATAATCAGAAACTGCCCTTCCGTTCTGCTTGAGTTCCAAGAACCTCTTAAACAACACTGACTTCTGGGCAGCTGGAATAAACTTCTCGCTAAAGCGAGCCTTGAACTGATCCCAAGTAACCTGGTCCTCTGGAGTAGCTGTTCTAATAGCATTCCACCAATTCATCGCTCGCCCTTGCAGCTGACGAGACGCTAGCCTTCTCTTCATCGCATCCTCAAGACCCAAGTCATCGAAGATACGGTCACTACTATCCATCCAGTCTTGAACATCTGTGGCCGACTCCGTCCCATGGAACGGCTTCCCACCAAGATTAGTGTAATCCTTGCACAACTTGGCGAAATCGACCCTAGGCGCCTGCACTACTGGGCCAACACCAACTCCGGGATGGGAGCTGCCCCTTGCACTTCTCTAAGCATGTCTCTCATGAGGTCAGTAAACATCGCCCTCATGTCAGCGGCATTCCCATGGTTGGTCCCTCTACCAGCACCCCTCGTATCTCGGCTCATCGTTAATCTGAAAAGGGAAACGATTAACGACCCCATAGTGGTGCTAGTGCAGTGCGACTTCATTCTTATACTACCAATGATATATATATATATATAGCTTTTGAAAACCAAAGTAATTACAAATACGCGCTCTCATATACGTACTATCTCTCCCGGGTGTCTTTCCCTAGGTTAACTACGCAACCTAGAGCTCTGGTACCAAGTGTGACGGCCCGCCCCGCACTAACCGACATTTACTCCAAAGGTGCGCTGTACACATGTCCAGTTAGCACGGAACGGGTCGTCAGAAGGAAATGGAAGAAGGAAATGAACTAACAAGGAACCTGTAGAATGTCTCACAGCGCATAGAATAAAATATAATAATAACATATTTGGCATAAAACAGGAGAGACAGTGCATAAGCTGAAACCCAAAACTAAACATCATGGCAGCGGAAATTCAAAATACAGCTTATTACAACTTTCAAACTGTCTCAAAGAAAAAGCAAGATAAAGGAGGTACACTACTAATGCCCAAGTAGCGACCACCAACGACACAGGGAGAATGTGTATATATATCATACGTGGAAGCCTCTTGCCCGCCTCCGGATCAGCTACTCACGCACCACCAACTAACCTGTCTCTAGTCTTCTCGTATGAGCACCCAGAGTAATAAGAGGAGACATAAAACTCTGGGTCAGACATAAAGCCTGGTATGAGCGATAAGCATCTAAAGTGAACAATAACAGGTAGACTAAAACATACCTGAACCTGGACCTGCAACCAAAGAGTTAGCACTACATACTGTACAACACTCTAAGGTACCATATCAAACAGTGTAAAGATACGGAGGTGGGGGAGGTGTGCATGTCATAGTGATGGCAAACAATCAAACATAGCATCCATCCTCACATCTCTCACTCAGTGCGTAAAGCATACGATAGTCACCACTTCGATCACCCAACATACCTTGCTACGATCACTCTGCCCCATGAAGTCATAAATGGCTTCACTGCACTGATAACGTAGCCACTAATTCCTCGCTATGTCCACTTGCCCCATGGAGTTATTCACCCCATCTGCGCTGGCTCATAGCCTTACCAATCCTTACTGTGTCCACTTGCCCCATGGAGTTGTTCACCCCATCTGCGCTGGCTCATAGTCTTACTACGCATCACCATGCCCGTCGGGTCATAATGACCCTACTGCACTGATAACGTAGTCTTGCTACCATCACCTTGCCCCTCAGGTCATAATGACCCTACTGCACTGATAAGTAGCCCATCATCCATTTTTAGTGGTGAATCGAAGTTATGAACGTCGACAACTCCTTAGCACACGTCCCGCAGCAAAGTCCAACCATGAAGTGAACTCATCGGTTCCCAACTGGATCCTGAGCTCTAACTTCCCATATTGGACTACCTTTGCATCTCGGGTTATTGGTCAATACTGGGTCGGGTTCCCTTCAAGCCATCGGTTCGGATCGGGTATCCTCCTTTGGGTCGGTCCTTCTTCTGGTACGGTTTGGGTCGGGAGTTTCTCCTCGGGTCGGGTCGGGTGCCTCACTTCGGGTCGGGTCGGGTGCCATCTCCCCTCTAGTTCGTGCTTCCGCTGCGATCCGCCTCCTCATTCCTCACGTGCTTCGATCCGATCCATCCTCCTCTATCCGCTCCGATCCCTCCTCCTTAATCTGATCCGATCCCAGTTCAGTTAGCGTGGCCTTCCTTTTTTCCAATTTTCCCAAGTATCAGGTTCCGATCCGATCGAATCCCTTGCCCAGTTCAACATATTCGATCCGAGCCCCATATCCGATCCGATCCGAAACCTGCACTGCTTTCTGAAATTGTTCCAGCAAGTGTTTACGCCATTCGACGACGTTTTCGACCATTCTAACTATTGAAATCAATCACAAAGCATTTCATACAGTCATAGCAACATGCATAATCAACCACAAACATCAAAACATCAATATGATAGGTTAAAATGGATTAAACATACCCCAAAACCCCATATTTTCCCCTTAAGCATGTTTAGGTGAAACTAATAATAGGATTAGCAAAACTTAACCAAATTAACCCAAATTCATATCAGAGGTCTAAAACATCATTTAGGAATTTATGAACATTTTTTCCAAATTTATTAGTATATAAATTAGCTAATTAACACTAATTACCCTTAGTTAGCCATAATTAGTGCAAAACTATGCAAATCACTCACCTTAGCAACAAATAAACTAAGATCTGAAATAAATCTCTAATTTGATGTGAATCCCAATGCTAAACAGCAGCTCCAATGTTGCTTTGGTGTAGATCTTCCTTGATTAGAGGTTGCTAAGCCAAATCCTTGACTAAAAGGTGATTTGGAGGTGATTTAGAGGTTGGAGGCCATTTTTAGGGTTCTTTGGTGATAAGTGGAGGCTAGAAAAATGAAATGGAATGATTCTCTATCTCATTTCAGCCTTCCCGTAACCCTAATCCCGAAATGGGTTATGGGCCTATCCACTAATCACCCAATTTGGCCCGGTTAAGCAGTTTTTCACCCTCCAAACCTTATTTCAGCCATATATCCCAAACGGTAAGTCCGTTTGGCTATTATGACCACTCTACAGAAAGGTAAACCATCAAACGAATCCAATAGAAGTGGTTTCAGGTCAAAATTCCTTTCCAATCAAAAGTTATGGCCAAAACAGTACCAACTAAGGGCAAAATGGTCATTTAAAAATCGACAAAAATCATGAACATGGGAAATGACTCTAATGGATGTTTCCCAAAGTTACATGACCATACGACTTCATACGGGAAAGAAATAAATATTCTACGATCCTATGATGTGTAGAATACGGGTCGTTACAAACACGCACAGCTCCCTGTCCCAAAACATGATTTAATTAAAATAATAAACCTATAATTAATCCTTAATTATATGCTTAAATAATACTAATTATGTTTGGTTGGAAAACCCAACCCTGTTTTCTTCATCGTTCTTACTTTTACTGCTTCGTTCTAGACTTCGACATCAGCACACCTTGTGAAATCACCGTCGCCTCCTATTCCGATTGCCGGAGCCCCATCTCAGACCTCCAGCAGGCGCGCCAGCGCCTACTATCCTCCATCCAAACCTCGATTGATCTGATCACCCCTCCTGCCTGCAAACTCGGCTCAAGTGCCGTGCCTTCCTGCCTCAATTATGGCCTCCACAAACACCCAGTTCACATCGCCACCGTTCAACATATCGATCTCAGCTAGCACTTCCAGTTTATAGTTGAAACGTTTATAAAAGGATGGATGGATCGGAAGTTTAGAGGAGAAAAGTATTGGACATTTTCTGCCATTAAAAAGAAGTGGAGGCATGATATAATTTTTGTTGACCAAAGCAGTTTCATTGACGAGGGTTTCCAGCATATGAGTGATGTATATATATAGTGAGGGATCGAATAATATTATTTTATTATTCACGAAACTTCGTCGTAAAGTAACATGGTAAAACCACTACAAACGACTTCTGTCTTCTGATAAAAAAAACTAATCTTAGTGTAAAAAGATATTCCGAACCCAATGGGACAAGTTTCGTCGAATTCCGAGGTCATATGAAAAAATTTCCTTTATAAAACCAGAAATAAACACGCATTTAATTTTTCCACGATCACCAGATAAATCAAATCAACCTGAAACTTTGAAATCTTACAATAAATTTTCAGTACGAACCCAACGGCACCAATTTCGTCGCATTCTGAGACTGTTTCCCCGGTAGGCTATTTTTAACACGCACCGCAATGCCATTCTGAACACCAAATTTGCCGGTCTCTAAAAATAACAAATTATATACCTATCCTGACTCTAATCGACGATACGAACTCAACGGGACTGGTTTCGTGGCCTAATTCGATCGTCTGCTCGAGTTACGCCCAACCATCCCTTTATTTAGTTAAATACGCGCTATAGAAAATGAACGGGCGTTTTCAGCTACCGTGGTCACATACGACATCGGTTTGCCACGCCATTCAACACCGTACAATAATTTAACGATACGATTCCAATGAAACTGATTTCGTTGAAAACAGATTTCGTTTGCAAAATGGCCATTTTAAAGGCCAATAACAATTTCCATAACATTTTTTTCAAAATTTGATTTAGCCATAACTAGCAATCTATAACACGAAATCTGGATTTTTCTCTTTCATATAAAAATTATCATGAACACGCTTCCAGCGTTTCTTGTTTCACAGAAATCCGACTTATATCGGATCCTGTATATTCAGTTGAAGTTCAAAACTCGAATTTACGAACTGCACGCCATTTTCAAGCTCGATTTATAATTATATAAATATATAACATTCGAACTTCGTTTAAATAACGAATTAAATATTAAATTCCATCGATATTCCAAATAAAATATTTAAAACTAATTTAAATATCCAGATTCAAAAGGGTTGAAAAACACGGGTCGTTACAGTTACACTATGGAATTTATATATATTTCATAATATAACCTGAGTAATGCTGAGAATTTCTTTGCTAACATGGAATTAGCTATTGATCAAAATCCAGAAGATATTATATTGTATGAAAATTACCTGCAGGAAAAAACAGATTATCGAAGGGTACAGAATTTTTTTTTGATGGTTTCAAATAGCAAGCTAAAGTGTCGTGGCTGCATCAGGGAGATACTAATTCAAAATTCTTCGATGCTCGTATGTCGAATAGTAGATTTTTTAACCATATTAGAGCATTAATGGATCCAAGAGGAAATCTAATTTTTAAACCAGACGAAATTGTAGCTGTGGCTATAAGCTACTTTACTGAATTGTTCAATGGTCCTAGTACTACTCCTATTCAAAGCTTTCAGCCAATTGCAACTATAAATGAACAGGGACAATATTTTCTTATAAAGGAAGTGTCAATGCAAGAAGTCAGAGAAGCTTTATTCTCTATAAAAGAAGACACTAGTCCTGGCCTTGATGGACTAAATTCAAAGTTCTTTAGAGTTCATTGGGAAGAAATCAAAGGTGAGTTATTGGCGGCTATATTAGATTTTTTCTGCTTAGGTAAATTGTCTAAATCCATGAATCACACTTTCATAACTCTGATTCCTAAAAATGAGAGACCAAGTGACATTACTCACTATAGACCTATTTCATGTTGTAATGTATATTACAAAATTTTTGCTAAAGTGTTGTGTAATAAAATGAAGCATTTTTTGCTATTTTTAATCTCTGAAAATCAAAGTTCTTTCATTAAGGAAAGGTATATTTGAGACAACATACTATTGGCTCATGAACTCTTAAGAGACTTCAAGAAGAAGGGTCTGCCTAAGCTTTGTGTTAAAGTAGACCTATAAAAAGCATATGATAGAGCTAGTAGAGAGTATATTTGTAACATCATGCATTACATGAAATTCCCAGTTCATTTCATAAATCTTATTTATGAATGTATGTCTACGGCTACTTTTTCAATCTTGATTCAAGGCATTCCAAAGGGATTCATTTCATCAACAAGAGGAATACGTCAAGGTGATCCTCTTTCTCCATACCCCTTTGCTATTTCTATGCAGTTTTTCTCATATTTAATGGATGAAGCAACTTATAGAAAAACATTTCAACCCAGTAGCAATATTCGGCCAACAATATCTCACTTACTATACGTTAATGATTTAATGATTTTTGGGAAGGCTAATACTCAAAATGCAGCAACATTGAAGTCGGTTTTCAACAAGCTTAGGGACCATGCAGGCTTACAAGTTAATGCTATTAAAACCAAAAAAAATTAGTGTCTCATAAGAAATGATGATGATATTTTAAGTATTCTTGGATTTGAGCAAGGCCGTCTACCTATAAAATACTTGGGAGTTCCTATCTCATCAAATTATCTACACTATGCTGAATGCAATGAATTGATTCAAAAGGTGCAGAATAAGATTCATGAATGGGAAACCAAGTTGCCATCCTTTGCAGGTAGGGCTGAACTTGTAAGTTGAATTATTACCCCTATTATTTTGTATTGGTTGTTCATATATCAGGTCCCTGAACAAACTTGAGATAAACTACAAGTTTTATGCTCTGATTTTTTCTGGGGAGGTTCTGCATATAAAGTGGCTTGGAAGGACTTATGTAACCAAGAAAAGAAGGAAGGGTTGGTCACAAAAGTTTTATAGAGTTAAAAAAAGCTACATGCATTAAACTATTATGGAAATTTCTAGCAGGAAATTCTTTGTGGAGCAAATGGTCTTCTAATAGATATTGTAAAGAAAAGCATTTATGGACATTACCTATAGATAACAACGTGTCATCAACGTGGAAAGCTATGTTAAGGCTAAGAACAAGACATAAACAGCTATTCAATAAAATCATTACTAATGGTGAAGAAACTTATCTTCAGTTTGATCCCTGGATTAATTGCAGCTATTTAGAAGACTTTCTAGGGCATGATATGCTTATATGATGGGTAATGCTAACCATAAAATCAGTTCTATCATTAAAGATGATGTTTTGGATCCAAATATCCATCCTTCCACAAGGGAATTGATTAATGAAATTAATTCAATTCAAATTTTCCCAATAAAAGTCATGATTCCTATAAATGGGGAAATGGTGGTTCCTTTTCATTTCATCAAGCACGGGAAAATGTTAGAGTTCATGGTGAAAAAGACAGTGCATTTGATGTTATTTGGCATAAGAAGTATAGCAATAGAATGTCTTTTATCTCTTACCTTGCAACTATGGGAAGATTGAATACAATGGATAGAATTGCTCGATTTGGCAATGCTTCAAACACTTTATGTCCTCTTTGTGAAATTCTTCCAGAAACAATTCAGCATTTATTTTTTGAATGTGAATTTTCTTCGTTTGTATGGCTTTCATTAAAGCAAAAACTCTCTCTGTCTGTTATAATTCATCCAAGCTTGAAGGAAGAAGCCGGATGTATTAATTCTACATTTAAAAAGATGGATCAGTTATGAGATATTTCTTGTGGTGTTTTTACAGTATCCATTTTATGATTTGGAAAGAAAGGAATTCTAGAGTATTTCAAAATCAAAGATCTTCGACAATAACCAAATTGAAGTTAATTGAAAGAGAAGTGAAATATCTGGTGAGTAAGAATGGAAGTAAATCAGAGAGTAGCTTGACGAATTATGAATTTTAGACCATTGGGGAGTTGAATTGTTAGACACTGGATAGAGAAGAAAGTAGTTTGCATGGAGATGATATGAGCCTTTATGGGTTGGAAGTGGGCTTATGTTTTTACGTTTATTCTTAGTATTGCTGGCTATTTTTTAGTGTATTTCCTTTTGTATTTGTGTAACAGCCCGCACCTCCGTTCACGTAAGATATTGTCCACAACTTAGCCACCGTATAGGTGTGGGGTTTTGTTCCTCAAAAGGCCTCGGCATTAGTAAGAGATGGGCTCTACTTTATAAGTACCCACTTCACACAGGCTTCCACGATGTGGGACTTAGGGGTGTTACATTCTCCCATCCTACAGAGCACAACGTCCCCGTTGGCTTACAAACACCTCACCTAGGCGCTGTGGTCCACACAGGAGCCACAATTCCGGCTGGGTATTAGCTCCGATACCACTGTACCAGCCCGCACCTTCGTTCACGTAAGATATTGTCCCCAACTTAACCACCGTATAGGTGTGGGGTTTTGTTCCTCAAAAGGCCTAGGCATTAGAAAGAGATGAGCTCTACTATATAAGTACCCACTTCACACAGGCTTCCACGATGTGGGACTTAGGGGTGTTACATTCTCGCCTTCTACATAGCCTTTAAATCGATCATAAACCATACAGTTCTGAACCAAAAGTTGGAAATCTTCGAGTACTTTAACTTTGGGAATACAACACATCAGAACAGATAACAACAAATTTTTATTACATCATGATAAAACAACATCAGAGTACAGAATATCAGAGTACATTAGATGAATAATACAACGGAAAATTAAATTACAATAAATGTAATACACTGCAGCGGAATAAATAAACTGATACAGCGGAAGTCTATCAATGCTCTAGACACAGCTCTAAGCTTCGATCCAGAATCCTGCTCAATATATCTACAAAATAAGCTACTCGATTTCCCGTGTGGAAAAGAGGGCACCCGAGTTTGCAAAGTGAAATAATCTACGGGTCAGTCATGTGACTGGTGTGAGAAATCTTTACTTAACTTAACTAGTAATAAGGCTAATCACAGGAACACGCCGCTAACATGGAACGGGTTTATTCCATTAGATTGCCGGTGCATGAAATAAAGTAAATCATTAAAACAACGCAATGCTTTTTAGAAAAATGAAACCATTATAAGACTCAGGTCCCATCACACAATGCAACACAAGCAGGAGGATAGAGTTTTACCTTATAATGGTCAAAAATGCCTGATACGATAAAACAGATTTGATATTACTATTAGTGTATATATGTTTTAAAAACATTTCAATCATAATGTATTAATCATAGACGACATAGCTACCACATACTATGTTGCCATACTAGTTCTACAATCAAAACTGCATGGTGTCGTATTGGAAATTGGGTTTCCATCATGAGTGAAGGCTAGGGACGATCTTCTAACCGATTCGAGACGCTCTAGCAATGCCTTAGGATTCGGACGCTGGCGAACCCTTGGATATAGCAGGGTTGGTCCACAAATACTTTAGTGGATTGGTTATGCTTGAACACACACTCCCCGATCCTATTGGACCTATAAATTGGCCATTGGCGACCAATAAAAATATCCGAGGTGCCTCAAAATCCATCAACCACATAAGTAAAATGTCGGGCCTTGTAAAAACCTAAACACTACTTCTAGCAAGAAAGAAACGTGTGCACTCCCTGCGTTCCCTTGTCCCGTTTTTGACTCTACTGGGGTGTGAGGCTCGCGAGGTAACGAAATACACAAAGCTATGCCTAAATATACTGTGCTTTGACCATCATCCACAAAGCTCTGCTTTTCAACAAAGCCTTGATCAATTGCATCTTGGCATGCCATATTGACAGTCCATACCATGCGATCGATAACTACCAATATATAACCTCTGAGCTCGTGCATCTCAGAGAATGGTGTTAAGCAAGAGGATAAATTCTCTGCCACTACAGAAATATATTAATAGATATTAATTTAATTACACGGCATGAAATTCAATGTCGGACACACATCCATTTACAAGTCCGTTCTGGGTCTGAACGAAACCGGAGTCACCTAGGTGCTCGCATATCCGGACGATCAACAAGTACGTCCAGACAAACTACCACTATTAACCCTTTGCTGGGAGCGACCCAATGCCAGGAATCAGTAGTTGTCCATTCGATGTGAAGATCGCCAGTCTTCATCCACCATCTTCAATGTCTTCGACTTTTAATCATCATAGTAATTATTCAGAATGGGTTAAACCCGGTCTTTCCAAATAACTCACGTATTTTTATAATTAAAAATTCAAGTGTTATAAGGACACATTCAACGCCTCTTTCCAATTCAGAATATTCTTTAAATAAAATATTCATATTATTAGAGAAAGGTTCCCACTAATTTTATCAAAGATAAATCTTTCAAATTTATTCTTAAATCTTATTTTCAAAGATTTATTAAATTCCAATTCAGTTTAATATCCAAAATCATTACTTTACGATTATTCCAATTTAAGAAATACATTTTATTTTTAACTGGGTTAAAGAATCAATGTCATTCAGAAACATTGTTCACGATAAACTCAAAAATCATTTCCAAATAAATAAATATAAATTGAGATACCAATAATCTTAGTTGAAAGATTTATTCTTTATTTCAAAGAAATTCTTTGTTTTAAAAATATTCTTTATATAAAAGATATTCTGAATTGGAAAGAGACTCAATCATTTACCATATAACTTTGGTTATATGGATTTCATGCATCGTATGTAAATGACAACAATTGATAAATAATCATCAAACCATTCATTCAACATCCAGAGTGAAGTTCACAACTGTGCGAGCATTAAAATGAAATAATAACGCTCACCGCAGCCTGTCAATCTATCGATTGACATACAAATAAATATTGGGACTAATGTATATCAATTATCATCCCAATACCCATGTGGGGTTGTCAGCCAACAACAGTACATATAAATAAATAATTGGTTAATGAATTTAACCAATTTTAATATTACCAACATGTTGATGATAATGAACAAAAACAAGATATTATATTCCTAGCGTCGAATAAAAATATATTTTACTCGTATAATTTCCTTATACTTTGAAAATGTTTAATAAACTGTAATTTACTTATATAACATTATTGCTAATGCCAAATAAAAGATAATTTCCCCTATACTTTATTTGGATGTTATTATCCTTAACTTTAACACATAAAAGACATATTCCCATTTGTATATGTATTCAATGTATAACCCAACACATAAAAATGTTTATTATAAAGTGCATACAAATTCTAATGTATGCATTAACATATAGAAATGTCACTTTAACTTACCTATACATTCTATTGTATGTTTTGACCAAGAATATGATTCTTATATTTGAATATAAATTATAATGTAATTTTGCAAATAAGAATGATTTTTTTAATATTTGCATATAAATTCTATGGTGTGTTATGCAAATAAAAATGGTTATTATATTTCAATATAAATTCTATTGTATGTTATGCAAATAAAAATGGTTATTATATTTGCATATAAATATCATCTCAACAAAATGTATAAGAAGTTCCATTTTGCTGA
This sequence comes from Allium sativum, assembly GCA_030737875.1. Lineage (NCBI taxonomy): Eukaryota > Viridiplantae > Streptophyta > Magnoliopsida > Asparagales > Amaryllidaceae > Allium > Allium sativum. The sequence goes on along the minus strand of CM060919.1, from coordinate 515,469,580 downwards.
CAATTCTATTTTATCAAACTGGATACTTCTATGGTAACCCAAACCTATTTTACAAAAATGCTATTTGTGTTTAACTCTTTCATTTAACAAAATTGTAATTTTTGTCTTAATTCAAATCTAATAAACAAAAGGTAATTTTTGTTTCAACTATTATATTTTTAACGAAAGTAAATATTTTTGATAGAAATAATTATTTTGGTTCAACTAAGCTATTTGTCCAAAATTGGGTATTTTGATTCAACTAGTCTACCTTGACAAAAGTACATATATTGACAAAAATATGGTTTGCTTTAACTAATCTATTTTGTCAAAAATGGATATTTTGACAAAATGTGTATTTTGACTTAACTACTCTATTTCAACAAAACAACAAACCTGATGACTTTGTTTTGTTGACAAATCTAATTCAACAAAACAAATATAAGTGATGAGTTTGTTTTGTCGACAAAATGATAATGTTTTGTTTTAGCCATTACAATTTGACAAAAGTGACCAATTGGTTTTAACTATGACAATTTTGACAAAAGAGACAAAATGGATTTAACTTTAGTAGTTTGACAAAAGCGACAAAATGTATTTGAACTATCGTAAACTGATAATGGTGAATGTTTTTACTTCATTCCTTTTAAGTGACACAAATATGAATATTTTGTCTCATTCCTCTAAAATGACAAAAGTGAATACATTTGTCTTAACATTTTAAAATGACAAAATTAAATAATTTTGTCTCATTCTATTTAAATGATAAAAATGTAACCATTTGTATTGCAACAAAAGGACAAATAAACCTTATCTATCTATTTACCCTTTTTATTGAAGCTAAGATGACACTAATTTTTTTTTAATTCTAATCTTTTTATTATGACCTATGATGAAAATAAAAACATTTTATCTAATTTAAAAAAATTACAACAAAGATGACATCATTTTATCATAATCTTTTTATTTACTCTTGTTTAAAAGTAAAAATTATATTTTTAATCCTATTCTTTTATTTATATCTAAAATGTAATAAAAGTGTAACATCTTAAACTATGCTTTTTATTTGCATCTAAAATGAAAATAAAAAGGTAATATTTTAATTTATTATTTATTTGCATCAAAGAATGCAAATAAAAATACAACTTTTAACTTCATGTTTTATTTGCATCGAAGAATGCAAATAAAATTCAACTTATAATTCAAGGTTTTATTTGCATCTAAATTTGTAAATAAAATGAAACTTCTAATTCACTATTTTTATTTGCATCAAGGAATGCAAATAAATATGCAACTTCTAATTCAATATTTTATTTGCATCAAGGATGCAAATAAATATGCAACTTCTAATTCAATATTTTATTTGCATCAAGGAATGCAAATAAGTATGCAACTTTTAATTTCATAGTTTATTTGCATCAAAGAATGCAAATAAAAATTCAACTTTTAATTCCATGGTTTACATGTTTTGACAAAAATGACTATTTTTATTTCATATAAAATGACAACAAAAATGTTACTTTCAACTTCCCTGTTTTATTGCATAAAAATTGTAAATAAAATGCATCTTTGAAATCTATTCTTTTAATTACAATATAGTTCTTTTATATCAATTCTTTTCATTATAACTAACTTGAAAATAAAAATGTTATTTTAAAACTATTCTTCCTAATGAAAAACATATTACATAAAAAGGTAATCTTTTAATCCTACTCTTTTTAATGAAAGCATTTTACATAAAAATTAATCTTTTGAATTTCAATCTTTTGATTAGAACAGATTTTCCATAAAAATGTAATCTTTAATGTTTGATCTTTTACTGAAACTAACTACCTTAAAAATATAGTCTTTTACTTCTACCCTGTGATAGCCCGTAACTTCCCCGGTAAGGAAAGCCCGGATTACCTTGAGAACACGACCAATCAGAACGCAAACAGAAGAACATTTCATTGTTATTTACAACAATTCCATCAGATTACAAGAATATACAGAGTATGAATAAATATACATTCGACAAATATCAGAGATTACAATAAATTACATAGCAGCGGAAAAATAATACAAAACACAACTGAAAGTAATACACGGATACAGAGCTTTTCGAGCATCGTTCCAGCTGTAAATCAGGATCCTGTGAATATAAATCTGCAAAACCAAAACTACTAGCTGCCCGTGTCGAAAATAAGGGCACCCAGAGTTTATTTTAAAACAATAAACTCTAGGTCAGTAATGTGACTGGTGTGAGAACTAAAATAGTTATTTAAAACTTTACTTTAAAAGGGAGTAATTCAAGGGACCACGCCATATAACACGGAATGGGTTTCTTCCCAAGAACACTAGTGCATATAACAAACAACGCAATGCTTTTTGGAAAAATGAAGCTATTATAAGACCCAGGTCCCATCACACAATGCAACGCAAGCCGGAGGATAGGGTTTTCCCTTATAATAGCCAAACATGCTTGGTACGTTAAAACAAATCATTTGATACTATTATAAGTGTGTAGTGTCAAAACAATTTCAATCATAAATATCAATCATAGACGACATGGGTACCATATATCATGTCACCATACTAGGCTCTACAAATAAAACCGAAATATCTCGTATTGGAAATTGGATTTCCGTCATGAGTCGAGGCAAGTGGCAAGCTCCTCTCCGCTTCGAGACACTCTAGCAAATGCCTCAAGACTACACACTCAGGGTAACCCTTGGATGCTTCAGGGTCGGTCCACACTTACGTTTGTGGATTAGTATTCCTGAACACACGTTTCCCGGTCCTAACAGACCTAAAATCGAGGCGCCTCGCATTCCAACAACCACATAGGTAAAAATAATATAAATGTCTGCTAGTTTAAGCACTGACACTAGCTCTAGCTAGAAAGAAACGTCGTGTTCTCCCTGCAGTCACTATCCCATTTTTAACTCATACCGAGGTGTGAGGCTCGCGAATCCACGCTATACACAAAGCTATGCCACGTAGGCTGTGCTTTGATCATCAACCACAAGACTTTGCTTTTCAACAGAAGCCTTGATTATTTGCCACTTAGGCATGCCACATAGGCAATTCATGCCATGCGACTGATGTCCATCGATATACAACCTCTGAGCTCGTACGTCTCAGAGAAGGGCGTTAAGCAAGAGAATAAATTCTCCGTCGCCAAACAGATGTATATTTAATAGAGATCAATCAGCATAGAATAAAATCCAATGTCAGACACACAGTCCATTTACAAGTCCGTTCTGGGTCTGAACGAAACCGGAGGCACTTTCTTTGCATATCCATCAATCTCCAAGTACGTCTGGACGATCACCAACTGATTCCCTCATCTTGGGTGTACAGCCCAATCAAGATCATCAGTAATCACTCAAACGATGTGAAGACTTCCTGTCTTCAACCATCGTCTTTCTCTTCGACATATCGTCGAATCGGTTATTAAGAATGGGTATAAACCCAGCCTTTCTGAATGACCCGCGTATATAATAAACAAATGTTACACAAACACAACATACGCCTCATTCAAATTCATCAGTCACTAACCGTAAATTAATAAGAGAACAATTCCCCAAATATTAACCCCGAAGGCCGAAACCAACATCAGATCAATACCCAGGAAACCATTCTTCTTAGCTAACCTACAGTTAGTTTCTAAATTTCACATTCTTAGGGAAAGGTTCCGATTAATTTTATCAAAGATAAATTCTTTTAAATTTATTCTTTGATGTTCCTTTGGATTTCATTTCAAACCATGTTAAGGTTTTCCAAACTAGTCGGGATTAGCGAACCACACAGAAGTAATTATTTATTTTATTTCCCAATCCCAACCTATTCATCCCATGAAGCAAAACTGGTAATACTCCATATCTAACACTACGGTGTTATCGGTAAAATTAATTACCATTTCACGTTCAAATCTAATTAAAGATTTAACTATCGCTTTGGAGCAAAACCGGTGATACTCCATTCTCGATCACTTTCCAAATTAAAGATTCATTAAAACTCTAATTCAGTTTTAATCTCGAAAATCATTTCTTATTGATTATTCCTAGCTAAGAAATGAATCTTATCTTTAACTGGGTTAAAGAACCAATGTCCTTTAAAACACGGTTCACAATAAACCCAAAGTCACATTCCATTGTTAATCAGGTTAAAGAACAAGTGTTATTTAAAACACCGTTCACGATAAACCCAAAAATCAATTTCAATTCAATTCCAATTAAATCTAAATAAAAAAATTTAATCTTTTTCTCAACTGGGTTTAAGAACAGTGTTAATGAAGACACCATTCACGACAAACCCAAATCACGTTTGATATCAAATACAAGGCTCTTAATAGAAAACGTAACACCCCGTAATTTTATAACATTAAAATTCACAAATTAAAGTATACTTAATTTTTAGAAAAGAATTAAGTGAAATGGGTTGCGCAGAGAAATATATATATATATATTGATATATATATATATATAAATTAAAAATTAAATAAATAAATATGCGAAAAAAATTAAAAACAGCGAATTGGGAGGGGGAATAACCGAACCGGCCCATTTTTGAGGTCGACCCAAGCCCTGTTGGGTCGACTAGGGGTTAATCCAGGGTGTTTGGCTGTCAACCCGTGGGCCAATTCGCTCAAATGCAGATTTTGCATTTGATTGTTTCTCATGGTTTAGGGTTAATCTAATGGTCCTAAATAACTTCCTACACCTATAAATACATCCTAATGCTAACCCTAAACCTAATTAAAATAGAATAGTTACCGTCATACCATCGCCATGGAAATCAACGGAGCCGCCGCCAACTAAGAAAGAAGAAAAGCAAATTCAATTCTAATTCTCTCAACCCTAAAGTAAAGCAAAACTCTCTCTTTTCTTCTCTAAATTGTGAGTATGATGATCTTAACAAGATTATTATCATTTTAATTAGGTTGAGTTATGAATGGATTATGAGTAGATGATGTGAATTATCATATATGTTGTTGTAAACCCCTTTTGCTATCATGTATATTGTAAATCCAATGTTATGTGATGATGATATCTTATATGTTGTAAATCATGCTATGATGATGTTATGTATGTTGAAAGTTTCTATGCTAAGTTGTGATGAATCATACATGTTAAAAAGGCCATGATGTTACCATCTATGCTAGTTAGTTCATATTAATTAAATCATCATGTTTGGGTTATGTTGATCTATATGACAAGTCACATATGCAAGTTAGATTGATTAGAAAAGTTATGAACATATGCCAAGACATCTATTATGACATCTAGAATTATGCTATGACATATGTGATATCCTATGCTAGTTCACACCATCATTATGTTGCCTAAAAACCCCATATGCAAGTTTATGTATAGATTTGGGCTATGATCATATCATGTAAATTGAGACATTTAACAAGTTAACACCTTTTGATCCTTAACATGTGTAGTTTATGCAAGTTTCACCCCTATTATGATTAGATTTATTTTAATTGTCTATATGTTGTGATAATTTATCTTTGTGCTAGGTGTTAGACTATACAAGTCTAGCCAATATTATGCGTTGAATAAGCGAACGTATAAACGTGGGGTAGGGGTAATATTAAGGATTTAATATTAAAAAGTTAGGGTGCAATTGATATGATTTTGCATGCCATAAGTGGATGGCCATAATTGAGTCAATCATGGACATCATTAAAAGTTGACTTAATTAATAAATTGAATAGGGAATTATTAAAACTGGGGTAAAAGATTTTAAGTGTTAATCAATGCTTAGGACACGAGGTTGGACTCGTTTGTGACGTAAACCTGCCCAGACCCGCCCGGCAAATCCAGTGGTCACAAATGTCAGCCCAATGTGAGAGGTCCTAGGCCTAAACTAAAGCATAACGGTTGCAAAGACACGAGGTTAGACTCTTTTACGGTGTAAGACTGCCCGGACCCGCCCGGCAAATCCAGCTGCCATAAATGCCAGTCTAATGTGAGAGGTCTTTATGAGGTTATGGCCTGAATGAATTAAGAAATACTTAACCAAATAAACATGTAAGGTGGGACATGGGGGTTAAGTAGGTGCCTTGGGTGGCATGAGGAATCTAGGGGGTGCCCTTAGTGGCATGTGAAATACGATTAGTAAAACTTAACCAAACACACATGTAAATGAACATGACTAAGAGGGTTAAGTGGGATATACTAGTGACAAGCTTAGGTGGGTAGCTTGTGGGGGCACATTTCGACCAGTATCCCAAACGTATCTTTGTGGGCTCGACCCAAGTCGAGGACGGGACACGCATGCTGGGTTCGACTGTAAGAGGCCAAAACGGGGAGCGGTGGCAACGCAAGTCCAACGGGTTTCATATGCGTGTGTGGACGCGGGCTAGTAGGTAAGACGTTGTTGCATCGTGTAGTTATAAGCCGTGCATTCTCAAGTTGTATCGGGTTGCCACTTTAGGGGAGTGATACACCCCACTGTGGGGCCAGCACGGGTATCTACGAGTAGGGAGCCGATCGAAAGTGGGTAGTGGGGTACACCTAGTGGAGATAGGGCAGACGGCACCTATGTAGTCAGCTAGGGGTACGTAAGGCTATTTATAAAGTTTCTATGTGAAGCAAGTGGGATCAAACAATAGGGTGACTGGTGTGGTGCAGTATAGTAATGTGCGGTGTAGTGTAGTAATCATTCGTTAGTAATTAGGTGTGCCTTTACCGTTATCTTTAACGTTATCTTAAATGCTATCTTTATCTTCCTAAGAGTTCATAGACATTTACTTGTCTTCCAGCTTATGCCTTAGTCTATTTATTTTGATAATAGTATTGTTAGAATTATCATACTCGCCAGACTTTATGTCTGACCCCCTCTATTTCTATCCTTTTTCCCCCTCCAGGTCCTCAGGTTGGGCCCAGCTCTAGTGGAGTTTGATTGAATTGCTTCATCTCTCTTTGGAAAGCTTGGACCGTTGAAGTAAAGTCCAGCTTGTTATCTTTTAATGGCTATTTATGTAATGGGATTATGTATTTTGTTTTTATGAAGATGGATATTGTACTTGGTTATGATCTATGGTTTTATGATGTAACAAACATGTTTAATTTCCGCTGCAATAAAATGAAGTTTTAGATTTCCAAGTACTATTTATTATCTTTCTTGTTGTAATTTTTCTGTTCTATATTCACTTATAACCTCCATGGAAGTTAATGCATTCCCTTTGTGAGTGACATTAATGGACGTGGGGTGTTACAGAAAATATATCGGCTTATATTCAATATCAAATTCTACGACCAACAAATATCGTATTGGAAATAACGATATAAATATATTTTTCAAATTTCCATAACAATATCTGTTTCATCACGAAATCCAACATCGAAATACTCCAAAGACAATTTTGATTCAAATCCATTCCAATTCATACATTGGAAATTCTGGTTATTTAAAACCCATTTCAAATCCAATTTATTTATTTAAAAATAGTTGGATTTTAATTCTAGTTCAAAACTAGTTCATTTCGATAAAAATCTATTTTTATCTTTTCAAATATGGAGTTTTTCAGCCCAATTTTTCCCAAATCATTTCTTATGATTTTACACAAATTATTACTATTTTTAATAATTTTATCAAGGCCCGTACAGTCGATTTCTATCAACGGCCATCGAACTGCACTTACAGCGACCTTTTCCAAATTTGATTTGGACATAATTCCAAATCCAACCGTTAGATTTCAAATTTCTAATATTCATTGGAAAGCTCTTTTCGATACGAACACAACGGTTCCGGTTTTAGCAGAATCCGACGGTCGGATCCCCCGCCACGTCAATTCGAAGTCAATGGTTAAAAATTCACGAACTGCCGCAGCGCGGCACGTTCTATTCAGGCCACTATATATATATATATATATTATATTTTGTTGATTTCCGTTTAAAACGTATTTTATAAATCGTTTTAAATTCGTTTTCGAAACGATTTCAACTTCATATTCAATTTCGAATCAAAATTGAATATTCCACATCATTGATATACAAATGATAATATTTTCAAAACGTTATATTTTGAAATCACTTCTTTTTCTATAATCATTATAAAAACGAATATAATCGATATAAATATCGTTCGCGTCAAAATAGCGCATCTCTAATCAACACGGCTTTATATTTTTCAATAACTTCGTTATTTTATTCAACAAATGAATATTTATTCTATTCAACACATGAATCTATATTTCTTACAACACATGACTAATCTCAACACATGACTACTGTCAACATATGACTATTTTTGTTATTTAATATATTTTATAAAATTATGATTTCTATCGTTTAATTCTTAATCAAACTCCAACCGTAAATTAGTAAGAGAACGATTCACTAAATATTAACCCCGAAGGCCGAAACCAACATCAGATCAATACCCAGGAGACCACTCATCTTATCTATTTCCCAGTTAGTTTCTAATTTTATATATGATAAAGATGTAAATTTTATTGTTAACATATTTCGTTCAACACATGAATCTATATTTCTTTCAACACATGACTAATCTCAACACATGAGTACTATCAACACATGAATCTTTATTTTATAATATTCTTTATTCTCCCAATTGGAATGAGGCCAATCAATTACCATATAATGTTAATTATATGGATTCCATACAACACATGTATATAATAGCAACGATAAATAATCAACCATCATCCAAAGTGCACCACACCACTGCATAAGCATTAAATATAAATAATTAACGCTTACACAGCCTATCGACCAATCGATCGACATACAACTAAATAATTGGGATTAGTGTACGCCAAATATCATCCCAACACCCGTGTGGGGTTTCAAATCAACAACACAAATTTTTATTCGTGCAGTTGGGCGACGTGTAAAATTTATCGTCCCAATCCACATCAGCCAAATCGGTGTACATAAACAAACCGTCCGGTTTGTAAATGAATATTTATTTATCCACATTCACGTTAAAAATTATATTTTTAACGATAAAATATTTTATTCAACCTATGAATATTCTATTCAGTTCACTTACACAATAAAAATGATATTTTTATTTTTCTAACTTATTTTAGAAAATTTTGGCGGCATAACGGCACGATACTAGAAACGGGACAATGCCTAGCCTTATCCCCGGTCTAATAATGGCCTGCGCCATACTTATACCAATTTTATTCAATTCCATTTCACCCAAACCAACCAAATAAATAAATCAACCACCAAACAATCAACTAAACAAACAAGTCGTCCATGGTCTGTGGACGATGGGTGTCGGGTGCTACTAAACACCGTCTACATCCTAGTATATATTTTAACTAGAAAATGAAATTTAAAGTGAGAAGTTCTCACCGACTAGCTAAACCAAACGCCACGATTCTTCTTTGTAGAAATCTTCGTTGTGCTCGCCTTTCGTTACTTTCATTGTCCGTGACCACTACATATATAAAAATCACATTTTTATATTGTTGCTATGTATATAAAAATCACATTTTTATACCGCTACTACATAGATAAAAATTCTATTTTTACACCGCTCCTATATAGATAAAAATTCTATTTTTATAACGATGTTTATATAATAAAGATCATATTTTTATCACGCTATTCTCTATAATATAAAAATCATATTTTTATTATTACAATAATATAAAAATCATATTTTATATACTTCATTCGTCAAAAACCATAGAAGCTTTAAAGCGGAGAAAACTCACATTTTTTCTAACGTCCGGATTCGTTGTTCTAGTTCCAGAATTTGCAAACGAGCTTCAATCTTCACACCATCTTTTTTTCTAGCTTAATCGCGCCATTCCGGACAACTTTCGCATACTGGTCTTCCTCCCGGAAATGTGCCATTTCGCCGGAAATCGCGAAAAGACAGCATTTTGACACTGTTTGGACAGCAGACTTTGGACGCGTTTTCCTCGACAACTCCGCAATGCAAAATGGGACTATCATATACCAAATCGAAGAGAAAATCGTGCTCTTCGACTTTGGTCTAGAGGAGTTTTGGCTAGAAATGCACGGTTTGGGAGTTAAGGGCGAAACAGTGACAGGGTGTTTTGTGCAAAACGGGAAATTAGTGAAAAATGTGATTTTTGAGGAGGAGGGGCCCACGGCCGGAGTTGGGTGGCCATAGGGTGGGCGCCGGACCTGATGGACGTGGGGGAGGCGCTGGTGGGTGGCAGCGGTGGTGGTGGGGCCCATGGTGGCGGATTTGGGTGGTGGCTTAGGTGTAGGGTTTTGAAAATTGGAAGAGGGAAAGCGGAGAGAGAGGAGAGGAGGAGAAGGGGAGGTGGAAGAGGAGCGACGGCCAGTAGGGAGGAGGAGGAGGCGGCAACACCATGGAGGGAGGAGCTCTCCATTAAATTGAAAAATGAAGAAAAGAGAGGAAGAGAGAAAGTGAGGAAAGAAAAGGAGGAAAAGTGATTATATGCTAGTATCTCGTGTATCGTCTGAACGCCGACGATCTCCAACTGCCGCGGATTTCGGACACGACATAGTAGACGTGAAGACGAGTCCAACGAAACAAGTTTCGTCGAATTCTGAGTTCGTTTGACTGTCCGTTAAAATTCTCAAAAATGCTCAGACAAGCTCTAAAAATGCTATTTTGGCGCACCATTTCTTCTATCACGCTCACATGATAACTCCAAAAATCAAGCCCTCTTGGATTTAACCATTATTAGACGATACGAATCCAGAAAAAAAGTAGAATCGAATTCTGAGGTCGTATCAATAATGTTCCTTTGTAAAATGACTGCCCGTTTTACCCTGAACTGTTTTAGCTCGCACGGCCACATACTAACTCCGTTCGACGCGCCCTTTGGAACCCAACAATGATTTGTCGTTATGAATCCATAAAAATTTATCTCGTCGAATTCTGAGCTCATATGCAAAATTTCACTTTTTAAGGGCTATGTATTGCTAACCGAAAATCCCAGCCAATTGCCACTATTCCGGATATCGGAATATATCGAAGCTTATACTTTTCGGAGTTCTAAACGGAATTTTGAACTCAATGGAAGTGGTTTCAAGTCCAAATTCATCCGTATGCAAAATATGTTTTTTTTTGGGTTATATATAATTTCCATAGTGACTATTCTGAATTTTTAACTGAGCATAACTTTTGATTCCCGTTATGAAATTTCGATTTTTCAGATTTGTTGGAAAGATATTCTCAATTAGATTCTAATATTTTTTGTTTCGTCCAAATCTGATTTATTTTGAATCCTGTACAGTCATTTGAATTTTGAAATCAAATTATCGAACTACCACGCCATTTTCAATTCCTTTTATAATATAAAATAAAATATTTATATTCTAACGACGATTTATATAAATATATACGTTCTAATTCTATTCAAAATAAATTTCTTGTCGTTATTATTTAAAATAATTCATTTTAAATAATCAAAATCCGCTAAAATCGCCAAAATAAAAATTTCTAAATTGTCTCGAATTTCCGGGTTATTACATACCCTTTTTATTGTGAAAAATTTACAATAAAAATATAATCTTTTATTTCAGTGATATGTTTGCCCAAAAATGTTATTTTATTTCACTTTACATGTTTTGACAAAAATTGACATTTTTATATAATCCTTTTTAATCTAATAATCTTAACAAATTGAAACATTTAATTCAATGTAATAATCTTACAAAGATTATATTTTTAAATAAAATGACCTTAATGACATTATGTAATAACCCGGAAATCTGAGCCAATTTAAAATTTTTATTTTGGCAATTTTAGTGAATTTTGATTATTTAAAACGAAATATTTTAAATAATAACGACGAGAAATTTATTTTGAATAGAAATAGAACGTATATATTTATTTGAATTGTCGTTTAGAATATAAAAATTAATTTATATATATAAAAGGAATTGAAAATGGCGCGGTAGTTCGATAATTCGATTTCAAAGTTCAAGTGGATGTACAAGACTCAAAATAAACCGGATATTAGCGAAACCAAAAGTATTTGAATCTAATTGAGAACATCTTTCCAAAGAATCCGAAAAATCAAATTTTCTTAGCGGGAATCAAAAGATATGTCTAGTTGAAAATTCAGAATAGCCGCTATGGAATTCTGGCCCTTAAAAATAGTCATTTTGCAGACGACCTCGGTTTTCGATGAAACCACTTTTGTTGGATCTGTGATGTCAAGTTATTGCTAGATTCCAAAATTCATAATTTTTCAAATCAATATGTGAGCATGGTGAAGGAAAACGTGTTTGACCAGTTTCAGTTGATTTTAATCGACTGGAAAATGGCCATTTTTCAAACGGTCTCAGAATTTGACGAAATAAGTTTTGTTAGGACCGTATCGTCAATACGAAGCCAGGAAATATTTTTCGGGAATTTTTAGAGTTCGCATGTAGCCCCGGTAATTTGAAATGTGTGTTCAAATTCAATATATAGGCTAAATTTTGATTTTTACGAAAACTGATCGAAACAGTCGAATCAGCCTACGATACATATCCCATTGTGTTCGGAATGGGGGTATTGAGCTATGGACGACAGTCGGTGGGTTCAATTTTGAGGTCGAAATAAAAGTCAACTTTAATGAGAACTAAAGGAGAAAAAATATATAATTAAATATAAAACCCTTTACAAAAGTAACCTCCCTCCCCTTTATTTTCTTCAGACCGAGCCCCCCCCCCCCCCCCCCCCCGTTTACTTTTCTTCAATCGAAAAAAAAATGGAGCCCCACCCCCGTCGCGCCGTCAATGCTTCGACCGCCGCCCACCAGAGAAGCCGCAGCACTCCCCCTACCCCCTCCTCTCCTCCGCGACCTCTCTCACCCCTCCCACTATCTTCTACCAGAATCCGTCCCTCTGAACCCACGCACCCACCTCCGAGACCACCTCGACCACCCACCGTGCAGCCATCAACTGACGGCCCTCCGCCCTCCTCTAGCCCCGCGCAGGCTAGCAGCCCCCCCGGTCGCTGTAAGTCCTTTTTATTTTTATTTCTTTTGTTTTGTTTTAATTTGTTTTAAATATTTAGCTTAGTTTAATCAGTTTAAAATCTGATTTCAATTTATATAAAACATGATTTAAATTCAGTTTTAAATTAATAGAAAAGTGGTGATCTTTGTTTACATAGGAAAGGTATGATCTTTGTTCATAAAAATATAATTTTTACATAAGTAGGAAGTTAAAAATATGATCTTTATATAAGTATGATAATAAAAATATGATTTTTTATATTATATAGATAATAAAAATTCGATCTTTATTATGTAGGAGATATAAAAATATGATTTTTATATTATAGAAGCATTAAAAATTTGATCTTTATGTATGTAGCGAAATAAAAATCTAATTTTTATTATATATATGCTGAAATAAAAATGGGATTTTACAGCGGTGATATAAAAATTCGATCTTTATATCAGAAGTAGATATAAAAATATAATTTTTATATAGGAAGGAGCGTTATAAAAATATAATCTTTATTGGAAGAAGAGCGATATAAAAATATATTTTTTATATAGAGAATAGCGTGATAAAAATGTGATCTTTATTATATGAACACCGTTATAAAAATAGAATTTTTATCTACATAGTAGCGGTGTAAAAATAGAATTTTTATCTATATAGTAGCGGTGTAAAAATAGAATTTTTATCTATATAGTAGCAGTGAAAAATATGATTTTTATATACATAGCAACAATATAAAAATGTGAATTTTTATATATGTAGTGGCTACGGGCAACGAAATTGACAAAAGGCGAGCACGATGAAGATTTCTACATATGAAGAGTCGTGGCGTTTGATTTAGCTAGTCGGTGAGAACTCCTCACTTTTATTTTTATTTCTAGTTTGAAATATATACTAGGATGCAGACGGTGTTTAGTAGCACCCGACACCCGTCGTCCACAGACCATGGACGGCTTGCATGCTTGTTTGTTTGATTTTGATGTGTAGTTGATTGTGTGACGTGAAATAAAATATTTATATAGTTAAAAATATTTTATAGTTGAAAATAGAATTTTTAACGTGTATTTAAAATGAAATAAATATAAACAAATCAGACGATTTGTTTATATACACACATTTGATTGATATTGATTGGGACGATAAATTTTACACATCGCCCAACTGCACAAATAAAATCTGTGTTGGATTGTTTGAAACCCCACATGGGTATTGGGATGATATATGACATACACTAGTCCCAATAATTAGCTGTATGTCGACCGATTGATTGACAGGCTGTTATAAGCGTTAAATATTTATATTTGATTCTTATACAGTGTAGAACGCACTTTGGATGATGGTTGGGTGTTTCTCGTCATTGTAGTATATATGAATTTGATGAAATCCATATAACTGAAATTATATGGTAATTAACTATGTCTGATTCCAGTTCAGAATTATCGAATAATTTAAAAATAATATTCTTTGAATATTGACATGTGAAGCCGTGTTAAGTAGTTACACGCCATTTTAACATGAACGGGAATTTTGTCGATTTTAAAATGAATATTGAAAGTAATTTCAAAATCGAATATTTTGAAATGAATTCGAATTGAAATTGAATAGAAATGAATTCGAATTGAAATTGAATAGAAATTAATTCGAATTGAAAGTGAATAGAATTGAATTCAAATTGAAATTGAATAGAAATGAATTCGAATTGAAATTGAATAAATTTGAAATTCAAATTGAATTGAAAACTAACTGAAATTGAATTAAAAATTGATTTGAATTGAAATCAATTTGAAATGAATTTAAAACGAATTTATATTGGAAAGATTCAATTTTGATTTGAATTTGAGATGGAAGTTGAAATCGTTTTGAAAACGAATTTAAAACGATCTATAAAATACGTTTTAAAAGGGAATCGACGAAATATATATAATATATATATTATATATATAATGGCCTGAATAGAACGCGTCGCGCTGCGGCAGTTCGTGAATTTCGACCATTGACTTCGAATGGATATTACGGGAGATCCGACCGTTGGATTCTCCTAAAACCGGAACCGTTGGGTTCGTATCAAAATGAGCTTTCTAACGGATATTAGAAATTTGAAATCTAACGGTTGGATTTGGAATTATGTCTAAATCAAATTTGGAAAAGGTCGCTGTAAGTGCAGTTCGATGGCCGTTGACGGAAATCAACTGTACGGGCCTTGATAAAATTATTAAAAATAGTAATAATTTGTGTAAAATCATAAGAAATGATTGGTGAAGAATTGGGATGAAAAATTCCACATTTGAAAAGATAAAAATAGATTTTTATCGAAATGAACTAGTTTTGAACTAGAATTATAATTCTATTTATTTTTTAAAAATAAATAAAGTGGATTTGAAATGGTTTTGAAAATAACTAGAATTTCCAGTAATTGAATTGGAATGGTATTGAATCAAAATTGTCTTTGGAATATTTTGATATTGGATTTCGTGATTATACAGATGTTGTTATGGAAATTTGAAAGATATATTCATATCGTTATTTCCAATGCGATATTTGTTGGTCGTAGAATTTGATGTTGAATATAAGCCAGTATATTTTCTATTCAGAGCCTTGTATTTAATATCAAATGGGATTTGGGTTTGTCGTGAATGGTGTCTTCATTAACACTGTTCTTAAACCCAGTTGAGAAAAAAAAAGATTAAATCTTTTCATTTAGATTTAATGAAGTGTACCAATCAAATGGTAGTTAATTGGGATTGAATTTGAATTGATTTTTGAGTTTATCGTGAACGGTGTTTTAAATAACACTTGTTCTTTAACCCGATAATTAATGGAATGTGATTTTGGGTTGTCGTGAATGGTATCTCCAATAATATTGTTCTTAGACCCAACGGAGTTAAGAAAATCAGAAACTAACTGGAGATTAGTTACTTTGAATGGTTTCTTGGGTATTGATCTAATGTTGGTTTCGGCCTTCGGGGTTAATGCTTAGGGAATTGCTCACTTGCTAATTTACGGTTAGGGACTGATTGAAATGTGATTTGATTTTGGGGTTTGTTGTGAACCGTGTTTTTAAATGACATCGGTTCTTTAACCTAGTTAAAGATTAAAACTAAGTGGAGTTTTAATGAATCTTTAATTAGATTGAAAAGATCGAGAATGGAGTATCTCCAGTTTTGCTCTAAGCAATAGTTAAATCTTTAATTTGATTTGAACATGAAATGGTAATTGAATTTACCGATAACACCATGGTGTTAGATGTGAAGTATGACCAGTTTTACTTCATGGGATGAATAGGTTGGGATTGGGAAATAAAATAAATGATTACTTCGATGTGGTTCGCTAATCCCGACTAGTTGAATCGATATTCAAAAGAAGATTAAAAATAAATTTAAAGAATTTATCTTTGATAAAATTAATGGGAACCTTTCCCTAAGAATGTGAAATTTAGAAACTAACTGTAGGTTAGCTAAAAAGGATGGTTTCCTGGGTATTGATCTGATGTTGGTTTCGGCCTTCGGGGTTAATATTTGGGGAATTGTTCTCTTGCTAATTTACGGTTAGTGACTGATGAATTGGAATGAGGAGTATGTTGTGTTTGTGTAACACTTGTTTATTATATACACGAGTTATTCAGAAAGACCGGGTTTATCCCATTCTGAATAACTGATTCGACGTGGTGTCGAGGATGAAGACGGTGGTCGAAGACCGGAAGTCTTCACATTGTTTGGGTGATTATTGATGATCTTGATTGGGCCGTACACCCAAGAGGAGGGAATCAGTTAGTGATCGTCCAGACGTACTTGGAGATCAATGGATATGCGGGGTACTAGGTGCCTCCGGCTTCGTTCAGACCTAGAACGAAGTGTAAATGGACTGTGTGTCTGACATTGGATATCATTCTGTGTGATTGATGGATATCGGTTGCATGGAGTGGTTTGCCTGTGTGGCATGCTAAGATGCAAATGATCAAGGCTTCTGTTGAAAAGCAGAGTCTTGTGGTTGATGATCAAAGCATAGCCTGTGTGGTACAGCTTTGTGTAGCGTTAATTCGCGAGCCTCACACCCCGGTTGTGAACCAGAAACGGGAGAGGACATTAGGGAGGACAAGCGTTTCTTTCTAGCTAGAAGTGGCATCAGTGGTTTTGCACGCCCTGACGAGTTTGACTTATGTGGTTGTTGCTGTTGCGAGGCGCCTCGGATATATCAGTGACTATGTGAAGCCGATGGAGTCATTCGTTGACTCATTGACGCCCCAAAGGACAAGGAAACGTAGTGTTCAGAATAATAATCCATATCGGCGGACCGGCCCTGACGATCCAAGGGGCAGTTGCGGCTGTTCCTGAGGGGCAGGCTAGAGCGTCTCGAATCGGTAAAGGACTTTCTTTTGCCTCGGTTCACAGATGGAAATCCAATTTCCAAATACGTGACATTTGCGGTTTTGATTGTAGAGCCTAGTATGGCGACATGATATATGGTACCCATGCCGTCTATGATTGATATTTGTGATTGTATATAAAATCAGAAACTAACTGGAAACAAGCTAAGATGGGTGGTTTCCTGGGTATTGGTCGGATGTTGGTTTCGGCCTTCGGGGTTAATACTTATGGAATCGTTCTCTTACTAATTTACGGTTGGAGTCTGATTAAGAATCAAAAGATGAAATTTAGCGTATCAAGCATTCTTTGGCTATTATAAGGTAAAAACCCTATCCTCTGGCTTGTGTTGCATTATGTGATGGGACCTGGGTCTTATAATAGCTTCATTTTTCTTTATTTAGCATTGCGCTGTTGTTTTATGCACTGGTATTCTTGGGAGGAAACCCATTCCGTGTTATACGGCGTGGTCGCTTGATTTACCTAACTTTAAAATAAAGATTAATAACTGTTTTAGTTCTCACACCAGTCACATGACTGACCTAGGGTTTATTGTTTTAACCTAAACTATGGGTGCCCTTATTTTGACACGAGCAACTAGTAGTTTCGGTTTTGCATATTTATATTCACAGGATCCTGATTTACAGCTTGAATGATATCCGGAAAGCTCTGTATCCGTATATCTCCTTCAGTTGTGTTTTGTATTATTTTCCGCAGCTATGTAATTTATTGTAATCTCTGATATTTTCTGTTGTATAATATTTGTTTATACTCTGTATATTATTGTATTCTAATGAATTGTTGTAATAAGCAATGAAATGTTCTTCTGTTTTCGTTCTGGTTTGTCGTGTTCTCAAAACAATCTGGGGTTTCGAACGATCTTGGTCGGTTTAGCGACTGATTCAGATCGAGCGAAATTCCCGGTCCTTACATTTTGGTATCAGAGCTTTGGTTTACAAAGCTCAGAGAACAAGACACATTAGAACCATACGAAAGAATTCATCAGAGATTGGATTAGTAATATCCAATGGGAATGACTCATTAGAGATGGGATTAGTAGTATCCTAGAACGAGTGTGAAGATTATATTTTTAAAATGAAAACGAGTTTTGTTTTGAAAATTTTAATCGTTTCATACGTATTTGAATAATTATTTGAATTGAATTTGGACGAGCTAGTATATAAAGATTTTGCCTATATGCCTAGCTAGCGTGTATTCGAAGTTATGATATACTGGATAGATATAGAATCACACTCTAGTCGCCCGGGGATGATTCTGACGATGCCGCGGCGTCATCAGCATTTATATTCGAGTGTCGAAAGTGGGATTTCTATATATTTCCATAGACTGGTGTGAGAACCAAAATATAGTTAGAATATATTGTTGTGACTTGGCATCAAAAATGTGATTTTTGACTATTTATCAAAGTTATGAACTTGAAAAGTTAATCAACTAATTGATTGCTGGTTGTGTTGTTTGATTATAGTTTGATTCATTAAATGTTGAACCTTTAGCCAAATTGTATCAAATATTGAATTGTATTGAAAATTATTTGCAAATGCATTCGTATACATATATATGTGTGAACAGATCATTGCAAAGAGGGTAGAGCAGAAGAATAAAATTGTTTGCCCGACAAATAGGTACATGATTACCATAATTTACTGTTTTGTTTGGGTGATGATGATTTTATGAGCCGATTGGCTAGCCGCTTGGCTTTTCTCTTTTTCTTTTGGATTGAAGAAGGCCATGGGAGGTTATATGAAATATCCCGAAGTCTCCGGTGCAGGGGAGGTTATGGCAAAAAATTTCGAAAATTTAGGGTGTTAGCCAAATTTTTTGAAAATTTGAAAAGTTCTTAGAAACTAAACAGTTGAAGAACTTAAGTCGTAAAGAAAATAATGGAAGTTGAGTTGATTAGTTAAACAACTTTCGGTTTCGTTCCTTTTCGGGGACGAAAAGTTTTAAGTGGGGGAGACTGTAATAACCCGGAAATATGAGGCAATTTAAAATTTTTATTTTGGCAATTTTAGTGAATTTTGATTATTTAAAATGAAATAATTTAAATAATAACGACGAGAAATTTATTTTGAATAGAAATAGAACGTATTTATTTATTTGAATCGTCGTTAGAATATAAAAATTAATTTATATATATAAAAGGATTTGAAAATGGCGCGGTAGTTCGATAATTCGATTTAAAAGTTCAAATGGATGTACAAGATTCAAAATAAACAGGATTTAAGCGAAACCAAAAATATTTGAATCTAATTGAGAATATCTTTCCAACGAATCCGAAAAATCAAAATTTCATAGCAGGAATCAAAATATATGTCCAATTGAAAATTCGGAATAGTCGCTATGGAATTCTGGCCCTTAAAAATAGCCATTTTGCAAACGACCTCGGTTTTCGATGAAACCACTTTTTTTGGATCCGTGATGTCAAGTTATTGCTAGATTCCAAAATTCATAATTTTTCGGATCAATATGTGAGCGTGGTGAAGGAAAACGTGTTTGACCAGTTTCAGTTGATTTTAATCGACTGGAAAATGGCCATTTTTCAAACGGTCTCAGAATTTGACGAAATTAGTTTTGTTAGGACCGTATCGTCAATACGAAGCTAGGAAATATTTTTCGGGAAATTTTAGAGTTCGCATGTGGCCACGGTAATTTGAAATGTGCGTTCAAATTCAATATATAGAGTTATATTTTGATTTTGACAAAAACTGATCGAAACAGTCGAATCAGCCTAAGATACATATCCCATTGTGTTCGGAATGGGGGTATTGAGCTATGGATGACAGTCGGTGGGTTCAATTTTGAGGTCGAAATAAAAGTCAACTTTAATGAGAACTAAAGGAGAAAAATTATATAATTAAATATAAAACCCTTTACAAAAGTAACCCCCCTCCCCTTTATTTTCTTCAGACCGAGCCCCCCCCATCGGTTTACTTTTCTTCAATCGAAATAATAAAAAAATGGAGCCCCACCCCTGTCGCCCCGTCGATGCTCCGACCTCCACCCACCAGAGATGCCGCCGCACTCCCCCCTACCCCCCTCCTCTCCTCCGCGACCTTCTCTCTCACCCCTCCCACTATCCTCTACCCGAATCCGCCCCTCTGAACCCACGCACCCACCTCCAAGACCACCTCGACCACCCTCCGTGCAGCCATCAACTGACGGCCCTCCGCCCTCCTCTAGCCCCGCGCAGGCTTGCAGCCCCCCCGGTCGCTGTAAGTCCTTTTGATTTTTATTTTTATTTCTTTTGTTTTATTTTATTTTGTTTTAAATATTTAGCTTAGTTTACTCAGTTTAAAATATGATTTCAATTTATATAAAACATGGTTTAAATTCAGTTTTAAATTAATAGAAAAGTGGTGATCTTTGTTTACATAGGAAAGGTATGATCTTTGTTTTCATAAAAATATAATTTTTATATAAGTAGGAAGTTAAAAATATGATCTTTATATATTGTGATAATAAAAATATGATTTTTTATATTATATAGATAATAAAAGTTCGGTCTTTATTATGTTGGAGATATAAAAATATGATTTTTATATTACAGAAGCATTAAAAATTTGATCTTTATATATGTAGCGAAATAAAAATCTGATTTTTATTATATATATGTTGAAATAAAAATGGGATTTTTATAGCGATGATATAAAAATTCGATCTTTATATCAGAAGTAGATGTAAAAATATAATTTTTATATAGGAAGGAGCGTTATAAAAATATAATCTTTATTGGAAGAAGAGCGATATAAAAATATAATTTTTATATAGAGAATAGCGTGATAAAATGTGATCTTTATTATATGAACACCGTTATAAAAATATAATTTTTATCTATATAGTAGC
The DNA here is from genome assembly GCA_030737875.1 of Allium sativum. Taxonomy (NCBI): domain Eukaryota; kingdom Viridiplantae; phylum Streptophyta; class Magnoliopsida; order Asparagales; family Amaryllidaceae; genus Allium; species Allium sativum. The sequence goes on along the minus strand of CM060919.1, from coordinate 515,448,453 downwards.
GGTGTAAAAATAGAATTTTTATCTATATGGTAGCGGTGTAAAATAGAATTTTTATCTATATAGTAGCGGTGTAAAAATAGAATTTTTATCTATATGGTAGCGGTGTAAAAATAGAATTTTTATCTATATAGTAGCAGTGAAAAAATATGACTTTTATATACATAGCAACAATATAAAAATGTGATTTTTATATATGTAGTGGCTGCTGGCAACGAAATTGACAAAAGGTGAGAACGACGAAGATTTCTACATATGAAGAGTCGTGGCGTTTGGTTTAGCTAGTCGGTGAGAACTCCTCACTTTTATTTTTATTTCTAGTTTGAAATATATACTAGGATGCAGACGGTGTTTAGTAGCACCCGACACCCGTCGTCCACAAACCATGGACGGCTTGTATGCTTGTTTGTTTGATTTTGATGTGTAGTTGATTGTGTGATGTGAAATAAAATATTTATATAGTTAAAAATATTTTGTAGTTGAAAATAGAATTTTTAACGTGTATTTAAAATGAAATAAATATAAACAAATTGGACGATTTGTTTATATACACACATTTGATTGATATTGATTAGGACGATAAATTTTACACATCGCCCAACTGCACAAATAAAATCTTTATTGGATTGTTTGAAACCCCACACGGGTATTGGGATGATATATGACATACACTAGTTCCAATAATTAGCTGTATTTCGATCGATTGAATGACAGGCTATTATGAGCGTTAAATATTTATATTTGATGCTTATACAGTGTAGAACGCACTTTGGATGATGGTTGGGTGTTTCTCGTCATTGTAGTATACATGAATTTGATGAAATCCATATAACTGAAATTATATGGTAATTGACTGTGTCTGATTCCAGTTCAGAATTATCGAATAATTTAAAAATAATATTCTTTGAATATTGAAATGTGAAGCCGTGTTAAGTAGTTACACGCCATTTTAACACGAACGGGAATTTTGTCGATTTTAAAATGAATATTGAAAGTAACTTCAAAATCGAATATTTTGAAATGAATTCGAATTGAAATTGAATAGAAATGAATTCGAATTGAAATTGAATAGAATTGAATTCGAATTGAAATTAAATAGAAATGAATTCGAATTGAAATTGAATAAATTTGAAATTCAAATCGAATTGAAAACGAACTGAAATTGAATTAAAAATCGATTTGAATTGAAATCAATTTGAAATGAATTTAAAACGAATTTATATAGGAAAGATTCAATTTTGATTTGAATTTGAGATGGAAGTTGAAATCGTTTTGAAAACGAATTTAAAACGATTTATAAAATATGTTTTAAAAGGGAATCGACGAAATATATATATTATATATATAATGGCCTGAATAGAACGCGCCGCGCTGCGGCAGTTCGTGAATTTCGACCATTGAATTCGAATGGATATTACGGGAGATCCGACCGTCGGATTCTCCTAAAACCGGAACCATTGGGTTCGTATCGAAAAGAGCTTTCTAACGGATATTAGAAATTTGAAATCTAACGGTTGGATTTGGAATTAGGTCCAAATCAAATTTGAAAAAGGTTGCTGTAAGTGTAGTTCGATGGCCGTTGATGGAAATCGACTGTACGGACCTTGATAAAATTATTAAAAATAGTAATAATTTGTGTAAAATCATAAGAAATGATTGGTGAAGAATTGGGATGAAAAATTCCATATTTGAAAAGATAAAAATAAATTTTTATCGAAATGAACTAGTTTTGAACTAGAATTATAATTCTATTTATTTTTTAAAAATAAATAAAGTGGATTTGAAATGGTTTTGAAAATAACCAGAATTTCCAATAATTGAATTGGAATGGAATTGAATCGAAATTGTCTTTGGAATATTTCGATGTTGGATTTTGTGATTATACAGATGTTGTTATGGAAATTTGAAAGATATATTCATATCGTTATTTCCAATGCGATATTTGTTGGTCGTAGAATTTGATGTTGAATATAAGCCGGTATATTTTCTATTCAGAGCCTTGTATTTAATATCAAATGGGATTTGGGTTTGTCGTGAATGGTGTCTTCATTAACACTGTTCTTAAGCCCAATTGCGAAAAAAAAAGATTAAATCTTTTTATTTAGATTTAATGAAGTGTACCAATCAAATGTAGTTAATTGGGATTGAATTTGAATTGATTTTTGGGTTTATCGTGAACGGTGTTTTAAATAACACTTGTTCAATAACCCGATAATTAATGGAATGTGATTTTGGGTTGCCGTGAACGGTATCTTCAATAATACTGTTCTTAGACCCAAAGGTGTTAAGAAAATCAGAAACTAACTGGAGATTTGTTGCTTTGAATGGTTTCTTGGGTATTGATCTGATGTTGGTTTCGGCCTTAGGGGTTAATGCTTAGGGAATTGCTCACTTGCTAATTTACGGTTAGGGACTCATTGAAATGTGATGTGATTTTTGTAACGACCCAAGAATTTCCGGCCTCGAAAATCGACATAAATACCTTTATCATAACTTATGTCGACCTTCCAAACACCGGAAACACTGGAACGTTTATAGAAAGAAATTAGAGGGTGAGATAAGAAAGAAAGAAAGTTAGAATAGAAGAAGAAGAAGAACCAACACAGAGTCTCACATCGCAGCGGAACAAAATATAAACAGAAATAAATCTTTGTCGAGAGCTTTTAAAAATACTTACAATATCAGAGTACAACACATATCTAGACAGTTTTGATAATCTGTCCTCATATACACAGCGGAATAAATACTATATTTCATATGTCTGAATCATCTCCAGCTTGTCTCTACACTTCTCAGTACCTGATATCCTGAACCTGTACACCTCGGGCTAACCCGAGCATTTTCAAAACACCGGGTCAGTCTGGTGAACCAGAGTGAGAAAAACTCGCAAAGCATTAAGGTATCACACATCTTGATTTTAAAGTTAAAATCCTTTCGAAAGAAAAAGATAATCGTAAGACCAAATCCACGCATAAACACGGACGGTTTTTACCTTACGATAACCCAAAACAGTTTTCGAAATCAATATCTTTTCTGATATTATAGTAGTGTCTAAATACAAGTAAATATCAATCTAGTGGAACGCTTGCATCTCACGCTCCACGTATATATATATATATATACAAACAAAACCGCGGGCACTTATTGGAGATTGGATTCCAACTATGACAAGGTATGGGACCACCTGCCGATCGTGTATCTCTAGAGGCGAATACACTGGGTTCAACAAGAACGTCTTGCAACGCAGCCCTCACATGACCGACCACTCATTTCGCTTGAGTGTATCGAGTGTATATCACCAACGGTTGGACTCAAACCACCGTTTCCCGATAAGGGACAGCATCGAAATAGATTAAAGAATGAAATGGATTTTCTCTAGATAGGTGATTATACACCCTAATGGGAGCGACCCACATAGCCATGCTGCCTGCCCGATTTCTGTCATTTCCCGGTTGATGAGTCTTGAGGTCAGAACACTTCTGGTCATCATTCACTTTGAATGCCACATCGTCAGATCCGTCAAATCACTAATTGACGTCCACAAATATACTGCGGGTTTTAAAGAAGGGCCATTCTTCGCAACCAACTTAGTATATTTGTAAAAATCAACGTATGTGGTTTTAAGGAAATACTCCGTCAGACATTCGTCCATACAAGTCATCCAGGAACGGGATGAACCGAAGGTACTCTCCTACTGCATCCAATATAGGAATCACCCCATGGATCAATAGCGATCGTCCTTGCAATCCACAGTTTCAACCACGACAGAAACCCAGTATATCTCCAGGTCGAATCTGAGATTGTAAGTGGTTCTTCCGCTTTATGAAGATCTATGGTCTTCACATGCTCCATCTCGATTGTCGCCCGATATCTTCTATATATATCGTATTTGTTGTTATGAATGGTTTTTGAATATATATTCGATCCCAGCCTTTCCATACCAACAATCGTAAGGGTCAGACTTGATAGTCGGTTATTTAACTATCAAGTAAACATCCATGAAATCATAAAAATAGATTCCCAGGTCTAGTACTCAGCATCACTTGTCTTTTAAAGTTACCACCCAATCTTCTTTTAATTTCGTTACTAGGGAAAATATAATCTCATATCATTTCCTTTACTTTGGAAATCTTATCACCCATTCTTGACATTACCAACTAGTATCGTCCTTGGATAATCCCGCAGTCGTCCAAGTTGGGGTATTTTAATTACCTCTCAGAAATTGATCAACAACGTTCTTATCTTCAGATAGATACGAGTTGTAATTCAAGAATCGATATTAAACACATTCCACTATTTAAAATATCGCTTTACAGTACTTCTCATCCTTTGGAAGTTTCTCTTTTTAAATAAAATTAATATCGCTTATTTCTTTAATTAAATAATTACTTACTAACATCACTTTTATTCACTCTTAGCTTATTTAAATACTTTGTTTCACAAACTGAATTATTATTTCAAATCCTATTTTCAACTTCGTTTACTGAGCTCGAATCAAACCCCTTTTTGCCAATTCCCTTTCTTTCGGGAAATTCCCTTTTTAAAACCTATTGATTTAACTCGATACCATTATCAAGTATTTCCCCTTTTTAAATCAACATTTAACCCACATTCCATTTGTAAGCCTTGTTTACCCATCTCAGGTTTAACCTAAACCTCTTTATATCTCCAAAACAAGTGCTTACTTAGATATATCTCATTTAAGAAGTAATTAATTAAATTAAAACAAATAATTTATTTTTATATTTATTATTGTAAAATCAGTTTTATTTCCAAAGATAAATAATAAAATCTTTTTAAAATCTTCTTAGAATTCAACAACTATTTGTTAAATGAATTTATTTAGTTCATCAACAACTAATTATAAAACCCAACTTAGTTAACACTATTGACTTGGTCAAATTCAAAACACGATGACTCCTTCAATCTATTCCAGTTAATTTCCCATTTTAAATTAATTAAAATATAATTAATTTAAATAACCTCGTTGAACTGTGCATTTAACACAATTAATCAAGTACCTAACCACTAGGTTATCCCTTGCTCATTTGCAAATAATTCTTGTTAACATAAGGATTCGTTTTCCAAAACAATTCCATTATAAACTTTAAATAAATAAATAATTCATTTCCTTTTTAAATAACTCTTCGATGTAAAAACCTATTTCTGTTATTAAATATGTTTATAACTTAAGTACTATTGACCCACTATCGATAAAAACCATATTTTATAAATCCACTGATTTATAGGCCAGGTGATGCCAATTACTCAACCCACATCATCCATTGGTCATTATCAGAACAATTGTCGAAATAAGGTTCAAAAATAATAATCAACCATTTGATTGCTAAATTACTATGACAATCACCAATCCATCAACAACCAATTCAAACAATCCAAACAATTCAAGCAATAAATGCGACCAGTCAAGGGAATTTCTTTGTGTGGGTCAACCCAAAACAGTGGGTATTTTCTGAAATTAAGCAACCGATGAATCAACAGTATATATACATAACAGTCAACCACTAACAATCAGAACACATAAAATAAAAATACACAGTTTATATAAAATATAAATGGGAAGGCTGAGTGAGTTTAACTCACCTGGGTTTTGTTTCGTCGATAAACAGTCTGGTTTAGTCAAATTAAACTGACGTTTAGTTCGAATAAAAATTCCAGTTACTTCAGATCCGGACTAGACCCGCTCCATCTCGAAGTACTCGTCTCCACGGTCCCAACGCAACTGACCGTGCGTATATCCGACACTGTATGAGTGAGGAATCGCATTACGAATTTTATAACTAAATTAAAATTTAAAAACATGATCTTATATAAATTTTAAATGGGCTTTACCTTAAGATTTGTTCGGCCCAACAAATGAACCCGACCCGCCTTGTTTAAAACCCTTTTTCTACCGATCCCCTTTCTCATTTTGTTCAGCCGCCTCCATAAAATCCCCAAATCAAAAACCCTAATCCTTTTTTGATCTCAACGCACCAGAGTTCGATGGCGTCGCACCCTCTTCCGCCCCTTGATCCACCACCACGGCTTCGCAATCAACCTCTGGACCTCCACTACAGACAACCCCGAGCCTCCTTCAACCTCCACTGATCCTACGGCTTTGGTTTCGACACAAGAAATTTCCAGAACTGAAAGCTAAGTTTCTTTTACTTGATTTTTATTGCTGACTTATTTTGATTTGCTTTTCTGGTTTCGAATTGGGTTTGTTTTTGTTTACTGTGTTGGTTCGGTTTGCATTTGGGTGATGAAACACTATTGCTTGTACACATATTTATAGTTGCGGTTTTGATTGGGATAAGATCACTGTCTATCACCATCCACGAATTGTTATTTCAATCAAAATCGAATCTGTAAATTTAGATTTTGTGTTTGGATCTTAATATTGGATTTTCCAGCACTTGTTGCCCTATTCGAAATGGATATTGATTTAATTGATCACATGATAGTGAACTATACATTATTTGTGGTGGATTTATGGTACGGTTCTGATCTGAATTTGATTGTGAATATATATATATATATATTGCTGTACAGATTTGAGGGTGTAAATATATATACTCTTAGCTGTTCACATACATCTGTTTCTGTCCAGATTTGATGCAAATATATGCATATATTTGATTCTTCTTCCAGTTGTTCATTGTACTCTACCGAACTGATGTATAAATGTGTATACATCTGTTTCCAATTCAGCTATACACTCCACTGTTCTATAGCTGTTCCTATTATAGATTTTACATATATTTCTTTTCCATCAGCCATGTGTTGTCTGATTTTTCTTAGTTGTTTGTTACTGTTTATTTATTTTAAAATCTGTCGTATATAGATATTTATATATCTGTGTACTAGCTGTCTGCATAATATATATATATATTTATTTATTTATTTCAGTTTTCTTTTGCTGTTCATACCACTGTTTTTCTTTAACAGATTTTCATAGCTGTCCTAATTATTGTATAGCTGCTCTTATTTATTACATTCCACTGTTTTCTTTCTGTTCTTAGACTGATAGGTTTTTCTTTTCTTATGTATTGTCTTGTTCATAATCTTTTCCTTGGTTGTTTAGCTATTTTCTTACTGGTATGAAATCATCCCTTCTTATGGGTTTTCTTCTTTGCAGCTATATATTTGGGTACATGAACAGGCTGTCATGTATTGGAAAAGAAACTTGGTTGTTGTGCTATATTTTGAGGAAAATTTTGAAGCTTTCATAATGGATTTCTTGTTCTATTGTCTGCCAAAATAGGGACATGTAGCCGTGCAAATAGGGGTTCTATTGAGATGTTTATTAGGTTGAGAGATTTTTAGATTGATACCATAGCTATGACGCTAGCTGTTGAATTGTAATATCAATGTGAAAAATCTAAATTTTGATATTATGGATTTTTGTGTATATATTATGTCAGAATATTTTGTACAATGAATTTTCGACTGTATATGAATATCTTAGCTGTTCATTTTATTGTTTAGCTGACTAGCTGTTTCCTCTTTGTTTTAAGTGTACAGACCATTCATTATATGTATATTTATAGGTTATATGTTATGGTCTATTAGTAAAACTTTGATCGGACAAATTTAACGACTGTCTAATTAGTTATAGGCTCCTATCCTAAACTACAGGCCACTCAACGCTACTAATAAATTTTCAAGATGTATATAATTAAAATTTTGAACTAAATCTTAATATTATCTAATAACTAATTACCGTTGTATGATGTTTTCAAACAAAGTATAAAATACCAACGCTGTTTTGGATCTTCGATATAACACAAACATAACCTATTTAACATGTTAATAAATGGACTGCCAAAAATCAACTACCAGGTTACGGTAAAAACCCTATCCATCATATAACTAATATTAACAAATAAATCGTTATAATTTAAAAATGATTTTACAGCGACTGTTTTAGAAATTTGAATTGGACGTAACTTGAAATTTATAAGCTGGAATTTCGATTTTTCTCTTTCACTAGAAAAATATAATCAAACCGGTTCAAACGTGTCTCGTTTCACAGAAATCCGACTTATATCGGATCCTGTATATCCAATCAAAGTTCAAATCGAAAATTTCGAACTACCGCGTCGTTTCGGGCTCATTTTAAATAATATATAAATATATATATATTCAAACTCTATTTTAATTAAATAAATTCGATTAAAATCTATTATAATTCCAATATAATATATAAACTCATTTAAATATTTGAATTTAAATGGCCGAAAAATCCGGGACGTTACATTTTCCCCCCTTAAAATAATTTCGTCCTCGAAATTGTGAGGTAAGAAGAATATTTCGAACCATATTTTTTTTTCAAATCATTACTTTTGTATTAAATCCAAAATTAATTCAAACTCTAAAAATTTTCTGAAATTTTGCCAGCACCCCTCTGCATGGCTCGATTGGTACAACTGCCACTTTGGGCCTCAATTTCTTCGGAAATAAAATTCAAATTCAAATGGCAATCCACTTTATTTGAATCCCAATTTATTTAAATACATTCTATCATTCGTAAATTGATTCCACTTAACCAGGTTTAGTTTCATTTTCATATCTGATTCAATTGGCAAATTGATTTTCTAATCAGTTCAAATTTATTTCATAATTCAAATTTGATTCAAATAAAATCAATCAGAACAAATCACCCCACATTATCATAATATAGAAAATAAATTCCTTTTTCTATATAAAAATATACCTCGGGTAAAATTATTTCATTTACCCTCTTATAAAGCAATATTGTATGCATTCATTAGTTCAACGCTTCTCAACACTTGAACCAGTCAAATAACACAATACAAAACACTTTTATATAAAATTTTACACATAGGCTCTCATATATATATATACACTCAAACTCAATCTCGGGTGTTACTAACCCCATCTCAATCGAGTTACGCCACAGAGCCAAGGTTAATACTTAACCAATAGCTCTGATACCACTGTAACGACCCAAGAATTTCCAGCCTCGAAAATCGACATAAATACCTTTATCATGACTTATGTCGACCTTCCAAACACCGGAAACACTGGAATGTTTATAGAAAGAAATTAGAGGGTGAGATAAGAAAGAAAGAAAGTTAGAATAGAAGAAGAAGAATAACCAACACAGATTCTCACATCATAGCGGAACAAAATATAATACAGAAATAAATCTTTATTGAGAGCTTTTAAAAATACTTACAATATCAGAGTACAACACATATCTGGACAGTTTTGATAATCTGTCCTCATATACATAGCGGAATAAATACTATATTTCATATGTCTGAATCATCTACAGCTCGTCTCTAGACTTCTCATACCTGATATCCTGAACCTGTACACCTCGGGCTAACCTAAGCATTTTCAAAACACTGGGTCAGTCTGGTGAACCAGAGTGAGAAAAATTCGCACAGCATTAAGGGATCACACAACTTGATTTTAAAGTTAAAATCCTTTCAAAAGAAAAAGATAATCGTAAGACCAAATCCACACATAAACATAGATGGTTTTTACCTTACGATAACCCAAAACAGTTTTCAAAATCAATATCTTTTCTGATATTATAGTAGTGTCTAAGTACAAGTACATATCAATCTAGTGGAACGCTTGCATCTCACGCTCCACGTATATATATACAAACAAAACCGCGGGCACTTATTGGAGATTGGATTCCAACTATGACAAGGTATGGGACCACCTGCCGATCGTGTATCTCTAGAGGCGAATACACTGGGTTCAACAAGAACGTCTTGCAACCCAGCCCTCACATGACCGACCACTCATTTCGCTTGAGTGTATCGAATGTATATCACCAACGGTTGGACTCAAACCACCGTTTCCCGATAAGGGACAACATCAAAATAGATTAAAGAATGAAATGGATTTACTCTAGATAGGTGATTATACACCCTAATGGGAGCGACCCACATAGCTATGCTGCCTGCCCGATTTCTGTCATTTCCCGGTTGATGAGTCTTGAGGTCAGAACACAACTGGTCATCATTCACTTTGAATGCCACATCGTCAGATCCGTCAAATCACTAATTGACGTCCACAAATATACTACGGGTTTTAAAGAAGGGCCATTCTTCGCCACCAACTCAGTATATTTGTAAAAATCAACGTACGTGGTTTTAAGGAAATACTCCGTCAGACATTCATCCATACAAGTCATCCAGGAACGGGATGAACCGAAGGTACTCTCCTACTGCATCCAATATAGGAATAACCCCATGGATCAGTAGCGATCGTCCTTGCAATCCAAAGTTTCAACCACGACAGAACCCCAGTATATCTTCGGGTCGAATGAGAGATTGTAAGTGGTTCTTCCGCTTTATGAAGATCTATGGTCTTCACATGCTCCATCTCGATCGTCGCCCGATATCTTCTATACATATCGTATTTGTTGGTTGGAATAGTTTTCGAATATATATTCGATCCCAGTCTTTCCATACCAACAATCGTAAGGGTCAGACTTGATAGTCGGTTATTTAACTATCAAGTAAACATCCATGAAATCATAAAAATAGATTCCCAGGTCTAGTACTCAGCATCAGTTGGCTTTTAATTTTACCACGCAATCTTCTTTTAATTTCGTTACTAGGGAAAATATAATCTCATATCATTTCCTTTAGTTTTGAAATCTTATCACCCATTCTTGACATTACCAACTAGTATTGTAACATCCCACGTCCGTTAGTGTCACTCACAAAGGGAATGCACTAAGTTCTGTGGAGCATTTTGGGTAAAAGATGCAGATAAATTACAAGACAGACAAAAATTAAACAGCGGAAAATAAAACTTTGCTTTATTGATAAAATAGTTTGTACAATGATTTCTTTACAATATCAGAGTATCATCTGTCTTACAAAATAAAGAAGCATAAAACAACATTTATATTCCCCAATTTTAGCAAGAGCCAGCCACAGTATCTGAAAAGAGAATCCAAGCAAAACTTCGGCAAATCTTCAAGCTGGGGAAAGAGTGACAGTCTAACTTAACCTGAGCTATATTATTCCCTCCTTTACTACCTGGGGGGGAATGGAAGAAAAGAAGACGAAAGAAAAACAGAGTCAGACATAAAGCCTGAGTAAGTTCAGTAACTTCTAGCATGTGAACATGGAAAAACAAAACGACATGAATTAACTGAATACAAGATAACACCATGATGATAGGGTTGGCAAGATTAGACAAGATAATCACGAGATATGCTAAGATAAGATAAACTGGATATACTCTAATACTTTCACCGCTTCGCTCTAATACTTCGCCGCTTCGCTATTTCCTTGTTATACTGATTTCTATATCTCTGCACCACCTAACTAGTGTCCCAACTAGTAACGATAATGTGATCCCAATCCCTGTAGTTTTCATCGCCTTCAGGCATACATTTATTATTTATTTCCTAGATCAAATCTAGGGTTTTCTACCAAGTGCCTTCTAGATTCAACTAGAGTCTACAATATCTGCTGAACGCTTCTCGGATTCAGGATTTATGCCACCTAGTCCAACTAGGGATTATTCTACCTGACGAACGATGCCCCCAAGTCTAAGACACACTACCTAGAGTGGTATATGTTCCTATAATTCCCCACGCATGTATCGCGAATCGTTATCGCTTGTCTAGATGCACATGTCCTGTAATGTGCGGCCCGAGTCCTGTTACAGGGCAAATCAAGAAACACAGAACTCGGTCAGGAGCTTTTAGATATCTGCCGATGCAGATGCTAAGGTCTGTTTTTTTTCTAGTGGCTATGGTCCCACTTGACCCCTCCCTCAACTAATGAAAGGCACACCTTGAAAAATGAGAACTATACGCCGGCCCCCGGTGCCCCACTATCCTATGGCCATCCTCACCCATAACTAGATAGCAAGTATATGGTCTTTTGGAGTTCTCCGCCTTTCTGCTTCACGTATCTCGATTGACTCAAGATGGATGGTAGATGACGAGTTGCTATCACAGGGCTACCGTTTGCTCGCCGAATCACGCCGGTCCATCCTAGTCTTTAGGTTGTCATATATTGCAACCAAGGCATACCCCTGGTTCTTCTACGCAGACCTCAACCTCTGTGAGCCCAGAAGGATTATCTACAGCCTCACAGAGGGAAACCAAGAGTACCCTCACGTCCCCTCGAAGCCTCGGGCTTCGTAACCCAATTCGTTGGAGCCTTCTTTTTACCCAGACGGACATTCGCTCCTTCCCGTGTTATACTAAGAATTACTACTTAGTTTTACTAATTAAGATTTACCACTTAGTTTCCAGAATCGTTATCTTCTTAACTAAGGTTTACTACTTAGTTCTCTTTCTCGTCAATTTGGATTGGTTAAGTTTCATTAGTCAATTCAAGCCAACTTAACCCTCTTCATTTATCCTGTTAAACTGGTTAAGTGTTATCAGTAATTCATGTTGACTTAACCCCATCAAAAACCAAGTTATATTGGTTAAGTATTTCTTATTACTTAACCCTACCCCTTCATTCTGTATTGGTTAAGTGTTCCTTTTTAACTTAACCCTGTCCGTCTGTTTTAACTAACATGTTATTAATGGTTAAGTATTATCACTTCATGTTTTAGACTTAACCATATTCCTTTATCACAATTTGATGGTTAAGTGTTCAAGTTTACTTAACCCTACGGTCTAGCCCAGTTAACATATCAAATTGGCTAAGTATATTAGATTTTACTTAACCCCAACCTCTAGTCTAGTTAACATGTTAGTTTGGCTAAGTGTATTAACTTTACTTAACCCCCCCTTCTAGTCTAGTTATCATGTTAATTTGGCTAAGTGTTTTCTTAGTTACTTAACCCCTACAAATCTTGTCTTGTTACCATGAGTTTGGTTAAGTGTCCCTATGGACTTAGCCCTCCCGTTCTAGCTTGACTGTGCTAAGTTGGTTAAGTGTTCCTATGGACTTAACCCTCCCATTCTAGCTTAACTGTGTTAAGTTACTGTATGAACCTAACCTCACCCACCGGTCTGGTTATCATGTTGAATTGGTTAAGTGTCTTAGTTAACTTAACCCTACCATTCTTGTTCTAGCTTTAACTAAATAAATGAAAGCCGCTACCACTCACATTAGACAGATATTGTTGCGATTACTGGATGTGCCGGTTGGTTCCGGGCAGGTTTACATCGCAACTCAGTCTAACCTCGGGTGAGGCATATTCTTGGTTTCTAAGTTCAAAGGGTTTTGATTAATTTTCAAATCAGGTTTTGAAAGTAACCATCCCGTCCGTCGGATCAGTTAGGGATATCCAGGGAGAGCAGGAAACTTGTATTTTCCAAACCCGAGCCAAGACACTATCCTCTCTGTCACCCTAGAACTTTCTGGTGTTTCATTAAAAGAGATGTCGTTAATAAACCTTTAATTTGTCAAAATTCACATTTTCCTTATTTAGGACAAATTCTATAAGTAAATTATTCCTAATTTACTTATCTCCTAATTACTCTTTTAATGTAAATTGTCAACATTCATTCTTATGGCCTATTTCCCTCTCTAAATCATATTTATGCCCTTTTGGTATGTAAACTATACCAAATTAAGTGTCACTAATCATGATTTTGCTAGACATGACAATTACTCCCTATTATGGCCAATTTCAAATTTATGCCAATATACTTCTTATGCCAAATTAGCTAATCCAATTCTGATTTAACATTCTAATTACCGTTCATGTCAAACTCGACTTATTATTCTAGTTCACAATTCTTGTAAATGCTAGATTTACAAGTCAATACTAGATTCAAATTACACATCCTATAATTCATGTCAAATTTATCCAATTTGCATTTCTATGAACATGCCATAATACATGTTTCCAATTTATGCCAATTTCCAAGTTTAAACTACGTTCTAGTAAATTTCATATTTTGCCCAAATCGTATTCCCACCGTTCCTATAATCGTGATTCAGTCTAGATTATAGATAAATCTAGATTCGTAGAAAATAGGGAATAAACCAAAGATGCTATGGAAAAGGATGGACATAATAACTGGCATAAAAAGGTTTGGATAACGACGTAGGTTCAAGAACATGGGTAGACCTAACTTAATAGGTAAATTCCCAAGGTCTAAAACCAAGAATAGACAGAGTAGGTTCAAGAACATGGGTAGACCTAATTTAATAGGTGAATTCCCAAGGTCTAAAACCAAAGAAAACCAAGAACAGACAGAATAGATAATCGGGTTTAGACCCAATTTCATAGTCACCAAACTTAAGCAACACTTTCCTAGTCATGAATCATAGGTGTTTAATCACAGTTGTCCTTATTATGTCATAGGCAATAGTTTATGTATTCTAATCAAAGGCATAGGCTTGTGTTCATAGTCAAGGGAATCATTCTTATGGTCACAATCACAGTCATAGGCAATGCTCATAGTCATAGGCAATATTCATAGTCATAGGCAATGTTCATAGTCATAGGCAATGTTCATAGTCATAGGCAAGGCCTAATTGGTCATCGAATCATAACAGTTCTTAATTAGGTCCAAAGATGTAGGCACGGATTCGAATAGAAATATTTGGCATATTCTTTTATTCCTTTAATTCATGTCACGAACAGAGAGAAACATTCAAATCTAAAAAGTAACTGACTTACAGAGATTAGATTAGATTCGTAGAAAAACAGTCGTTGAAGTCGTTTGAATCATCACTTGAATCCTAGCTTGACTTGAATCTCCTCTTGAAAGTCTTGAGCAGCATTTCCTCGTCTTGATTTATTTTATGTATTACTTATTTATATATTTTCTCAGAGGCAGCATGAGGATAGAAAAGAATTGTGAATAGAGAAGAAGACCAGGGCTGTTTATATAGTGTAGAAGTCAACGAATCTGGTCAGAATGGCGTCCGGATACAGAGAAACGAATCAGGTTCAGAAAGGTGGAAAAAGTGGGGGGGGGGTGTCGACTACCCAGTCGACTCCCCAGTCGACCTGGGGGGGGGGTCGACTACCCAGTCGACCTGGGGGGGGGGGTCGACTACCCAGTTGACTCCCCAGTCGACCTGCTTCTGAGTCTGTTTTGAAATTTGAACTTTGCTGAAATTTCCGGAGGCCATATCTTCCTCATACGGACTCCAATTTACACAAACTCGGACTCGTTTTCATGCAAAATTCCGAGACGAACGCAATGGCGTAGCTCGTTTCAATAGATTTTGAATTTAAAATTTAATTCTGCCTTGATTTGTGAATCCTAGTGTTACAGAATTACGGGGTGTTACAAGTATCGTCCTTGGATAATCCCGTAGTCGTCCAAGTTGGGGTATTTTAATTACCTCTCAGACCTTGATCAACAATGTTCTTATCTTCAGATAGATACGAGTTGTAATTGAAGAATCGATATTAAACACATTCCACTATTTAAAATATCGCTTTACAGTACTTCTCATCCTTTGGAAGTTTCTCTTTTTAAATAAAATTAATATCGCTTATTTCTTTAATTAAATAATTACTTACTAACATCACTTTTATTCACTCTTGGCTTATTCAAATACTTTGTTTCACAAACTGAATTATTATTTCAAATCCTATTTTCAACTTCGTTTACTGAGCTCGAATCAAACCCCTTTTTGCCAATCCCCTTTCTTTCGGGAAATTCCCTTTTTAAAACCTATTGATTTAACTCGATACCATTATCAAGTATTTCCCCTTTTTAAATCAACGTTTAACCCACATTCCATTTGTAAGCCTTGTTTACCCATCTCAGGTTTAACCTAAACCTCTTTATATCTCCAAAATAATTGCTTACTTAGATATATCTCATTTAAGAAGTAATTAATTAAATTAAAACAAATAATTTATATTTACATTTATTATTGTAAAATCAGTTTTATTTCAAAAGATAAATAATAAAATCTTTTTAAAATCTTCTTAGAATTCAACATCTATTTGTTAAATGAATTAATTTAGTTCATCAACAACTAATTATAAAACTCAACTTAGTTAACACTATAGACTTGGTCAAATTCAAAACACGATGACTCCTTCAATCTATTCCAGTTAATTTCCCATTTTAAATTAATTAAAATATAATTAATTTAAATAACCTCATTGAACTGTGCATTTAACATAATTAATCAAGTACCTAACCACTAGGTTATCCCTTGCTCATTTGCAAATAATTCTTGTTAACATAAGGATTTGTTTTCCAAAACAATTCCATTATAAACTTTAAATAAATAAATAATTCATTTCCTTTTAAAATAACTCTTCGATGTAAAAACCTATTTCCGTTATTAAATATGTTTATAACTTAAGTATTATTGACCCACTATCGATAAAAACCATATTTTATAAATCCACTGATTTATAGGCCAGGTGATGCCAATTACTCAACCCACATCATCCATTGGTTATTATCAGAACAATTGTCGAAATAAGGTTCAAAAATAATAATCAACCATTTGATTGCTAAATTTCTATGACAATCACCAATCCATCAACAGCCAATTCAAACAATCCAAACAATTCAAGCAATAAATGTGACCAGTCAAGGGAATTTCTTTGTGTGGGTCAACCCAAAGTAGTGGGTATTTTCTGAAATTAAACGACCGATGAATCAACAGTATATATACATAACAGTCAACCACTAACAATCAGAACACACAAAATAAAAATACCCAGTTTATATAAAATATAAACGGGAAGGCTGAGTGAGTTTAACTCGCCTGGGTTTTGTTTCATCGATAAACAGTCTGGTTTAGTCAAATTAAACTGACGTTTAATTCGAATAAAAATTCCAGTTACTTCAGATCCGGACTAGACCCGCTCCATCTCGAAGTACTCGTCTCTACGGTCCCAACGCAACTGACCGTGCGTAAATACGACACTGTATGAGTGAGGAATCGCATTACGAATTTTATAACTAAATTAAAATTTAAAAACATGGTCTTATATAAATTTTAAATGGGCTTTACCTTCAGATTTGTTCGGCCCAACAAAAGTACCCGACCCGCCTTGTTTAAAACCCTTTTTCTACCGATCCCTTTTCTCATATTGTTCAGCCGCCTCCATAAAATCCCCAAATCAAAAACCCTAATCCCCTTTTGATCTCAACGCACCAGAGTTCAATGGCGTCGCACCCTCTTCTGCCCCTTGATCCACCACCACGGCTTCGCAATCAACCTCTGGACCTCCACTGCAGACAACCCCGAGCCTCCTTCAACCTCCACTGATCCTACGGCTTCGGTTTCGACACAAGAAATTTCCAGAACCGAAAGCTAAGTTTCTTTTACTTGATTTTTATTGCTGACTTATTTTGATTTGCTTTTCTGGTTTCGAATTGGGTTTGTTTTTGTTTACTGTGTTGGTTCGGTTTGCATTTGGGTGACGAAACACTACTGCTTGTACACATATTTATAGTCGCGGTTTTGATTGGGATAAGATCACTGTCTATCACCATCCACGAATTGTTATTTCAATCAAAATCGAATCTATAAATTAAGATTTTGTGTTCGGATCTTAATATAGGATTTTCCAGCACTTGTTGCCCTGTTCGAAATGGATATTGATTTAATTAATCACATGATAGTGAACTATACATTGTTTGTGGTGGATTTTATGGTACGGTCTGATCTGAATTTGATTGTGAAAATATATATATTGCTGTACAGATTTGAGGGTGTAAATATATATACTCTTAGCTGTTCACATACATCTGTTTCTGTCCAGATTTGATGCAAATATATGCATATATTTGATTCTTCTCCAGTTGTTCATTGTACTCTACCGAACTGATGTATAAATGTGTATACATCTGTTTCCAATTCAGCTATACACTCCACTGTTCTATAGCTATTCCTATTATAGATTTTACATATATTTCTTTTCCATCAGCCATGTGTTGTCTGATTTTTCTTAGTTGTTTGTTACTGTTTATTTATTTTAAAATCTACCGTATATAGATATTTATATATCTGTGTACTAGCTGTCCGCAATATATATATATATTTATTTCAGTTTTCTTTTGCTGTTCATACCACTGTTTTTCTTTAGCAGATTTTCATAGCTGTCCTAGTTATTGTATAGCTGCTCTTATTTGTTACATTCCACTGTTTTCTTTCTGTTCTTAGACTGATAGGTTTTTCTTTTCTTATGTATTGTCTTGTTCATAATCTTTTCCTTGGTTGTTTAGCTATTTTCTTACTGGTATGAAATCATCCCTTCTTATGGGTTTTCTTCTTTGCAGCTATATATTTGGGTACATGAACAAGCTGTCATGTATTGGAAAAGAAACTTGGTTGCTGTGCTATATTTTGATGAAAATTTTGAAGCTTTCATAATGGATTTCTTGTGCTATTGTCTACCAAAATAGGGACATGTAGCCGTGCAAATAGGGGTTCTATTGAGTTGTTTATTAGGTTTAGAGATTTTTAGATTGATACCATAGCCATGAGGCTATCTGTTGAATTGTAATATCAATGTGAAAAAACTAAATTTTGATATTATGGATTTTTTTGTATATATTGTGTCAGAATATTTTGTACAATGAATTTTTGACTGTATATGAATATCTTAGTTGTTCACTTTATTGTTTAACTGACTAGCTGTTTCCTCTTTTTTTAAGTGTACATACCATTCATTATATGTATATTTATAGGTTATATGTTATGGTCTATTAGTAAAACTTTGATCGGACAAATTTAACGACTGCCTAATTAGTTTTAGGCTCCTATCCTAAACTACAGGCCATGCAACGCTACTAATAAATTTTCAAGATGCATATAATTAAAATTTTGAACTAAATCTTAATATTATCTAATAACTAATTACCGTTGTATGATGGTTTCAAACAAAGTATAAAATACCAGCGCTGTTTTGGATCTTCGATATAACACAAACATAACCTATTTAACTTGTTAATAAATGGACTGCCAAAAATCAACTACCAGGTTACGGTAAAAACCCTATCCATCATATAACTAATATTAACAAATAAATCGTTATAATTTAAAAATTATTTTACAGCGACTATTTTAGAAATTTGAATTGGACGTAACTTGAAATTTATAAGCTGGAATTTCGATTTTTCTCTTTCACTAGAAAAATATAATCAAACCGGTTCAAACGTGTCTCGTTTCATAGAAATCCGACTTATATCGGATCCTGTATATCCAATCAAAGTTCAAATCGAAAATTTCGAACTACCGCGTCGTTTCGGGCTCATTTTAAATAATATATAAATATATATATTCGAACTCTATTTTAATTAAATAAATTCGATTAAAATCTATTATAATTCCAATATAATATATAAACTCATTTAAATATTCGAAATTTAAATGGCCGAAAAATCCGGGACGTTACAATTTTGGGGTTTATCGTGAACCGTGTTTTAAATGACATCGGTTCTTTAACCCAGTTAAAGATTAAAACTAAGTGGTGTTTTACTGAATCTTTAATTATATTGAAAAGATCGAGAATGGAGTATCACCAGTTTTGCTCCAAGCGATAGTTAAATCTTTAATTTGATTTGAAAGTGAAATGGTAATTGAATTTACCGATAACACCGTGGTGTTAGATATGAAGTATGACCAGTTTTACTTCATGGGATGAATAGGTTGGCATCGGGAAATAAAATAAATGATTACTTCGGTGTGATTCGCTAATCCCGACTAGTTGAATCAATATTCAAAAGAAGATTAAAGAATAAATTTAAAGAATTTATCTTTGATAAAATTAATGGGAACCTTTCCCTAAGAATGTGAAATTTAGAAACTAACTGTAGGTTAGCTAAGAAGGATGGTTTCCTGGGTATTGATCTGATGTTGGTTTCGGACTTCGGGGTTAATATTTGGGGAATTGTTCTCTTGCTAATTTACGGTTAGTGACCGATGAATTGGAATGAGGCGTATGTTGTGTTTGTGTAACACTTGTTTATTATATACGCTAGTTATTTAGAAAGACCGGGTTTATCCCATTCTGAATAACTGATTCGACGTGGTGTCGAGGATGAAGACGGTGGTCGAAGACCGGAAGTCTTCACGTTGTTTGGGTGATTACTGATGATCTTGATTGGGTCGTACACCCAAGAGGAGGGAATCAGTTAGTGATCGTCCAGACGTACTTGGAGATCGATGGATATGCGGGGTACTAGGTGCCTCCGGCTTTGTTCAGACCCAGAACGAACTTGTAAATGGACTGTGTGTCTAACATTGGATATCATTCTGTGTGATTGATGGATATCGGTTGCATGGAGTGGTTTGCCTATGTGGCATGCTAAGATGCAAATGATCAAGGCTTCTATTGAAAAGCAGAGTCTTGTGGTTGATGATCAAAGTACAGCCTGTGTGGCACAGCTTTGTATAGCGTTAATTCGCGAGCCTCACACCCCGGTTGTGAACCAGAAACGGGAGAGGACATCAGGGAGGACATGCGTTTCTTTCTAGCTAGAAGTGGCGTCAGTGGTTTTACACGCCCTGACGAGTTTGACTTATGTGGTTGTTGCTGTTGCGAGGCGCCTCAGATATATCGGTGACTATGTGAAGCCGATGGAGTCATTCGTTGACTCATTGACGCCCCAAAGGGCGGGGTAACGTAGTGTTCAGGCATAATAATCCACATCGGTGGACCGACCCTGACGATCCAAGGGGCTGTTGCGGCTGTTCCTGAGGGGCGGGCTAGAGCGTCTCGAATCTGTAGAGGACTATCTTTTGCCTCGATTCACAGATGGAAATCCAATTTCCAAATACGTGACATTTGCGGTTTTGATTGTAGAGCCTAGTATGGCAACATGATATATGGTACCCATGCCGTCTATGATTGATATTTATGATTGTATATAAAATCAGAAACTAACTAGAAACAAGCTAAGATGGGTGGTTTCCTGGGTATTGGTCTGATGTTGGTTTCGGCCTTCGGGGTTAAAACTTAGGGAATCGTTCTCTTACTAATTTACGATTGGAGTCTGATTAAGAATCAAAAGATGAAATTTAGCGTATCAAGCATTCTTTGGCTATTATAAGGTAAAAACCCTATCCTCCGGCTTGCGTTGCTTTGTGTGATGGGACCTGGGTCTTATAATAGCTTCATTTTTCTTTATTTAGCATTGCGCTGTTGTTTTATGCACTGGTGTTTTTGGGAGGAAACTCGTTCTGTGTTATACGGCGTGGTCCCCTGATTTACCTAACTTTAAAATAAAGATTAATAGCTGTTTTATTTCTCACACCAGTCACATGACTGACCTGGGGTTTATTGTTTTAACCTAAACTCTGGGTGCCCTTATTTTGACACGGGCAGCTAGTAGTTTCGGTTTTGCAGATTTATATTCACAGGATCCTGATTTACAGCTGGAATGATATCCGGAAAGCTCTGTATCTGTATATGTCCTTCAGTTGTGTTTTGTATTATTTTCCGCTGATATGTAATTTATTGTAATCTCTGATATTTTCTGTTGTATAATATTTGTTTATACTCTGTATATTCTTGTATTCTGATGAATTGTTGTAATAATCAATGAAATGTTCTTCTGTTTGCGTTCTAGTTTGTCGTGTTCTCAAAACAATCTAGGGTTTCAAACGGTCTTGGTCGGTTTAGCGACTGATTCGGATCGAGCGAAATTCCCGGTCCTTACACATTATGTACCCAAAATGACATTTTATTCTATTCAAACATTTTAAACAAAAATGTTATTTTAATCCAATCAAACATTTCATACAAAAATAAAAAGGTGACTTTTATTGTTAATCTAATCCTAATGTTCATGTATCCTGTAATAACCCTGAAATTTAGGGCCAATTTAAAATTTTATTTTAAGTTATATTAATGGATTTTT
Source organism: Allium sativum (assembly GCA_030737875.1). Lineage (NCBI taxonomy): Eukaryota > Viridiplantae > Streptophyta > Magnoliopsida > Asparagales > Amaryllidaceae > Allium > Allium sativum. The sequence goes on along the minus strand of CM060919.1, from coordinate 515,426,681 downwards.
GAAATTTAAAGTAATTTATTTTAAATAATAATGAATGAATTTAATTTAATTATAAAAGGAGTTTGAAAGGCGCGGTAGTTCGAAAATTCGATTTCAAACTTTAACTAAATGTACAGGATTCAAAATAAAACGAATTTTAGTAAAACCAAAAATATTTAAATCTGTTTAAGAATATCTTTCTAACGAATCTGAAAAATTGAAATTTCACTTTAATAGTTGTAAGTTATGTCCAGTTTAAAATTTAGAAAAGTCGCTGTAGAATTTATATATTTTTTAATTAAATATATTGGCTTTAAAAATAGCCATTTTGCAAACGACCTCAGTTTTCGACGAAACCACTTTTGTTGTGACCGAAATGTCGAATTATTGTTAAGTTTAATTTTTCAGAATTTTTCGAGTTAATACGTGAGAGTGGAAAAGGAAAATGTGTTTGGCCAGTTTTAGTCAAATTAAATCGACTGAAAAATAGCCATTGTGTTCAGAATGTGTCAAAACCTTAAGAACGACAGTAAGCAGGCCCAATTCGGAGAAAGTCCGAATTTTCACCTTTAAAACACGTAAAACGAGATTAAATAATAAAATAATATAAAAACAAAACCCTAATATCATGGCCGACACTGTACATTACTGTTCGATGGCCAGAATTGCTCCAGAATTCAAACATAAATAATTTTTGATCCGCTCAATGAAATTCAACATATTATATACCAAATCGAAGCTCTTGGAGAGATCTACAGATCCATACGGTCCAAATCGGGTTTTAGTTAACAGATTTCATGAATTTCGAGCCTAAAGGCGGCACAGTCGGGGGTGTTTTCCGGCGTGATGGTGGGACCGAGTTGGCTTGGATTGGCGGTGCAGGTGGAGGGGGGTGCGGGCTTCGAAGTGGCGACACGCGATGGTGGTCCGGTGGTCCGTAGGCGGAGCGGTGGCATGCCCTAGTTTTGCGGTATGCGTTCGGCCGAAGGAGTGAGGTAACGATGTAGGAGATGAAGTGTAATTATATAATATTTATTTATTTAATTATTTATTTAATTTATCCAATCTTTAAAATTCAATAACTTGTTCATACGAGGTCCGTTTTGCGAACCGCTTGTTGCGTTGGACTCGTCTTTCCGAAATCTACGCGATGGTACCAACCACAGCTGAAACAGAGACAGTTGAAAAATCAGCCAATCAAGGTGAGATTCTATTTTAAATTAATTAAATTAGTTAAATTATCAAATGTTATTTAAATATTTGAATGGTGAATGAAGTAGACCTGTTTGTGCTGAAAATTGGATGATGTTTGAGATGTTGTTGTGATGGATATTCATAGATTCATATGTATTATCATCTTTTTTATTTGTTATCACTTTTATTTTATTCTAATTGATCTAGTTTATCAATTCATAATGAAATCATGATTTGCCACTTCTTATGTTATCACTCCCATTTTGTTTTTATTTGAATTGATCTGATTTTTCAGTTCAGCATAGAAATAAAAATTTCATTTTTTTAGATGTTATGAAAAATGAGATCTTACGATATAAAAATAAAATTTCATTTTTTAGATGTAAGGAAAAATAAGAATTTACATCGTATAATAAAATAAAAATGACATTTTTATATGTAATTTAGATGTGAATTAGAACGGTAAACTAAAAATTACATTTTTATATGTAATCAAGACATGAATTTACATCGCATAATTTAAAATTACATTTTTCTATGTAATTAAAGTGGGAATTTGTACCGTATGATTAAAATTACATTTTTCTTTGTAATTAAGACATGGATTTACACCGTATGATCAAAATTACGTTTTTCTATGTAATTTATCTATGAATTTACATCGCATAATAGAAATAACATTTTTTTTATATAAATAGGACCATTTGGAAAGACTGCACTCTTAGTTACATTTTATATGTATAAGAACCCACCTTTGTGTTGTTTTCTTTTTAAATAAAAAGTTAGTATTTTTATTGTAAATTTATTACAATAAGAAGTATGGACATTAAAAAATTTATTTTATTAATAATTAGACTAAAATAAAAAGATTTTACAATAAAGGTTAAACCTTTATGTAGTATTGTTTTCAAATAAAAAGGTTATGATAAAGAATTTACTTTGTGGTAACTTTGTAAAAATTAAATAAAATGTTTTTATTTATATTATAAATTACAATGAAAAGGTTAGACCTGATAGATATACATCTTGTGTCATGTTAAATAAAATGGTTGTCTTTTATTTGTAATGTTACAATAAAAAGAGTTGAGTCAGTAGATAATTGTCACAATAAAAAGATTTAATGTTTTTATTGACAATTTGTTCAATATTAAGATAAAATATGAAAATTACATTTTTTATGTAATACCATTTTATGAGGAGATTATGTTTATATTTTGTCACATTAGAAAATAAAAATGTAGGATTACATTTTGTTGTAATTTTTCTTTTATTAAAAAGATTAGAGATAAAATTTGCATTTGTAATGTAAAATTTTGTACAACAAAAGGGATGAGAATTTAAGGTTACACTTTAGCTGTAATTTTATTTCATCTAATAAGTTAGATTATAATAAAAGAATAGAATTGGAAATTATTATTTTATTTCCAAATTGATTAAAACATAGAGATTAGATCTTATAACCACATTTTTATTTTCATTTTCTATGCAATAAAAAGATAGATTTAAATATTTTTATTGGTATTTTGAATACAATAAAAGAGTGTAAATAGAAAGATGTCATTTTTATTGTCATTTAGAATGAAATGAAAAAAAGAAGTAAAGGCATTATTTTTATTAACATTTAGTATGCAATAAAAATAAAAGAGTTGAAATATTGTATTTATTCATTTTGTTAAACTAGAATTGTTGACAAAATGAAAATGACCTCTTTTAAATCATTTTGTTGAAATAGAATTGTCAACAAAATGTATATATCACATTTATACCTTTTTGTTGAGATGGAATCCATATGCAAATATGATAACCAATTTTATTTGCATAACGTATATTGAAAATTTATATGCAAAGGTAATAATTAATCATTTTTATTCGCATAATGAACAGTAGGATAAGATTGCAATAATAATAATCATTTTGAATTGCATATCATACGATTGAATTTATAGGCAGATATGAAAACCATTTTATTTGCAAACTTACATTAGAATTGATGTTCTAATTATAAGAACATATTATTAGTCAAAACATATATTAGAATGTACGGAGAAACTATTCGAGCAAAATATATTTTCACTCGACACTAGAAATGAATGACATGTTTATTAACATCAATTTGTTAGTAGGATTTAAATTGGTTAAATCCATTAACCAATTATTTATTTGTATATTTATATGAACTGTTGTTGGCTGAAAACCCCACACGGGTATTGGGACGATATTTGACTGACACAAATCCCAAGGTTTAATTATATGTCTATCGATAGATCAACAGGCTGCGATGAGCGTTATTATTTCATTTTAATGCTCACACAGTTGGAAATTGCACTCTGGATGTAAATAGATGTGAATGAATGATTTGATGAGTATTTATCACTTATTATCACATATATGAGATGTGTGAAATCCGTATAATTCAAATTATATGGTACATGATTGAGTCGCATTCCGATTCAGGTTTTCTTTTAAAAGAGAATATTTTGCATTTAAAATCTTTTTATATAAAGAATAATTTTTAATGATTATTTTAAAATATGTGTTATAGTAATGAATAAATATTTAAAAGCTAATCTTTTATTTAAGATCATTAACCTTTCTAATTATATTTTATGATTGAAATAAATTGATGTGTGAAGTGGATTTATCGTGGACAGTGTTTTTAAACGACATTTGTCCTTTAATCCAATTTACATTGAAATTATTATTTGGAATTTATAAATCTATTTTATAGATTTAAAAAGGCATTTTCTAAAATTCAAGTTTTCCCAATTTAATATATTTAATTGGAATTAAGTGGAAATTCGATTGGTAATAATCGAGATGGGCTTCTGTAAAAGAAGACCGATATTATATATGGAATTTAAGAGGCTTTGCCATTATTCCATGTATATTGTTAGTCTGATACAGAAATTTTATATTGATTATGTATTGATTTGATTTCTGTGGAATTCCATATTTTGGAAATTGATTTGAGGGTTTATTGTGAACTGTGTTTTAAAGGACACTAGTTCTTTAACCTGTTTAAGACAAGATTTATTCCTTAAAATAAATGACCTTGTAAGAATGATTTTTGTTATCAAATCAAAATTGGAATTCTAATAAATCCTTTAAAGAAGATTTAAGATTTTATTTTCAGAGTTAATCTTTGATAAAATTAATGAGAATCTTTTAATATGAATACCTTATTAAAAGGATATTCGGAGTTGGAATGTGGCGTAATGTGTGATTTTCCATTATTTGCTTTTTAATCACAAAATATGCGAATTATTCAGAAAGACCGGGTTTAACCCATTCTGAATAATCATCACGACGATCAAGAGTCGAAGATGAAGGCGGTAGTTGAAGACCGAAGGTTTTCACATCGTTGGGATGATGATGACTGGTATCTTGAATTGGGACTGGCCACCCAAGGCAAGGTACTTGGTAATGATTGTCCAAACGCATTTGGATATCGACAGACATGTTGTTTCGTTCAGACCCAGAGCGGACTTGTAAATGGATTGTATGTCTGACATTGTACTCCTTTATATTGTATTTATTGATTTTCTGTCGAATGTATGAATGTTTGGTGGCAGAGAATTTACTCTCTTGCTTAACACCCTTTCATATATTTCGGCAAAGGATTGGTAGTGTGATATCGAGTAATGATGTGGCATGCTAAGATGCATATGATCAAGGCTTTGTTGAAAACCAGGCCTTGTGGGATGATCAAAGCATAGCCTGTTTAGGCATTGCTTTGTGTACAGCGTGACTTCATGAGCCTCACACACCGGCGGAGTCTAAAATGGGAGAAGGGAACGCAGAGGGAGAGCAGCACGTTTCTTTCTAGCTAGAAGTGGTGTTTGGGTTTTAACACGGCCCGACATTTTACTTATGTGGATGATGGAATGAGGCGCCTCGGATGATAGGTCCTATAGGACTGGGAAACGTGTGTTCAGGAATAACTAATCCGCAACTCGTATGGTGGACCGGCCCTGCAGCTTTCCAAGGGTTCACTGCGGGGGATCCTGAGACATTAGCTAGAGTGTCTCGAATCGGTAGGAGCTCCTCCCTGGCCTTGACTCATGATGGAAACCAAAATCCAAATACGAACCTACAAATTTGATTGTATTACAAGTATGGAGGCATAGTATATGGTAGCTATGCTTCCTAGGCTTGATACATTTACTTTGAAATGTTTTGATATATACTATATTATTAAACTCGTATTTGCCATATTTAGCATGTTTAATCACCATAAGGTAAAACCCTATCCTCTGGTTTGTGTTGCATTGTGTGATGGGACTTGGATCTTATGGTGGTTCCATTTTTCCAAAAGCATTGTGTTATTATACGATTTATTTACTGTGGCTATGACACTATAAATCATGCACGACAATCCATTAGAGAAACCCGTTCCGCTTTAGCGGCGTGGTCCTTGGATTTGCTTTATTACTACTAGTATATTTGTTAAGAATTCTCACACCAGTCCTTGTTTGGCATGCCTGGTAATAGGATGCAGCATGATGGGCGGTTCTCGCTTCGCGGTTTGGTGGCAAACGGGAGACTCTTACCCCCACATGTCCCTTTTTAGGGTTGGTAGGCTGCGGCCGGGGGATCCCGAAAGGGTCGCCGTAAAACAAGGTGTCTGGGGTACAACTGTAAGCCACGGTGGGTTTTACCTGCTGTACTGGAGGATGAAGGGATGGTCCGCTGCAATGTGTTAAAATATTGTAATTCATCTTCCGCTGTAATTTATCGATGTACTCTGATATTCTGTACTCTGATGTAACATTATTATGATGTTTTATAAAAGTCTACTGTTGTTGTTCTGATGTGTTGTATTTCCAGAGTTTACGTATGCGGATTTTGAACGGTCTTGGTCGATTTTGCGATCGATTAAGGTCGGGCAAAATGCGTATCGTTACAGTTGGTATCAGAGCTTTGGTTAGCTCAAATCTTTGGGGTACAACTCATTAGAACTGAACAAAAGACTCATCAGAGATTGGATTAGTAATATCTAATAAGAATACTCATTAGAGATAGGATCAGCAGTATCCGAGGATGAGCAAACTTGTTAGAGATGGGGTTAGTAATGCCCTAGAACGAGCTAAGAGTTACTAGTTTAGAATTAGAGTATTTTTGAATATATTTTTGATCTATTCTTTGGAAATTTGATTTTATATATAAAGGTATTTATATTTTGAAAAGATAATCAACCAATAAATTTTTGAAATTAAGATTAGTTGATTAAACAACTTTCAGCTTCGTTCCTTTTCGAGGACGAAAAGTTTTTAAGTGGGGGAGAATGTAATAACCCTGAATTTTAGGGCCAATTTAAAATTTTATTTTAAGTTATTTTAATGGATTTTTGAAATTTAAACTAATTTATTTTAAATAATAATGAATGAATTTAATTTAATTATAAAAGGAGTTTGAAAAGGCACGAAAGTTCGAAAATTCGATTTCAAACTTTAACTAAATGTACAGGATTCAAAATAAAACGAATTTTAGTAAAACCATAAATATTTAAATCTGTTTAAGAATATCTTTCTAATGAATCTGAAAAATTGAAATTTCACTTTAATAGTTGTAAGTTATGTCTAGTTTAAAATTTAGAAAAGTCATTGTAGAATTTATACATATTTTAATTAAATATATTGGCCTTAAAAATAGCCATTTTGCAAACGACCTCGGTTTTCGACGAAACCACTTTTGTTGGGACCGGAATGTCAAATTATTTTTAAGTTTAATTTTTCAGAATTTTTCGAGTTAATACGTGAGCATGGCAAAGGGAAATGTGTTTTGCCAGTTTTAGTCAAATTTAATCAACTGAAAAATAGCCATTTTTCAAACGGTCTCAGAATTCGATGAAATTAGTCTCGTTGGAACCATATCGTCAATACGAAACCAGAAATATTTTTTCTAGAATTTTCAGGGTCCGTATGTGGCTCCGGCGTATTTAAATGTACGGTAGAAATTAAATTATTAATTTAATATTGCAATTTTAATAAAACACGCAACAGATTTCGGAATTGGGCCCCAGGACCTGTCCCATTGCGTTCAGAAGGTGTCAAAACCTTAAGAACGATAGTAAGCAGGCCCAATTCGGAGAAATTCCGGATTTTCACGTTAAAAACACGTAAAACGAGATTAAATAATAAAATAATATAAAAACAAAACCCTAATATCATGGCCGACACTGTTCATTACTGTTCGATGGCCAGAATTGGTCCAGAATTCAAACATCAATAATTTTTGATTCGCTCAATAAAATTCAACATATTATATACCAAATCGAAGCTCTTGGAGAGATCTACAGATCCATACGGTCCAAATCGGGTTTTGGTTCACAGATTTCATGAATTTCGAGCCTAAAGGCGGCGCTGTTGGGGGCGTTTTCTGGCGTGATGGTGGGACCGAGTTGGCTCGGATTGGTGGCGCAGGTGGAGGCGGGTGCGGGCTTCGAAGTGGCGACGCGCGATGGTGGTCCGGTGGTCCGTAGGCGGAGCGGTGGCGTGCCCTAGTTTTGCGGTATGGGTTCGGCTGAAGGAGTGAGGTAACGATGTAGGAGATGAAGTGTAATTATATAATATTTATTTAATTATTTATTTATTTAATTTATCCAATCTTTAAAATTCTATAACTTGTTCATACGAGGTCCGTTTTGTGAACCGTTTGTTGCGTTGGACTCGTCTTTCCGAGATCTACGCGATGGCACCAACCACAGCTGAAACGGGGACAGTTGAAAAATCAGCCAATCAAGGTGGGATTCTATTTTAAATTAATTAAATTAGTTTAATTATCAAATGTTATTTAAATATTTGAATGGTGAATGAAGTAGATCTGTTTGTGCTGAAAATTGGATGATGTTTGAGATGTTGTTGTGATGGATAATCATAGATTCATATGTATTATCATCTTTTTTATTTGTTGTCACTTTTATTTTATTCTAATTGATCTAGTTTATCAATTCATAATGAAATCATGATTTGCCACTTCTTATGTTATCACTCCCATTTTGTTTTTATTTGAATTGATCTGATTTATCAGTTCAACATAGAAATAAAAATTTCATTTTTTTTAGATGTTATGAAAAATGAGATCTTACGATATAAAAATAAAATTTCATTTTTTAGATGTAAGGAAAAATAAGAATTTACATCGTATAATAAAATAAAAATGGCATTTTTATATGTAATTTAGATGTGAATTAGAACGGTAAACTAAAAATTACATTTTTATATGTAATCAAGACATGAATTTACATCGCATAATTTAAAATTACATTTTTCTATGTAATTAAAATGGGAATTTGTATCGTATGATTAAAATTACATTTTTCTTTGTAATTAAGACATGGATTTACACCGTATGATAAAAACTACATTTTTCTATGTAATTTATCTATGAATTTACATCGCATAATAGAAATAACATTTATTTTTTATGTAAATAAGACCATTTGGAAAGACTGCACACTTAGTTACATTTTATATGTATAAGAACCCACCTTTTTGTTGTTTTCTTTTTAAATAAAAAGTTAGTATTTTTATTGTAAATTTATTACAATAAGAAGTTTGGACATTAAAAAATTTATTTTATTTATAATTAGTTTAAAATAAAAAGATTTTAAAATAAAGGTTAAACCTTTATGTAGTATTGTTTTCAAATAAAAAGGTTATGATAAAGAATTTACTTTGTGGTAACTTTGTAAAAATTAAATAAAATGTTTTTATTTATATTATAAATTACAATGAAAAGGTTAGACCTGATAGATATACATCTTGTGTCGTGTTAAATAAAATGGTTGTCTTTTATTTGTAATGTTACAATAAAAAGAGTTGAGTCAGTAGATAATTGTCACAATAAAAAGATTTAATGTTTTTATTGACAATTTGTTCAATATTAAGATAAAATATGAAAATTACATTTTTTATGTAATACCATTTTATGAGGAGATTATGTTTAAATTTTGTCACATTAGAAAATAAAAATGTAGGGTTGTAATTTTTCTTTTATTAAAAAGATTAGAGATTAAAATTTGCATTTGTAATGTAAAATTTTGTACAACAAAAGGGATGAGAATTTAAGGTTACACTTTAGTTGTAATTTTATTTCATCTAATAAGTTAGATTATAATAAAAGAATAGAATTGGAAATTATGATTTTATTTCCAAATTGATTAAAACATAAAGATTAGATCTTATAACCACATTTTTATTGTCATTTTCTATGCAATAAAAAGATAGATTTAAATATTTTTATTGGTATTTTGAATACAATAAAAGAGTGTAAATAGAAAGATGTCATTATTATTGTCAATTAGAATGAAATGAAAAACAAGAAGTAAACGCATTATTTTTATTAACATTTAGTATGCAATAAAAATAAAAGAGTTGAAATATTGTATTTATTCATTTTGTTAAACTAGAATTGTTGACAAAATGAAAATGACCACTTTTAAATCATTTTGTTGAAATAGAATTGTCAACAAAATGTATATATCACTTTTATACCTTTTTGTTGAGATGGAATCCATATGCAAATATGATAACCAATTTTATTTGCATAACGTATATTGAAAATTTATATTCAAAGGTAATAATTAATCATTTTTATTCGCATAATGAACAGTAGGATAAGATTGCAATAATAATAATCATTTTGAATTGCATATCATACGATTGAATTTATAGGCAGATATGAAAACCATTTTATTTGCAAACTTACATTAGAATTGATGTTCTAATTATAAGAACATATTATTAGTCAAAACATATATTAGAATGTACGGAGAAACTATTCGAGCAAAATATATTTTCACTCGACATTAGAAATGAATGAAATGTTTATTAACATCAATTTGTTAGTAGGATTTAAATTGGTTAAATCCATTAACCAAATATTTATTTGTATATTTATATGAACTGTTGTTGGCTGAAAAACCCACATGGGTAATGGGACGATATTTGACTAACACAAATCCCAAGGTTTAATTGTATGTCTATCGATAGATCGATAGGCTGCAATGAGCGTTATTATTTCATTTTAATGCTCACACAGTTGGAAATTGCACTCTGGATGTAAATAGATGTGAATGAATGATTTGATGAGTATTTATCACTTATTATCACATATATGAGAGGTGTGAAATCTGTATAATTCAAATTATATGGTACATGATTGAGTCGCATTCCGATTTAGGTTTTCTTTTAAAAGAGAATATTTTGCATTTAAAATCTTTTTATATAAAGAATAATTTTTAATGATTATTTTAAAATATGTGTTATAGTAATGAATAAATATTTAAAAAGCTAATCTTTTATTTGAGATCATTAACATTTCTAATTATATTTTATGATTGAAATAAATTGATGTGTGAAGTGGATTTAACGTGGACGGTGTTTTTAAACGACATTTGTCCTTTAATCCAATTTACATTGAAATTATTATTTGGAATTTATAAATCTATTTTATAGATTTAAAAAGGCATTTTCTAAAAGTCAAGTTTTCCCAATTTAATATATTTAATTGGAATTAAGTGGAAATTCGATTGGTAATAATCGAGATGGGCTTCTGTAAAAGAAGGCCGATATTATATATGGAATTTAAGAGGCTTTGCCATTATTCCATGTATATTGTTAGTCTGATACAGAAATTTTATATTGATTATGTATTGATTTGATTTCTGTGGAATTCCATATTTTGGAAATTGATTTGAGGGTTTATCGTGAACTGTGTTTTAAAGGACACTAGTTCTTTAACCTGTTTAATACAAGATTTATTCCTTAAAATAAATGACCTTGTAAGAATGATTTTTGTTATCAAATCAAAATTGGAATTCTAATAAATCCTTTAAAGAAGATTTAATATTTTATTTTCAAAGTTTATCTTTGATAAAATTAATGAGAATATTTTAATATGAATACCTTATTAAAAGGATATTCAGAGTTGGAATGCGGCGTAATGTGTGATTTTCCATTATTTGCTCTTTAATCACAAAATATGCGAATTATTCAGAAAGACCGGGTTTAACCCATTCTGAATAATCATCACGATGATCAAGAGTCGAAGATGAAGGCGGTAGTTGAAGACCGAAGGTTTTCTCATCGTTGGGATGATGATGACTGGTATCTTAAATTGGGACTGGCCTCCCAAGGCAAGTTATTTGGTAATGATTGTCCAAACGCATTTGGAGATTGACGGACACGTTGTTTCGTTCAGACCCAGAGCGGACTTGTAAATGGATTGTATGTCTGACATTGTACTCCTTTATATTGTATTTATTGATTTTCTGTCGAATGTATGAATGTTTGGTGCCGGAGAATTTACTCTCTTGCTTAACACCCTTTTGTATATTTCGGCAAAGGATTGGTAGTGTGATATGGAGTGATGATGTGGCATGCTAAGATGTATATGATCAAGGCTTTGTTGAAAAGCAGGCCTTGTAGGATGATCAAAGCATAGCCTGTTTAGGCATAGCTTTGTGTACAGCGTGACTTCACGAGCCTCACACACCGGTGGAGTCTAAAACGGGAGAAGGGAACGTAGGAAGAGCAGCACGTTTCTTTCTAGCTAGAAGTGGTGTTTGGGTTTTAACACGGCCTGACATTTTACTTATGTGGATGATGGAATGAGGCGCCTCGGATGATAGGTCCTATAGGACTGGGAAACGTGTGTTCAGGAATTACTAATCCGCAACTCGTATGGTGGACCGGCCCTGCAGCTTTCCAAGGGTTCACTACGGGGGATCCTGAGGCATTAGCTAGAGTGTCTCGAATCGGTAGGAGCTCCTCCCTAGCCTTGACTCATGATGGAAACCAAAATCCAAATACGACCCTACAAATTTGATTGTATTACTAGTATGGAGGCATAGTATATGGTAGCTATGCTTCCTAGGATTGATACATTTACTTTGAAATGTTTTGATATATACTAATAATAATATTAAACTCGTATTTGCTGTATTTAGCATGTTTAATCACCATAAGGTAAAACCCTATCCTCTGGTTTGTGTTGCATTGTGTGATGGGACTTGGGTCATATGGTGGTTCCATTTTTCCAAAAGCATTGCCTTATTATACGATTTATTTACTGTGGCTATGACACTTTAAATCATGCATGGCAATCCATTAGAGAAACCCGTTCCACGTTAGCGGCGTGGTCCTTGGATTTGCTTTATTACTACTAGTATATTTGTTAAGAATTCTCACACCAGTCCTTGTTTGGCATGCCTGGTAATAGGATGCAGCATGATGGGGGGGTTCTCGCTTCGCGGTTTGGTGGCAAACGGGAGATTCTTACCCCCACATGTCCCTTTTTAGGGTTGGTAGGCTACGGCCGGGGGATCCCGAAAGGGTCGTCGTAAAACAAGGTGTCTGGGGTACAACTGTAAGCCATGGTGGGTTTTACCTGCTGTACTGGAGGATGAAGGGATGGTCCGCTGCAATGTGTTAAAATATTGTAATTTATCTTCCGCTGTAATTTATCTATGTACTCTGATATTCTATACTCTGATGTAACATTATTATGATGTTTTATAAAAGTCTACTGTTGTTGTTCTGATGTGTTGTATTCCCAGAGTTAACGTATGCGGATTTTGAACGGTCTTGGTCGATTTTGCGATCGATTAAGGTCGGGCGAAATGCGTATCGTTACATATCCCATAAAGGTTATATTTTTTATAATAAAAGCAAATCAGTATTCATGGATCTAAATAAAAGTCATAGATCCAAATTAAAGAAGATAGATCTAAATAAAAGAAGAACGATTTCATGTTCATGGATTAGAATAGAAGGAGGACTCTATTATGAATTAAATCAATACAGATCTAAAATAAAAATATGATTTTTATTCCAGATCTAAATCTAAACAACACATACATCATAGTCAACATGATCTACAAGCAACAAATACAACATCATACAACGCAGATCTGAATTAATTATCATACAAGCATGCATTTTAAATAACGGGAGATAAATAATTGTAATTATTTATAAATATTGAAATCTCACATTGATCGGTTTTCTGAAATCGTTCGTGTTCAAATTTGGCTGAATTTTCAAAGTTCTCCATTTCAGCTCTAATCGATTCCATGTTGTAGAGCTCGGCAAGATGATTCCAATGCAATTTATTTTGCGAATTTCTGTTTTCGTTTGACAAAGATACGATAATTTAAATACTTAATGCATAAATCAAATAATTAATCACTTTAAAATAATTAATCCATACTTAATCACTTTCTTCCTCGTTCCTCTTTACTGGAAACAGCCAAACCCAATGTCGTGCCTCAAAGCTTCACAACGCACGCCCCACGAGACCACTAGCAGCCGATCGGAGACCATCACCTTGAAGCCGTCGAAGTCGCCTTCCACCGCCGTGCTTGGTGCCGAACTCGACCCCCTTTTCCTCGAATTGCGTGCCAAAGTCTCCCCCTTTCCGCTCAAAATTCGAGCTATCCTCCACCTCGTCTTCGATCTCAACCGTTGAATAGCAAGAGCACTCCTAGTACTTCGATTTGTTGTTTGGAGTTTTGAAAATCATTGAGTAATTGAGGAGATAGAAGGGGAAGAAGTTTGGAGCGCCATAGCCATTGACGTTAAGGGTGGCGGCGGCTGTGTAAACTAGGGTTTACAAGTGAAGACAAAAATGGATTTTTATATTATTTAATTGTTAATTTTGCAAATAAATCCATAATCTCTCAACAACTCCTATTTTAGCAAAATGAAGGATGTTCCTAGGCAAATACCCCCGTTCCGGATCCAACGGACTAGGTCTTGTAAGCCTAATCTAATGTCTATGGCCTGAAATTCTTAATTTAATATTTAAATCATTTATTTAATTAATTCAATCTTACATTTAAATTCACCGGAACCACATACGTACTCTAAAAATTCCATAAAAATTATTTCTAGTTATGTTATGACGATACGGTTCTAACAAGACTAATTTCGTTGAATTCTGAGACCGTTTGAAAAATGGTCATTTTCTGGTCGATCAAATTTAGCTGAAACTGACAAAACACATTTTACTTTGCCACGCTCACATATTAATTCGAAAAATTATGAAAATTGAAATCTAGCAATAATTTGACATTCCGGTTCCAGCAAAAGTGGTTTCGTCGTAAATGGAGGTCGTTTGAAAAATGGATATTTTAATATTAAAATATATATAAATTCTACAGCGACTATTCTGAAATTTAAACTGGGCGTAACTTTTGATTCCCGCTATAAAATTTCGATTTCTTACATTCGTTAGAAAGATATGGTTAAACAGATTTAAATATTTCTTGTTTCACTAAAATCCGTTTGCATCCCATACAGCCCGTCAAAGTTCAAATTCAAAATTTCAAACTGCCGCGCTATTTCTAACTCCCTTTTATAATTAGAACAAATATATTCATTTTAACTTCGATTTAAAATAAATTTTTTGTCGTTATTATTTAAAATAAATTATTTTAACTATTAAAATTCCGTTAAAATTTCTAAAATAAATTTTTTAAATTGGTTTAGAATTTGCGGGTTGTTACAATCTCCCTTACTTAAAATCTTTTCGTCCTCTAAAAGGAATGGAGTCAAAAGTTGTTTAATTAACCAACACAACTTTTAATTTTGATCAATTTTCAGTTAAGTTCAATATCAAATTTAATTTAGTTAAATTTATTGTTCTTTTATATATTGGTTAAATTAATTATCATTTCAATATTTTAATTAGTTAAACTAATTATCAAACATCACATCCAGCAATCAATTAGGTGATTAACTTTTCAAATATATATAACTTTTATATATAGTCAAAAATCATATTTTTAGTGCAAATCACAACAATAGACCCTATCTAGTTTTGGTTCTCACACCAGTCAATGGAAATATATAGATATACCACTTTCGAAACTCGAACATAAATTCTGAAGATGTTTCGAACCACCATCAGAACATCTCCGGGCGACTAAAGTGTGATTCTATATCAATCTAGTATATTTGAGGCTTCGAATACACGCTAGCTAGGCATATAAGCAAAATCTTTATATACTCGATTGTCCAAAATAAAATAATATATTCAAATATGTATAATAAGATTTTGAATTTTCAAAACTAAATTTGTTTTCATTTTTATTTTAAAAATTAATACTCTTCACACTCGTTCTAGGATACTGCTGATCCCATCTCTAACGAGTTATTCTTATTGGATATTACTAATCCAATCTCTGATAAGTCTTTTGTCCAGTTCTAATGAGTTGTACCCTAAAGATTTGAGCTAACCTGGCTCTGATACCAAATGTAAAGACCCGAAAATTTCCACCCTTTGAATCGACTAAACCATACAGGTCTGAACCAAAAGTTGGAAATCTTCGAATACTTTAACTTTGGGAATACAACACATCAGAACAGATAACAACAGACTTTTATTACATCACGATAATACAACATCAGAGTACAGAATATCAGAGTCTATTAGATGAATAATACAGTGGAAAATTAAATTATAATAAATGTAATACACTGTAGTGGAATAAATAAGCTAATACAACGGAAGTCTATCAATGCTCTAGACACAGCTTTAAGCTTCGATCCAGAATCCTGCTCAATATATCTGCAAAATAAGCTACTCGACTTCCCGTGTGGAAAAGAGGGCACCCGAGTTTGCAAAGTAAAACAAACTACGGGTCAGTCATGGGACTGGTGTGAGAAATCTTTACTTAACTTAATTAGTAATAAGGCTAATCACAGGACCATGCCGCTAATGCGGAACGGGTTTATTCCAATGGATTGCCAGTGCATGAAATAAAGTAAATCGTTTAAACAACATAATGTTTTTTAAAAAAATGAAACCATTATAAGACTCGGGTCTCGTCACACAATGCAACTCAAGCCGGTGGATAGAGTTTTACCTTATAGCGGTCAAAAATGCTTGATACGATAAAACGGATTTGATATTACTATTAGTGTATATATGTTTTAAAAACATTTCAATCGTAATGCATTAATCATAGACGGCATAGCTACCATATACTATGTCGCCATACTAGTTCTACAATCAAAACCGCATGATGTCGTATTGAAAATTGGGTTTCCATCATGAGTGAAGGCTAGGGACGATCTCCTAACTGATTCGAGACACTCTACTAATGTCTCAGGATTCAGACGCTGGCAAACCCTTGGATACAGCAGCGCCGGTCCACAAATACTTTAGTGGATTGGTTATGCTTGAACACACAATCCCCGATCCTATTGGACCTATAAATTGGCCATTGGCGACCAATAAAAATATCCGAGGCGCCTCAAAATCCATCAACCACATAAGTAAAATGCAGGGCCTTGTAAAAACCAAAACATCACTTCTAGCTAGAAAGAAACGTGTGCACTTCCTTGCCCCGTTTTTGACTCTACCGGGGTGTGAGGCTCGCGAGGTAACGAAATACACAAAGCTATGCCTAAATCGGCCAGGCTTTAATCATCATCCACAAGGTTCTACTTTTCAACAAAAGCCTTGATCAATTGCATCTTGGCATGCCACATTGACAGTCCATACCATGCGATTGATAACAACCAATATATAACCTCTGAGCTCGTGCGTCTCAGAGAAGGTTGTTAAGCAAGAAAATAAATTCCGCCACCACACAAATATATTAATAGATATCAATTTAATTACACGGCATTAAATTCAATGTCGGACACACATCCATTTACAAGTCCGTTCTGGGTCTGAACGAAACAGGAGTCACCTAGGTGCTCGCATACCCGGACGATCAACAAGTACGTCTGGACAAACTAACACTACTAACCCTTTACTGGGAGCGACCCAATGCCAGGCATCAGTAGTTGTCCATTCGATGTGAAGATCGCCGGTCTTCATCCACCGTCTTCAATGTCTTCGACTTTTAATCGTCGTAGTAATTATTCAGAATGGGTTAAACCCGGTCATTCCGAAAAACTCATATATTTTTATAATTAAAAAATCAAGTGTTATAAGGACACATTCAACGCCTCTTTCCAATTCAGAATATTCTTTAAATAAAATATTCATATTATTAAGGAAAGGTTCCCATTAATTTTATCAAAGATAAATCATTCAAATTTATTCTTAAATCTTATTTTCAAAGATTTATTAAATTACATTTCAGTTTAATATCCAAAATCATTACTTTACGATTATTCCAACTTAAGGAATACGTCTTATTTTTAACTGGGTTAAAGAATCAATGTCATTCAAAAAAACTATTCACGATAAACCCAAAAATCATTTCCTAAGAAATAAATATAAATTGAGATACCAATAATCTTAGTTGAAAGATTTATTCTTTATTTAAAAGAAATACTTTGTTTTAAAAATATTCTTTATATAAAAGATATTCTAAATCGGAAAGCGACTCAATCATTTACCGTATAACTTTGGTTATATGGATTTCATGCATCGTATGTAAATGACAACAATTGATAAATAATCATCAAACAGTTCATTCAACATACAGAGTGAAGTTCATAACTGTGCGACCATTAAAAGAAATAATAACGGTCACTGCAGTTTGTCAATCTATCGATTGACATACAACTAGTGTATATCAATTATCATCCCAATACCCGTGTGGGGTTTTCAGCCAACAACAGTACATATAAATAAATAATTGGTTAATGAATTTAACCAATTTTAATACTACCAACATGTTGATGATAATGAACAAAAACAAGATATTATTTTCCTAGCGTCGAATAAAAATATATTTTACTCGTGTAATTTCCTTATACTTTGCTAATGTCTAATAAACTATAATTTATTTATATGGCATTATTGCTAATGCCAAATAAAAGATAATTTCCCCTATACTTTATTTGGATGTAATTATCCTTAACTTTAACACATAAAAGACATAATCCCATTTGTATATGTACTCAATATATAATCCAACACATAGAAATGTTTATTATAAAGTGCATACAAATTCTAATGTATGCATTAACATATAGAAATGTCACTTTAACTTATCTACACATTCTATTGTATGTTTTGACCAAGAATGTTACACCCCATCTCCATTAAGGTCACTCACAAAGGGAATGCCTTAATTTTGGTGGAGCGTTTATTGTGTATAGAACAGAAAAGTAAACAAGACAGATAAATATATTGGTACTTGGAAAATAAAAATAACTTTTATTGCAACGGAGGAATAGTTTGGTTACATCACCTCAAAAACCAACTACAAAACCAAATACACTTATTATCCATCTTGACATATAAGTTCAGAGTACATAAAATAAAAGACATAACCCTAACATAAAATATCCATAAATAAGATAGGCTGAACTTTACTTCAGCAATCCAAGCAAGTTCCAAAAGAAAGAGATAAAGCTGTCCAAATCAAGCTCCACTAGTACTAGTCCCACCTGAGCACCTTGTGGGGGAGGGGGAAAGGTAGAAAAGAGGTGGAAACAAAGGAGTCAGACATAAAATCTGGCGAGTACAATAACTTTAACAATACAATCATTAAAGTAACTAGGATAAGGCATAAGCTGGTAAATAAGGAAATGACTATGAACAAATGGTCTTGACAGATCAAACAAAGGAAATAAGATGAACAAAGATAACGTTAAAGGCGCACCTAATCACTATAAGATAATTACTACATTGCACCACACCAAACACCCTAAAAGTTGATCCCTACCTACTAAACTTAGTAATCATAATAGTAGTTTCATGTACACCTATCTGTCTGCATTGGTGCCGCCTGCCCCTATCTCCACTAGGTGTACCCACTACCCTCATGCGATCGGCTCCCTAACTCGTAGATACCCGTGCTGGCCCCACAGTGGGGTGTATCACTCCACAAAGTGGCAACCCGATACCACCAAAAATGCACGGCTTATATCTACACGATGCAACAACGTCTTACCTACCAGCCCGGGTCCACACACGCACATGACCCCGTTGGACTTGCATTGCCACCGCTAACCCGTTTTGACCTCTTACAATCAAATCCAGTATGCGTGTCCCGTCCTCGACTTGGGTCGAGCCCACAAAGATACTTAATGGTTTACTGGTCTGATAAGGGCTCCTATGCATGACACAAGCTTTCCACCAATGCTTGGTCCCCACTAAGGTTTCCCACTTAACCCCATTTTTATTCATGTCTTCTTACATGTTTCAACTTGTTAAGTGCATCTAATCGTTTTTACATGCCACCCAAGGCACCCACTTAATTTCACATGTTACCCAAGGCACCCACTTAACCCCCTCATGTCCCACCACATGTTTATCTGGTTAAGTGTTACTTAATTCATTAGAACCGTAACCTTGTAAAGACCTCCCACATTAGACTGGCGCGGTTGCTGGATTTGCCTGGTGGGTCCGGGCACTCTTATACCGCAAACGAGCCTAACCTCGTGTCTTTACAATTGTTACACATTTAATTCGTGCCTTTGACCTCTCACATTAGACTGACATTTGTGCCTGCTGGATTTGTCGGGCGGGTCCGGGCAGTCTTACACCACAAAAGAGTCTAACCTCGTGTCTTAGGCGGTTTATTATTACACATCTTTATTTAACCCCAAATTGGATTAATATCCCTATTCAAATTTGTAAATAAATTCCAAATTTATTTATGTCCATAATTGTCTCTCAAAAATTATGTCCATAAATACCAATTATGCCAAATAATGTCTTAAATTGATTATATGCCTTTTTAAGGACATTTATGCCAATTTCACCATTTTTATGTATAGTCAATATTATCCCATCGTCCCCACGCTATTCGTACGTTTTCATATGACATATGTTATACTCGTAAATAGTCTAACTCATAAAAAGAAAAAGAAAACATCACATAACACATAAAATAGATCTAAGGATCATAAGATTACATAGCCAATAACTTGCATATGAATTTTATTCAAACTAGCATATGATACAAAACTAGCATAGGTGATGGACATGAACTTGCATAGCTTATGTACTTCTATAGATCCAAACATAAAGGTGTGAGCTTGCATATGGATCTAAACATAAAGTTGTAATGTTTCTTATGGATCTAATAATAAAGGTGTGAACTTGCATATGGATCTAAACATATAGATTAATGTCACATAAACTAGCGTATGCATATACATGTTTCACATATATTTTAACAACCCAAACTTGCATAAGATTCATATAAGAATATATGATCCAATCACCACAAACTTGCATAAGATGTATGATTCAACTTGCATAGGATTCACATAAGAACTAACATATGATCCAACTTGCATAAAATTCACATAAGAACTAACATATGATTCAACGCCACAACATACATATAATTTACATCACATAAATCACCATCATATTCTTCTGATTCCAAATTATATTTATCATAATTAAATTAATGAATTATCTTGTGAAAGCTATCATACTCACAATCAAAAAGAACAGTCTTGTCTTTCTGGAATATGTATTCTGAAATTGATTTAGCTCGCCTTTGGTGTAGACAAATTCGTTGTTGTTGTTATAGACTTGAGTTGATTAGCTTTTTTTTGCTCCTAGTTGGTGGCGGCTACTCTAGGTTGCAGAGTGGTAGCATGACAACCATGGTTCTAATTTTTATTAGGTTTAGGGTTTGAGTCTACATGTGATTATATAGAGATTAGGATTAATTTAGGCCATCCGATCAACCTAGAAGCAACCTGAACCATCCAAAAAGCCAACTCAGCCCTAATGACTCAGCAGCAGCTCAGAATTGGGCTCAATTCAAATCTGCCCGAGGGGGTAGGTCGACTCCCAGGTCGACCTATGGGGTAGGTCAACACTAAGGATGACGCCCTGGTCGACCTGGCCTGGGGCGGGAAATTTCCCGCCCTGCCCGGTTCTGAGTCTGAATTCATTTTTGAATTTAAATTTGAATTTCCTGGAAACTTCCGACAGCCATAACTTCTTCATACGAAGTCTAATTTACACAAACTCGGACTCTATCTCAACCAGAATTACAAGATGAACACAATGGCGTAACCCATTTCCCTTGATTCTCACATTTAAAATTAATTATTCCTCAATTCGTTAGTTTATTGTTAACAGAAAACACGGGGTGTTACAAAGAATATGATTCTTATATTTGAATATAAATTCTAATGTAAGTTTGCAAATAAGAATGATTTTTTTATATTTGCATATAAATTCTATGGTGTGTTATGCAAATAAAAGTGGTTATTATATTTCAATATAAATTATATTATATGTTATGCAAATAAAAATGGTTATTATATTTGCATATAAATTCCATCTCAACAAAATGTATAAGAAGTTCCATTTTGCCAACAATTCTATTTTATCAAAATGGATATTTCTATGGTAACACAAACCTATTTTACAAAAATGCTATTTGTGTTTAACTCTTTCATTTAACAACATTGTAATTTTTGTCTTAATTCAAATCTAATAAACAAAAGGTAATTTTTGTTTCAACTATTATATTTTTAACGAAAGTAAATATTTTTGATAGAAATAATTATTTTGGTTCAACTAAGCTATTTGTCCAAAATTGGGTATTTTGATTCAACTAGTCTACCTTGACAAAAGTATATATATTGACAAAAATATGGTTTGCTTTAACTAATCTATTTTGTCAAAATTGAGTATTTTGACAAAATGTATATTTTGACTTACCTACTCTATTTCAACAAAACAACAAACATGATGACTTTGTTTTGTTGACAAATCGAATTCAACAAAACAAATATAAGTAATGAGTTTGTTTTGTCGACAAAATGATAATGTTTTGTTTTAGCCATTACAGTTTGACAAAAGTGACCAATTGGTTTTAACTATGACAATTTTGACAAAAGCGACAAAATGGATTTAACTTTAGTAGTTTGACAAAAGCGACAAAATGTATTTCAACTATTGTAAATTGATAATGGTGAATGTTTTTACTTCATTCCTTTTAAATGACACAAATATGAATATTTTGTCTCATTCCTCTAAAATGACAAAAGTGAATACATTTGTCTTAACCTTTTAAAATGACAAAATTAAATAATTTTGTTTCATTTTATTTAAATGATAAAAATGTATCTTTTTGTATTGCAACAAAAGAACAAATAAACCTTATCTATCTATTTACCCTTTTTATTGAAGCTAAGATGACACTATTTTTTTTTTAATTCTAATCTTTTTATTATAACATATAATGCAAATAAAAACATTTTATTTAATTTAACATAAATTACAACAAAGATGAATTCATTTTATCATAATCTTTTTATATACTCTAGTTTAGAAGTAAAAATGATATTTTAAATCCTATTCTTTTATTTATATCTAAAATGGAATAAAAGTGTAACTTCTTAAACTATGCTTTTTATTTGCATCTAAAATGTAAATAAAAAGGTAATATTTTAATTTATGATTTATTTGCATCAAAGAATGCAAATAAAAATACAACTTTTAACTTCATGTTTTATTTGCATCAAAGAATGCAAATAAAATGCAACTTCTAATTCAAAGTTTTATTTGCATCTAAATTTGCAAATAAAATGCAACTTCTGATTCACTATTTTATTTGCATCAAGGAATGCAAGTAAATATGCAACTTCTAATTCAATATTTTATTTGCATAAAGGAATGCAAATAAATATGCAACTTTTAATTTCATAGTTTATTTGCATCAAAGAATGCAAATAAAAATTCAACTTTTAATTCCACGGTTTACATGTTTTGATAAAAATGACTATTTTTATTTCGTATAAAATGACAACAAAAATGTTACTTTCAACTTCCCTGTTTTATTGCATAAAAATTGTAAATAAAATGCATCTTTAAAATCTATTCTTTTAATTACAATATATTTCTTTTATATCAATTCTTTTCATTATAACTAACTTGACAATAAAAATGTTATTTTAAAACTATTCTTCCTAATGAAAAACATATTACGTAAAAAGGTAATCTTTTAATCCTACTCTGTTTAATGAAAGCATTTTACATAAAAAGTAATCTTTTGAATTTCAATCTTTTGATTAGAACATATTTTCCATAAAAATGTAATCTTTAATGTTTGATCTTTTATTGAAACTAACTACATTAAAAATATAGTCTTTTACTTCTACCCTTTTTATTGTGACAAATTTACAATAAAAATATAATCTTTTATTTCACTGATATGTTTGCCCAAAAATGTTATTTTATTTCGCTTTACATGTTTTGACAAAAATTGACATTTTTTTATAATCCTTTTTAATGTAATAATCTTAACAAAATGAAACATTTATTTAAATGTAATAATCTTACAAATATGATATTTTCAAATAAAATGACCTTAATGACATTATGTACCGAAAATGACATTTTATTCTATTCAAACCTTTTAAACAAAAATGTTATTTTATTCAAATCAAACATTTCATACAAAAATAAAAAGGTGACTTTTATTGTTAATCTAATCCTAATGTTCATGTATCTCATATAGGTTTTTTTTATAATAAAAGCAAATCAGTATTCATGGATCTAAATAAAAGTCATAGATCCGAATTAAAGAAGATAGATCTAAATAAAAGAAGAATGATTCCATGTTCATGGATTAGAATAGAAGGAGGACTCTATTATGAGTTAAATCAATATATATCTAAAATAAAAATACAATTTTTATTCCAGATCTAGATCTGAACAACACATACGTCACAATCAACATGATCTACAAGCAACAAATACAACATCATACAACGCAGATCTGAATTAATTATCATAAAAGCATGAATTTTAAATAACGGGAGATAAATAATTGTAACTATTTATAAATATAGAAATCTCACATTGATCGGTTTTCAAAAATCGTTCATGTTCAAATTTGGCTAAATTTTCAAAGTTCTCCATTTCAGCTCTAATCGATTCCATGTTGTAGAGCTCGGCCTGACGATTCCAACGCAATTTGGTTTACGAATTTCTGTTTTCGTTTGACAAAGATACGATAATTTAAATACTTAATACATAAATCAAATAATTAATCACTTTAAAATAACTAATCCATACTTAATCACTTTCTTCCTCGTTCCTCTTTACTGGAAATAGCTGAACCCAATGTCGCGCCTCAAAGCTTCACAACGCACGCCCCACGAGACCACTAGCAGCCGATCGGAGACCATCACCTTGAAGTCGTTGAAGTCGCCTTCTACCGCCGTGCTTGGTGCCGAACTCGACCACCCCTTTGCCTCGAATTATGTGCCAAAGTCTCCCCCTTTCAGCTCGAAATTCGAGCTATCCACCACCCCGTCTTCGATCTTAACCGTTGAATAGCAATAGCACTCCTAGCACTTCGATTTGGTGTTTGGAGTTTTGAAAATCATTGAGTAATCGAGGAGATAGAAGGGAAAGAAGTTTGGAGCGCCATAGCCATTGATGTTAACGGTGGCGGCGGCTGTGTAAACTAGGGTTTACAAGTGAAGACAAAAATGGATTTTTATATTATTTAATTGTTAATTTTGCAAATAAACCCATAATCTCTTAGCAACTCCAATTTCAGCCTAACGAAGGATGTTCCTAGGCAAATACTCCCATTCAGGATCCAATGAAGTAGGTCCTGTGAGCCCAATCGAATGTCTATGGCCTGAATTTTTTAGTTTAATATTTAAATCATTTATTTAATTAATTCAATCTTACATTTAAATTCACCGGGACCACATACGAACTCTAAAAATTCCATAAAAAATATTTCTAGTTAAGTTTTGATGATACGGCTCTAACAAGACTAATTTCGTTGAATTCTGAGACCGTTTGAAAAATGGTCATTTTATGATCGATCAGATTTGGCTGAAACTGACAAAACACATTTTCCTTTGCCATGCTCACATATTAATTCGAAAAATTATGAAAATTGAAAACTAGAAATAATTTGACATTCCGGTTCCAACAAAAGTGGTTTCGTCGAAAACGGAGGTCAATTGAAAAAAGGCTATTTTAATATTAAAATATATATATAATTTCTATAGCGACTATTATGAAATTTAAACTGGGCATAACTTTTGATTCCCGCTATGAAATTTCGATTTCTAACATTCATTAGAAATATATGGTTAAGCAGATTTAAATATTTCTTGTTTCACTAAAATCCGATTTATTTTGCATCTTGTACAACCCGTCAAAGTTCAAATTCAAATTTTCAAACTACCGCGCTATTTCTAACTCCCTTTATAATTAATACAAACATATTCGTTTTAACTTCGATTCAAAATAAATTTTTCGTCGTTATTATTTAAAATAAATTATTTTAAGTATTAAAATTCCGTTAAAATTTCTAAAATAAAAATTTTAAATTGGTTCAAAATTTGCAGGTTGTTACAATTTGCATGACTTTATATACCAAATTTATATGTGCTCTTTTTCCCTATAAGGCACCCATTTAGGATAGGGGGTTACAGGGTTTTAGCGAGGCATATAAAGGTGGTTTTATATTGGTATTAGCAATAAAGTGTACCAATTTTCAAATATATATATATATATAACCCCTAAAAATAGAAATTTTGCAAACAACCTCTGTTTTCAACGAAACCACTTTGGTTGGATCTAGAATGTCAAATTATTGCTAGATTCCAATTTTCATAATTTTTGAAATTAATATGTGAGTGTGGTAAATTAAAATGCATTTGGTAATTTCTGTTGAATTGGATCGACCATTAAAAAGGTCATTTTTTAAAAGGTATCCAAATTTAATGAAATTAATTTTGTTAGGACCGTATCGTCAAAATATAGCTAGATTTATTTTTAGGGAATTTTTGGATTCAGTATGTGGCCCCAGTAAATTAAAATGTACGTTTAAATTTAATATTAAATGTTTTATATTTTAATTTAAAGAAAAATAGGCTGAAACAATCAAATGGGCTTACGAAACATAGCCCACTGTGTCCGAAATGAGGGTATTTAGCTAGGGGTGACAGTGGTTGGGCTTGATTTGGAGTTCATATGGATTAAGGGGAATTTTCGAAAATTAAAGAATTAAGAAATTCAATTATAAATACCCCAAAAAGTAAAAAACCTAATTCTCTAAACTAGCAGCTACCAATCACAATTTGTAACAACCCGGAAATCTGGGCCAGTTTAAAATTTTTATTTTGGCAATTTTAGCGAATTTTGAACATTTAAAATGAATTATTTTAAATAATATCGACGAGGAATCTATTTTAAATTGAAATTCGATGTATATATTATATACGTCATCGTTAGAATATAAATAATTATATATAATTATAAAAAGAATTGAAAATGGCGCGGTAGTTCGATAATTCGATTTCAAACTTCAATTGAATGTACCGGGTGCAAAACAATCCGGATTTTAGTGAAACCAAAAACATTAGGATCTATTTTAGAATATCTTTCGAACGAATCCGAAAAATCAAGATTTCATAGTGGAAATCAAAAGATATGTCCGGTTTAAAATTCTGAATAGTCGTTATGGAATTCAGGCCCTTAAAAATAGACATTTTGCAAATGACCTCGGATTTCGACGAAACCACTTTTGTTGGATCCGTGATGTCAAATTATTGCTAGATTCCAAATTTCATAATTTTTCGAATCAATATGTGAGCATGGCAAAGGAAAACGCGTTTGACCATTTTTAATTGATTTTAATCGACTGGAAAATGGCCATTTTTCTAACGGTCTCAGAATTCGACGAAACTAGTTTTGTTAGGACCGTATCGTCAATACGAAGCTAGAAAATATTTTTCTGGAATTTTTCGAGTTAGTATGTGACCCCAGTAAATTGAAATGCGCGTTCAAATTCAATATATAGAATTATATGTTGATTTTGACGAAAACTGATCGAAACGATCAAATCAGCTTGCGATACATATCCCATTGTGTTCGAAATGGGGGTAATCAGCTAGAGACGACTGGCGGTGGGTCTCGGTTGGAGGTCGAAATAAAAAGTTGCTTTTGGGGGATTAAATTAATTAAATAAATAATATAAAGGGAAGTCAAACCCCCTTATCCATCGTTCACAGTCAAAACCGAAGCCCCCCTTCCTTTCTTCCACCGTTCGATTTCAGGAAAAGAAAAAAAACCTCGATCAATTGAAATCGCTCGCGCCCCCCTGTCAGGACCACTACCGCCGATGACGTTCATCGCGAGCCCCCCTGGACTTCGCTGACCGGACTTCCACCCACTCGTCTCTCTACTTCTCCCATCCTCCGTTCGAACCCCCCGTCAGCCGCTCAAGCTCAAGGACGCCGCCGCCATTCGAAGGAGGCCACCCCGCCTCGAGTTCCGCGCCTGTGGGCCCTTCCGCCGCCAACCACCCTCCAGGCCGCCACCACTGAACGATCTTCCGCCTCCCCTTCAACAGCGAGCTTCGCCCATCGTCAGCCACCTCCACGACTTCGGGTTCAAGGAAAATAAAAGGAAATGAGGTGAATTTCATTTTCTGATTTTTATTTATAGGAAGTGCAAATGAAAATATGATTTTGATGATAATAAGGTTCGGATTTTTATGTTAGTGAAGATATGATTTCTAACATAAAGTAAAGCTATGATTTTTATCAGCTGTGAGATATAAAATATATAATTTTTATAAAGTAGAAGTAATAAAAATATGATTTTTATATAATAGAGATAATAAAAATATGAATTTTATATAATAGAGATAATAAAAATATTATTTTTATATAATAGAGATAATAAAAATATGATTTTTATATAATATAGAAAGGTTAAAAATATAATTTTTATACTAGTGGCATATTAATAATATGATCTTTATATAGGCATGATAATAAAAATCCGATTTTTATGTAAGTAGCAAAGTAAAGATTTGGTCTTTATATATATATAGCGAAATAAAAATCTGATTTTTATTATATATATGTTGAAATAAAAATGGGATTTTTATAGCGATGAAATAAAAATTCAATCTTTATATATGAAGTAGAAATATATAAAAATATAATTTTTATATAGAATGAAGCGTTGTAAAAATATATAAAAAAAGAAGAAATAAAAATATGATTTTTATTTATTGACATGAAGAAATAAAAATATATTTTTTATTTGAACAGCGTAAAAAGGACTGTACTGGAATTGCAAACAAATCCAGACGTTCAGTAGTTCAATAGCAAAGCACGGCGGAGTGGAACCCTCTGTGAGAATTTCTCACTCTTCAATTTCTTTTTCTAGTTATATATATATATATATATATATATATATATATATATACGGATGCAGATGGTGCTTAGCAGCACCCGACACCCGTCATCCACAGACCATGGATGGCTTGTTTGTTTGATTGATGTGTTGTGAAAATTGTTTGTGATGTTGATGTGAAATCGATAATAAATGTAGATGGTTAAAATAAATATTTTATCGTTAAAAATATATTTTTTAACGTGAAAGTGAATAAATGAATATTTATAAACAAATCGGCTGATTTGTTTATATACTCTGATTTGACTGATATTGATTGGGTCGATAAATTTTACACATCGCCCAACTGCACAAATAAAAATATGTGTTTGTTGATTCGAAACCCCACACGGGTGTTGGGATGATATTTTGGTACACTAATCCCAATTATTTAATTGTATGTCGATCGATTGGTCGACAGACTGTGTGAGCGTTGATTATTTATATTTGATGCTTATACAGTTGTGTGGTGCACTTTGGATGATGGTAGATTGTTTGTCATTGCTATTATATACATGTGTTGTGTGGAATCCATATAATTAACATTATATGGTGATTGATTGGGCCTCATTCCAATCGGGAAAATAATGAATATTATAAAAGAAAATTCATGTGTTGAATATAAAAATGGTCATGTGTTGACGATGTTCATGTGTTGAAAATATTCGTGTGTTGAGTAAAATATTTTAAATAATAAAATCTACATCTTTATCATATTTAAAATTAGAACTACTTTACGGTGGAGTCTGATTGAAAATCAAACGATAGATACCATGATTTTATAAAATATTTTACATAACAAAAATAGTCGTGTGTTGAAAGAAATATCGATTCATGTGTTGAACAGAATAAATATTCATTTGTTGAATAGAATAAAGAAGTTTTTGAAAAATATAAAGCCGTGTGGATTAGAGATTCGTTATTTTGATGCGAACGATATTTATATCGATTTTATTCGTTTTATAATGAATATTGAAAAGTGATTTCAAAATTTAATATTTTGAAATGAAATTCAAATTAAATTAGACTAAAAATTCAAATTGAAATTTTATTGAATCAATTTGAAATGAATTCGAATTGAAGTAAATAGAAGGTAAATTCAAATTGAATTGAATTGAAATGAATTAGAAATTGAATTGAATTGAAATGAATTAGAAATTTAATTGAATTGAAATGAATTAGAATTTGAATTGAATTGAAATGGATTAGAATTAGAATTGAATTGAGACGAATTTGAATTCGAATTAAATAAAATTGAAATGAATTCGAATTGAATTGAAATCAAATCGATTTGAAATTGAAGGTGAAGTTGAAATTGTTTTGAAAACGAATTTAAAACGATTTATAAAATATGTTTTAAAAGGAAATCGACGAAATATAATATATATATATATATATATTATATATATAATGGCCCGAATAGAACTCGTCGCGCCGCGGTAGTTCATGAATTTCGACCATTAACTTCGAATTGACGATGCGAGAGATCCGACTATCGGATTCTCCTAAATCCGGAACCGTTGGGATCGTATCGAAAAGAGCTTTCCAATGAATATTAGAAATTTGAAATCTAACGGTTGGATTTGGAATTATGTCCAAATCAAATTTGGATAAGGTCGCTGTAAGTGTAGTTCGATGGCCGTTGATGGAAATCGACTGTACGGGCCTTAATAAAATTATTTAAAATATCTATAATTTGGGTAAAATCATAAGAAATGATTTAGGAAAAATTTGGGCTGAAAAATTCCATATTTGAAAAGATAAAATAGATTTTTATCGAAATGAACTTGTTTTGAACTAGAATTAAAATCAATTTATTTTTGAAGTAAATAAATTGAATTTAAAAGTGATTTTAAAAATAATCAATATTCCCAATACGTGAATTCGACTAGAGTTGAATCGAAATTATCTTCGGAATATTTCGATGTTGGATTTCGTGACTATACAGATATTGTTATGGGAATTTGAAAGATATATTTTATATCGTTATTTCCAATACGATATATGTTGGTTTCAGAATTTGTTATTGAATATAAGCCGATATATATTCTATTCAGAGCCTTGTATTTAATATCAAATATGATTTGGGTTTGTCGTGAATCGTGTTTTAGATGACATTGGTTCTTTAACCCAGTTAAAGGCAGGATATTGATTTTTGAAAGGATTAAAACTAAGTGGAGTTCAAATGAATCTTTAATTAGATTGAAAAGTGAATTGATAATTTAAATTATCAAATCTGAAAGGTGATCGAGAATGGAGTACCACCAGTTTTGCTCCAAAGCGATAGTTAAATCTTTAATTAGATTTGAACGTGAAATGGTAATTAATTTTACCGATAACACCGTGGTGTTAGATATGGAGTATTACCAGTTTTTCTCCATGGGATATATAGGTTGGGATTGGGAAATAAATTAAATAAATAATTACCTCGGTGTGGTTCGCTAATCACGACTAGTTTGAAATGATATCCAAAGGAAGATTAAAGAATAAATTTAGAGGAATTTATCTTGGATAAAATTAATGGGAACCTTTCCCTAAGAATGTGTTTTTGTGAATAAAAGAATATTCTGAATTGGAATGAGGTGTTTGTTGTGTTTGTGTAACATTTGTTTATCATATACGTTGGTTATTCAGAAAGGCCGGGTTTATACCCATTTTCAATAACCGATTCGACGAGATGTCGAAGAAGAAGACGGTGGTTGAAGACCAGAATTATTCACATCGTTTGGGTGATTACTGATGATCTTGATTGGGCTGTACACCCAAGATGAGGGAAACAGTTGGTGATCGTCCAGACGTACTTGGAGATCGATGGATATGCGAGGAAAGTGCCTCCGGTTTCGTTCTGACCCAGAACGAACTTGTAAATGGATTGTGTGTCTGACATTGGATTTTATTCTGTGTTGATTGATCTCTATTAAATATACATCTGTTTGGCGGCGGAGAATTTATTCTCTTGCTTAACGCCCTTCTCTGAGACGTACAAGCTCAGAGGTTGTATATCGATGGACATCAGTCGCATGGAGTGAATTGCCAGTGTGGCACGCGTAAGTGGCAATTGATCAAGGCTTCTGTTGAAAAGCAAAGTCTTGTGGTTGATGATCAAAGCACGGCCTGTGTGGCGTAGATTTGTGTATAACGTGAATTCGCGAGCCTCACACCTCGGTATGAGTCGAAAACGGGATAGTGACTGCAGGGAGAGCACGACGTTTCTTTCTAGCTAGGGTGGTGTCGGTGACCTACCAGCCCTGACATTTATATACTTTTCACCTGTGTGGTTGTTGGAATGCGAGGCGCCTCAGATATAGGTCTGTAAGGACCGGGAAACGTTTGTTCAGGAATTGCCAATCCTCAAAAGTAAGAGAGGACCGGCCCTGAAGATCCAAGAATCATAGTGGGTTCCTTGGACATTTGCTAGAGTGTCTCGAACGCGGAGAGGAGCTTGCCCCTTGCCTTGACTCATGACGGAAATCCAATTTCCAATACGTGTATTGCGGTTTTAATTGTAGAACTAGTATGGCGACATGATATATGGTACCCATGCCGTCTATGATTGGTATTTATGACTGAAATTGTTTTGACACTATACACCTATTATAGTATCAAATGATTTGTTTTAAACGTACCAAGCATGTTTGGCTATTATAAGGGAAAACCCTATCCTCAGGCTTGCGTTGCATTGTGTGATGGGACCTGGGTCTTATAATAGCTTCATTTTTCAAAAAAGCATTGCGTTGTTTATCCTATGCACTGGTATTCTTGGGAGGAAACCCGTTCCGTGTTATGCGGCGTGGTCCCTTGAATTACTCTCTTTTAAAGTAAAGCTTTAAATAACTGTTTTAGTTCTCACACCAGTCACATGACTGACCTGGAGTTTATTGTTTTAACCTAAACTCTGGGTGCCCCTATTTTCGACACGGGCAGCTATTAGTTTTGGTTTTGCAGATTTATATTCACAGGGTCCTGATTTACAGCTGGAACGATGCTCGGAAAGCTCTGTATCCGTGCGTTATTTCTAGTTGTGCTTTTGTATTATTTTCCGCTGCAATGTATTTAAATGTAATTTAAATCTCTGATATTTGTTGAATGTAATTTATTCATTTATACTCTGTATATTCTTGTATCTGATGAAATTGTTGTAATAACAATGAAATGTTCTTCCGTATGCGTTCTATTCTGTCTTGTCCTCAATTCTATCCGTGCTTTCCTTACCGGGGAAGTTCGGGTCGTCTTAGTTTAGTATCAGAGCTTTGGTTTATAGAGCTCGAGAACAAGGCACATTAGAACCATACGAAAGAATTCATCAGATATTGGATTAGTAATATCCTATTAGAATGACTCGTTAGAGATAGGATCAGTAGTATCCTAGAACGAGTGTGAAGAGTATATTTTTCAAATGAAAACAATTTTGTTTTGAAAATTTAAATCGCTTTATATGTATTTGATTATTTATTTATTTTGAATATGGACAATCCAATATATAAAGATTTCGCGTATACGCGTCATGAACGTATATTCGAAGTTTTAATATACTGGGTAGATATAGAATCACATTCTAGACATCCGAGGATGATTCTGATGATGGTGCATCATCATCAGTATTCATATTCGAGTTTCGAAGGTGTGATATCTATATATTTCCATTAGACTGGTGTGAGAACCAAAACTTATATAGATAAATTTATTTGTTGTGAATTGGCATCAAAAACATGATTTCTGTATATGTATCAAAATTATGAATTTGAAACGCTAATCCACTAATTGATTGATGTTTGTGTTGTTTGTTTATTTGTTTGATAATTTTGAACCATTTAGCCTAATTGAATCAAATAGTGAATTGTATTGAAAATTGGTCGCATTTGCTTGCATATACATGTACTTACATTGAACATGTCATAGCAAGGAGGCTAGAGCTGAGAATAAAATTTGTTTGCCCGATAAATAGGTACATGTTTATCATAATTTACTATTTTGTTTGGGTGATGATGATTTTATGAGCCTATTGGCTAGCCGCTTGGCTTTTTATTTTTCTTTTTGAGATCAGAAGGCCTATATGGCAATTTCGGGATTTTCCCGTGGCTCCCGGTGCAGGGGAGGTTATGGCGAAATTTTTCGAAAATTCCGGGTGTTAGCCAATTTTTTTGAAGAATTTGAAAATTCTCAGAAACTGAAAAGTTGGAGAATGGAAGCCAGATCGAACGTAGAGTTGATTAATCAAACCACTTTCAACTTTGTTCCTTTTTGGGGACGAAAAGTTTTAAGTGGGGGAGATTGTAACAACCCGAAAATCTGGGCCAGTTTAAACTTTTTATTTTGGCAATTTTAGCAAATTTTGAACATTTAAAATGAATTATTTTAAATAATATCGATGAGGAATTTATTTTGAATTGAAATTCGACGTATATATTATATACGTCATCGTTGGGATATAAATAATTATATATAATTATAAAAGGAATTGAAAATGGCGCGGTAGTTCGATAATTGGATTTCAAACTTCAATTGAATGTATCGGGTGCAAAACAATCCGGATTTTAGTGAAACCAAAAACATTAGGATCTATTTTAGAATATCTTTCCAACGAATCTGAAAAATCAAGATTTCATAGCGGGAATCAAAAGATATGTATAGTTGAAAATTCTAAATAGTCGCTATGGAATTCAGGCCCTTAAAAATAGACAATTTGCAAACGACCTCGGATTTCGACAAAACCACTTTTGTTGGGTCCGTGATGTCAAATTATTGCTAGATTCCAAATTTCATAATTTTTCGAATCAATATGTGAGAGTGGCAAAGGAAAACGCGTTTGACCATTTTCAGTTGATTTTAATCGACTGAAAAATGGCCATTTTTCTAACGGTCTCAGAATTCGACGAAACTAGTTTTGTTAGGACCGTATCGTCAATACGAGGCTAGAAAATATTTTTCTGGAATTTTTCGAGTTAGTATGTGACCCTAGTAAATTGAAATGTGCGTTCAAATTCAATATATAGAGTTATATGTTGATTTTGACGAAAACTGATCGAAACGATCGAATCAGCTTGCGATACATATCCCATTGTGTTCGGAATAGGGGTAATCAGCTAGGGACGACAGGCGGTGGGTCTCGGTTGGAGGTCGAAATAAAAATTTGCTTTTTGGGGATTAAATTAATTAAATAAATAATATAAAGGGAAGTCATACCCCCTTATCCATCGTTCACAGTCAAAACCGAAGCCCCCCTTTCCTTTCTTCCACCGTTCGATTTAAGGAAAAGAAAAAAAACCTCGATCAATTGAAATTGCGTTGCGCCCCCCTATCAGGACCACTACCGCCGACGACGTTCATCGCGAGCCCCCCGGCCTTCGCTAACCAGACTTCCACCCACTCCTCTCTCTACTTCTCCCATCCTCCGTTCGAACCCCCCCCCCCCACGTCAGCCGCTCAAGCTCAAGGACGCCGCCGCCATTCGAAGGAGGCCACCCCGCCTCGAGTTCCGCGCCTGTGGGCCCTTCCGCCGCCGACCACCCTCCAAGCCGCCACCACTGAACGATCTCCATCCCCCCTTCAACAGCGAGCTTCGCCCATCGTCAGCCACCTCCACGACTTCGGGTTCAAGGAAAATAAAAGGGAATGAGGTGAATTTCATTTTCTGATTTTTATTTATAGGAAATACAAATGAAAATATGATTTTGATGATAATAAGGTTCGGATTTTTATGTTAGTGAAGATATGATTTCTAACATAAAGTAAAGCTATGATTTTTATCAGTTGTGAGATATAAAAATATATAATTTTTATAAAGTAGAAGTAATAAAATTATGATTTTTATATAATAGAGATAATAAAAATATGATTTTTATATAATAGAGATAATAAAAATATGATTTTTATATAATATAGAAAGGTTAAAAATATAATTTTTATACTAGTGGCATATTAAAAATATGATCTTTATATAGGCATGATAATAAAAATCCGATTTTTATGTGAATAGCAAAGTAAAGATTTGGTCTTTATATATATATATATATATATATATATATATATATATAGCGAAATAAAAATCTGATTTTTATTATATATATATGTTGAAATAAAAATGGGATTTTTATAGCGATGAAATAAAATTTCAATCTTTATATATGAAGTAGAAATATATAAAAATATAATTTTTATATAGAATGAAGCGTTGTATAAATATATAAAAAAAGAAGAAATAAAAATATGATTTTTATTTATTGAAATGAAGCAATAAAAATATAATTTTTATTTGAACAGCGTGAAAAGGAATGTATTGGAATTGCAAACAAATCCAGACGTTCAGTAGTTCAACAGCAAAGCACGGCGGAGTGGAACCCTCTGTGAGAATTTCTCACTCTTCAATTTCTTTTTCTAGTTATATATATATATACTAGGATGCAGACGGTGCTTAGCAGCACCCGACACCCGTCATCCACAGACCATGGATGGCTTGTTTGTTTGATTGGTGTGTTGTGAAAATTGTTTGTGATGTTGATGTGAAATCGATAATAAATGTAGATGGTTAAAATAAATATTTTATCGTTAAAAATATAATTTTTAACGTGAAAGTGAATAAATGAATATTTATAAACAAATCGGCCGATTTGTTTATATACACTGATTTGACTGATATTGATTGGTTCGATAAATTTTACACATCGCCCAACTGCACAAATAAAAATCTGTGTTTGTTGATTCGAAACCCCACACGGGTGTTGGGATGATATTTGGGTACACTAATCCCAATTATTTAATTGTATGTTGATCGATTGGTCGACAGACTGTGTGAGCGTTGATTATTTATATTTGATGTTTATGCAGTTGTGTGGTGCACTTTGGATGATGGTAGATTGTTTGTCATTGCTATTATATACATGTGTTGTGTGGAATCCATATAATTAACATTATATGGTGATTGATTGGGCCTCATTCCAATCGGGAAAATAATGAATATTATAAAAGAAAATTCATGTGTTGAATATAAAAATGGTCATGTGTTGACGATGTTCATGTGTTGAAAATATTCGTGTGTTGAGTAAAATATTTTAAATAATAAAGTCTACATCTTTATCATATTTAAAATTAGAACTACTTCACGGTGGAGTCTGATTGAAAATCAAACGATAGCTACAATGATTTTATAAAATATTTTACATAACAAAAATAGTCGTGTGTTGAAAGAAATATAGATTCATGTGTTGAACAGAATAAATATTCATTTGTTGAATAGAATAAAGAAGTTTTTGAAAAATATAAAGCCGTGTGGATTAGAGATGCGTTATTTTGATGCGAACGATATTTATATCGATTTTATTTGTTTTATAATGAATATTGAAAAGTGATTTCAAAATTTAATATTTTGAAATGAAATTCAAATTAAATTAGACTAAAAATTCAAATTGAAATTTTATTGAATCAATTTGAAATGAATTCGAATTGAAGTAAATAGAAGGTAAATTCAAATTGAATTGAATTGAAATGAATTAGAAATTGAATTGAATTGAAATGAAACGAATTAGAAATTGAATTGAATTGAAATGAATTAGAATTTGAATTGAATTGAAATGGATTAGAATTAGAATTGAATTGAAACGAACTTGAATTTGAATTAAATAAAATTGAAATGAATTCGAATTGAATTGAAATCAAATCGATTTGAAATTGAAGGTGAAGTTGAAATTGTTTTGAAAACGAATTTAAAATGATTTATAAAATACGTTTTAAAAGGAAATTGACGAAATATATATAATATATATATATATTATATATAATGGCCCGAATAGAACGCGCCGCGCCGCGGCAGTTCGTGAATTTCGACCATTAACTTCGAATTGACGTTGCGGGAGATCCGACCGTCGGATTCTCCTAAAACCGGAACCATTGGGTTCGTATCGAAAAGATATTTCCAATGAATATTAGAAATTTGAAATCTAACGGTTGGATTTGGAATTATGTCCAAATCAAATTTGGAATTCACAGGGTCCTGATTTACAGTTGGAACGATGCTCGGAAAGCTCTGTATCCGTGCGTTATTTCTAGTTGTGCTTTTGTATTATTTCCGCTGCAATGTATTTAAATGTAATTTAAATCTCTGATATTTGTTGAATGTAATTTATTCATTTATACTCTATATATTCTTGTATCTGATGGAATTGTTGTAATAACAATGAAATGTTCTTCCGTCTGCGTTCTATTCTGTCTTGTCCTCAATTCTATCCGTGCTTTCCTTACCGGGGAAGTTCGGGTCGTCTCACAATTCCACGGCCAGAATTTTTGATTCACCTCCCCCAAAATTTATTCAATTCGTTCAATGATTCAACATGATTTCAAAACCAAAATCGAAGTACTTCTCATACTCTTCCAATCTGTACGGGTTTGATGTATATTAGTTAAAGGGATTTCAAGAATTCGAGCCCCAAAGTGCTCACGTTCAAGCTGGAATTCCAGGGAACAGGTTGGTGTGAGTTGCCCCATTCTTGGCGCGTAGGGGA
Organism: Allium sativum; assembly: GCA_030737875.1. Classification (NCBI taxonomy): domain Eukaryota; kingdom Viridiplantae; phylum Streptophyta; class Magnoliopsida; order Asparagales; family Amaryllidaceae; genus Allium; species Allium sativum. Next base: position 515,388,900 of record CM060919.1, on the reverse strand, counting down.
GGAAGCGAAGGCAGAGAGAGTGGTGCATTCCGATTTGATTTCGGCGCAAGGTGGTGGCATATTTTTCGAACCCTAGATGTGAAGTATGGTTTCATGTTTGCGTCGCCTGGACAGGTAGAAGAGGAGGGAAGAGGCCGCATTTTTTTAGGGGTAATTAGTTTTAATTATAAATTAATTATTAATTTATTAATCGTTAATGTTATCCAATCTATAAAATGTCATAACTTCTTCATACAGAAACAAAATCGAACGATTTCAGAAGTGTTGGATTCGCAACGAAAAATTCTACATTTCAGAACTGATTGGGACAAAAACGGAACCACCAAAGATTGTTGACAAAATTAAACGTCTGTTTGATTTTAATAAAACAATCGTTATATAAATGATTTCTGAAACCGATCAAGGTGAGAGTTCTCTCACTAAAATATTTTTATGGTTATTTACTTCATAACTGCATATATCGATTGTCAATGTTGAATTTTATCTGTTTTAATTAACATAAAATGTTGTACGGTGCCTGTTGATTCACATTCACTGTTGTTTGAAAACCATGGATGATTTCATGGACTGTACCGTGTTGTGATTGAAGTGTTCAACGTATTAAAAATAATGTTATCATTAATGTGATAGTTGAAATTAAATTATAAATATCCATTTATAATTTACACTGTGAGATCTCTAGTTTAAAATTAAATTAATTGTGATTGCGATGTGAAATTTATATATATTCGCTATAATAAAATTCATATATGTGTTGTAGAATATTGAAATTGATTATTTGTGATTGCGATGAATGAATGGGTTGAATTGTGTATGTTAGAGAGATGTTCATGTTGAATAAAATTTATTTATACAATAAAAATCATATTTTTATTGTATATATATGTAGATAATATGTTCATGTTGAATAAAATTTGTTTATACAATAAACCCATATTTTGATTGTATATATATGTATATAAAATGTTCAAGTTGAATAAAATTTGTTTATACAATAAAAATCATATTTTTATTGTATATATATGTAGATAAAATGTTCATGTTGGATAAAATTTGTTTATACAATAAAAATCGTATTTTTATTTGTATACATAAGTAGACAAAATATTCATCGTTTGAACAGAAAATGTTTATACAATAAAAATCACATTTTTATTGTAGGTATGAATAAACAATATATTCATTGTTTTGTATAAAATATGTTAACAATTGAAAATTACATCTTTATTATATTACTGATTCATTAAAAATAAAAAAATGTTAAAGTATGATTTGTCATGTTGGAAAAATTGTTCATACAATAAAAATTACTTTTTTTACTATATATATGAATCCCAAAATTTGTCATGTTTTAAATAAATTGTTTAGACGTTAAAAATAACATTTTTAGTGTATGTTAGATTCAAAAAAAAAGAATCATGTTTTAGGTAAAATGTTTATACATTAGAATTAACATGTTTAGTGTATGTTAGATTTAATAAAAAGAATCATTTTTTAAATAACATGTTTATACATTAGAATTAACATGTTTAATGTATGTTAGCTTCAATAAAAAGAATCATGTTTTAAATAAAATGTTTATACATCAGAATTAACATGTTTAGTGTATGTTAGATTCAATAAAAAGAATCATGTTTTAAATAAAATGTTTATACATTAGAATTAACATGTTTGGTGTATGTTAGATTCAATAAAAAGAATCATGTTTTAAAAAAAATGTTTATATATTAGAATTAACATGTTTAGTGTATGTTAGATTCAATAAAAAGAATCATGTTTTAAGTAAAATGTTTATACATTAGAATTAACATGTTTAGTGTATGTTAGATTCAATAAAAAGAATCATGTTTTAAATAAAATATTTATACATTAGAATTGACATGTTTCATGTATGTTAGATTCAATAAAAAGAATCATGTTTTAAATAAAATGTATATACATTAGAATTAACATGTTTGGTGTATGTTTGATTCAATGAAAAGAATCATGCTTTTAATAAAAAGATTAGACAAAAAAAAAATACTTTTATTGTTTGAAGCATTAAAGAGGTTTTGCTAAATAAAAATGTAACCATATACATGTTAGAGACAAAGGAAAATGATCACTTGTTAATACATGCTTTGTTTATTAAAACATTATTATTTGCATGTTAGCGAAGTAGGAAAAAAACAATAATGTGTATTGATTCTTTAGAATAATGTCATTCACATATTAGCAAAGTAGAATAAAAAGGAAAACATATTAATACATGTTTTGCCAATTAAAGTGTGACATTTTATTATGTGAGATTAAAATAAAAAGGAAAATGTAACGACCCGTATTTATACGGATAATAATTAATCTATTTAATTATTTAAATAGTGAAAATGGTTGTTTAATTAAATTGTATAGTATATTTAATTAATATAAATAATAGAATAATATATTTAATTTTTGAAATAATCAGAAATAGTGAATTGACAATATAATGTGAACTGGACAATTCAAAGTATTTAATTCAGCTTAGAATAGAATTAGAGTGATGAATATATTATTTGTGTCGTTTGTACATATAATTATATTATAATTATAATCGAGCTCGAAATGGCGCTGTAGTTCGTAATTTGGCGATTCGAACTTTAAATGAGTATACATAACCCGTTTTAATTCGGATTTCTGTGAAATAAGAAACGTTCAGATCTGGTGAAGTATATTATTCAAATGGAAGAGAAAAATCGGGATTTCATTGTGTAGATTTTGATTTATGGCTAAATCAAATTTTGAAATAATCGCTATGGAATCGTTTATCAACCATAACGATATATTTAATTATAATTAAATATTGGCCTCGAATTTAGACAAGCCCTTTGAGATGTAGTGATAATTTAATTTTTAGAATTTTACTACAATTTTTAATTAATTAAATATGAAACTTTTTATTTTGAGTATTTTGCACCCTATATCGATATTTTCGGGTTTCACAATATGAGTTAACCTACCGATATTTTTATATTTTTGGGATCACGGCACATTACTCGATTTAATGATATTTTCATATCAGTCCGTAAACAAATAGAGTTTAGCATAATCGGGGACTCTCAAATATAAAACAAATATCCTAACCCTAGACTTCATTTCTCCGATTAAATGGAAGGCCGCGATCCTTTCTTCTCAGTCGATTATTCCTCTCAGCCAAACAAGAAACATGGAGAAACCAAATCCTCTCAACAAATATCTAATGAAAATATTGTAAAGTTTGCCTATAAATAAGGATTTACCACCTTCTTTAAACCTAAAGTCCTTGTTCAAGTCTTCTGTAGAAAATTAGGTCACCACAAATGTTTATTTTTCTTCAAATTAAATCTCCTTCAAATCTCAATGAAATTCATTAACGTTGGATCCGTTGGACTTGCTAAATCAAGTGCTTCAAACCCGTAGTCTCAGAAATGCGGCAGTGTGATTTCCTGTAACTCGACTTCGGTCCCGTGGATTGCTAGGGCTGACGCAAGGGGGAGCTACAACGGGAGATTGACAAGGGGGTTGGTGGCGCAGAACTCAGGGTTGAAGAAGATGAGGGTCGAAAAAGTTTTGAGGGGATCTGTGCCTAAAAGTGTCATTGGTTTCATTGGGGGAGGCACTGCCTGTAGCAGGTCGGAATCTTATAAGGGGCGCCGGAGGTTGATATGAGGTGTCGGTTGAGATCGAGGGAGAAATTCGAGTCAAATGGTGGTGGGTAGGCAGTAAACGATGGTCAGGGGTGAAGTGCGACATCGGGAATGAAAGAAGTGGGCTGTTGGTCGCTTCAGCGGTGAAGGGATCGAGTCAACGGTGAAGGGGATCAATAGGTGTAGTTCGGGAGGAGCATCGCAGTGGTGATATTCGTTCGTTAAACGGTGAAGCCCAGCTCCGTCTCACTAGTGATGTGTGTACGGTAGAGTGGGTATATTTGCACAGGCACTTTGATTTGTTTTTGAGGAAGAAAGGGGACATAGGGGTCAGTCACGTGAGGAGGGTGCGAGGACTGTTTAATTAATTTAAATTGCTAAGTTTAATTTTATTTAAATCATGGTTTAACTTAATAGCGCGTTATCTATTTCATACGAGATCCGATTGACGAACCGTCATTTGCGTTAGGATCGTATGGACGGACACTACGCAATGGAACTGACTGGGAGTGGATTGGAGCTAGTGTGAATTTATGGCGAAATAAATTGTTTGATCTGAATCAAACAACAGTTTATCAGTATTTAACGATGAACTGCCAAAGTGAGTAAAACTCACTAACTCTGCTCAGTTTCTATTTTTATAAATTGTACTTTATTTTTGACAGAAAATGATTAATTGTTGTGTACTGATTGTTTGGACTGTTAAATAGATTTGATTGAACACGTAGATATAGTTATATATATATATATAATTGACAATCAAATATTGATTTCGTTTATCAGAATATTTCATGTTAAGATGAAAGTGATGTTATTTATGTTGTTTAACATCTGTGGATGCAGGGAGACAGGTTGGAGGAATCCGTTTGGATTCCTCAACATTTATTTTACCGTTTTCAAATATTGTGATATATGTTGTGATATATAATCTGTTATTGATTATGTGTATTAGAATGATACTGATCATTGTTAATTGGTATGTTAAATACCATAAGAAACCCTGGGATGTAGAAAAGGAATATTTTAATCTTTATATTGAAATAAACGAATGTGACGACCCGAAATCCCGTACAGACGGAGACAAGGGTTATCTTTGGAATATAACACAGAAACAGATAATAGCAGAACAGAATTAAATACACCAGATAATGAACAATAGAATATACTGGATAAAAGTAATCATCAGAGTTACACAGTATACAGGATCATACTTAGTAAAAGTACAGTTCAGCTATACATAAATGTCTACATCGAAAAACAAACATAATATGTACAATAGGAGCTGAACAACATAAAAAGAGATAAATGATAAAATCCATCTTCAGCTCCAGCTATCCAGAAAGAACCAGCTAAACCTGAATACAAGGCTGCCCGTGTAGAAAAAGGGGCACCCGAGTTTGAAAGTGAAACAAACTACGAGTCAGTCATGGGACTGGTATGAGAAATCTACTCAACACATATATAATATGGCCAATCACAGGACCACACCACTTTTGAGGAACGGGTTTACTCCATTGGATTGCCAGTGCTTTAAAAACAAATCATTCGTTTTGAACATCGCTATGCTTTTTATAAAAATGAAACCATTATAAGACTCAGTTCCCATCACACAATGCAACGCAAACCGGAGGACAGAGTTTTACCTTATAATGGCCAAAAGATGATTGATACGAATAAAACAAAAGAAATTGATATTATTACTAGTGTTTACATGTTTCAAAACAACTTCGAATCATAACTATCAATCATAGAAGGGATGGGTACCATATATCATGTCGCCATATATATATATATATACAATCAAAACCGCACGATGTCGTATTTGGAAATTGGATTTCCATCATGAACAAAGGCAAAAGATAGTCCTTACCGAATTCGAGACTGCCTAGCCCGAGTCTCAGGATCAGAGCTCGAGTGACCCTTGGATCGTCAAGGCCGGTCCACCGATGTGGATTATTATGCCTGAACAATACGTTTCCCCGCCCTTTGGGGCGTAAACGAGCCAACAAATGACTCCATCGGACCCGGATCGTCCGATCAAACCGAGGCGCCTCGCAACAGCAACAACCACATAGGTGAAAAGTATATAAATGTCAGGGCTGGTAGGTCACTGACACCACCCTAGCTAGGAAGAAACGCATGCCCTCCCTGAGGTCCTTCTCCCGTTTCTGGTTCATACCGGGGTGTGAGGCTCGCGAATTCACGTTATACACAAAGCTACGCCACACAGGTGGGGCTTTGATCATCACCACAAGACTTTGCTTTTCAACTGAAGCCTTGATCATTTGCCACTTAGGCATGCCACACTAGCAATTCATGCCATGCGACTGATGTCCATCGATATACAACCTCTGAGCTCGTGCGTTTCAGAGAAGGGCGTTAAGCAAAAGAATAAATTCTCCGCCGCCAAACAGGTGTATATTTAATAGAGATCAATCAACACAAAATAAAATCCAATGTCAGGCACACAGTCCATTTACAAGTCTGTTCTGGGTCTGAACGAAATCGGAGGCACTAAATACCTCGCAAACCCATCGATCACCACGTACGTCTGGAAGATCACCACTCATTATCCATATTTCGGGATGCCTCCCAATCAGGACCTCGGTTACCATCCAAACGAGGTGAAGATCTCTGATCTTCGACCACCGTCTTCATCTTCGAATTTCAATCGTCGGTCAATTATTCGAAATGAGAATTAACTCGGCCTTTTCAAATAATTCACGTATATTTAGAATTTCAAATCAATTTATTTCAACGGTTAAATCATTCGACAACACCAATTTTGTTCTTTAATGTAATTTTTACATCAAACACATTCAACCATCAAATTCCACATAAAGAGAAAATTCAGTTTATTTCCATTCCATATCGTTTATGATATTTTATAACGATTTATCGCTATTTTTATTTATTTTAAAATAGCCAATTTATTCAAAACGACGCTACGGGCCATAACGCGGCCGTGGCGCTGTTTTTCTTCAGATTTGATTTACACATATCTGAAAATCTAACCGTTGGATCTTCACAAAATTTACATCATTAGAAAGGTCTTTTCAAAACGGATCCAACGGTTCCAGCTTCGGGAAAATCCGACGGTCGGATCTCCCGGTATAATCCTTTGAAGATTCGATTTCAAAATATGAACTGCAGCGTCGTTATTCGATTAAATATAATTATATTTATATATACATATAAATATAATCGATTCTGGTGCTGTTTTTCTTCAGATTTGAATTAAACATTCCAGACAATCCAACCGTTGGATTTTTACAAAGTTGGTGCCGTTGGAAAGTTATTTCCAAGGCGAACCCAACAGTTGTGGTTTCGGGAAAATCCAATGGTCGGATTTCCCGCGCTAGTTGTTTGAAATCACGGTTTCAAAACACGAACTGCATGGCCACGTTTCGTTTTAATTTTATTTATATTTATATATTTATATAAATATAGTTCATTCAACAATTTCAATATCGTTTTCACTTCAAATATTTCACTAACGCCTTTAAATTTTGGAAAATTTCGCCATAACCTCCTTTGTACGGGAAGGGCTGGGAAAATTCCCAAATAGCCACACGGGCGTCTCATGTCAAAAAGAAAAAGAAAAAGCCAAGCGGCTAGCCAACAGGCTCATAAAATCATCACCCAAACAAAATAGTAAATGTGTACCTATTTGTCGGGCACACAATTTTTTTCCTCTTCTCTAGCCATTTTGCTATAACCTGTTCAATAAATATGCATGTACATATATACAGTTCTTATCACTTATCATTTTCCATTCAACTTCATATTCGATTCCATTTAGTTTAAAAAAACACCATTCATTCTAATGTTGCATGCATAGGTAAAAATCATATCATTAGCTAATTAATGAATATTTCAACTCATGCATATTTATTTGAACGAGTTGCTATTTTTAACACTTCACATTTCAACAAATCATGTGTATAATATAAATGTGATTTTTATTGTAAAACAATTCATTTCAAAACACTATTATTTTATATAGTTTATATAGGTGATAAAAATAGGATTCTTATTATAAAACAATTTCTTTTAAAGCGAGATTATTTTACACAGTTCATATAGTCGATAAAAGGTGATTTTTATTATCAAACAATTTATTTCAAAATATGAATACCATTCAACACATGAATTTCTAATCAACGAATGAATATTGATTCAACACATGAAGGTTTTCTATAGTTTCTATATATAGATAAAAATGTGATTTTTATATTTAAAACGCGAATACCATTCAACACATGAATTTCTAATCAACGAACGATTATCGATTCAACACATGAAGGTTTTCTATAGTTTCTATATATAGATAAAAATGTGTTTTTATATTTAAAACGCGAATACCATTCAACACATGAATTTCTAATCAACGAATGAATATTGATTCAACACATGAAGGTTTTCTATTCAACGAATAAATATAGTTTCGGCAAATGAAAATAATTCAAATACATGAATATTATTCAAAATTTCGGCAGCATAACGGCAGGGTAGTTAAAACCGGGACCGTCCCTAGTACGGCTCCTCGCTCTACCTTAAAACCTCGCGGTTTTTGACAATGGGGATCAGGCATCTAGTTCGCACGCAGGCGGCATGTATATATTTATTTCATTTCCACAAACTAATCCTATGTGGTTTCAACCAAATATTTCTCAACCACAAATGGGTATTTTTCAACCACAATCAATCAATATCAACCACAAACAATTCCAATCAACCATTTGCTATCAATCAATTTTCACACCAATCACAACCAATAAATATCGTCTATGGTTTGTGGATGAGGGGCGTATATATATATATATTTATTTATATATAGCAATTCACTTCTATTTCACCACATATATAATTTTTACGACGCATATATAACTTATACATCGAACGTAAAACTTATACAATGCTTATACATGAGGTGTACAACGCTTATATAACTCATACATCGAATATATAATTTATACATCGTCGTTTCCATATCGTTTATAAATTAGAAATCTCACATTGGGTTCCACTCCACCAAAAATAGCAGAAGGCTCAGAAAAATACGCGCTCTCTTCTAAAATGTAGAAGGCGTCCACACGGTCACAATGTTTCCTATTTCAACGAATTTCGTTAACGAATGAAAAAGATACGATTTTTCAAAGTTTGCAACACTTTAAAGTGTAAAAATCAGTTTAAAATAGATTAGCCGTATACCTGTTTTTTTCTTCGAAACTAGGTTTTCGATTTTTGTTGAATCCGTGAAGTTGTAGCTCGATCAGAGGGTGCGACGTGGAAGAGGGGGGCGCGGCGCTTCTGGCGATGGTCGAGGCTTCAGATCCGATCGCCTTTGGCGATCTCGGCATTGACTGGAAGTCGACGACTTTGGAGGCGTCGTTCTCGACGCTGGCGAAGGGAGAGAGGGTGGGGGTTGTCTTGATTTGAAGGGGAGGAGATGGCGAGTCGAGTGGTGGCGGAGGCGGCCGGAATCGGGTCGGAAAGCTTCGAATGGTTTTCGCCGTTCGTTCGGGGAGAGAGAAAGGTTTTTTTTTGAATGAATTATTTTGATTGGCCGGAGGTATTTATTAAGTTCAAAAATACGGTTTTGCACACGAACTCCTTTTCAAACCCAACGACTGTCGCCCCTAGCTAATTACCCCCATCCCGGACACAATGGGATATGTTTCGTAGGCCCATTCGACTGTTTCAGTCAGTTATTTTTCAAATTAAAGTATAAAACATTTAATTTTTAACTTTGAACGTACATTTCAATTTTCCAGGGCCACAAACTGATTCGAAAAATTCTAGAAAAATAAATCTAGCTATGTTTTGACGATACGGTCCCAACCAAACAAGTTTCGTCGAATTCTGAGACCGTTTGCAAAAAGGCCCATTTTTGGTCGATCCAATTTAACTATAATTGACCAAAACACATTTTCCTTTGCCACGCTCACATACTAGCTTCAAAAATTATGAAATTTGAAACCTAGCAATAACTTCACATCCCGGATCCAACAAAAGTGGTTTCATCGAATTCCGAGGTCGTTTGCAAAATGGCCTATTTCACGGGCTATATGAATTCCATAGCGACCTTTCTGAAAATTCATTCGGCCATAACTTTTGCTTTCCGCTATGAAAATTCGATTTTTCAGATTCGTTAGAAAGGTATTCACTAACAAATTTAAATATTTTTGGTTTCACTAAAACCCGTTTTGTTTTGCACCCGGTACAGTCCGACAAAGTTTGAATCCAATTTTTGAAACTGCAGCGCCTTTTCAAGCCTTGTTTATAATTAGAATTAATTATATTCGTTTTCAATTGTCGATTCAAACTCACTTTTCATTGCTATTATTTAAAATATTTATTTTTAATATTTAAAATCCATTATTTTAGCCAATTTAAAATTTTTAAATTGGTTCAGATTTTCTGGGTCGTTACAATCTCCCCCACTTAAAACTTTTCGTCCCCGAAAAGGAACAAAGTCGAAAGTGGTTTGATAAATCTACAATCACACAACACAACAACCAATCCAATTGTTTTCAACCTTTCAAAAATATACTAATCAATTTCTATACTCTTTTTTTAAAATCATTCAGACCATAGAATTTAAAAGTTCACATCCATGAAAAGAAAATAACAACAGAGTAGAGGATTAAATGGTAATGCAAAGTAAGGTAAATGTACCTTGCACCAGAGTCAATCAGAGATATCCACTCGGCATCTAGGAAAAGCTTTCTGAATGCTCTCCTCAGTTTCCCAAGTACAATCTCGCGGATCTCCACTCCATTGCACTTTGACTAAGTGAACCTTCTTGTTCCTCATCTCTTTGGTTTCTTTGCCGATAATCTTTAGCGGCTCTCTTCTCACAGCTAATTCTGGAGTAATTTCAATATCCTGTTGAGCTGCTTCTTCCACGATCAAGTCTGGATCATGAACATGCTTTCGAAGTTGAGATATATGAAATACATCATGAACTCCAGGCAACCAATCAGGCAGTTTGACCCTATAAGCGAGAGTTCCGATCCGTTCCAGAATAGGAAACGGACCAATGAATTTGGGCGCCAACTTTCCAGTTTTACCGAACCGGATAACTCCTCTCATCGGCGATACTTTCAAATATACGTAGTCGCCAACAACAAAGGATATATCTCTTCTTCTTCTATCGGCATAGCTCTTTTGTCGGCTCTGAGCGGCGAGTAATCGCTTCTTAATAAAATCGACTTTGTCGGCGGCTTCTCGGATCAAATCAGGCCCCAATACAAGTCTATTACCGGGTTCGACCCAACAAGCAGGAGATCGGCACGGTCTACCATACAATGCTTCGAATGGCGACATTGTCAGACTCGCCTGGTAGCTGTTGTTATAAGAGAATTTAGCCAAATGCATATGGTCTTTCCATGATCCACCGAAATCTATAAAACAAGCCCGCAATAGATCTTCTAAAATACGATTCACCCTCTTAGTCTGACCGTCTGTCTGAGGGTGATAAGCGATGCTCAAGTTCAACTTCGTTCCCAGCTCGACTTGAAATGCTTCCCAGAATTTGCTAGTGAATATTGTATCTCTATCACTGACTATACTGATCGGCACCCCATGTAATCTAACTATTTCCCTGAAGTAAATCTGCGCCAGACTCTGAAGTTCTGTTTGATCTGACGGGTATGAAATGGGCGGTCTTCGTGAAGCGATCTACGATCACCCAAATACTGTCATTTCCTTTCCTGGTTCTGGGCAAACCATCAATGAAATCCATAAAAATATGTTCCCTCTTCCAACCAGGAACTTCTAGCGGTTGTAAAAATCCAGCTAGTTTCTGTTGGTCGCTCTTGACTAGTTGGCAAGTAGGGCATCGGCTAACATATAAAGAAATGTCCCTCTTTATCGACTTCCACCAGAAAGTGTGTTTGATGTCATTGTACATTTTGCTTACTCCCGGATGGATACTAAGTTTTGACTTGTGGCATTCATCCAGTACTTCCTTTCGAAGCTCAGGAATGTTAGGGACACAGATTCGACCTTTGAGCCTTAGAATCCCATCATTATCAACTTGAAAACTCGAGGGTTCGCCTTGTGGACTTACCTCTCTGATCTTCTGAATGAAGTGATCATCCTCCTAAAGAGCAGATATTTTATCTAGCAATGAAGTCGTGATAATAAAACTGGCGATCATTTCATTCTTTCGGCTTAACGCATCGGCCACGACATTGGCTTTCCCTGGAGTATATATAATTTCAAAGTCATATGCTACAAGAAACTCCAGCCAACGTTGCTGCCTCAGATTAAGGTCTTTCTGAGTGAACAGATACTTTAACGACTGGTGATCTGTAAACAATTCGAATCTCTCACCCAGAAGATAGTGTCTCCAGATTTTCAAAGCGAATACTATAGCCAATAACTCAAGGTCATGAGTTACGTAGTTCTTTTCGTGCGGCTTCAGTTGGCGGCTAGCATAAGCAATCACTTGGCCCCTTTGCATTAACACTGCGCCAAGGCCTTCTCTAGACGCATCAGTCCAGATCTTTAAATCCTGGTTGCCATCGATGATGGTTAACACTGGAGCAGTTGTTAATCTCAACTTTAGCTCTTCGAAAGCCTCCTCACTTTCTGGAGTCCACTTGAATTTAGAGTGCTTCTTCGTAAGCTTCGTTAAGTGACCAGATATTTTCGAAAAGTTTTTAACGAACTTCCAGTAATAGCTAGCCAATCAGAGAAAACTGCGGACTTCAGTGGGGGTACTGGGCTGTTTCCAATTCTGAATAGCTGTGATTTTGCTTGGATCCACAGCAATTCCTTCTTTCGATACTACGTGGCCCAGAAATTTCACTTCATCTTTCCAGAATATACATTTGGAAAACTTTGCTTTCAATACATTCCTTCTGAGGATTTCCAACACTTGTTCCAAATGTTTTTCATGTTCGGCCTTTGATTTAGAGAAGATTAGAATATCGTCAATGAAAACCAGAACAAATTTATTCAAAACCCCTCTGAACACCCTATTCATCAGATCGACGAAGTAAGCTGGAGTGTTACATAAGCCGAACGACATTACTAACCACTCGTAGAATAAGTCGGGACCTCTAAATGCTGTCATTGGAACACACTCTTCGGCAATTCGAAGTTGATGGAAGCCTGTAGCTAGGTCCATTCGTGAAAATACTTGTGCTCCATTTAGACGATCCAACAAATCATCTATTCGTGGCAATGGATATTTGTTCTTTATTGTCTGCTTGTTCAAATCACGATAATCCACACATAACCGTAGAGTACCGTCAGATTTTGGGACAAAAACTACTGCTGCTCCCCAATCAGAGAAACTAGGCCTGATCAGACCCTTCCATACTAGCTGTCATGTTTGATTGTCTAATTCCTCCTTCTCTTTCAAGGACATTCTTCGAATAACTTGAACTACCGGCCTTGCATTCGGAATTAAAGCAATTTTGAAATCTATTTCTCTCTACGGAGGTAAGCGAACAACTTCCTCGAATACATCCGCATAGGTCTTGACGACAGCAATGTCTTTGATGAGGTAAGGAATATTCTCTATAACCTCAGGGACATTTTCTATTTGAGCTGCAGAAACATTCAAAGCTGCCCAGAAGTCTTTTCTATTAGCATTATGACCTTCACAGGGAATGGTTATATAATCACCTGATTTAATCTTCGCCTTTACGACTCTGTCGGCGCATTTGACTTCAGCTTCATATTTGGTCAACCAATCTAACCCCAAGATAAGATCAAACTCTTTAAAATTCATGACGACCGCGATGGTAGGAAACCGATAACGAGAGAAAGAAACCGGCACTCCACAAACCCAACAGAGATCAATGGAACCCCCAACCGGATTCTGGACAGTCATTGGTTCCTTGAGCTTCCTCAAATTCAAATCTAGCTTCTTAGCGGCATCCTTCGAAATGAAGCTTCGTGACGCGCCTGTGTCAAACAACACTTTAACTGGAATATCTTTGACAGTAAGCGTGCCTTCTAAAACATCTGGCCTTTCCTGAGCAGACGAAGATGCAGGTACTTCTACCACTTCGTTTAGATGTACTGCTTCAGGCTTTCTGAATAGCGGGCAGGCCTTTGAAAGATGAACGGTCTGATTTCATTGACTGCACTTTCTATTCTCTTGGAACATCTTACCGGATTTAGTTTCATCTTTCCTTAGCTTCTTCGAGGGTTTACAATTCCTGGTCAAATGCCCCTGTTTATGGCAGTTACTGCATACAGCTGTCGTTACTGGTTCTTTTTCGGATCTGGCCCTTTTTCGATTAACTTTGGGCTCCTTACCGACTTCAGACATTGTACTGGCCTCAGGAAGATCAGTTTCAGACTCGATTTTATTACTAGAGCAGACTTCTTCTTCGTACTGTAGCATACCTTTCTTGTCTAGATCTTCGTACTGATAAGCCATGTATATCATTTCAGAAAAGGGGAGCTTCACGTTCCGCATTACACTGTTCTGATATTTTCTTTGAAGCCCGTTGATAAATCTCATATTCTTCCTCTTCGGATTTTCAATTAGATGAGGGGCGAAGTGAGAAAGTTCGTTGAATTTCTTATGATATTCTGGGATGGTCATATCACCTTGTATCAAATAAGAAAATTCATCACATAGGCGCTCAGTTGCTTCTGGAGGAGTAAATCTTTCCAGGAAAATCAAATTGAATTTATCCCAGGTGATATCACCTTCTGGATTATCCTTAATAACAGAATCCTGCCAGAACAAAGCTTCATCTTTGAGTGCCCAGGAGGCCAGTAATCTTTTCTGGTTATCCCTCAGCTTTAATCCTTCAAAGATTTTCTCAGCCGAACGAATCCATGCTTGTGTTCTCATAATAGACTCTTCGCCCGAGAATGGCTTTCCACCCAGATTTCTATATTTCATAAATAGAACTTCAATATCCAGGTCAGTATTTGTTCTGTTTCTGGCACTCATTTTCTAGAGCGTCTGCAATTAGTAGACAAAGTGTCAGGTCCACAGAAAAGGTATTTCAAAATATAGAGACAAATACTTGAATGTAAATGCGTCTATCGAGGTGTTATTTCATTCTGCCACTCATACTAGGATATTACTGATCCTATCTGTAATGAGTTACCCGTCCTAGAACACTACTGGTTCTATTTCTGACGAGTTCATTCAAATGTTATATTCCAGAACTAAGCTTAACCAAAGCTCTGATACCACGTTGTGACGACCCGAAATCCCGTACAGACGGAGACAAGGGTTATCTTTGGAATATAACACAGAAACAGATAATAGCAGAACATAATTAAATACACCAGATAATGAACAATAGAATATACTGGATAAAAGTAATCATCAGAGTTACACAGTATACAGGATCATACTTAGTAAAAGTACAGTTCAGCTATACATAAATGTCTACAGCGGAAAACAAACATAATATGTACAATAGGAGCTGAACAGCATAAAAAGAGATAAATGATAGAATCCATCTTCAGCTCTAGCTATCCAGAAAGAACCAGCTAAACCTGAATACAAGGCTGCCCGTGTAGAAAAAGGGGCACCCGAGTTTGAAAGTGAAACAAACTACGAGTCAGTCATGGGACTGGTATGAGAAATCTACTCAACACATATATAATATGGCCAATCACAGGACCATGCCACTTTCGTGGAACGGGTTTACTCCATTGGATTGCCAGTGCTTTAAAAACAAATCATTCGTTTTGAACACCGCTATGCTTTTTATAAAAATGAAGCCATTATAAGACTCAGTTCCCATCACATAATGCAACGCAAACCGGAGGATAGAGTTTTACCTTATAATGGCCAAAAGATGATTGATACGAATAAAACAAAAGAAATTGATATTATTACTAGTGTTTACATGTTTCAAAACAACTTCGAATCATAACTATCAATCATAGACGGCATGGGTACCATATATCATGTCGCCATATATATATATACAATCAAAACCGCACGATGTCGTATTTGGAAATTGGATTTCCATCATGAACCAAGGCAAAAGATAGTCCTTACCGAATTCGAGACTGCCTAGCCTGAGTCTTAGGATCAGAGCTCGAGTGACCCTTGGATCGTCAGGGCCGGTCCACCGATGTGGATTATTATGCCTGAACAATACGTTTCCCCGCCCTTTGGGGCGTAAACGAGCCAACGAATGACTCCATCGGACCCGGATCGTCCGATCAAACCGAGGCGCCTCGCAACAGCAACAACCACATAGGTGAAAAGTATATAAATGTCAGGGCTGGTAGGTCACTGACACCACCCTAGCTAGGAAGAAACGCATGCCCTCCCTGAGGTCCTTCTCCCGTTTCTGGTTCATACCGGGGTGTGAGGCTCGCGAATTCACGTTATACACAAAGCTACGCCATACAGGCGGGGCTTTGATCATCACCACAAGACTTTGCTTTTCAACTGAAGCCTTGATCATTTGCCACTTAGGCATGCCACACTAGCAATTCATGCCATGCGACTGATGTCCATCGATATATAACCTCTGAGCTCGTGCGTTTCAGAGAAGGGCGTTAAGAAAAAGAATAAATTCTCCGCCGCCAAACAGGTGTATATTTAATTGAGATCAATCAACACAGAATAAAATCCAATGTCAGGCACATAGTCCATTTACAAGTCCGTTCTGGGTCTGAACGAAACCGGAGGCACTAAATACCTCGCAAACCCATCGATCACCACGTACGTCTGGACGATCACCACTCATTATCCATATTTCGGGATGCCTCCCAATCAGAACCTCGGTTACCATCCAAACGAGGTGAAGATCTCCGGTCTTCGACCATCGTCTTCATCTTCGAATTTCAATCGTCGGTCAATTATTCGAAATGAGAATTAACTCGGCCTTTTCAAATAATTCACGTATATTTAGAATTTCAAATCAATTTATTTCAACGGTTAAATCATTCGACAACACCAATTTTGTTCTTTAATGTAATTTTCACATCAAACACATTCAACCATCAAATACCACATAAATCAAGCAAATTCAGGTTATTTCCATTCCATATCGTTTATGATATTTTATAACGATTTATCGCTATTTTTATTTATTTTAAAATAGCTAATTTATTCAAAACGACGCTTCGGGCCATAACGCGGCCGTTGCGCTGTTTTTCTTCAGATTTGATTTACACATATCTGAAAATCTAACCGTTGGATCTTCACAAAATTTACATCATTAAAAAGGTCTTTTCAAAACGGATCCAATGGTTCCAGTTTTGGGAAAACCCGACGGTCTGATCTCCCGGTATAATCGTTTGAAGATTCGATTTCAAAATACGAACTGCAGCGTCGTTATTCGATTAAATATAATTATATTTATATATACATATAAATATAATCGATTCTGGCGCTGTTTTTCTTCAGATTTGAATTAAACATTCCAGACAATCCAACCGTTGGATTTTTACAAAGTTCGTGCCGTTGTAAAGATATTTCTAAGGCGAACCCAACGGTTGCGGTTTCGGGAAAATCCAATGGTCGGATTTCCCGCGCTAGTTGTTTGAAATCACGGTTTCAAAACACGAACTGCACGGCCACGTTTTGTTTTAATTTTATTTATATTTATATATTTATTTAAATATAGTTCATTCAACAATTTCAATATTGTTTTCACTTCAAATATTTCACTAACGCCTTTAAATTTTGGAAAATTTCGCCATAACCTCCTTTGTACGGGAGGGGCTGGGAAAATTCCCAAATAGCCACACGGACGTCTCATGTCAAAAAGAAAAAGAAAAAGCCAAGCGGCTAGCCAACAGGCTCATAAAATCATCACCCAAACAAAACAGTAAATGTGTACCGATTTGTCGGGCACACAATTTTATTCCTCTTCTCTAGCCATTTTGCTATAACCTGTTTAATAAATATGCATGTACATATATACAATTCTTATCACTTATCATTTTCCATTCAACTTCCTATTCGATTCCATTTAGTTTAAAAAAACACCATTCATTCTAATGTTGCATGCATAGGTAAAAATCATATCATTAGCTAATTAATGAATATTTCAACTCATGCATATTTATTTGAATGAGTTGCTATTTTTAACACTTCACATTTCAACAAATCATGTGTATAATATAAATGTGATTTTTATTGTAAAACAATTCATTTCAAAACACTATTATTTTATATAGTTTATTTAGGTGATAAAAATAGGATTCTTATTATAAAACAATTTCTTTTAAAACGAGATTATTTTACACAGTTCATATAGTCGATAAAAGGTGATTTTTATTATCAAACAATTTATTTCAAAATATGATTACCATTCAACACATGAATTTCTAATCAACGAATGAATATCGATTCAACACATGAAGGTTTTCTATAGTTTCTATATATAGATAAAAATGTGATTTTTATATTTAAAACAAGAATACCATTCAACACATGAATTTCTAATCAACGAATGAATATCGATTCAACACATGAAGGTTTTCTATAGTTTCTATATATAGATAAAAATGTGATTTTTATATTTAAAACGCGAATACCATTCAACACATGAATTTCTAATCAACGAATGAATATCGATTCAACACATGAAGGTTTTCTATTCAACGAATAAATATAGTTTCGGCAAATGAAAATAATTCAAACACATGAATATTATTCAAAATTTCGGCAGCATAACGGCAGGGTAGTTAAAACCGGGACCGTCTCTAGTACGGCTCCTCGCTCTACCTTAAAACCTCGCGGTTTTTGACAATGGGGATCATGCATCTAGATCGCACGCAGGCGGCATGTATATATTTATTTCATTTCCACAAACTAATCTTATGTGGTTTCAACCAAATATTTCTCAACCACAAATGGGTATTTTTCAACCACAATCAATCAATATCAACCACAAACAATTCCAATCAACCATTCGCTATCAATCAATTTTCACACCAATCACAACCAATAAATATCGTCCATGGTTTGTGGACGAGGGGCGTATATATATATATATATATATATATATATATATAGCAATTCACTTCTATTTCACCACATATATAATTTTTACAACGCATATATAACTTATACATCGAACGTACAACTTATACAACGCTTATACATGAGGTGTACAACACTTATATAACTCATACATCGAATATATAATTTATACATCGTCGTTTCCATATCGTTTATAAATTAGAAATCTCACATTGGGTTCCACTCCACCAAAAATAGCAGAAGGCTCAGAAAAATACGCGGTCTCTTCTAAAACGTAGAAGGCGTCCACACGATCACGATGTTTCCTATTTCATCGAATTTCGTTAACGAATGAAAAAGATACGATTTTTCAAAGTTTGCAACACTTTAAAGTGTAAAAATTAGTTTAAAATAGATTAGCCGTATACCTGTTTTTTTCTTCGAAACTAGGTTTTCGATTTTTGTCGAATCCGTGAAGTTGTAGCTCGATCAGAGGGTGCGACGTGGAAGAGGGGGGCGTGGCGCTTCTGGCGATGGTCGGGGCTTCAGATCCGATCGCCTCTGGCGATCTCGGCGTCGACTGGAAGTCGACGACTTTGGAGGCGTCATTCTCGACGCTGGCAAAGGGAGAGAGGGTAGGGGTTGTCTTGATTTGAAGGGGAGGAGATGGCGAGTTGAGTGGTGGCGGTGGCTACAGGTGGCGGAGGCGGCCGGAATCATGTCCGAAAGCTTCGAATGGTTTTCGCCGTTCGTTCGGGGAGAGAGAAAGGTTTTTTTTTTTGAATGAATTATTTTGATTGGCCGGAGGTATTTATTAAGTTCAAAAATACGGTTTTGCACACGAACTCCTTTTCAAACCCAACGACTGTCGCCCCTAGCTAATTACCCCCATCCCGGACACAATGGGATATGTTTCGTAGGCCCATTCGACTGTTTCGGTCAGTTATTTTTCAAATTAAAGTATAAAACATTTAATTTTTAACTTTGAACGTACATTTCAATTAGCCAGGGCCACAAACTGATTCGAAAAATTCCAGAAAAATAAATTTAGCTATGTTTTGACGATACGGTCCCAACAAAACTAGTTTCGTCGAATTCTGAGACCGTTTGCAAAAAGGCCCATTTTTGGTCGATCCAATTTAACTGTAATTGACCAAAACACATTTTCCTTTGCCACGCTCACATACTAGCTTCAAAAATTATGAAATTTGAAACCTAGCAATAACTTCACATCCCGGATCCAACAAAAGTGGTTTCGTCGAATTCCGAGGTCGTTTGCAAAATGGCCTATTTCGCAGGCTATATAAATTCCATAGCGACCTTTATGAAAATTCATTCGGCCATAACTTTTGCTTTCCGCTATGAAAATTCGAATTTTCAGATTCGTTAGAAAGGTATTCACTAACAGATTTAAATATTGTTGGTTTCACTAAAACCCGTTTTGTTTTGCACCTGGTACAGTCCGACAAAGTTTGAATCCAATTTTTGAAACTGCAGCGCCTTTTCAAACCTTGTTTATAATTAGAATTAATTATATTTGTTTTCAATTGTCGATTCAAACTCACTTTTCATTGCCATTATTTAAAATATTTATTTTAAATATTTAAAATCCATTATTTTAGCCAATTTAAAATTTTTAAATTGGTTCAGATTTTCTGGGTCGTTACAAGGAATTTTTATAAAATCAACAGATTTTATAAAAGATAATATTTTGAAAATAAATAAAGGTATAAAAGGAGATATTTATTTAGAAAATAAATAGAATCATTAAAGAGATATTTATTTAGAGAATAAATAGAATTATAAAAAGAATATTTATTGGGAAAATAAATAGGATTAAAAAGCGAAATTGACGAGATATAAAAGAGCTATGAGAAGATATATTTAAAGTAGAATTAAATAGAAATCTGTTTAACAGATAGATAGAGAAGAATAATTTATAAATAATATTTTATAAATTAAATAAAATATTTATCATTGGGTAAATGGAATATATAAGTCTGAACTTATCTAGAGAAGTAGAAATTGGTATTTACACCGATGTATTTGATAGAATGTGAACTCAACACTTTTAAAGTGAATAAACGTTGTTAAAAGGAAACCATTATAAGTGAATAAACGCTCTTAAAAGGAAATCATTATAAGTGAATAAATGTTGTTAAAAGGAAATCTTTATAAAGGAATAAACGTTATAAAAAGGAATCTTTATAAAGCAAATAAAGTTAGTTGAATAAGGGTAAATCGACAAGTAGAGTTAATTGAATATTAGTTATTCAATTACAGTTTATCGAATATCAGTTATTCGAATAAGAGTTAACCAGATAGAGTTGACTGAACATAATTAATCGAATTAGGGTTAATTGAATATTAGTTATTCAATTAAAGTCGATCGAATATAGTTATTTGAGATAGAGTTAGTCAAACATAGTTATTCAGGATGAGCTACCATTTCATACGACTGCTAGCGTAATTCGCAAGGCTGGAGATAGCCTACGGCGGTCGGATTTTTCCTAAGGGAATCAGGCGTAACCATTATGATCACTGCGATCTAGAGTCAAGCGAATGGAGTTAAATCGAATATTAGCTATTCGAAATAAAGTTAAGGCAATCATTGTTATTCGAATATAAGTTAATCGAATATTAGTCATTCGATAGGAGTTAATCAAGTTGAGTTAAATAAGTCGAGTTAATCAGTTAGAGTTAATCAGTTAGAGTTAACCAGTTAGAGTTAACCAAATAGATTTAAAGGAGTTAATCGAATATAGTTTATTCGAATAGAATTAAAGGAGCTAATCGAATATAGTTTATTCAAATAGAATTAAAAGAGTTAATCGAATATAGTTTATTCGAATAGAATTAAAGGAGTTAATCAAAAGGAGTTAATCGAAATGAGTTAATTGATAAGAGTAAATTGAGTTAGAGTTAAATCGAATTAGTTATTCGAAAGGGGTTATCGAATATTAGTTATTCGAAGGAGTTGTCAAATATTAGTTATTCGAAAGGGTTATCGAATATTAGTTATTCGAAGGGAGTTAATCGGATATTAGTTATTCGAAAGGAGTTAATCGAATATAGTTTATTCGAAAGGAGTTAATTGATAAGAGTAAATTATTTAGAGTTAATTAAATAGAGTTAATCCAATAGAGTTAATCCAATAGATTTAATCCAGTAAGGTTAATCAAATAGAGTTAATCAAATAGAGTTAATCTAATAGAGTTAATCAAATAGAATTAATAAAATTGAGTTAATCAAATAGAGCTAACTAATAAGAGTAAGTCGATTAGAGTTAATTGAATAGTGTTAATTGAATAGAGTTATTCAAATATAGGTTATTTGAAGAAGAGAGATTACCGAATATAGTTTATTCAAAGGAAAGAGTTATCGAATAGAGATTTATTCGAAAGAGAGTTACGTAAGGAAGTTTGTTAAAGAATTAAAAGATAAATTTTGACTATTTCGAACTTAAAACGTTGTTCAGTTGAGGTCTGAGAGGTAATTATACCCCAACTTGATTGACTTCCTTCTTAACTAAGGAATGGTAAGGTTTGATAGTGAATGATGATTAAGTGAATTTAGTTAATGAGTGAAATGGTTTGAGTTGGCATGGCGATGTTTGATTTAAACATCAGTTTAAATCTAGTAAAGGAGTTTTGGAAACGTTTTCCAAATAAGAATCATAAATGTTTTCTGATAATTGAAAATAAGAATTTAGAATATATGGAAACAGGGATAAGTAAATTAATGAACTAATGAGATAAATGTTAAATGATGATTGATCAATAAAATTTCCATTTGGAAATAATATCGTTGTTTGCACACGTGTTTTTCTTTGATAGTTAAATCACATACTATCAAAGTTTTGACCATTTTTTCGTCGTCAATATGGAGAGAACGGTTGGATTCTTATCCAAAAAACCACTCCGTATGGGCGTTAGCGTTTCAAATCAAATAGATTGAAGACAAACTGAAGACGGAGTAAAGTGCAAGTGCTGCTGTATAAGTCCTAGGTAGAGATTGCCTAGGATGGATGTACGGAATAGTGCCTTCGGTTTGTCCAGTCCCAAGACAACTTGAATGGACGAATGTTTGACAAAGTATATCTGGTAGATCACGTAAGTTGATCGTTTCAAACTTATTTACGTTGGTGGCAGAGGAATTCGTTTCTCTTAGCTTATACCTGTGGTATTTTTAGGGAAATCAATTTGTGATTTGACGGGTATGACGATGTGGCATTCGAAGTAAATGGAGGAGTGATCTGTTAAAAGATACGTTTTGACCTCGAGCCTTATAACCTGGGAAATGACAGAAATCGAGCAGGCAGCATGGCTAAGCGGTTCGCAACCAAGTAGGGTATATTGTCACCATTTAGAGAATATTCATATCTGTTACTTCTTTCAATTTTGTATCTCCCAGGAATGGTTATGTTGGTTTACCAATTATAAGGTGACAATATATTTGATTCACTCAAGCGAAATGAGTGGTCGGTCATGTGTGGTCGAGTTACAAGATGTTCTTGTTGAACTCCAGTGTATCGCTTCTAGAGTACAATGAGCGGAAGGTGGATCCATACCTTGTCATAGTTGGAATCCATTC
Organism: Allium sativum; assembly: GCA_030737875.1. Classification (NCBI taxonomy): domain Eukaryota; kingdom Viridiplantae; phylum Streptophyta; class Magnoliopsida; order Asparagales; family Amaryllidaceae; genus Allium; species Allium sativum. The sequence continues at coordinate 515,365,737 of CM060919.1, read as the reverse complement.
CCCAAATAAGTGCCCGCGGTTTTGATTGCATGTTATATATGTAGAAAGTTAGATGTAAGCGTTTCTACTAGATTGATATTACTTGTGTTAGACATTATTATAATATCAGAATAATATTGTTTTATAAATGATTTGGGTTATCGTAAGGTAAAAACCATCCATGTTTATGTGTGGATCGGTCTTATGATTATCTTTTGTTTAAAAAGGATTTTGAAATTTAAATCAAATAATTTGAGTTTACTCACACCAGTCATATGACTGACCCAGAGTTTATTTTGTTTTATTTTCCCTAAAATCTTAGGTAAAATTGGGCAGTCAAGTAGTCGGGATTTACAGATACTTGAAAAGCTGGAGCAGGAGGCTTCAGAATTATATAGCTATGATTTTTCGCTATGTTGTAAGTGGTATACTTTGGAAATGATATGTATATTCAAGTACAGATTTATATTTCAAAGTTCTGTTATGAAATATATTTATTCGTTCCGCTGTGAGATTCGTGTTTACTCTGATGTTGTATGTTCTTCTTCTTCTATTCTAAGTTTCTATATTATCTATCCTCATACTCTAATTTCTTTCATTAACTACCGGTATTTTCGATCCTTGGATGTTCGATATGTGTTGTATATCGGATAACCAAGATCGACTTTTTCCGGGACGTTATAGTTGGTATCATAGCTTAAGGTTAAGTAATTACCTTGGCTCTGTGGCATGACTCAATAGAAATGGGATTAGCAACACCCTAGATTGAGTTGAGTGTATATATACAAGTAAACGTATTTGATATTTGATATAAAAATGGTTTTATATTGTGTAGATTTATTGGTTGAGTTGTTTATGAGTTCTGGTCAATTAGTTTGATCCACTGTATCGGTAGGGATTTATAAACACTTGAATACGATGAACCGACACTATATGTTTTGCAAAGAGGGTAAATGAAATAATTTACCCAAGAATTTTATTTTGATATATTTGTGATATTATCATATATAGGATGTGTTGGTTGTTGTTATCGTCGAGGAAGATTATAATTGAAATGGTTATGTAAATAACCAATCAAAATTCATATAAGTGAAGTATATGAAATCGAAATGAAGTAAATCTGAATTTAAGTCAAAATTGAAATTAAAACCCTAGACGGTTATAAAAGTGTTTGTAAATGAATCTAGGTTAAATATATGTGAATTTTAAAATCCTGGGAGATTTTAAATTGGTTTTCAAGCAATGTAAATGGTATTTTGAAATGTATTTCAAAATAGAAATGATTAAGAAAAGGGTTTGAAAGTAATATAGTATTGAGCTCAGCCCGATTACTGGAATATAATTCTGATAATGACTGCAGCATCATCAGTGTTCATTTTCGAGTTTCTAAGTGACAGATTTCTACCAAAGATTTTGTCTTTGAATAGTTTTGAGAAAACAAGTTGTTTAGAAATTCAAAGGTTTTGAATTGGTATTATGATTTCAAAGTGATTTGAAATAAACCCAGGAATTTAAATTTTGGAATTTAAATTTAACTTATGAAGTTAAATAGATTGAGATGGTAAACATAAATTAAGAATTTAACTTGAACTAAGTTAAATAAAACTGGATTTGATTAGAGAATGATCTTTAATGGAATTAAGTCGATGAGTTAAGAGTTTGGAATTTGAGATTGGGGTTTGAATGGAATTTGACTTTAGTTTAAACAAATAATTGTGTTAAGGATGAACTGGTTGCAATTTGATTGGAATGATACTGGTGTGTGTTGAATTGGTAACAAATGCAAAGGATATAGTGATATGCCCGACAAAAAGGTACCGGTTTATATTATATATGGGTTTGAGATTTTGATGAGCCGAATTGGCAAGCCCCTTGGCGTTTTGATTTTCTTTTGGGTTGGAGATGGCCCAGAGAGGCGAGTTGTAGTTGTACCGATTGACCAGTACAAAGGAGGTGCTGGCGAAATTTTTCAAAAATTTCGGATGTTAGAAAATTTTCAGGATTTTTGAAAATTTTCGTTGATAAGAATTAATTAAATTTTTAATTGAAATTTATTTGTTCAGTTGAAACCGAAGTTAAAGAAGAAGAAAATAATTTTTAACCAGTCAATAGGTTTTGTTTTCTACCTTAGCAATTTCGAGGACGAAATTATTTTAAGGGGGAAAGAATGTAACGACCCGTATTTATACGGATAATAATTAATTTATTTAATTATTTAAATAGTGAAAATGGTTGTTTAATTAAATTATATTGAATATTTAATTAATATAAATAATAGAATAATATATTTAATTTCTGAAATAATCAGAAATAGTGAATTGACAATATAATGTGAACTGGACAATTCAAAGTATTTAATTCAGCTTAGAATTGAATTAGAATGACGAATATATTATTTGAACGACAATTTGAACGTATAATTATAATCGAGCTCGAAATGGCGCTGCAGTTCGTAATTTGGCGATTCGAACTTTAAATGAGTATACAGAACCCGTTTTAACTTGGATTTCTGTGAAACGAGAAACCTTCAGAGCTGGTGAAGTATATTATTCCAATGGAAGAGAAAAATCGGGATTTCATTGTGTAGATTTTGATTTATGGCTAAATCAAATTTTGAAATAATCGCTATGGAATCGTTTATCAACCATAATGATATATTTAATTATAATTAAATATTGGCCTCGAATTTAGACAAGCCCTTTGAGACGTAGTGATAATTTAATTTTTAGAATTTTACTGTAATTTTTAATTAAATAATATGTAACTTTTTATTTAGAGTATTTTGCGCCCTATATCAATATTTTGGGGTTTCACAATATGAGTTCACCCACCGATATTTTTATATTTTTGGGATCACGGCACATTACTCGATTTAATGATATTTTCATATCAGTCCGTAAACAAACAGATTTTTGCATAATCGGGTACTCTCAAATGTAAAACAAATATCCTAACCCTAGACTTCATTTCTCCGATCAAATGGAAGGCCACGTTCCTTTCTTCTCAGCCGATCATTCCTCTCAGCCAAACAAGAAACATGGAGAAACCAAATCCTCTCAACAAATATCTAATGAAAATATCCTATAGTTTGCCTATAAATAAGGATTTACCACCTTCTTAAAACCTAAAGTCCTCGTTCAAGTCTTCTGTAGAAAATTAGGCCGTCACAAATGTTTATTTTTCTTCAAATTAAATCTCCTTCAAATCTCAATGAAATTCATTAACGTTGGATCCGTTGGACTCGCTAACTCAAGAGCTTCAAACCCGTAGTCTTAGAAATGGTGCGGTGTGACTTCCTGTAACTCGACTTCGGTCCTATCGATTGCTAGGGCTGACGCAAGGGGGAGCTACGGCGAGAGATTGACGAGGGGATTGGTGGCGCAGAACTCAGGGTTGAAGAAGATGAGGGTCGACAAAGTTTTGAGGGGATTTGTGCCTAAAAGTGTCATTGGTTTCATTGGGGGAGACACTGCCTATAGCAGGTTGAAATCTTACAAGGCGCGCCGGAGGTTGGTCTGAGATGTCGATTGAGATCGAGGGAGCAATTCGAGTCAAATGGTGGAGGGTAGGTAGTCAACGGTGGTCAGGGGTGAAGTGCGACATCGGGAATGAAAGAAGTGGGTTGTTGGTCGCTTCAGCGTTGAAGGGATGGAGTCAACGGTGAAGGGGATCAACAGGTGTTGTTCGGGAGGAGCATCGCAGTGGTGAAATTCGTTCGTCAAACGGTGACGCCCAACTCCGTCTCACTGGTGATGGGTGCACGGTGGAGTGGGTATATTTGCACAGGCACTTCGATTTGTTTTTGAGGAAGAAAGGGGGCGTGGGGGTCAGTCACGTGAGGAGGGTGAGGGGACTGTTTAATTAATTTAAATTGATAAGTTTAATTTTATTTAAATCATGGTTTAAATTAATAACGTGTTATCTATTTCATACGAGATCTGATTGGCGAACCATCAGTTGCGTTAGGATCGTATGGACGGGCACTACCTAATGGAACTGACTGGGAGTGGATTGGAGCTAGTGTGAATTTATGGCGAAATAAATTGTTTGGACGGAATCAAACAACAGTTTATCGTTATTTAACGATGAACTGCCAAAGTGAGTAAAACTCACTAACTTTGCTCAGTTTATATTTTTAAAAACTGTACTTTATTTTTGATAGAAAATGATTAATTGTTGTGTACTGATTGTTTGGACTGTTAAATAGATTTGATTGTAAACGTTGATATATATATATATAAATCAACAATCAAATATTGATTCTGTTTATCTGAATATTTCATGTTAAGATGAAAGTGATGTTATTTATGTTGTTTAACATCTGTGGATGCAGGGAGACAGGTTGGAGGAATCCGACTGGATTCCTCAACATTTATTTTACCGTTTTCATATATTGCGATATATGATGTGATATATAATCTGTTATTGATTATGTGTGTTAGAATGATATTGATCATTGTTAATTGGTATGTTAAATACCATAAGAAACCCTGGGATGTAGAAAAGGAATATTTTAATGTGTATATTGAAATAAAGGAATTTTTATAAAATCAACAGATTTTATAAAAGATAATATTTTGAAAATAAATAAAGGTATAAAAGGAGATATTTATTTAGAAAATAAATAGAATCATTAAAGGGATATTTATTTGGAGAATAAATAGAATTATAAAAGGAATATTTATTTGGAAAATAAATAGGATTAAAAAGCGAAATTGACGAGATATAAAAGAGCTATGAGAAGATTTATTTAAAGTAGAATTAAATTGAAATCTGTTTAACAGATAGATGGAGAAGAAGAATTTATAAATAATATTTTATAAATTAAATAAAATATTTATCATTGGATAAATGGAATATATAAGTCTGAACTTATCTAGAGAAGTAGAAATTGGTATTTACACTGATGTTTTTGATAGAATGTGAACTCAACACTTTTAAAGTGAATAAACGTTGTTAAAAGGAAATCATTATAAGTGAATAAATGCTCTTAAAAGGAAATCATTATAAGTAAATAAACGTTGTTAAAAGGAAATCTTTATAAAGGAATAAACGTTATAAAAAGGAAATCTTTATAAAGCAAATAAAGTTAGTTGAGTAAGGGTAAATCGACAAATAGAGTTAATTGAATATTAGTTATTCAATTAGAGTTTATCGAATATCAGTTATTCGAATAAGAGTTAACAAGATAGAGTTGGTTGAACATAGTTAATCGAATTAGGGTTAATTGAATATTAGTTATTCAATCAAAGTCGATCGAATATAGTTATTTGAGATAGAGTTAGTCAAACATAGTTATTCAGGATGAGTTTCCATTTATTACGACTGCTAGCGTAATTCGCAGGGCTGTAGATAGCCTACGGTGGTTGGATGTTTCCTGAGGGAATCAGGCGTAACCATTGTGATTGCTGCGTTCTAGAGTCAAGCGAATGGAGTTAAATCGAATATTAGCTATTCGAAATAAAGTTAAGACAGACATTGTTATTCGAATATAAGTTAATCGAATATTAGTCATTCGATCGGAGTTAATCAAGTTGAGTTAAATAAGTCAAATTAATCAGGTAGAGTTAATCAGTTACAGTTAACCAGTTAGAGTTAACCAAATAGAATTAAAGGAGTTAATCAAATAGAATTAAAGGAGTTAATCGAATATAGTTTATTCGAATAGAATTAAAAGGTTTAATCGAATATAATTTATTCGAATAGAATTAAAGGAGTTAATCAAAAGGAGTTAATCGAAATGAGTTAATTGATAAGAGTAAATTGAGTTAGAGTTAAATCAAATTAGTTATTAGAAAGGGGTTATCGAATATTAGTTATTCGAAGGAGTTATCAAATATTAGTTATTCGAAGGGGTTATCGAATATTAGTTATTCGAAGGGAGTTAATCGAATATTAATTATTCAAAAGGATTTAATCGAATATAGTTTATTCGAAAGGAGTTAACTACTAAGAGTAAATTAGTTAGAGTTAATTGAATAGAGTTAATCCAATAGAGTTAATATAGTAGGGTTAATCAAATAGAGTTAGTCAAATAGAGTTAATCCAATGGAGTTAATCAAATAGAGTTAATCAAATTGAGTTAATCAAATAGAGCTAACTAATAAGAGTAAATCGATTAGAGTTAATTGAATAGTGTTAATTGAATAGAGTTATTCGAATATAGGTTATTCGAAGAAGAGAGATTATCGAATATAGTTTATTCAAAGGAAAGAGTTATCAAATAGAGATTTATTCGAAAGAGAGTTACGTAAGGAAGTTTGTTAAAGATTTAAAAGATAAACTTTGACTATTTCAAAGTTAGTTGTTCAGTTAAGGTCTGAGAGGTAATTATACCCCAACTTAATTGACTTCCTTCTTAACTAAGGAATGTTAAGGTTTGATAGTGAATGATTGTTAAGTGAATTTAGTTAATGAGTGAAATTGTGACGATCCCAAAATCCGAGGGGTGGTATTAAGGATAATCATTGGAATAAAACACATTAATCATCATAGCAGAGTACAGATAATAGCAGAACAATAAATAGAATAATTTTACATGGATATGACAGCGGAATCACAACATGTAATAACATCAGAATAGCATAGCGTAGGATATAACTTAGTAAATAAAAGGGAAGTGATCAGTCATCATCGCCAGAGGCGGAATACATACACGCAGTGAGACATAATAAGGGGATCAGTCTACATCGCCGAAGGCGGAATACATACACATACAATAAGAAGTACGGAAAGTAAATCAGTCTGCATCGCCCGTGGCGGAATCATAATATAAGTACAGTAATGGCGGAAAATGTCAAAGTCGTCTCTGTGAAGTCAGCCTCGCCATGAGCCAAAATGCACTCTATGCAACAGTGCAGAGCCAAAAACAACCTGTCACCTGTGTACTAGGCTGCCCGTGTGAAAATATGGGCACCCGTGTTTGCAAAGTGAAACAAACAACGAGTCAGTCATGGGGACTGGTATGAGGAATCTATTTAATAGTTAAACAACAGTAATAAGCAAATCATAGGACCACGCCACTTTCGCGGAACGGGTTTACTCCAGTGATTGCTAGTGCATTTAAAATAAAGTAAATTCTTTTAAAACAACGCAATGCTTTTAAAAAGAATGCAGCCATTATAAGACTCAGGTCCCATCATACAATGCAATGCAAGCCGGAGGATAGAGTTTTACCTTATAATGGCCAAATATGCTTGATATGTATAAAGCAAAATCATTTGATATTATTACTAGTGCATATATGTTTCAAAAATGAATAGCATCATAAATATCAATCAAAGGCGGCATAGCAAACATCTACTATGCCGCCATACTAGTTCTACAATCGAGTCCGTTATTTCGTATTGGAAATTGGATTTCCGTCATGAGTCGAGGCAAGGGGCAAGCTCCTCTCCGCTTCGAGACATTCTAGCAAATGCCTCAGGACTACACACTCTGGGCAACCCTGGATTCGGCTGGGCCGGTCCTCTCTTACGTTTGAGGATTAATTATGCCTGAACACACGTTTCCCGGTCCTTACAGACCTATAATCGAGGCGCCTCGCATTCCAACAACCACAAAGGTGAAAAGTAGATATAAATGTCAGGGCTGGTAAGTCACTGACACCACCATAGCTAGAAAAAAACGTCGTGCTCTCCCAGCGGTCCGTATCCCATTTTTGACTCATACCGGGGTGTGAGGCTCGCGAATCTACGAAATACACAAAGCTAGGCCACGTAGACCGTGCTTTGATCATCATCCACAAGAATTTGCTTTGCAACAGAAGCCTTGATCACAGCATCTTGGCATGCCACATAGGCAGTCCACTCCATACGATTTATTTCCATCGATATATAACCCCTGAGCTCGTACGTCTCAGAGAAGGGCGTTAAGCAAAAGAATAAATTCTCCGCCGCCAAACAGATATACATTTAACAGAGATCAATCATTATAGAACAAAATCCAATGTCAGACACGCAGTCCATTTACAAGTCCGTTCTGGGTCTGAACGAAACCGGAGGCGTCAAATTCCTCGTATATCCGTCCAATCAACACATACGTTTAGACGGCTACTACTTCCGTCCCTTTCCGGTAGCTACTCCGGTCAAGAACCTCAGTAGCGCCCATCCAACCGATACGAAGGTCGTTGGTCTTGAATCGCCTTTGCATTTTCCAATTCGCATCGTTCGATAAATTATTTGAAATGAGGGTTAGCTCGGCCTTTTCAAATAATTCACGTAATTAGAATTTAAATCGATTCTTTCTATGGTTATATTATTCGACATCCATCTTTCAGTTCTTTAGTGTTATTTTCGTGTCAAACACATACAACCATCAAATATCAAACAATTCAAGCCCAATTGGTTTATTTGCAATCTATGTTGCTTATAATATTTTATAACGATTTTTCGCCATTTTTATTTATTTAAAAATGGCCATATTTAATTAAACGACGTTTCAGGTCGTGCCGTGGCACTGGCGCTGTTTTTCCCCTAATTTGTTTTACACATATCGGAAAATCTAACCGTTGGATTTCTACAAGGTCTATACCAGTGGGAAGATATTCCCAAAGCGAACCCAACGGTTCCAGTTTCGTGAAAATCCGACGGTCGGATCTTCCACACTAGTCGTTTGAAGTTACAGTTTCAAAATTCGAACTGCAGCGTCGTTATTCGATTTAATTTCATTATATTTATATTTATATATAAATATAAACGATTTTGGCGCTGTTTTTCTTCGAATTTAAATTAAACATTCCGGACAATCCAACCGTTGGATTTTGGCGAGGTTGGTGCCGTTGGGAAGATATTTCCAAGGCGAACCCAGCGGTTGCGGTTTCGGGAAAATCCGATGGTCGGATTTCTCGCACTAATGGTTTCAAATTACGATTCCGAAACACGAACTGCACGGCTTCGATTCCCTTTTATTTTATTTATATTTATATATATATATATAGTTCATTCTATAATTCCAACTATAGTTCATTCTATATTTCCAACTTCGTTTTCACTTCAAATATTTCACTAACACCTTAATATTTCGAAAATTTTCGCCATAACCTCCTTTGTACGGGGAGGGGTTTGGAAATTTATTGGGCCGTGTTAGGTACCCAATAAATCCTAAAAAGCATCCACATATTTATAGTGATATATTCTGGTGTTTACGGGGGAGCATGTATAGATAATCACTCCAGAGAATAAATTCTCGTCACCCCGTTTTTGTGTGGAAATAAATAGTCCATGTGCCGTATCTAATAAGTAGAGCGACGTGATTATTGTCAACTCCAGACCCGTGTGGGGTTTTTATTAATCTGGCAATTTATCGTTATATTTTCTATAGTCCATATCAGTCATCAGTTCAACCTGTAGTATATAGTCATCGCCATACAAGCCTCTCGCTCGTATGGTAAATCTTCCACCTCGTCACACAAGCTCCAATTGCTTATGTGGAATATGATGAAGTATGTCTATCGTCGAGAAGTATTCCATGTAGTGTAGTTCAAAATTAATTGTTACTATCCTATGGCGATATTTATTATTTCACACAGAATAACCAGCACTCCGCATCCAATGGCATTCACAGGAGTTGATATATAAATAAAATTGCGCAGCCAACTCATCAAGGTTTACCTATTTGTCGGGCACGCAAATAATTTCTTTACTCTACAGCTAATCCATTTTTCATGTTCAACACATGTATATATATGCAGAACAAAGCTAATAATAATATTTCAAGCAAACTATTATTTATTTCAACACGTGTGTATTTTTATCAAAGCATATACATGATAAAAGAAATATTTTTATCGTCAAAAATATTTATTCAACACGTGAATGTTTTTAACACTTCATATTTACAATATAGGTGTAGTTTTTACTGTCTATTCATTTTATTTTAACATACGATAACATTCAACACATGAATTTCAAATCGACGAACGAATTGCAACTCAACACATGAATATTCTATATAGTTCGCATGTATATAAAATTGTGATTTTTATCGCTAAAGCTATTTGTTTAAATTCAAATAATATTCAACACATGAATTTCAACTCAACGAATGAATTGCAACTCAACACATGAATATTCGATATAGTTTATATATATATATATAAATGTGATTTTTATCGCTAATGCTATTTGTTTAAATTCAAATAATATTCAACACATGAATTTCAACTCAACGAATGAATTGCAACTCAACACATGAATATTCGATATAGTTTATATATATATATATAAATGTGATTTTTATCGCTAATGCTATTTGTTTAAATTCAAATAATATTCAACACATGAATTTCAACTCAACGAATGAATTGCAACTCAACACATGAATATTCTATATAGTTTGTATATATATGGAAATGTGATTTTTATCGCTAAAGCTATTTGTTTAAATTCAAATAATATTCAACACATGAATTTCAACTCAACGAATGAATTGCAACTCAACACATGAATATTGATTTCAACATATGTAATTTATTTCAATGAATGAAAATTATTCTAACACATGAATATTTCAGAAAATTTCGGCAGCATAACGGCAGGGTAGTTAAAACCGGGACCGTCCCTAGTACGGCTCCTCGCTCTACCTTAAAACCTCGCGGTTTTTAACAATGGGGATCATGCATCTAGTTCGCACGCAGGCGGCATGTTTTATTTTCAATTCCATAATCCTATTCTATTTTGTTTCAACCACAAGAGGGTATTTTTCAACCACAAAGGTATTTTTCAACCACAATATCAACCATAAACAATTATTTCCAACCATCCGTCATACCATATAATATCACGTCAATCACAAGCAATAAATATCGTCCATGGTCTGTGGACGAGGGGAGTATATATATATATATTATATTATAATTCACTTGCATTTCATCACAATTCAAAGCATATATGTTTCATTCAACGCTTGTATAATTTATACATCGCTAATATAACTTATACAACACATGTACATGAGGTATACAATGCGTATATAATTTACACTTCGCTTATATAATTTATACAATGCGATTTCGTTCACACAATTAGTTTAGATTCCTCACATTGGTTATTGCAGTGCTAAAAATCGTAGGAAGATCAGAAAAATCCGCGGCTTCTTCAAGAATGTAGAGAGCCTCCTTGCGGTCACGGTGTCTCCTGTTTCATCGAATTTCGTTAAAGAACGAAAAAGATATTATTTTTCAAAGTTTTGCAACGCTTTATAGTGTTATTTTCATTTCTGAATAATAAAGGTCGTACCTTTATTTTTGCTTCGAAACTAGGTTTGGGATTTTTGCAAAATCCGTGAAGTATGGGGATGATCGGCGGTGCTGACGTGGAAGGGGGCGGCGAGGGCTTCACGGCGCTGGTGGTTTGAGGGGGTGCGATGGCGAATCGGGGCGGCGCTGGGAAGTCGTCGACTTCCTCGACGTCGTTCAGGCGGAGGAGCTGATGATAGGGGGCGGCGCTTGGTCGGATGTGGAGAGGAGGCGAAGGGCTGTCGACTGGTGGTGGTGGCGCGGCCTAGCGTCGCCTGTGGCGGTTGGAAAAGGGTGGAGAAGCGCGGAGCAACGAGGATCGTCGGTTTTGTCTCTGGCGGCTAGGGTTTCGAGATTTTTATTTTATTTTTAAAAGGAAAATTCCTATTGGTCCAAGCTTTATAGGGAATTTTAAATAGTGTTTTCACAAACGGACTCGAAATCAAACCCAACGACTGTCGCCCCTAGCTAAATACCCCCATTCCGGACACAATGGGATATGTTTCGTTGGCCAATTCGACTATTACAGTTAGTTATTTTTCAAATTAAAATATAAAACATTCGATATTTAATTTGAACGTACATTTCAATTTGCCAGGGCAACAAACTGAATCGAAAAATTCCAGAAAAATAAATCTAGCTTTGTTTTGACGTTACAGTCCTAACAAAACCAGTTTCGTCGAATTCAAAGCTCGTTTGAAAAACAGCCATTTTTAGGTCGACCCATTTTAACAGAAATTGACCAATCACATTTTCTTTTGCCCCGCTCACATACTAGCTTAAGAAATTATGAAATTTGAAACATAGCAATAATTTGACATCCCGGACCCAACAAAAGTGGTTTCGTCGAATTCCGAGGTCGTATGCAAAATATCAATTTTCAAGGGCTATATATGTTATATAGCGACCTTTCTGAAAATTCATTTGGCCATAACTTTTGATTCCCGCTATGAAACTTCGATTTTTCAGATTCGTTAGAAAGGTATTCATAAACAGATTTAAATATTTTTTGTTTTGCTAAAATCCGTTACATTTTCCACCCGGTACAGTCAGACAAAGTTTGTATTCAAAATTTCAAACTGCAATACTATACCCAATACTTTATTTCATTGAAATATGCTATTTCAATTATTCAAATTCTTTGGTAATAACCAAATTTAAAAATTTTAAATTGGTTCACATTTTCCGGGTTATTACAATCTCCCCCACTTAAAACTTTTCGTCCTCGAAAAGGAAATAACAGCTAAGTAGGAAATAAAATGTAAATGCAAAGTATTGTAAAGGTACCTTGCACCGGAGTTAGTCAGAGATGTCCACTCTGCATTTGGGATAGGCTTGTTTAATGCTTTCCTCAGTCTCCCAAGTACAGTCTCTAGGATCACTACTCCACTGCACTTTGACTAGATGAATCTTTTTCCTCCTTAGCTCTCTAGTTTCTTTGCCAACTATCTTTAATGGCTCTCTTCTGAGCGCTAATTCTGGAGTTATGTCTATATCCTGTTGCGCTGCTTCTTCTACAACAAGATCTGGATCATGAACATGTTTTCTGAGTTGAGACACGTGGAACACATCATGTACACCAGGCAACCAATCCGGTAATGAAACCCTATATGCAAGAGTTCCAATCCGTTCAAGTATAAGAAAGGGACCAATAAATATCGGTGCCAACTTCCCAGTCTTGACAAATCTGATTACTCCCCGCATTGGAGAAACTCTTAAATAAACATAATCGCCAACGGCAAACGATATATCCCTTCTTCTCGCATCAGCATAACTTTTCTGTCGGCTCTGCGCCGTTTTCAATCGCTTCTTAATGAAATCGACTTTATCCTATGCTTCTTGAATCATATCGGGCCCTAACACAAGTCTGTTGTCAGGTTCTACCCAACATGCGGGAGATCTGCACGGTCTACCGTATAATGCTTCAAATGGGGAAATTCCCAAACTTGCTTGATAGCTATTGTTGTAAGAGAATTGATCTTCCCATGAGCCTCCAAAATCGATAACGTAAGCCCGCAGTAAATCTTCTAGAATTCTATTCACCCGCTCAGTTTGGTCGTCTGTCTGAGGGTGATAAGCGGTGCTTAGATTCAATTTGGATCCCAATTCTGTCTGGAATGCTTCCCAGAATTTGCTAGTAAACATGGGATCTCTATCACTGACTATATTGAGCGGCACCCCATGTAGTTTAACTATTTCTTTGAAGTAAATCTGTGCTAGACTTTGAGCCGTTCTATTGGATCGGACATGTATGAAATGGGCAGTCTTCGTGAAGCGATCTACGATTACCCATATACCGTCGTTTCCTTTCCTAGTGCGAGGCAAGCCATCAATGATGTCCATCGCAATTTTCTCCCACTTCCATCCTGGAATTTCTAATGGTTGTAATAGTCCAGCTAATTTCTGCTGATCGCTCTTAACTAGCTGACAAGTGGGGCATCTGCTAACATATAATGAAATATCTCTTTTCAAAGCTCTCCACCAGAATGTGCGTTTGATATCGTTATACATTTTTCTCACACCGGGATGGATACTTAATTTGGACTTGTGGCACTCATCAAGTATTTCTCTTCGAAGCTCTGGAAGATTTGGGATGCAAATTCTGCCCTTTAATCTTAGAACTCCTTTGTCATCGAGTCGGAAACTTGTGGATTCACCTCCCTTGACTCTCTGACTGACTCTTTGAATAAATTCATCGTCTTTCTGAAGGGTCGAGATCCTGTCTATTTATGAAGACGTGATGACAAAACTGGCGATGATTTCATTCTTTCTGCTGAGCGCATCTGCTACAACATTGGTTTTCCCCGGAGTGTATATAATTTCAAAATCGTATGATGCAAGGAATTCTAACCAACGCTGTTGTCTCAAGTTTAGATCTTTCTGAGTGAATAGATATTTCAAGGACTGATGATCCGTGAATAGTTCGAACTTCTCACCCAGTAAATAATGCCTCCAGATTCTTAAAGCAAACACGATAGCTAATAACTCAAGATCATGAGTTGCATAGTTTCTTTCATGCGGCTTCAGCTGACGGCTGACATAAGAGACTACCTGGCCTTTTTGCATTAGTACTGCGCCTAGCCCTCTAATAGAAGCGTCTGTCCATACTGTCAAGTCTTGGTTGCCTTCTATAATTGTCAATACTGGAGCGGTTGTCAACTTCAGTTTCAGCTCCTGGAAAGCTTCTTCACATTCGGGAGTCCATTTGAATTTCTCATGCTTCTTTGTAAGCTTTGTCAAAACACCAGATATCTTTGAAAAATTCTGAACGAATTTCCGATAGTAACTAGCCAATCCAAGGAAACATCGAACTTCTGTGGGGGTAGTAGGTTGTTTCCAATTCTGAATCGCTGTAATTTTTCTTGGATCTACAGCAATTCCTTCCTTTGATATGACATGGCCTAGGAATTTAACTTCATCCTGCCAGAAGACACACTTAGAAAATTTAGCTTTCAAGACATTTCTCCTAAGAATTTTCAACACTAGTTCTAAATGTTTTGCATGTTCATTTTCCGACTTGGAGTAGATTAAAATGTCATCGATGAAGACTAGAACAAATTTATTCAACACACCACGGAACACTCTGTTCATAAAATCGACGAAGTATGCCGGAGCGTTACACAAGCCGAACGACATTACTAACCATTCGTAGAATAAATCGGGACCCCTGAAGGCTGTCAAAGGAATACAGTCTTCTGCTATACGTAATTGGTGAAAACCTGTAGCTAGGTCCATTCTTGAGAATACTGTTGCTCCATTTAATTGATCTAACAGATCGTCTATTCGGGGCAAGGGATATTTGTTCTTCAGTGTCTGCTTATTGAGATCTCGGTAATCAACGCAAAGTCTTAGAGTACCGTCTTATTTCGGGACAAATACTACTGCTGCTCCCCAAGCTGAAAAGCTCGGTCTGATCAGACCTTTCCAAAGCAATTCTCGGGTTTGACTACCTAACTCTTCTTTTTCTTTCGGGGCCATTCTTCTAATTGGATGTACTACGGGTCGGGCATTCGGAATTAGATCTATTCTAAATTCAATTTCTCCTTGCGGCGGCAAGTTTTCTATTTCTTCAAACACATCCGCATAGTTTTTCACGACCGGTATCTTTTCTAATGAAGGGGGAGTAACTTCTAAAGAAGACCAAAATTCTGTTCTATCAATTTCGGAGCCATGGCATGGTATATATATAGGCCCAAGCTTCATTTCGACTTTAACGATTCTCTCGGCACATCTAACTTCGGCCTTATATTTCGTCAACCATTCCAAACCGAGAATAACATCAAATTCTGACAAATCCATAACGATTAAGTGGATGGGAAACTTGTAACGTGAATAAGAGATAGGCACTCTACAGTACGAACTGAGACTAACAGAACCTCCTATCGGGTTTTGGACTTTAATTGGTTCTTTTAGAATTCTTTGTTTCAATTTTAACTTATGAACAATGTTACCAAAAATGAAGCTACGTGATGCACCAGTATCAAAAAGTACAGAAACAGGAATATTTTTAATGGTAAGGGTACCTTCCAAGGCGTCGGGTTTACCTGATCCATCGGTGGTAGCTGGCGGGGCCTCCCCGTCATACACATGAGCCACTTGTGCATTCTGCTTCAGAGGACAGTTCCTGCTATAGTGCCCCTTCTTATGGCAGTTGTAGCATTCGGCTGAGTCATTTGCCTTTGGTTTCCTCGGGGCTTTGCATACATTAGAAAAATGACCTGGCTTCCCGCAGTTGTAGCAATTTCCTTTGGGGATCTTTCCAGGTTTCTGAGTAGCGGCCGCTGTAATGCTAGACTCGGGTTGATCTGCTGAAGCCTTGCACTTATTTCCAGCTTGGCTTTTGGCGCGGTCTTGGCTGGCGTGCCTTTCATCCATATCTTCATAATTGCAAGCCATTTCTACCAATTCTGTGAAGGAGAGTTTGATGTTGCTCATGGCTCTGTCATGGTACTTGCGCTTTAGCCCAAATATGAATCTCTTGTTCTTTGCTTTGTTAGTCATAATAAGCTCTGGAGCATAGCGCGACAACTGGGTGAATTTATTTAGGTAATCCTGAATAGAGAGATCTCCTTGCTGGAGATTAGCAAACTGCTCTCGCATCCTCTCTAAAGCCTGTTCAGGTACAAACTTCTCATTGAACATAGTTTTGAATTGCTCCCAGGTTCTAACAGTACCTGCTACATTCTCTGAGGTAATGGCATCCCACCACAGCTCTGCTTCCTCCTGTAAGAGCCAAATACCTAGTCGTGCTTTGTTGTTGGTTCCCATACCCATGCCTTCAAAGATTTTCTCACAGGTCTTCAACCAAGCTATAGCCTCGGTCACTGTATCAGTGCCAGAAAAGGGTTTTCCCCCAAGGTTCCTATACCTCTTCGCTACTTTATCTTGCTCAAAGTCCTCGGGTGCTGGTGGTTGAACAATAGGGCCTTCCACAACTACGGGGAAATTCCCCCGTTCTCCTGCTGCTCCTGCTCGGCCTCCACGGCCTCCTCTAGCTGCTGCTACTCGTGTAGCCATCAAAGAGAATACTGTATAAGCAAGAAAAGAGTCAAGCTCATAGATTTGATAATTTTCATATATGCTAAAGTAGGGGAATATGAGGAAAGGAAATGATGTACTGATCAAATTGTTTTGCTAATCTACTTAGCTCATTCTAGGACATTGCTAATCCTATCTCTAATGAGCTACTCGCATTAGAACACTACTGATTCTATTCTGACGAGGCGTTTAATGTGTTAGATCCCGGACCTAAGATTAACCAAAGCTCTGATACCAACTGTGACGATCCCAAAATCCGAGGGACGGTATTAGGGATAATCATTGGAATATAACACATTAATCATCATAGCAGAGTATAGATATTAGCAGAACAATAAATAGAATAATTTTACATGGATATGACAGCGGAATCACAACATGTAATAACATCAGAATAGCATAGCGTAGGGTATAACTTAGTAAATAAAAGGGAAGTGATCAGTCATCATCGCCAGAGGCGGAATACATACATGCAGTGAGACATAATAAGGGGATCAGTCTACATCGCCGAAGGCGGAATACATACACATACAATAAGACGTACGGAAAGTAAATCAGTCTGCATCACCCGTGGCGGAATCATAATATAAGTACAGTAATGGCGGAAAATGTCAAAGTCGTCTCTGTGAAGTCAGCCTCGCCATGAGCCAAAATGCACTCTATGCAACAGTGCAGAGCCAAAAATAACCTGTCACCTGTGTACTAGGCTGCCCGTGTGAAAATATGGGCACCCGTGTTTGCAAAGTGAAACAAACAACGAGTCAGTCATGGGGACTGGTATGAGGAATCTATTTAATAGTTAAACAACAGTAATAAGCAAATCATAGGACCACGCCACTTTCGCGGAACGGGTTTACTCCAGTGATTGCTAGTGCATTTAAAATAAAGTAAATTCTTTTAAAACAACGCAATGCTTTTAAAAAGAATGAAGCTATTATAAGACTCAGGTCCCATCATACAATGCAACGCAAGCCGGAGGATAGAGTTTTACCTTATAATGGCCAAATATGCTTGATACGTATAAAGCAAAATCATTTGATATTATTACTAGTGCATATATGTTTCAAAAATGAATAGCATCATAAATATCAATCATAGGCGGCATAGCAACCATCTACTATGTCGCCATACTAGTTCTACAATCGAGTCCGTTATTTCGTATTGGAAATTGGATTTCCGTCATGAGCCGAGGCAAGGGGCAAGCTCCTCTCCGCTTCGAGACATTCTAGCAAATGCCTCAGGACTACACACTCTGGGCAACCTTGGATTCGGCTGGGCCGGTCCTCTCTTACGTTTGAGGATTAATTATGCCTGAACACACGTTTCCCGGTCCTTACAGACCTATAATCGAGGCGCCTCGCATTCCAACAACCACAAAGATGAAAAATAGATATAAATGTCAGGGCTGGTAAGTCACTGACACCACCATAGCTAGAAAGAAACGTCGTGCTCTCCCAGCAGTCCGTATCCCGTTTTTGACTCATACCGGGGTGTGAGGCTCGCGAATCTACGAAATACACAAAGCTAGGCCACGTAGACCGTGCTTTGATCATCATCCACAAGACTTTGCTTTGCAACAGAAGCCTTGATCACAGCATCTTGGCATGCCACATAGGCAGTCCACTCCATACGATTTATTTCCATCGATATATAATCCCTGAGCTCGTACGTTTCAGAGAAGGGCGTTAAGAAAAAGAATAAATTCTCCGCCGCCAAACAGATATACATTTAACAGAGATCAGTCATTATAGAACAAAATCCAATGTCAGACACGCAGTCCATTTACAAGTCCGTTCTGGGTCTGAACGAAACCTGAGGCGTCAAATTCCTCGTATATCCGTCCAATCAACACATACGTTTAGACGGCTACTACTTCCGTCACTTTCCGGTAGCTACTCCGGTCAGGAACCTCAGTAGCGCCCATCTAACCGATACGAAGGTCGTCGGTCTTGAATCGTCTTTGCATTTTCCAATTCGCATCGCTCGATAAATTATTTGAAATGAGGGTTAGCTCGGCCTTTTCAAATAATTCACGTCATTATAATTTAAATCGATTCTTTCTATGGTTATATTATTCGACATCCATCTTTCAGTTCTTTAGTGTTATTTTCGTGTCAAACACATACAACCATCAAATATCAAACAATTCAAGCCCAATTGGTTTATTTGCAATCTATGTTGCATATAATATTTTATAACGATTTTTCGCCATTTTTATTTATTTAAAAATGGCCATATTTAATTAAACGACGTTTCAGGTCGTGCCGTGGCACTGGCGCTGTTTTTCCTCTAATTTGTTTACACATATCGGAAAATCTAACCGTTGGATTTCTACAAGGTCTATACCAGTGGGAAGATATTCCCAAAGCGAACCCAACGGTTCCAGTTTCGTGAAAATCCGACGGTCGGATCTTCCACACTAGTCGTTTGAAGTTACGGTTTCAAAATTCGAACTGCAGCGTCGTTATTCGATTTAATTTAATTATATTTATATTTATATATAAATATAAACGATTTTGGCGCTGTTTTTCTTCGAATTTAAATTAAACATTCCGGACAATCCAACCGTTGGATTTTTGCGAAGTTGGTGCCGTTGGGAAGATATTTCCAAGGCGAACCCAGCGGTTGCGGTTTCGGGAAAATCCGATGGTCGGATTTCTCGCACTAATCGTTTCAAATTACGATTCCGAAACATGAACTGCACGGCTTCGATTCCCTTTTATTTTATTTATATATATATATATATACATAGTTCATTCTATAATTCCAACTATAGTTCATTCTATATTTCCAACTTCGTTTTCACTTCAAATATTTCACTAACGCCTTAATATTTCGAAAAATTTCGCCATAACCTCCTTTGTACGGGGAGGGGTTTGGAAATTTATTGGGCCGTGTTAGGTACCCAATAAATCCTAAAAAGCATCCACATATTTATAGTGATATATTCTGGTGTTTACGGGGGAGCATGTGTAGATAATCACTCCAGAGAATAAATTCTCGTCACCCCGTTTCCGTGTGGAAATAAATAGTCCATGTGCTGTATCTAATAAGTAGAGCGACGTGATTATTGTCAACTCCAGACCCGTGTGGGGTTTTTATTAATCTGGCAATTTATCGTTATATTTTCTATAGTCCATATCAGTCATCAGTTCAACCTGTAGTATATAGTCATCGCCATAGAAGCCTCTCGCTCGTATGGTAAATCTTCCACCTCGTCACAAAAGCTCTAATTGCTTATGTGGAATATGATGAAGTATGTCTTTCGTCGAGAAGTATTCCATGTAGTGTAGTTCAAAATTAATTGTTACTATCCTATGGCGATATTTATTATTTCACACAGAATAACCAGCACTCCGCATCCAATGGCATTCACAGGAGTTGATATATAAATAAAATTGCGTAGCCAACTCATCAAGGTTTACCTATTTGTCGGGCACGCAAATAATTTCTTTACTCTACAGCTAATCCATTTTTGCTGTTCAACACATGTATATATATGCAGAACAAAGCTAATAATAATATTTCAAGCAAACTATTATTTATTTCAACACGTGTGTATTTTTATCAAAGCATATACATGATAAAAGAAATATTTTTATCGTCAAAAATATTTATTCAACACGTGAATGTTTTTAACACTTCATATTTACAATATAGGTGTAGTTTTTACTGTCTATTCATTTTATTTTAACATACGATAACATTCAACACATGAATTTCAAATCGACGAACGAATTGCAACTCAACACATGAATATTCTATATAGTTCGCATGTATATAAAAATGTGATTTTTATCGCTAAAGCTATTTGTTTAAATTCAAATAATATTCAACACATGAATTTCAATTCAACGAATGAATTGCAACTCAACACATGAATATTCGATATAGTTTATATATATATATATAAAAATGTGATTTTTATCGCTAATGCTATTTGTTTAAATTCAAATAATATTCAACACATGAATTTCAACTCAACGAATGAATTGCAACTCAACACATGAATATTCGATATAGATTATATATATATAAAAATGTGATTTTTATCGCTAATGCTATTTGTTTAAATTCAAATAATATTCAACACATGAATTTCAACTCAACGAATGAATTGCAACTCAACACATGAATATTCTATATAGTTTGTATATATATGGAAATGTGATTTTTATCGCTAAAGCTATTTGTTTAAATTCAAATAATATTCAACACATGAATTTCAACTCAACGAATGAATTGCAACTCAACACATGAATATTGATTTCAACATATGTAATTTATTTCAACGAATGAAAATTATTCTAACACATGAATATTTCAGAAAATTTCGGCAGCATAACGGCAGGGTAGTTAAAACAGGGACCGTCCCTAGTACGGATCCTCGCCCTAACTTAAAACCTCGCGGTTTTTGACAATGGGGATCATGCATCTAGTTCGCACACAGGCGGCATGTTTTATTTTCAATTCCATAATCCTATTCTATTTTGTTTCAACCACAAGAGGGTATTTTTCAACCACAAAGGTATTTTTCAACCACAAAGGTATTTTTCAACCACAATATCAACCACAAACAATTATTTCCAACCATCCGTCACACCATATAATATCACGTCAATCACAAGCAATAAATATCGTCCATGGTCTGTGGACGAGGGAGTATATATATATTATATTATAATTCACTTGCATTTCATCAGAATTCAAAGCATATATGTTTCATTCAACGCTTGTATAATTTATACATCGCTAATATAACTTATACAACACATGTACATGAGGTATACAATGCGTATATAATTTACACTTCACTTATATAATTTATACAACGCGATTTCATTCACACAATTAGTTTAGATTCCTCACATTGGTTATTGCAGTGCTAAAAATCGTAGGAAGATCAAAAAAATCTGCGGCTTCTTCTAGAATGTAGAGAGCCTCCTTGCGGTCACGGTGTCTCCTGTTTCATCGAATTTCGTTAAAGAACGAAAAAGATATTATTTTTCAAAGTTTTGCAACGCTTTATAGTGTTATTTTCATTTCTGAATAATAAAGGTCGTACCTTTATTTTTGCTTCGAAACTAGGTTTGGGATTTTTGCAAAATCCATGAAGTATGGGGATGATCGGCGGTGCTGACGTGGAAGGGGGCGGCGAGGGCTTCACGGCGCTGGTGGTTTGAGGGGGTGCGATGGCGAATCGGGGCGGCGCTGGGAAGTCATTGACTTCCTCGACGTCGTTCAGGCGGAGGAGCTGATGATAGGGGGCGGCGCTTGGTCGGATGTGGAGAGGAGGCGAAGGGCTGTCGACTGGTGGTGGTGGCGCGGCCTAGCGTCGCCTGTGGCGGTTGGAAAAGGGAGGAGAAGCGCGGAGCAATGAGGATCGTCGGTTTTGTCTCTGGCGGCTAGGGTTTTGAGATTTTTATTTTATTTTTAAAAGGAAAATTCCTATTGGTCCAAGCTTTATTGGGAATTTTAAATAGTGTTTTCACAAACGGACTCGAAATCAAACCCAACGACTGTCGCCACTAGCTAAATACCCCCATTCCGGACACAATGGGATATGTTTCGTTGGCCAATTCGACTGTTACAGTTAGTTATTTTTCAAATTAAAATATAAAACATTCGATATTTAATTTGAACGTACATTTCAATTTGCCAGGGCAACAAACTGAATCGAAAAATTCCAGAAAAATAAATCTAGCTTTGTTTTGACGTTACGGTCCTAACAAAACAAGTTTCGTCGAATTCTAAGCTCGTTTGAAAAACGGCCATTTTTAGGTCGACCCATTTTAACAGAAATTGACCAATCACATTTTCTTTTGCCCCGCTCACATACTAGCTTCAAAAATTATGAAATTTGAAACTTAGCAATAATTTGACATCCCGGACCCAACAAAAGTGGTTTCGTCGAATTCCGAGGTCGTATGCAAAATATCAATTTTCAAGGGCTATATATGCTATATAGCGACCTTTCTGAAAATTCATTTGGCCATAGCTTTTGATTCCCGCTATGAAACTTCGATTTTTCAGATTCGTTAGAAAGGTATTCATAAACAGATTTAAATATTTTCAGTTTCGCTAAAATCCGTTACATTTTCCACCCGGTACAGTCAGACAAAGTTTGTATTCAAAATTTCAAACTGCAATACTATACCCAATTCTTTATTTTATTGAAATATGCTATTTCAATTATTCAAATTCTTTGGTAATAACCAAATTTAAAAATTTTAAATTGGTTCACATTTTCCGGGTTATTACAATCTCCCCCACTTAAAACTTTTCGTCCTCGAAAAGGAAATAACAGCTAAGTAGGAAATAAAATGTAAATGCAAAGTATTGTAAAGGTACCTTGCACCGGAGTTAGTCAGAGATTTCCACTCTGCATTTGGGATAGGCTTGTTTAATGCTTTCCTCAGTCTCCCAAGTACAGTCTCTAGGATCACTACTCCACTGCACTTTGACTAGATGAATCTTTTTCCTCCTTAGCTCTCTAGTTTCTTTGCCAACTATTTTTAATGGCTCTCTTCTAAGCGCTAATTCTAGAGTTATGTCTATATCCTGTTGCGCTGCTTCTTCTACAACAAGATCTGGATCATGAACATGTTTTTTGAGTTGAGACACGTGGAACACATCATGTACACCAGGCAACCAATCCGGTAATCAAACCCTATATGCAAGAGTTCTAATCCGTTCAAGTATAGGAAAGGGACCAATAAATCTCGGTGCCAACTTCCCAGTCTTGCCAAATCTGATTACTCCCCGCATTGGAGAAACTCTTAAATAAACATAATCGCCAACGGCAAACGATATATCCCTTCCTCTCGCATCAGCATAACTTTTCTGTCGGCTCTGCGCCGTTTTCAATCGCTTCTTAATGAAATCGACTTTATCCGATGCTTCTTGAATCATATCGGGCCCTAACACAAGTCTGTTGCCAGGTTCTACCCAACATGCGGGAAATCTGCACGGTCTACCGTATAATGCTTCAAATGGGGACATTCCCAAACTTGCTTGATAGCTATTGTTGTAAGAGAATTGATCTTCCCATGAGCCTCCAAAATCGATAATGTAAGCCCGTAGTAAATCTTCTAGAATTCTATTCACCCGCTCAGTTTGGCCGTTTGTCTGAGGGTGATAAGCGGTGCTTAGATTCAATTTGGATCCCAATTCTGTCTGGAATGCTTCCCAGAATTTGCTAGTAAACATGGGATCTCTATCACTGACTATATTGAGCGGCACCCCATGTAGTTTAACTATTTCTTTGAAGTAAATCTGTGCTAGACTTTGAGCCGTTCTATTGGATCGGACATGTATGAAATGGGCAGTCTTCGTGAAGCGATCTACGATTACCCATATACCGTCGTTTCCTTTCCTAGTGCGAGGCAAGCCATCAATGATGTCCATCGCAATTTTCTCCCACTTCCATCCTGGAATTTCTAATGGTTGTAATAGTCCAGCTAATTTCTGCTGATCGCTCTTAACTAGCTGACAAGTGGGGCATCTGCTAACATATAATGAAATATCTCTTTTCAAAGCTCTCCACCAGAATGTGCGTTTGATATCGTTATACATTTTTCTCACACCGGGATGGATACTTAATTTGGACTTGTGGCACTCATCAAGTATTTCTCTTCGAAGCTCTGGAAGATTTGGGATGCAAATTCTGCCCTTTAATCTTAGAACTCCTTCGTCATCGAGTCGGAAACTTGTGGATTCACCTCCCTTGACTCTCTGACTGACTCTTTGAATAAATTCATCGTCTTTCTGAAGGGTCGAGATCCTGTCTATTTATGAAGACGTGATGACAAAACTGGCGATGATTTCATTCTTTCTGCTGAGCGCATCTGCTACAACATTGGTTTTCCCCGTAGTGTATAGAATTTCAAAATCGTATGCTGCAAGGAATTCTAACCAACGCTGTTGTCTCAAGTTTAGATCTTTCTGAGTGAATAGATATTTCAAGGACTGATGATCCGTGAATAGTTCGAACTTCTCGCCCAGTAAATAATGCCTCCAGATTCTTAAAGCAAACACGATAGCTAATAACTCAAGATCATGAGTTGCATAGTTTCTTTCATGCGGCTTCAGCTGACGGCTGGCATAAGCGACTACCTGGCCTTTTTGCATTAGTACTGCGCCTAGCCCTCTAATAGAAGCGTCTGTCCATACTGTCAAGTCTTGGTTGCCTTCTATAATTGTCAATACTGGAGCGGTTGTCAACTTCAGTTTCAGCTCCTGGAAAGCTTCTTCACATTCGGGAGTCCATTTGAATTTCTCATGCTTCTTTGTAAGCTTTGTCAAAACACCAGATATCTTTGAAAAATCCTGAACGAATTTCCAATCCAAGGAAACTTCGAACTTCTGTGGGGGTAGTAGGTTGTTTCCAATTCTGAATCGCTGTAATTTTTCTTGGATCTACAGCAATTCCTTCCTTTGATACGACATGGCCTAGGAATTTAACTTCATCCTGCCAGAAGACACACTTAGAAAATTTAGCTTTCAAGACATTTCTCCTAAGAATTTTCAACACTTGTTCAAAATGTTTTGCATGTTCGTTTTCCAACTTGGAGTAGATTAAAATGTCATCGATGAAGACTAGAACAAATTTATTCAACACACCACGGAACACTCTGTTCATAAGATCGACGAAGTATGCCGGAGCGTTACACAAGCCGAACGGCATTACTAACCATTCGTAGAATAAATCGGGACCCCTGAAGGCTGTCAAAGGAATACAGTCTTCTGCTATACATAATTGGTGAAAACCTGTAGCTAAGTCCATTCTGGAGAATACTGTTGCTCCATTTAATTGATCTAACAGATCGTCTATTCGGGGCAAGGGATATTTGTTCTTCAGTGTCTGCTTATTGAGATCTCGGTAATCAACGCAAAGTCTTAGAGTACCGTCTTATTTCGGGACAAATACTACTGCTGCTCCCCAAGCTGAAAAGCTCGGTCTGATCAGACCTTTCCAAAGCAATTCTCGGGTTTGACTACCTAACTCTTCTTTTTCTTTCGGGGCCATTCTTCTAATTGGATGTACTACGGGTCGGGCATTCGGAATTAGATCTATTCTAAATTCAATTTCTCTTTGCGGCGGCAAGTTTTCTACTTCTTCAAACACATCCGCATAGTTTTTCACGACCGGTATCTTTTCTAATGAAGGGGGAGTAACTTCTAAAGAAGACCAAAATTCTGTTCTATCAATTTCGGAGCCATGGCATGGTATATATATATAGGTCCAAGCTTCATTTCGACTTTAACGATTCTCTCGGCACATCTAACTTCGGCCTTATATTTCGTCAACCATTCCAAACCGAGAATAACATCAAATTCTGACAAATCCATAACGATTAAGTGGATGGGAAACTTGTAACGTGAATAAGAGATAGGCACTCTGTAGTACGAACTGAGACTAACAGAACCTCCTATCGGGTTTTGAACTTTAATTGGTTCTTTTAGAATTCTTTGTTTCAATTTTAACTTGTGAACAATGTTACCAGAAATGAAGCTACGTGATGCACCAGTATCAAAAAGTACATAAACAGGAATATTTTTAATGGTAAAGGTACCTCCCAAGACGTCGGGTTTACCTGATCCATCGGTGGTAGCTTGCGGGGCCTCCCCGTCATACACATGAGCCACTTGTGCATTCTGCTTCAGAGGACAGTTCCTGCTATAGTGCCCCTTCTTATGGCAGTTGTAGCATTCGGCTGAGTCAATTTCCTTTGGTTTCCTCGGGGCTTTACATACATTAGAAAAATGACCTGGCTTTCCGCAGTTGTAGCAATTTCCTTTGGGGATCTTTCCAGGTTTCTGAGTAGCGGCCGCTGTAATGCTAAACTCGGGTTGATCTGCTGAAGCCTTGCGCTTATTTCCAGCTTGGCTTTTGGCGCGGTCTTGGCTGGCGTGCCTTTCATCCATATCTTCATAATTGCAAGCCATTTCTACCAATTCTGTGAAGGAGAGTTTGATGTTGCTCATGGCTCTGTCATGGTACTTGCGCTTTAGCCCAAATATGAATCTCTTGTTCTTTGCTTTGTTAGTCATAATAAGCTCTGAAGCATAGCGCGACAACTGGGTGAATTTATTTAGGTAATCCTGAATAGAGAGATCTCCTTGCTGGAGATTAGCAAACTGCTCTCGCATCCTCTCTAAAGCCTGTTCAGGTACAAACTTCTCATTGAACATAGTTTTGAATTGCTCCCAGGTTCTGACAGTACCTGCTACATCCTCTGAGGTAATGGCATCCCACAACAGCTCTGCTTCCTCCTGTAAGAGCCAAATACCTAGTCGTGCTTTGTTGTTGGTTCCCATACCCATGCCTTCAAAGATTTTCTCACAGGTCTTCAACCAAGCTATAGCCTCGGTCACTGTACCAGTGCCAGAAAAGGGTTTTCCCCCAAGGTTCCTATACCTCTTCGCTACTTTGTCTAGCTCAAAGTCCTCGGGTGCTGGTGGCTGAACAATAGGGCCTTCCACAACTACGGGGATATTCCCCCGTCCTCCTGCTGCTCCTGCTCGGCCTCCACGGCCTCCTCTAGCTGCTGCTGCTCGTGTAGCCATCAAAGAGAATACTGTATAAGAAAGAAAAGAGTCAAGCTCATAGATTTGATAATTTTCATATATGCTAAAGCAGGGGAATATGAGGAAAGGAAATGATGTACTGATCAAATTGTTTTGCTAATCTGCTTAGCTCATTCTAGGACATTGCTAATCCTATCTCTAATGAGCTACTCGCATTAGAACACTACTGATTCTATTCTGACGAGGCATTTAATGTGTTAGATCCCGGAGCTAAGATTAACCAAAGCTCTGATACCAACTGTGACGATCCCAAAATCCGAGGGGCGGTATTAAGGATAATCATTGGAATATAACACATTAATCATCATAGCAGAGTACAGATATTAGCAGAACAATAAATAGAATAATTTTACATGGATATGACAGCAGAATCACAACATGTAATAACATCAGAATAGCATAGAGTAGGATATAACTTAGTAAATAAAAGGGAAGTGATCAGTCATCATCGCCAGAGGCGGAATACATACATGCAGTGAGACATAATAAGGGGATCAGTCTACATCGCCAAAGGCGGAATACATACACATACAATAAGACGTACGGAAAGTAAATCAGTCTGCATCGCCCGTGGCGGAATCATAATATAAGTACAGTAATGGCGGAAAATGTCAAAGTCGTCTCTGTGAAGTCAGCCTCGCCATGAGCCAAAATGCACTCTATGCAACAGTGCAGAGCCAAAAACAACCTGTCACCTGTGTACTAGGCTGCCCGTGTGAAAATAAGGGCAACCGTGTTTGCAAAGTGAAACAAACAACGAGTCAGTCATGGGGACTGGTATGAGGAATCTATTTAATAGTTAAACAACAGTAATAAGCAAATCATAGGACCACGCCACTTTCGCGGAACGGGTTTACTCCAGTGATTGCTAGTGCATTTAAAATAAAGTAAATTCTTTTAAAACAACGCAATGCTTTTAAAAAGAATGAAGCCATTATAAGACTCAGGTCCCATCATACAATGCAACGCAAGCCGGAGGATAGAGTTTTACCTTATAATGGCCAAATATGCTTGATACGTATAAAGCAAAATCATTTGATATTATTACTAGTGCATATATGTTTCAAAAATGAATAGCATCATAAATATCAATCATAGGCGGCATAGCTACCATCTACTATGTCGCCATACTAGTTCTACAATCGAGTGCATTATTTCGTATTGGAAATTGGATTTCTGTCATGAGTCGAGGCAAGGGGCAAGCTCCTCTCCGCTTCGAGACATTCTAGCAAATGCCTCAGGACTACACACTCTGGGCAACCCTGGATTCGGTTGGGCCGGTCCTCTCTTACGTTTGAGGATTAATTATGCCTGAACACACGTTTCCCGGTCCTTACAGACCTATAATCGAGGCGCCTCGCATTCCAACAACCACAAAGATGAAAAGTAGATATAAATGTCAGGGCTGGTAAGTCACTGACACCACCATAGCTAGAAAGAAACGTCGTGCTCTCCCAGCGGTCCGTATCCCGTTTTTGACTCACACCGGGGTGTGAGGCTCGCGAATCTATGAAATACACAAAGCTAGGCCACGTAGACCATGCTTTGATCATCATCCACAAGCCTTTGCTTTGCAACAGAAGCCTTGATCACAGCATCTTGGCATGCCACATAGGCAGTCCACTCCATACGATTGATTTCCATCGATATATAACCCCTGAGCTCGTACGTCTCAGAGAAGGGCGTTAAGCAAAAGAATAAATTCTCCACCGCCAAACAGATATACATTTAACAGAGATCAATCAGTATAGAACAAAATCCAATGTCAGACACGCAGTCCATTTACAAGTCCGTTCTGGGTCTGAACGAAACCGGAGGCGTCAAATTCCTCGTATATCCGTCCAATCAACACATACGTTTAGACGGCTACTACTTCCGTCCCTTTCCGGTAGCTACTCCGGTCAGGAACCTCAGTAGCGCCCATCCAACCGATACGAAGGTCGTCGGTCTTGAATCGTCTTTGCATTTTCCAATTCGCATCGCTCGATAAATTATTTGAAATGAGGGTTAGCTCGGCCTTTTCAAATAATTCACGTCATTAGAATTTAAATCGATTCTTTCTATGGTTATATTATTCGACATCCATCTTTCAGTTCTTTAGTGTTATTTTCGTGTCAAACACATACAACCATCAAATATCAAACAATTCAAGCCCAATTGGTTTATTTGCAATCTATGTTGCTTATAATATATTATAACGATTTTTCGCCATTTTTATTTATTTAAAAATGGCCATATTTAATTAAACGACGTTTCAGGTCGTGCCGTGGCACTGGCGCTGTTTTTCCCCTAATTTGTTTTACACATATCGGAAAATCTAACCGTTGGATTTCTACAAGGTCTATACCAGTGGGAAGATATTCCCAAAGCGAACCCAACGGTTCCAGTTTCGTGAAAATCCGACGGTCGGATCTTCCACACTAGTCGTTTGAAGTTACGGTTTCAAAATTCGAACTGCAGCGTCGTTATTCGATTTAATTTAATTTTATTTATATTTATATATAAATATAAACGATTTTGGCGCTGTTTTTCTTCGAATTTAAATTAAACATTCCGGACAATCCAACCGTTGGATTTTTGCGAGGTTGGTGCCGTTGGGAAGATATTTCCAAGGCGAACCCAGCGGTTGCGGTTTCGGGAAAATCCGATGGTCGGATTTCTCGCACTAATCGTTTCAAATTACGATTCCGAAACACGAACTGCACGGCTTCGATTCCCTTTTATTTTATTTATATTTTTATATATAAATATAGTTCATTCTATAATTCCAACTATAGTTCATTCTATATTTCCAACTTCGTTTTCACTTCAAATATTTCACTAACGCCTTAATATTTCGAAAAATTTCGCCATAACCTCCTTTGTACGGGGAGGGGTTTGGAAATTTATTGGGTCGTGTTAGGTACCCAATAAATCCTAAAAAGCATCCACATATTTATAGTGATATATTCTGGTGTTTACGGGGGAGCATGTATAGATAATCACTCCAGAGAATAAATTCTTGTCACCCCGTTTCCGTGTGGAAATAAATAGTCCATGTGCCGTATCTAATAAGTAGAGCGACGTGATTATTGTCAACTCCAGACCCGTGTGGGGTTTTTATTAATCTGGCAATTTATCGTTATATTTTCTATAGTCCATATCAGTCATCAGTTCAACCTGTAGTATATAGTCATCGCCATACAAGCCTCTCGCTCGTATGGTAAATCTTCCACCTCGTCACACAAGCTCCAATTGCTTATGTGGAATATGATGAAGTATGTCTATCGTCGAGAAGTATTCCATGTAGTGTAGTTCAAAATTAATTGTTACTATCCTATGGCGATATTTATTATTTCACACAGAATAACCAACACTCCGCATTCAATGGCATTCACAGGAGTTGATATATAAATAAAATTGCGCAGCCAAGTCATCAAGGTTTACCTATTTGTCGGGCACGCAAATAATTTCTTTACTCTACAGCTAATCCATTTTTCCTGTTCAACACATGTATATATGTGCAGAACAAAGCTAATAAAAATATTTCAAGCAAACTATTATTTATTTCAACACGTGTGTATTTTTATCAAAGCATATACATGATAAAAGAAATATTTTTATCGTCAAAAATATTTATTCAACACGTGAATGTTTTTAACACTTCATATTTACAATATAGGTGTAGTTTTTACTGTCTATTCATTTTATTTTAACATACGATAACATTCAACACATGAATTTCAAATCGACGAACGAATTGCAACTCAACACATGAATATTCTATATAGTTCGCATATATATAAAAATGTGATTTTTATCGCTAAAGCTATTTGTTTAAATTCAAATAATATTCAACACATGAATTTCAACTCAACGAATGAATTGCAACTCAACACATGAATATTCGATATAGTTTATATATATATAAAAATGTGATTTTTATCGCTAATGCTATTTGTTTAAATTCAAATAATATTCAACACATGAATTTCAACTCAACGAATGAATTGCAACTCAACACATGAATATTCGATATAGTTTTTATATATATAAAATTGTGATTTTTATCGCTAATGCTATTTGTTTAAATTCAAATAATAATCAACACATGAATTTCAACTCAACGAATGAATTGCAACTCAACACATGAATATTCTATATAATTTGTATATATATGGAAATGTGATTTTTATCGCTAAAGCTATTTGTTTAAATTCAAATAATATTCAACACATGAATTTCAACTCAACGAATGAATTGCAACTCAACACATGAATATTGATTTCAACATATGTAATTTATTTCAACGAATGAAAATTATTCTAACACATGAATATTTCAGAAAATTTCGGCAGCATAACGGCAGGGTAGTTAAAACCGGGACCGCCCCTAGTACGACTCCTCGCTCTACCTTAAAACCTCGCGGTTTTTGACAATGGGGATCATGCATCTAGTTCGCACGCAGGCGGCATGTTTTATTTTCAATTCCACAATCCTATTCTATTTTGTTTCAACCACAAGAGGGTATTTTTCAACCACAAAGGTATTTTTCAACCACAAAGGTATTTTTCAACCACAATATCAACCACAAACAATTATTTCCAACCATTCGTCATACCATATAATATCACGTCAATCACAAGCAATAAATATCGTCCATGGTCTGTGGACGAGGGGAGTATATATATATATTATATTATAATTCACTTGCATTTCATCACAATTCAAAGCATATATGTTTCATTCAACGCTTGTATAATTTATACATCGCTAATATAACTTATACAACACATGTACATGAGGTATACAATGCGTATATAATTTACACTTCGCTTATATAATTTATACAACGCGATTTCATTCACACAATTAGTTTAGATTCCTCACATTGGTTATTGCAGTGCTAAAAATCGTAGGAAGATCAGAAAAATCCGCGGCTTCTTCTAGAATGTAGAGAGCCTCCTTGCGGTCACGGTGTCTCCTGTTTCATCGAATTTCGTTAAAGAACGAAAAAGATATTATTTTTCAAAGTTTTGCAACGCTTTATAGTGTTATTTTCATTTCTGAATAATAAAGGTCGTACCTTTATTTTTGCTTCGAAACTAGGTTTGGGATTTTTGCAAAATCCATGAAGTATGGGGATGATCGGCGGTGCTGACGTGGAAGGGGGCGGCGAGGGCTTCACGGCGCTGGTGGTTTGAGGGGGTGCGATGGCGAATCGGGGCGGCGCTGGGAAGTCGTCGACTTCCTCGACGTCGTTCAGGCGGAGGAGCTGATGATAGGGGGCGGCGCTTGGTCGGATGTGGAGAGGAGGCGAAGGGCTGTCGACTGGTGGTGGTGGCGCGGCCTAGCGTCGCCTGTGGCGATTGGAAAAGGGAGGAGAAGCGCGGAGCAATGAGGATCGTCGGTTTTGTCTCTGGCGGCTAGGGATTCGAGATTTTTATTTTATTTTTAAAAGGAAAATTCCTATTGGTCCAAGCTTTATAGGGAATTTTAAATAGTGTTTTCACAAACGGACTCGAAATCAAACCCAACGACTGTCGCCCCTAGCTAAATACCCCCATTCCGGACACAATGGGATATGTTTCGTTGGCCAATTCGACTGTTACAGTTAGTAATTTTTCAAATTAAAATATAAAACATTCGATATTTAATTTGAACGTACATTTCAATTTGCCAGGGCAACAAACTGAATCGAAAAATTCCAGAAAAATAAATCTAGCTTTGTTTTGACGTTACGGTCCTAACAAAACAAGTTTCGTCGAATTCTAAGCTCGTTTGAAAAACGGCCATTTTTAGGTCGACCCATTTTAACAGAAATTGACCAATCACATTTTCTTTTGCCCCGCTCACGTACTAGCTTCAAAAATTATGAAATTTGAAACTTAGCAATAATTTGACATCCCGGACCCAACAAAAGTAGTTTCGTCGAATTCCGAGGTCGTATGCAAAATATCAATTTTCATGGG
The DNA here is from genome assembly GCA_030737875.1 of Allium sativum. Classification (NCBI taxonomy): domain Eukaryota; kingdom Viridiplantae; phylum Streptophyta; class Magnoliopsida; order Asparagales; family Amaryllidaceae; genus Allium; species Allium sativum. Next base: position 515,332,443 of record CM060919.1, on the reverse strand, counting down.
CTATATATGCTATATAACGACCTTTCTGTAAATTCATTTGGCCATAACTTTTGATTCCCGCTATGAAACTTCGATTTTTCAGATTCATTAGAAAGGTATTCATAAATAGATTTAAATATTTTTAGTTTCGCTAAAATCCGTTACATTTTCCACCCGGTACGGTCAGACAAAGTTTGTATTCAAAATTTCAAACTGCAATACTATACCCAATTCTTTATTTTATTGAAATATGCTATTTCAATTATTCAAATTCTTTGGTAATAACCAAATTTAAAATTTTTAAATTGGTTCACATTTTCCGGGTTATTACAGAAATTGTTTGAGTTGGCATGGCGATGTTTGATTTAAACATTAGTTTAAATCCAGTAAAGGAGTTTTGGAAACGTTTTCCAAATAAGAATCAGAAATGTTTTCTGATAATAGAAAATAAGAATTTAGAATATATGGAAACAGGAGATAAGTAAATTAATGAACTAAAGAGATAAATGTTAAATGTTGATTGATCGATAAAATTTCCATCTGGAAATAATATCGTTGTTTGCACACATGTTTTTCTTTGATAGTTAAATCACAGACTATCAAAGTTTTGACCATTTTTCCGTCGTCAATACGGAGAGACCGGTTGGATTCTTATCTAAAGAACCCTCCATATGGGCGTTAGCATTTCAAATCAAATAGATCGAAGACAAACTGAAGACGGAGTAAAGTGCAAGGGCTGTTATATAAGTCCTAGGTAGAGATTGCCTAGGATGGATGTACGGAATAGTGTCTTCGGTTTGTCCAGTCCCAGGATAACTTGAATGGACGAATGTTTGACAGAGTATATCTGGTAGATCACGTAAGTTGATCGTTTCAAACGTATTTAAGTTAGTGGCGGAGAAATTCGTTTCTCTTAGCTTATACCCGTGGTATTTTTAGGGAAATCAATTTGTGATTTGACGGGTACGACGATGTGACATTCGAAGTAAATGGAGGAGTGAACTGTTAAAAGATACGTTTTGACCTCGAGCCTCATCAACTGAGAAATGACAGAAATCGGGCAGGCAACATGGCTAAGTGGTTCGCAACCAAGTAGGGTATATTGTCACCATCTAGAGAATATTCAGATTTGTTACTTCTTTCAATTCTGTATCTCCCAGGAATGGTTATGTTGGTTTACCAAATGTAAGGTGACAATATATTCGGTACACTCAAGCGAAATGAGTGGTCGGTCATGTGTGGCCGAGTTGCAAGATGTTCTTGTTGAACTCCAGTGTATCGCTTCTCGAGTACACTGAGCGGAAGGTGGATCCATACCTTGTCATAGTTGGAATCCATTTCCCAAATAGGAGCCCGCAGTTTTGATTGTATATTATATACGTAGAACGTTAGATGTAATCGTTTCTACTAGATTGATATTACTTGTGTTAGACATTATTATAATATCAGAATAATATTGTTTTATAAATGATTTGGGTTATCGTAAGGTAATAACCATCTGTGTTTATGTGTGGATCGGTCTTATGATTATCCTTTGTTTGAAAAGGATTTTGAAAGTTAAATCAAATAATTTTAGTTTACTCACACCAGTCACATGAATGATCCGGAGTTTATTTTTTTTGTTTTCCCTAAACTCTTGGGTGCCCAATTTTGTATGGGCAGTCAAGTAGTAGGGATTTACAGATACTTGAAGAGCTGGAGCAGGAGGCTTTAGAATTATATAACTATGGTTTTTTGTTGTGTTGTAAGTGTTGTACTTTGGAAATGATATGTATATTCAAGTACAGATTTATATTTCAAAGTTATGTTACGAAATATATTTATTCATTCCGCTGTGAGATTCATGTTTACTCTGATGTTGTATGTTCTTCTTCTTCTTCTATTCTAATTTCTATCTTATCTATCCTCACCCTCTAATTTCTTTCATTAACTACCAGTATTTTCGATCCTTGGATGTTCGATATGTATTGTATATCGGATAACCAAGATCGACTTTTTCCGGGACGTTACAGAAAACATGTTAATATATGTTTTGCCATTTAAAATGTGACATTTTATTATGTGAGATTAGAATAAAAAGGAAAACACATTAATACATGTTTTTCCATTAATATGTAACATTTCATTATGTCGGAGTAGAAAAAAAATGTTAATATATGTTTCGTCATTAAACATAACATTTTGTCATGTTAAGTGGAATAAAAAGGAATTTATGTTAAACTTGTTGTGTTATGTTATAAAAAATGACATTTTTAATATGTTATGTTAGAATAAAAAGGAATTTATGTTAAACATGCTGTGTCAGTAAAAATGACATTTTTAATGTGTTATGTTAGAATAAAAAGGAATTTATGTTAAACATGTTGTGTAAGTACAAAATGAAATTTTTAATATGTTATGTTAGAATAAAAAGGAATTTATGTTAAACATGTTGTGTAAGTAAAAATGACATTTTTAATATGTTATGTTAGGAATAAAAGAAATACATGTTAAACATGTTTTGTCATTAAGAATGGCATTTTTTATATGTTAAGCTAGAATAAAAAGAATTATGTGTCAAACATGTTTTGTCATAAAAAAAATTGACATTTTCATCATGTTAAATTAGAATTAAAAATCATATGTTAAAATTGTTTTGTTAGATAAAAAACATGTTAATGAAGTTAATTAAATAGTCATGAATTAAATAATATGTTTGTATGTTAAAAATATAATTTTTAACATAAATAGGAATTGTACAAGAATTTACATATCTCGAAATATATACTTATATGTTAACAATATAATTTTTAACATGAGCGTGAGTTGTACAAAATTTATAGGAAATAAAATGAATGGTGTTGAAATTGTCGAACGATTTATATTTATATATATAATATATAAATATAAATTAAAACAAAATGAATCACAGATGATAGTTTGCGTTTTGGAATCGTAACTTTAAACGATTATACCGAAAGATCCGACCGTCGGATTTTCCCAAAACTGGAACCATTGGGTTCACATAGGAAAGATCATTCAACTATATTAAAAATTTTTAGATCCAATGGTTAGATTTAGAGAAATGTGTAATTCGAATTTGGATAAAAACAGCGCCGGGGCCGCGTAATGACCTGAAACGTCGTTTGAATTAAATGGGCTATTTTTATATAAATAAAAATAGCGATAAATCATATAAAATATTATTAACGATAAGAAATGATTTGAATTATATATATTTGAGAATTATTTGAAAAGACCGAGTTAAATCTCATTTCAAATAATTATACGACGATTTAAAGTCGAAGACATTGAAGACGGTGGTTGAAGACCGACGATCTTCACATCGAATGGACGACTACTGATGCACTGAATTGTGTAGCTCCCAGTAAAGGGTTGTAGTTGTCCAGACGTACTTGTTGATTGTCCGGATATGTGAGAACCTCTCTTCCGTATTGGACATACGGGACGAGGAATAAGGTGTCTCTGGTTTCGTTCAGACCCAGAACGGATTTCTAAATGGATGTGTGTCTGACATTGGACTTCGTTCTATGTGAATTTATTTCTATTAAATATATATCTGTTTGGTGGCGGAGAATTTATTCTCTTGCTTAACACCGTTCTCTGATACGTACGAGCTTAGAGGTTGTATATTGATAGACATCAGTCACATGTCATGGATTGTCAATGTGGCATTCTAAGATGCAAATGATCAAGGCTTTTGTTGAAAAGCAGAGCCTTGTGGTTGATGATCAAAGCACAACTTTATTTAGCATAGCTTTGTGTATAGCGTTACTTCACGAGCCTCCCACCCCGTTTTGAGTCAAAAACGGAATGGAGACCGTAGGGAGCACTTGCATTTCTTTTTAGCTAGAAGTGGTGTCATGGTATGGAGCCCAGACATTTTTACTTATGTGGATTATGGAATGTGAGGGCCCTCGGATATTTGTTTCTACTGGCTAAGTGATAGGTCCAATAGGACCAGAAAACGTATTGTTCAGGAATAACTAATCCACTAAAGTATGTATGGACCGGCGCTACCGCTAAATAGGGCTCGCCAGCGTCCGAGTCCTGAGGCATTTGCTAGAGTGTCTCGAAATCGGTGAGGATGATTCCGAGCCTCGACTCATGATGGAAACCATATTTCCAATACGACATTACGGATTTGATTGTAAACCTATATATGGCGACATAGTAGGATGGGGTACTATGTCGTCTAGGATTGATACATTTACGTTGAAAATGTTTTAAACTGACTAGACACTAATAATAATATCAAATGATTTTTGTTTTATATGTATAAATCAAGTTTGACCATTATAAGGTAAAACTATATCCTCCGGTTTGCGTTGCATTGTGTGATGGGACTTGAGTCTTATAATCGTTTCATTTTTCTAAAAAGCATTGCTTTGTTTAAAATATTTACTTATTTTATGCACTGGAAAATCCAATGGAGTAAACCTGTTCCACGTTAGTGGCATGGTCCTGTGATTAGCTTTAATATTAGATAAGTTAAGTAAGATTTCTCATACCAGTCCCATGACTGACTCGTAGTTTGTTTCACTTGCAAACTCGGGTGCCCCTATTTTCCACATGGGCAGTCGAGCGGTTGCTTTGCGGATATTGATTTATTGAGCAGGATTCTAGATTGAGGCTTAATCCTACGTCCAGAGTATTGATAGGGTTCCGCTATGTTATTTTATTTGTTTCCGCTGCATTGTATTACAAATTGTAAATTAATCTTCCGCTATTGAATTATTTTTCGATGTACTTTGATATATTCTATACTCTGATGTAACATTATTATGATGTTTATAAGAGTCTTCTATTATTTGTTCTGATGTGTTATTTGCCCAAAGTTTGCGTATGCAGGATTCGAACGGTCTTTGTCGATTTAGCGATCGATTAGTTCCGAGCGAAATCTGTATCGTTACAGTCTAATTGATGGAAGAGCTATATAATTCTAGCATTTAATTCAAATAGTTAGACAAACATACAATAACTATATTTAGCAAAATTTAAAGCAAAATAATTATCACCATTAGAAATACTTATGGATATGCCTAGAATATTTTGGATGACGTCGCATTGAAAATAAGTATAAGTCTGAATGACATAAGAAAATATAAACAACAAAGCTAGCTATTAAAATATCATATAGTCATATGTTAATATTATAGCCTTGTTTTTAAAGTATAAATAAATGTTATCTTAATTATAGTTTGGTAATTTTTGTTGAAGAAAATTATTTACAACTACATTTATTCTAAAAATTTAGGATATTATTTAACTAATCATATAACTTCCAAGTAAAGTACTCAACAAAATAAAAATTACTATTTTACTTTGGTGCATTTATTTGTCGCATGGAGGAAACATTTTTAAATTTACAAAACACTTCCTGATGCACCTATTTCAGCATATCGTACTATGTAAAGTAAATGTCACGTCTTGCTAGTAAAAGAAAATAAATAAAAAGAGTTAATTTATAACATATAAATAAATCGACTGATCAGAACTAATAAATTTATTATGTAACTAATTCTCTCATTAAACAGAATTAGAATACAATTCCCAAATTAGTTACGTAGAAACGATCAAACTAAAAGGAAATTAATATTTTTTTGTTGTAACGACCCAGATTTTCTGATCGATTTATTTTGAATATTTAATATTATTTTAAATATTGAGCTGATAATATAAATCGATTTTTATATTGAGTTATCGATCTAATAATCGATATACAATTTATTTGAAATATATCGAATTATCGTAAATTCGAAAACAAAATAATTTAATTAGAAATTTAAACTGGAGTTAAAATGATTCAAATGATGTATAGAAATGATATTTGAATATATACAATAATAAAATTAATTTATTATCAAAAGAATGATAAGTTCTGAATTTAAATTTTAAATTTTGTTATATTAATTTAATATAGTTTATAAGTTCGAATTAAATTTTATAGTCTATTCTGTTGAGTTCAGAATAGTGTAATTACGTTGAAACATCAATCGGTAGGTTAAAATAGCGGTTCGTGATTTAAATTAATGGACCCCGAGATATTTGATTGTGGATAGGTTCGAAATCAATTCAGTATCTATTTAAAAAGAAATAAAATCTCTTTACACTCAAATCACATTAAATATAATGTACCCTTGCACGGACAGTTTCTTAATGGTGAAGTGTTCTTCATGTATATAAATCGCGTGTACCCTTCTTTCTTTCCCTTTTTATTTATTCTTCGTTCATTTTTTTTCCCAATGAAACAAATCGATCCCATCCTCCTCTTCATATTCTTCAGCGAATCCTATCAATTCAAAATCCAAAATGATCCGAGGCTTACTCCTACTTGTTTTAAAAATGGAACGCATACAATTAGCTATGTTCGTTTCCTTATTTAAATCCACACTCCACTCAGAAGTGAGATCAAAGCTCCACGAACCCCCCTCCCAAAACCAATTCGAAAGCTCAGATAAACAAAAAAAGGGTTGCGCTCCACATAAATTCTCAAATCGTTCAACATCGATGAGCGATTGCACTCTGGTAAGGATCTTGGTGGGTGCGATGTCATTCTTAGGGGTTCGTCGTGGTTCATCACTCGAAGGTTGGAGTCGGGAAGTTCAAGCGAGTTAGGTTTGCTAGGGTTTTGCAGTTCTGGAGGAGTTTGGTTTTGATCAAGTTGCGATGGGGGCGCTCGATGATTACATGATGAGGGTGTTCAAACCCCTATGACAATTTGCGGTCAAACACTATAGAGTGGGAAACTGTCTATCGCAAGTTTAAGAAAAATGTTCTAGGTTGTTAAAGTGAAGTCGATAAGGTGATCTCGTGGATAGATAACGGAGTAAGAGGTAAGTGGGAGGATTGGAAATGGGCAGAAAGAAGCATAGTGCGAACCTGGGGATGAAGTGGCTGTCATGCTGCTAGGTAATTGGACCGAGTATGGTTACTCTGTGTGTGTAAAGTTGGGGATCCGCAGTGGATGTTTGGTGGAGGTCCGGGTTCAGGGGGTTGGTCTGTTGTTGATAGTGAGGCTATTAAAAGGAGAAGAAGGATTAAAGCTTGGGTAAGGTCCAAATTCAAGGAATCAGTCATGTTAGACTCGTATCAGGGGATATAGACGAGTTGGAGAAAATTTGGAATCTTCTAAAGTCAGATAAAATATAAAACCGGACCAGATTGCAATTAAAGATCACGGTGAGTAAATCTCACTCGGATTTCATATTAAAATTTTATTTTTATCATTAAAAATGTTTGTTGGTTGATTGGATGTGTGCAAATATTTTTGTGGCTATTCCATATATTTATTAGTTATATAGGATTGGTGTTTGTGGCTATTATATATATATATATTGGTGGTTGGATTCCCACAGTACCATTAGAGGATGCCCACAGTGTCATTAGCGGATGACCCTATGTGCCCCACGCTATGATAGTGGACGACCTTCTATACAGCGATATCCTGCCTCGAAGCAGGATGGGTATTATTTATGTCGGCTAACGTCTTTGGACGCAGGAAAAACAGGTTGGGGGAATCCAGCTGGATTCCTCAAAAATATTATTAATTGTTTGTTCTCATATATATATTATCACATATGACGTGTTGATTGAATTGGTTGGTTTGATTGTTTAATTATCACTGGGGTCCAAAATGTTGATTTATAAAAATATCGTGAAAATGATATTTGAGTTTTAAAAAGGAAAATTCTATTTTCTAAAATAGAATATAAATTTAGAATGGTCTAAAGATATTTACTTGTTCTGAAAATAAATAAAACAAGTATTGAATTTGTAAACAATGTTTATAAATTAAATAATACAAGAAATTGAAGTGGATTTATAAACGGTGTTTATATATGAAATAGAATGATTTTGATGGGATTACCAGGGAATTGAAATGAATTTATAAACAATGTTTATAAATAGAAATGGAAAAAAATTATCATTGGATAATTTGAATATTTAAATTCAAATGTGAATTTAAAAATAGAAATGGGAAAATCGTTTTAAAGAAATAAACGATGGAATTTATTCTGATGTTCAGAATATAAATTGAACTAAAATAAATCCGTAAGGATTTATGATTTGAATTCGATTAATTCTAATTTATTTAAATAGAAGTTAAATTGAATATGAAAATAGATTGGGTGTTATATATATAAGTTATTATAAATAGAAATTTCCAATTAAATAGATTTCGAAATAGACTTGTTTAAATATATGAAACAAGGAAATTTATAAAATGGTGTTTATAAATATAATGAATTAATTATCAAGAGATAATTTGAATATTTAAATTCAAATATGAATTTAAAAATAGAAATTGAAATCATTCGAAAGGGAACAACGGTTTTTATTCCGCAATTCGGAATATCAAAGAGATGGAGTTTCAAATAGAAATTTGAAAAGGGAACTTGTTTAAATATATGAAACGAGGAAGTTGAATTTATAAATAGTATTATAAATTTGGTGAAATAAATTATCATTTGGATAATTTAAACCAATTAAATTCAAATAGGAATTTAAAAGTAAATTGCGAATTGTTTTGAAACAAAACGATAGATTATATTTCGGAATTCGGAATATAAGCTGAATTGAGAAGAATTCAACGGGTTTATAATTGAAATTCAATTATATCGAATTTTATAAATAATTTATTTATAAAAGGAATTTGAGTTAAATATAGAAGATCGAAGTATAAATAAATATATTACCGAGTAAGGAAAAATCGACAGTTATAGATGATCGAAAATATTATGTTGAATTGGGAAACTGATTTGATATATATTAAAAATATATTTGAATGAAGTTGAATTTATTTTAAACGAAGTTTGAAAGTTTATATATAAAAATATTATTAAAACGAACTCGCCACAGCGTGGCAGTTCGTAAATTGGCGTTTCGAACTTCAATTGAGTATATGGAACTCAATTTTAGTCGGAATTCTTTGGAACAAGAATCGTCAGGACCGGTTGAGTAATAGTTTTCTAATGGAAGAGAAAAATCTGGATTTCGTTGAATAGATTTTGAGTTATGTCAGAATCAAATTTTCAGAAAAACAGCGCCATAACCATTATAAAACTATAACGGTTTATTTAAATAAATATAAGGATTTTAAGTAAATAAAAATCCGAATTTTCATTAGAAAAATACAAACTTGAGTTGTAAAATAAATATGAACTCAAGTGATGTAATGAAATGATTTTTGGAACAAAAATCATATTTTTAATTTATTTAATAGAACTAACTAATTTGAATAATAATTAGTTAATTGAAAATTGGTAAGAAATTGTGCTTTGAATAAGTAAAGGCGATTTGAGAAATTTTATTCGAAATCGAAAAGGAAACATGAGTTGGAAATGAAATTCGATTTGTTTATAAGCGAATTAAAATACATACGAACATGATATGTTCAAATAAAAGTGAAATGGCCAAAATAGCTAATTTAAGAATAAATTAGCAAATTGAGTTAAAATGACCGGATTGAGTTGGGAAAAATTGGAAACAGGTGAACATATAGGTTAAGCAGGTTTGGAATGAAGTGTATGAAGATTTTAATTTAAGTGCTCGATAAAAAGGTACATGTTTAAATTCTATATGAGATTTTATGTGCCGAATCGGCGAGCCACTTGGCTTTTTGATTTTCTTTTTGAATGGAAAGGGCCTAGAGAGGTGAGTTAAGGTTTGAACTATCAACCGGTACAAAGGAGGTTATGGCGAAATTTTCCGGAAGTTTAAGGAGTTAGAATATTTTTAAGATAATTTGATAATTAGAAATCTATATATCAATATATATAAAATCCGGTAAGGAAACGAACTTAAAAATAAAATATTATAAACAAAAAGGGAAATCAAAAATCTGGTAATAGAAAGAGAAATATTTATATATACGTTTTAAAAAATGAACAAGTGGTTTTTATGGTGTTAATGATTCGAATGATCCTGTTGTTGCCATCTTGATTGCCTTAAAAATGGGAAATAATAATAAAATTTGGGCTTCATAGATTTCTATAGTAGATATCCTAAATTAATTAGATGACTCAATATCATATAGACTATTTTGGTAAAGTTTATCACATTTTTATTTAGTGAGATCCCGGCTGCGTCTCTTGACATGAATGATCACAGAGGGTAAATAATTCAAAAGTTTTGTTCTATAACAAAGAAAATAATGTTAATCAAATTAAACTTGCATGCCCACCCTAACAAATATAATACATAATCACGAACTTGATAAAACCTTATTTTATTTAACACCAGTAGTAAGGTATACAAACAAAATAGACAATGATTACACAAACAAATCAAGTTCATATAATCGCATGGGATATGAACGTTAGTATTCAACTTGCAGCTATAAATCAACATGTTAATAGTATTCAACTTGCCATGCATGATAATCCACATTTGTACCTTGACCTGGTATTCCTTTAAATCTTCACCTATTTTAAAATCCAAAAAAATTCAACAGTTTATACGAACTACTTAAACCATATTTCCCACTCTTTCCCATCGCACACAATAGAATGGGAAACAAATAGTTTGATTACATGAGAAAATTTTGAATGTTGTACCTATGGTTTGTGCTGCTGGAACCAATGCTCCTCCTGAAGTGTAGATTCTGTATAGTATACAACCAAGTATGCTCATACCCCATGTTCTCTCATATGCTTTTATCAATTGGCAAGTCATGATAATAACATCCAAATTCATTTATATGCTTTCTTTTCTATATTATTTTCTATTTCTCTTGTTGATCACCATGGCAATGATCTTGACCAACGATAATAACTTGTTCTCAACAAATTTGATTTTGTACTAATGAAACATGAGAGTAGTCCTGATAGGAGGAACAATTTTTCTTAAAAAAAGGAAAAAAGTTCATTTTTTGCATTTGGATGTCAAAGGTTGAATATAATATGTTATTTTAAGCATTGAATTTTTGGGAAATTACGCAAATTTCCTTATAATAGATTTGTGGAGAAAAGAAATCAAACGTAGAATGGTAAGAGACACACAAATTTGATAACGGAGTTCGGCCAATTATGCCTACATCTCCGGGCTGCTGCAGATCTTTTATTTCAGAGAATATTACAAAGTGATTGTACAAAACACTTTTCACTCAAGACTCGATCTCACTCTTAATCTTGCTCTCCTTTTCTTCTTGTTTATTTTGAGATGGGTTGTTAGTTAGTAGGAAGAAGGTTGTATTTATAAGGTAAGAAGAGGGTTAGTGGAGGTTGGTAGGGGTGGTGGCACGTTTGTGGTAGCTCATGTTTATTGCATGGCACCAACAACCATTTCTAACAATCTCCTACTTGAAGACTGATTTCAATCCGTCTTCACACCATGATCAATGCAACAGCCATTCTGCTCTTTTTACTCTAGCAGACCAACTGAAGTTGAACACAACTTTAGTTTATCGATAGTTACCTTTTTTCAACATATCTGCTGGATTCTTGTTTCCTTCGATCTTTTGTTGCAATCTATTGACAACTAATCGATCTTTGTATCTGCTGGAACCATCATGCTCCTCTTTCACCTGATACACCCATTTATTACGAAGCGTCTTCTTTTCTATGGGTAACTCAGCTAGTTCCCATGTCTAGTTGGAGATAAGTGACTTCATCTCATCTTTCATGGCAAGCTCCCACTTGCTAGCATCATCAGTCTGAGAAGCTTCATCATAGCTTTTAGGTTCCCTTGCATCAGTCAGCAACAAATAATTCTTGTATCTTTTGTTAGGTACATAGGGCCGAGCAGACCTTCTCAATACAGGATCTAGAGTAGGATGCTGTAGTATGTCAGAATGGTCTACACTACTCAGATCAACGATTTCATCAGGCTGAGCATTTTTTATAGTCGGTCCTGTTATGAGACTATCTGGAATATTTTTGCATCTGCAAATACTGGCTCATTCTGATTTGAGTCGTTGAGTTCTGTTTTATCTCTGTCTTTGTTTATTACTCTTTCGTTAAAAATCACATCTCGGCTATGGATCACCATCTTGTTTTCATTATCCCAAATGCGGTAGCCAAACTCATTTTTGCTATAGCCGATGAGAGTGCATTTCTTGGATTTGGGATCAAGTTTGTTCCTGCCTTGATCACTAATATGCACATATGTTGCGCAACCGAAAACTTTTAAATGTGATAATTTTACCTCTTTTCCACTCTATACCTCCTTTGGTATTTTATGCTCTAATGTAACCGAAGGACCTCTGTTGATCAAATAAGTTATTGTGTTGAATGCTTCTGCCCAGAACTGCTTTGGTAGACCTGATTGTATACGATGCTTCTGGCTCTTTCTATTAACGTTCGATTCATACGCTCAGCTACACCATTGTGTTGAGGCGTACAAGGCATGGTTATTTGCATTTGGATCTCGTGATCACAACAGAACTGCTTAAAGCTGGTGTCTTCATATTCACCTCCATTGTCAGTTCTAAGCTTTTTGATCTTTAGATTTGTCTCGTTTTCAACCATAGTTTTCCATATCCTGAAAGTCTCGAACACTTCAGATTTTTGCCTTAAAAAATAAACCCATACCTTTCGTGATTGATCATTAATGAAAGTAACGAAGTAATGCTTTCCATCAATGGATGAGATGGTCGTTGGCCCCCAAATATCGAAATGAACAAGCTCCAATTTTTCCTTCTTTGGGGTTTTACCATTTATTTGAAAGCTAACTCTCTTCTTCTTTCCAAATATGCAATTTTCGCATATGCCTATTTCCACTGACTGTAGAACTGGAAGTTTCCCCTTCGAGTGCATAATCTTCATTCCCTTTTCACACATATGGCCTAGCCTCTAGTGCCATATGTTGGAATTTTCGTTGCTAGCTGCAACAGTGATCGAACATCGTGCTCCTGATGTCATGTAAAGAGTACCACTCTTCTTGCCTTGAGTAATCGTCATTGCACCCTTCAAAATTTTCCAGTCATCACAATGGAAAGTCGTAGTATAGCCTTCACTAACTAACTGTCCTACGGAGATCAAATTCTTCCTCAAATCAGGTATGTGCCTGACATCCTTTAGCTCCCAAACTGACGCATTTAATTTAATCTTCACAACACCTTTACCAATGATATCACAAGGTTGATCGTCACCAAGATATACCTTTTCCAAGATTTCCAGGGGCGTACCTTCTGAAGAATTCTTTCTGTGAAGTGGCATGATATGATGCTCTAGAATCTAGCACCCAAGACTCTTCCTTGCTCTCCAAAGAGCATATCAAAGCTTCATCTTCTCCTGAGGTAGAAGTAACATTTGCCTCTACCTTCGCCTCCTGGTCCTTTGGTGCACTTCTGCATTGATTTTTGTAGTGCTCGGTCTTTCCACAGTTCCAACACTCAACGGTCTTTGAGCTGTGGGAATTTTTGGGATTTTTGGATTTAGATCTCCAGTCCATTGACCTACCTTGGTAGTTCGATTTGCTACATCCATTTTCTTGTGTTGAATTTCTTCCTCTTGATTGTGTATGCAAAATTGAAAATTTTGATGACTTACCGGAATCTCTTCGTCGGATCTCTTCACTGAGAACCATATCACGAATATCATCAAATTTGAACTTATTGCTTCCCGACGAGCTACGCACTGCTATGACACTAGCGTTCCAACTTTCTGGCAGGGAAGACAAAAGTATCAACGCTCGTACTTCTTTGTCAAATTCAATTTCAACTGAACTTAGTTGAGAAGTAACTGTATTCAGCTCATTGAGATGTTGAGCTACCGATGCACCCTCTGTCATTCGCAAATTGAACAACCGCCTCATCAAATGAACTTTGTTAGAGGCCGACGGCTTCTCATACATACTGGAGAGAGTCGCCATAAGACCCGCCGTGGTCTTTTCCTTTACTATGATGAAAGCAACATTGCGAGATATCGTCAATCGAATAACTCCAAGAGCTTGTCTATCAAGAAGAGCCCAATCTTCATTCTTCATATTCTCTGGCTTCTTTTCTGAGAGAGGTTGATAAATCTTTTTCTGATATAGATAATCTTCAATTTGCATTTTCCAAAAGCCAAAGACAGCCCCATCAAACTTCTCGATTTTCACCCTTTCTTTATCTGACACCATCGCCCCCACTCAAATTTGATTTCCTTTCTAACAAATTTTGGCTCCGATACCAGATGTTGGGAAAGTACGCAAATTTCTTTATAATTAGATTTATGGAGAAAAGAAATCAAACGTAAAATGGTAAGAGACACACAAATTTGATAACGGAGTTCGGCCAATTATGCCTACATCTCTGGGCTGCTACAGATCTTCTATTTCAGGGAATATTACAAAGTGATTGTACAAAACACTTTTCACTCAACACTCGATCTCATTCTTAATCTTGATCTCCTTTTCTTCTTGTTGATTTTTAGATAGGATGTTAGTTAGTAGGAAGAAGGGTATATTTATAAGGTAAGAAGAGGATTGTGGGGGTTGGTGGCACGGTTGGTGGAAGGTTGTGGCAGTCCTTGTTTATTGCATGGCACCAACGACCATTTCTAACATGAATAACATTGTTGCTTCAGAACAGAAGTACCTTGAAACGCCTGCCATTAAATGAAATAAGTATATAATACATTACGTGTTGATCTCGAAATTTGATTCAACACCAAAGTTGTGACAAAGCACTTCACCAAATTGGTAAGGAAGATTAAAGCGAGGCTACAATCATAAACATCCGAAAAGCATAAAAGTAATAACACAGAGTTTTTATAGTGGTCGATCCAATGAGGATCTACATACACTTTCATAAGAGATTCCATTATCAATATGTTGGTTACAAGATTCACTTCACTCTTACAACAAATGTTTCTCTCTCTCCCTTATAGATTTTACTCGAATTCATCCAGGATCTTCACTTGATTTTGGAAATAAGTATTTAGAATTGCTTAGGATATTTGTGAAAAAGTTTCAGCAGCACTTCCTTATCCCCCAAAAGCCTCCATCCAAATGAAGGAATGTGGGGGGGTATTTATAGGTGGAGTTCGGACCAGGTGGCAGGTATGTATATATTATGCTCTTGTTTAAGGTCATATGTGGGCTAAAGTGGATGTTACACGATCCAAAGTAAGGCGGGACGTGGTAAACAAGGCGGAGCGGTCCAACTCTCCATCTGAAGTTAGTGTGAGCTAAAGGATGCGGACCGAGCTAGGTTGTGACACTACGGGCATGGACAGAGCGACCCAAGCAATCTTAGAACGAGCTAAAGCAGAATGAAGCAGTTTAGGCTTTGATGCAACGGGCTAAAATCTTTAGCAAGCTAGTGATCCAAGAACCTCGCGAGCTAGCATCTGAGCGGACAAAGATGCCCCGACGACTTAAGATGTTCAAACAAGTCAGAGCTTCGTGAACACCACTTATTATTTGAACGATCTATGATGCCATAGAGACCTAGAACACTTATGTGAGTTAACGAGCTCATCGGTCTCGAGAGGACACGATGACCCAAAGAGCCTAACGACCTAAAATCATAAATTAACCAAAACATGCTCAGTGTTTTCCGGGACATATTTTATGGGTTAACATTTGCCCCTTGAAGTTCGTATTTATTAAAAATAATACGGGCTTCGAATTAGGATAAATTAGCATATGATTTAAGATCTTAAGTCGTTTGGGCCTTCAGACCGTGTGAGCCCTCATAGTATTTTATTCCTAGATCACCTAGGTGCTTAGGTCATGGTAAGGTTTTAAGTCATCACGGATTCTGGGTCGCTCATTAATGAGTGTCTATTGGTATTCTTTTCGTAATTAAACCTCTGTGGGGCCCTACGAGCTCGGTTTAATTGTTTAACCCCACCCTCATTCCTTCATTAGGTCATCATTCTCTTAAAACACCTTTTTAAGCCAAAAACCCTCATCAATGGCGGCCAATATCAATTAAATCCACTGATTCACATCATCATCAAAGCTTTGAAGTCCGAATAATCTCTTAGTCTTATAATCAAGTTCGAACCAGGTGCGATTTAAGGCTTTTACTTACTGTGTATATATGTACATTTTATGTTAAACTTGATACTCTTTGACTTTTTGAGATTATTGTTTGGTACAATTTCAGTCGTGCGTTTGATGACAATGTTGATGGGTTTAGTGACCTTGAGCTTGCCTGTTTGTGTTGATTTCTAGCTTAACTTTCACGTACAAATTCCCACAATTCGATCTATCTCAAACTGCTAAGAATCATGTACTCTAGAATAATAATCTTGTTCAATTCCACAGTACACTGACATCCTTAATTTGCAATATAACGCCTTGCCATTCTTTTCAATAGTTGAAGCGCCCCTGTTGGTTGTACACCCTAGGTCGTTATTTTGCAATGGTTCGTGTTGAATTAGGTCACTGTAACCACTTTCAAGCTTTAGTCCGCAATCACACTCTAGGTCGTTGTGATAACTCAAGGCTTTAGGCCGTCATTTCAATCCTAAACTTTGGGTCGCTGAACCCTTGTAGTTTTGGGTTGTTCATGACCTAAAAGCTTGAAGTAAAAATACTTCATGAGGAATCAGACTGTTATTGTGACCTAAAGCTTCTTGGTTGCGTAGAATGACCCAGAGTTTGATATCATTCGTAATGACCTAAGGTTCTATGGCTTGTAGGAACGATCTGAAAACTCTTGAATAAGCTGTCTTCTAATTTGTTGTTTACTTCTTAACATTGCTATTTGCACATGATGTCTAAAAGAACTAAAGGGACCTCAAGTGAGGACGTAGCTCGCAAGCACTGCAGGTTGGAAAAACTCCTAATGTCAGAGACTGAAGCTACCCCTGTTGCCCCCAGTTTGGCCGAGCTAAAAGCCATTATTGACAAGCCTAGTTATGCTTCCAAACCACACACCTCTTAACTTGCTGATCACTTTGAAGGCTGGTGTCTTCAAGGAGTGACCATTGACCAATTTAGCTTGGATATATATCCATCTGACAATCGCACAATCTCCGAAGATTTGGACATCGTGAGGAATCATTTGCTGGCGCAACTCGATGCTATTAGGATTGGATGGACAAACGCCTTGATGAAATTGGTCAATATTTCGCGTGCAAACTAGGAGCCTGAAACGCCTTTGCTTGCGAGCTCTAGAGGCTGAATAGGGGGAACATTGAGCTTATCACCACCTTGGAGAAGGACAAGGCCATGCTCATTTAGGCTCTTAGGTCTCAGGACGAGATCATTGCTGAACTATCAAGTCCCAGAGGCAAGGCAGAGGTGACTGGTACTTATCCTCCCGCTCATGGTGGGGAATGATTCACTGATGAAAGGAAATATTTCTCTTGTTTAACTTTTGCTATTTATCTTTTATGTGCCCACGCTATAGACCGGTTGTATATGCGAGTGCCGGTCCTCGCTTAACACACTTATGATATTTTGCATCCAATATCTCTGTATTGGACTGGTGATGTAGTAATGTAACTGTATTTTGTCTGATGCACTTTAGACCTTTATCAGAAATTATTCACTGTGACAGCCTTTTGACTTTGAATTCGTTTGTCTCGTGCTTCCTATTTTACATTCAAGACAAACCTTTACATGATTTTGGACTTTATACTCGTTATCAATTGTCCATGTTGACAACGGATTGGTTAGAGAAGAACTATAACGAACTTTGAGTTGCGTTGAATTAAGCGCTAGCTTAGAACCTTCTTATCTGACGGTCCAAAACTCATTAAATATTGTTCGCATAGTCGTAGTATTCTAATTCAAAATTGTGTTAATGCTTAAAGTCGACCTGTTATCTTAAGTTGACTGTAGGTCCTAGACGTTATCACTCTAATGACTCATATGAGCGTATTCGAAACTTTTCACATCTGAGATTTTAGATGCTACGTAAATGAATTTTTTCCCTTTATTCTTCACATCTGACATTTCAAATACTACACGAATAGTTCAACACTTTTCGCATCTGAGATTTCAGATGCTACATAAGTGAAAAATATTTTTTTTTATTCATCACATCTGACATTTCAGATGCTACGCGAATAGTTTGACACTTTTCATGTCTGAGATTTCAGATGCTACGTAAGTGAAAAATAATTTTTTTATTCTTCACATCTGACATTTCAGATGCTATGCAATTAGTTCGACACTTTTCGGATCTGAGATTTCAGAAGTTACGTAAGTGAAAAATAATTTTTTTTATTCTTCACATCTGACATTTCAGATGCTACGTGAATAGTTCGACACTTTTCGCATCTGAGATTTCAGATGCTACATAAGTGAATTTTTTTTATTCTTCACACCTAACATCTCAGATGCTACGCGAGTAGTTCGACACTTTTCGCATCTGAGATTTCAGATGCTACGTAAGTGAATTTTTTTTATTCTTCACATCTGATGTTTCAGATGCTACGCGATTAATTCGATACTTTTCGCATTTGAGATCTCATATGCTACGTAAGTGAAATGAATTAGCTGTTTTACCACTTCGCGGGGTGGAAATCAGTCCCTTTACATATGCTTGACTTTTCAAGTTATTCTGGTTTAGGGACTGAAGCTTTGAACCATCATTGTCGGAGTCGCTATGATACAGGAGTAAGGACTCGAATGCTGACTTGCAATATGAAATCAACTTTTATGAAAGCTTCTATTCGACATATGACTTCACAAGCGAGAAACTCATTCAAATATAGATGCTCTTAGTCGCAAGGCTTCCGTTCCGTGTATCACCTATAGATTATTACAGACTATTTTACAATAAGTCTTGGATGTAACAGAAAGTAAAATGCGAAGCAAAGCATGAATTAAGGCAAGAAATAGAGCATAAAGTAAGGATATAGCAATGTTGATCGCTCATTCCGAGTCTCCCAAGTTGGAGCACCGTCAACAACTATTAGTTGATAATCAGTCTTGGATTGGCTTGAACAGAAACCACATTGCTTGGACCAGACTGACCATTTGATTCTTCAGGCCCCTGAGGAATTGCAGAAGAATTCAAAGCCTGCGGATTCTTTACATATTGCTGCAACATGTTCTTCCTGATCAACTCCTCAATGAGGTTCTTCAAGTGTCGGAACTCGTTAGTGTTGTGACCGGGTTGGTTGTGAAACCTGCAGAACTTTCCCAAGTTTGCTGCTTTGTTGCTTATCCTCATTGGCTTTGGCTCCGCATAATCCTCAAAATTTTTGGTTTCCATATAGATGTTTTCAGGAGTGTCATTCATAGGAGTTATCTCTGACGAATTGAAAAGGCGAGCCTTCTTAGTAGCCTTATTGTCATTTCCACCATTGATTCGCTTCTACCCCTGAATACTTTTTTGGTTGGATTGCATGGTTGCACTTGTGGGAGCCTCAAGAAGTGGGTTACCGTCAATTATCTGAAGGGGCACAGGATTGTTGTCTATCCTCATGTATTCTTCTGCTTTTTTATAGAACTTATCGAGCATAGTCGGTTCTTTCATCTTTATCCACCTTCCAAATTCACTCGTTTTATCTATAGCATCAAGTAGAGCCATGAGGACTATGCACGACTTTGGATTCCTTACTTCAGATAAGGCGACATTGAATCGACTGAGGAAGGCTTTGATAGTTTCTCCTGACTTCTGTTTCATGGCTGAGAGTGTTATAACATCCTTGGATTTGGTAGCATATAAGCGAAACTACTCTTTGAACTTTTTCGTTAGATCAGAGAACCGATCGTAGATTTAGGAGGTAGCTTTTTGAACCAGAGCGATGCAGCTCCTTCTAGGTAGAGAGGGAAATACGTGCATCTCATCTCATCTGTTGCCTTAATCGCACTCATATGCCAGCTGATTCTTTTTCATGGCTTGTTCTATCATATCCGAGATGTATTCTTTGGTGCTAAGACGTTCTGTGAAACTGAGCTCTTTACCATACGTTCGTCTAGAGGTACGGTCTTGATTAGAGAGCTTAGGTGCTTTGCCTTCTCGTCGAAGGGGTGCCCCTACGATAGGTTTAACGACCTTTCGAGCATTCGCTTCGGAATGATCCTTAGCTTTTGATCTTGATTCTTCAATATTAGCTTTGTCTCTGTCACTTTCCCTGTCATAATCATCTTCCATATTATTGGCACAGTTATGATTGGAAGCGGGTGACTTATCATTCCCCTTGAGATCTTTGTGTACCTTCGGAGGAATTGGATTTAATCGAGCATCGAGGATGGCATCGAGTTTTTCCATCATCATTTCGGTAGAGGCATCCATCCGGTTATTGACGTTGGCAATGGTGATTTTTAATTAATTTCTGGTGACACTGGTCCCGCTTTCTGAATTTTCGCCCACTTCAAAGCGGTTTGTGAGTGGCGTTTCTTCATTGGCAACATCATCGGCCTCTACCACGGTTTTGCTAGCGGTCTTTTTAGATTTGGCCATAACTTTGAAGGAGGATGCGACTTAGAATCTTAACGGCAAGGTGTGAGAAGAAGTAGGAGATGTGAACGCGGCCCCATGGTGGGCACCAAATGTTGATCTCGAAATTTGATTCAACACCAAAGATGTGACAAAGCACTTCACCAAATTGGTAAGGAAGATTAAAGTGAGGCCACAACCATAAACATCCGGAAAGCATAGAAGTAATAACATGGAGTTTTTATAGTGGTTCGATCCAATGAGTATCTACATCCACTTTCATAAGAGATTACATTATTTACAAGATTCACTTCACTCTTACAACAAATGTTTCTCTCTCTCCTTTATTGATTTTACTCGAATTCATCAAGGATCTTCACTTGATTTTGGAGAATAAGTATTTAGAATTGCTTAGGATAGTTGTGGAAAAGTTTCAACAGCACTTTGTTATCCCCCACAAGCCTCCTTCCAAATGAAGGAATGTGGGGGGTATATATAGGTGGAGTTCGGACCAGGTGGCAGTTATGTAAATATTATGCTCTCGTTTAAGGTCATAGGCGGGCTAAAGTGGATGTTACATGATCCAAAGTAAGGCGGGACGTGCTAAACAAGGCGGAGTGGTCTAACTCTCCATCTGAAGGTAGTGCGAGCTAAAGGACGCGGAGCGAGCTAGGTTGTGACACTACGGGCGTGGACGGAGCGACCCAAGCAATCTTAGAACGGGCTAAAGCAGAATGAAGCAGTTGAGGCTCTGATGCAATGGGCTAAAATCTTTAGCGAGCTATTGATCCAAGAACTCTGCGAGCTAGCCTCTGAGCGGACTAAGATGCCCCGATGACTTAAGATGTTCAAACAAGTCAGAGCTTCGTGAACACCACATATTATTTGAACGATCTAAGATGCCATAGCGACCTAGAACACTTATGTGAGTTAACGAACTCATCAAGCTAGAGAGGATACGACGACCCAAAGAGCCTAATGACCTAAAATCATAAATTAACCAAAACATGCTTAATGTTTTGTGGAACATATTTTATGGGTTAACATTACACTAACTAAACACTAAGATGAGAGAATTTTAGAATAAAAATTTCAGAAAATGTAGCTTAGCATATAATTATTTATAGTTTTTAGTGACAAAAGTCGGCCAGTTGCTGAAAATTTAATACTATGAATGGAATGAACTTTAGATGATATGTATTATAGGAAAACTTCAATTCAATATTTTTTTTGACAGAAGAGGAAACCCTGTATAGAATTCAATGTACAAACAAAGTCCTATTTTAGAAAATCCTAAAATACAAAATATAATTTCTCCAAGAAAAAATGTAGATTAAATTTCAAAAATAAATAAAGGGGAGATAATATAATCAAGATAGTGTTATGGAATAAATAAAATATTATCTACTAAAAAAACATGAATCAGCCATTCCACCTTCAATTATTGTGATGTTTTAATCACCGGCTTAATCAATTCTACCAGAGAGTAGGCATCATGATTTTGAGACGACAGAGGAGGTTATTAATGAAGTATGTAATTCGATGATTAAAAAAGAAATAAATAACAAACATGAGGTGGCTAAACCCAGTTGAAGGCATGGAAAGGTTAAATCATGAATATTTTACCCATAGATAAGGTTTTAACAGGCAAAGAGAAAGTGGATTTTGATCAAAGAACAGGACACTATTGTTCTACGTCATGTTATTATTGAGATTTATATTGTATTACTAAAGCTATTCAGTTATTGTAACAACCAGTATTTTGATAACGTGTTATAACCATAAATCTAGGCAGAATTAAATTTTAAAATAAGAACCAAGGGAAACGGGTTGCGCCGTTGCGTTCGTCTCAGAATTCTGGTTGGAAACAAGTTCGAAATTTCGTAAATCGGAGTCCATATGACCGAGATATGGCCTCTAGAAGTTTCACGAGAAATCAGAAAACGAAAACAGATTTTCAAATTTCGAATTTAGCCCCAAACAGACTGGGCGGGAAAATTTCCCGCCCAGTGCCAGGTCGACTGGGGAGTCGACCCCCCAGGACCAGGTCGACTAGGGAGTCGACCTGGGTGTCGACCTGGGGGTCGACCTCCTTGGTCGGGCCAGGTTGGCCTGGTGCACCTGCTTGCTCCTTTGGGTCTGTTCTGTTGGCCTGTGACGAGATTGGATGGTTCAGATCTAAACTAGGGTTAATCTAAGGGCCTAAACTAGTCCTAACTTCTATAAAAACACCCTAAGACCTAGGTTAATCCACAACAAATCTTTCTAACACCATTATGCTGCTAAGTCTTTTCTTGAACCATGGTCGCAGCCTCCAACTTGAAGCTTAAACATTCAAACTAGATCCAAATCGAAGGCCAACGTTTCTACAACAATTCAAGGGAATAGATCAACAACGATCCTACGACAATTTCTGTTCTTAGTTCTCAAAAACCCCGATCTGTAAGCCCCAGTTACTCTTAGATCTAAACTCTAAACTTAATATGGACATGTGTAAATTGAAGTTGAATATAAACATGATAACAACTTGAGACCAACTCTTGTATATCTTTGATCTATGACTATTCCTTTTTGATCTATTATTTAAGATCTACTCTTGTTCACCCTAGATCTATTCACGTTGAACCTAGTACCGTTCATATTGAACCTTGATTTGTGGAATACTGATAAGAACTTGATTTAGGGGCATGTTCATGTCATAACCTAAACCCTATCATTATTTTAACATGCCTGTGATGTTGTGATGTTGAAACTATTGCTAGTCACAAGTTTAGGATTATCATCTTATGTCATTTATTGCTATGTTTATCACCCTATTTCATATGCCAGTGATGTTATGATCATATCTCAAGTTACACCATGCTTGCCTTGAAATCACCTTTGCCTCTTTATACCCATCCTTGTTATGTTATTCCCTAGTTACATCTATTGCCTTGATTCGAATTCACTAGCGTTGGGGATGCGATTTGGGTAGTTTAGGAAAACCTGAATTTAGTATGAACTTGAAAACATGAATATCTTTATAACATGAGCTTGGATTGGAACATGAACTTGACATGAAATTATACTTGAAAATATGAATTTGGGACATGACACTTAGATAACTTGAACGTGGCCCACTCGAGGTTGGGTAGAGTTTGCTGTATAAATCTGCCCGGAACCGCCCGGCGAATCCAGTAACTGCAAACAATAGGACCCAATGTGAGTAGTTGGTCATATCGCACTCGAAACTCGAGGTTAGACTAGGTTATGGTGTAAAACTGCCCGGACCTGCCCGACACATCTAGTAACCATAACCAAGTCTAATGTGAGAGGTTAGGGGTGCATTAAGTAAATTAATGCCACTGGATAGGGTTAAGTCATGGACCACTTGAATATACTTAACCAATTTGACACGTTGATTTGATAGGGTTAAGTCATGAACCGCTTGAACACACTTAACCAACCTGACACATGATTCGTAGGACTAAGTCTTGAACTAGAACAACACACTTAGTCATTTTGACATGACACGTGGATGGGGTTAAGTCTCGATTTTAAATTGACAACTTAACCTGCTGAACGAAACCCTAGTTACGCGGTCCTTTTCAGTAGTAACCAACTAGATGTATCACGGTACCCTGGGACTAGGCAGGGTGGGGCACGATGGCTGGGATGATTGTAAGCGACCAGAACGACGGTAGAGTTGGTGCGCCATTGTAGGTTCAGGCGGTGTAACACCCCACCTCCGCTAGGGTCACTCACAAAGGGAATGCACTAGGTTTGGTGAAGCATTATCGAGGTAAACATGCACAGAAATATTACAAGACAGAACATATATAAAACAGCGGAAGTAAAACAAATTTCATTACCTTATAAAATAAGGTCTAAAGCCTTTTATATCAGAATACATCAAAGCCTGTCTTGCAATAGTAAAGAAGCATAAAACTTTTCATAAATTATTCCCCAAAATAAAGCGGTGAAGCAGCCATAGCCAAGAGAAGACCAAGCTATACATGATGACCTTCAAGCATAAGAGGTCCGAACTAAACAACATCATTTCCTCCCTGAAAATCTGGGGGGGAAACGGAAGACAAAGAGGCGAAGGAAAACGGGGTCAGTCATAAAGACTGGTAAGCCCTATCTACTTCCAGTATAAAAACAGGTAAAGGTAACATGACATGCATAAACTGAAAGTAAACATAAGGATGATGGCAAGATAGATAAGCTAAACCAAGGTAACTGGATGAACTACTGTAGCCAGATAAACTAAAGTATCATGATAAACTACAGTGTCAAGATAAATCAAGGTATCACATAGTCAGATTCCTATCCAGTATACAATCCCAAGGTATTTATCATGTATAACATCCCATGGTATTTATCATGTATATTTGCTCTGCACCTCTCGTACTAGTATCCCAACCCACGTCATGTGTTAACTAGGAATGTCCCTGGCCCAATGTCATGTAATGGTCCATGTCAACCTAATATATAGCATAAGTAGGTTTTTCCCAACCCGTATGTTTCTTTCCATGTATAAGTTCAGCCCTTTGCCGTAGGCCGTACGGGCTTTCCCATGTAAATCTATACCACCTCAACGTAGTACCATTTTATCCTTGAAGTTGTTTTGGACTGCTATCCTTGATCTGGTTATGTTTTCTTACCATGAACTATCGCGTTTTCACTTAGGATTTATGCCACCCAGGACCACTAGGGATTAGGCTACCTAATGAACGTTTCTGTGTCTCGGTTTGGGTTCAAGCCACCTAGGGCCACTAGGGATTATGCCACCCGTCAACCACACCCTTTATCCCGCGTATGTATCGTGAATCGTTTTCCATGTCTAGACGCACATGTTCCTCAATGTGCCATCTGAGTCCCGTGCCAGGGCAAATCAAGAAATACGGAACTCGGTCGGGAGCTTTAAGTCGTCTGCTGATGCAGATATCAAGGTCTGTTTTTGTATCCGTGGCTATGGTCCCACGTGACCCCTCCCTCAACTACTGAAAGGCAATCCAAGAAAAATCATGTATGAGAACCACATCCCGGCCCCACTATAGCCCCACTTTCCTATGGGCCATCCTCACCCATGACTCGATAGCAAGAACATGGTCTGTTGGGGGTTCTCTTCCTTTCCGTTCGTACACGATTGACTAAAGATGGTAGGTAGTCGGCGACGTGCTATCCAGGGCAAAAACAAGTATCGTCGACTCCACGCTAATCCATCCTAGTCTTTAGGTCGCTCGCATAGCAACCAAGGCATACTCTTGGCTCTTCTACCGTAGACCTTAACCTCTGTGAGGCCGGGTTTCATGGACCACCAGCCACCTCACAGAGGGATACCAAGAGTACCCTCACTTCCCCCGAAGCTACCGCTTCGTCACCCAGTTCGTTGGAGCCTTTATCTAAGTCAGATAATTTGCTCCTCCTCGTGTTTTAAGCGATGACCTACCGTATCGGGTTACCCATCTATCTGTGAACTGGTCCAAATCACTTGACTAAGAATTATTACTTAGTTTCCCAAACTAAGGTTTACCACTTAGTCTCCTTTCCCGTTATCCTTGTTAATCCCAGTCTTCCACCTAGTCCCCTGAACTAGGGCTTTGTCTAATGGGTTAAGTATTGTCATTTAAGTTCATGACTTAACCTGTCTACGAATCATATCAAGATTTGGCTAAGTGTTCAAGTTCAAGACCTAGCCCTACAAGTTGGTTAAGTATACCAAGAAGCTCATGACTTAACCCTATTCAATCATCAAGTCAAATTGGTTAAGTATTTGTTTATCTTAACCCTATCAGCTTATCGTGTTAGATTGGTTAAGCATAGATTATCTTAACCTCATCGGATTATCGAGTAGGATTGGTTAATTATAGGTTAACTTAACCCCATCCACTAATCGTATTAGAATGGTTAAGTATATTTAAACGGTCTTGTGACTTAATCCTATCAAGTTCTCACATTAGATTGGTTAAGTATGGTTGCTTAACCTCATCAATCATCATGTAAAATTTATTAAATATAAGTTACTTAACTCCATTAAATTATCATGTTAAGTTGGTTAAGTATTGGTTACTTAACCACATTGAATTACCAAGTTTAGATTGGTTACGTGTTTAACTTAACCCCATCGAATTTACCGTGTTTAGATTAGTTAAGTGTAGGTTACTTAACCCCATCTAATTACCGTGTTTAGATTAGTTAAGTGTAGGTTACTTAACCCCATCTAATTACCGTGTTTAGATTAGTTAAGTGTAGGTTACTTAACCCCATCTAATTACCAAGTCGGATTAGTTAAGTGTAAATTACTTAACCCCATCCTCTAATCATCTTATATGGTTAAGTGTCATTAAGAAATCAAGTCCGGTTCCACTTAAACTACCCATTCGTGTCATATCGGTTAAGTGTCATTAGTCAAAATTATTTAACCTTTTCATGTGGCATTAATTAGATTAATGCACCCCAACCTCTCACATTAGACTTTGTTGTGGTTACTAGTTAAGCCGGGCGGGTCCGGGTAGATTTACACCACAACCTAGTCTAACCTCGGGTTTTGAGTGCCATATGACCAACTACTCACATTGGGTCCTATTGTTTGTAGCCACTAGTTAAGCCGGGCGGGTCCGGGTAGATTTATGCTACAAACTCAACCCAACCTCGAGTTGGCCACTTTCATGTTTGGTCTAGTGTCATATTACACTTACAACCCATACGTGTCTAGTCTCAAGTCCCATGTTTACCCCACATGTCATGTCCCCATTTAGGTGTATCATGAGTGTCATATTTTCATGAAATTCCATATCAAATTTTCATGTCATAATCACGCTCGTCTATCCTACCCCAAATCGTGTTTCCAACCCAAGTAAAAGCGAGTCAACATAGTAAGGATACTATGCTACATGTTGACCTCAAAACATACACGATGTCAAGAAGGGATTGGCCACAAACATGCATAGTGTCATAAGGGGTTTGGCCTCAAAATATGCATAGCATCATAAGGGGTTTTGGCCACAAACATGCATAGTGTCATAAGGGGTTTGGCCTCAAAATATGCATAGCATCATAAGGGGTTTTTGGCCACAAACATGCATAATATCATAAGGGAATTTGGCCACAAACATGCATAGTATCATAAGAGAATTTGGCCACAAACATGCATGATAACATAAGGGAATTTGGCCACAAACATGCATGATAACATAAGGGGTTTGGGTTCATTTACATGCATAAGCCCCAAAGTCAAATCTTTGCCAATGTTTCACAAGTCAAATGGTTCCCAAAGGTTCATACTAGCATTCCATAGATAAAGATTAAACTTGCAAGATAAACTAGGTTAATCATAACATAAATAGCATGGTTTAGTCATTAAGCATAGCCAAAAGTCATAGGTTCAAGCAAAAGAGGCATGACAAGGTTCATATAGGCTAACATACTTAGTTTAATCTCATTTTATTCCATGCCATCATTAAAACTACCGTTTAGATCTAGAAGTAGCTAGAACTTACATAGCATGGCAAGAGATTTAGGAGCATGAATCGTCTTGTCGAAGAATCCATGTTGAGATGATGATCAAAACCCTTGATTTGGTGTGGAAAGCTTGCACCTTCGTCTTGGATCTAGTTTGAATGCATAGGCTCTTGAAGTTGGAGAAGGAGGCCATGATCAAGAGGGATTTGGGCAGCACTTCATTGTTAGATTGATTTTGAGTGATTTAGGTTAGGTCCTAGGGTGTTTTTATAGAGATTAGGAGTAGTTTAGGCCATAGGATAAGCCCCAGGATAGATCTGAACCCTCAAAATCCGTCACCAGCCCTAAAGCATGTCTTGAGGAACAAGTCAGGTGCACCCAGGCCCAGGTGGTCGGACCACCCAGGTCGACAGGGGTGTCGACTGGGCAGTCGACACCACCTGGGGGGTGTCGACTCCCAAGTCGACTCCCCAGTCGACTTGGGGTGGCGGGAATTTTTCCCGCCTCTTCTGCTTTGCTGAATTTGAAATCTGAATTCAAATTTGAACTGTTTTTGAACTTGAAATTTTCTAAAAACTTTGACGGGCCATAACTTGGTCATACGGACTCCGATTTTCAAAAACTCGGACTCTATTTCGCGTATTTTTCCGAGACAAACATAATGGCACAGCCCGTTTCCCTTGTTTCAGATTTTAAAATTAAATTTTGCCTTGATTCTTGTCTTAACACGTTATCAAAATTCGGGTTGTTACATTCTCCCCTCCTTTAAGGATTTCGTCCCCGAAATCTCCAAGTTAGGAAGAACATATCCTACCATCCATCATCCATCTACTCAAAACATCATCCACAGGCAACCATTGTCCTTAGACGATTTCTAATGCCATATGAACATATGCAAAGCGTGTGTGTATATGCTCCTTAGCTAATGCTAATGATCAGGCCTGAATGATCTTTCTAATGCAAAGTATGTTTAGTGCCATGAATCCAACATGTATGCAAATAATCCTAGTCATATAAGTACTACATGCATGCACAAACATTCATTCATATGCAACATCCGCATGACAACACATTAACATTCAAACAGGTATAAATACTCGTGCATATGCAATGCAAAATGTGAGTGCGTCGATCTAGTATCTAACGTGTATTCGCGCATCCACGAGCAACCACTTGCAACCATTTGCAACCATATCAATCATAACATGTTTCAAATACATGTTTACATCCATAGAGTTCTATCTAAGGTTCCCAAGATAAGATCGAGGAGATAAACAAGAAAAACTCCTTACGGGGTTTGCAACAGAAACAGGACCGAGAGGATATCCACCAAGCGATAGCATGCAAGCAAGCTCTACAGGAGAACCAGGGATCAACGATATACTCTTACAAAGAGACACGATGCGCGCGTCTAAGCCGCATTTCCTTGAGCTTAATTCCAGTGTGCCTTGACTGCCTTTGACTTCATGATTTCGTAGCTCCTTGATTCCTATTTCCAAGGTATGAGTCGGAACTCTTTTCACTGTCGCCTCTCGTTTCACTTTCATTTATTCTTTCCCTAGTATACTTGGCTCAACCATATCTATGTACTCATGCAAGCTCTCCAAAATTCACTAGTGAATTCTGGATCTCGTTTACCAATGCCAATCCATGTTACCACGTGCACTTACTAGGGTGATTCCTATAACCCATGCTTAAGCGGAATGGACCATCTGCCTTATTGGCGAACGTTGCTTGATCGGATCAGAGGTTTCCGATAAATACATCAAGTGATTCTAGGTAACTAACCATGACAAAGCCCAAAAGGTTACACGAGGCTTCGAGGGTATTACCAAAGCAAGCCAAGAGTCTGACTACCCTCTTTTCAAAACCGAGAATGGTATCCCTTACTGGATAACCACTTTACCCCTAGAATCCATCCATAGCCCAACAATAGAAGCATTGCTTCTAATCTCAACACTTGGCATAGACGTTCTAAAATCCAAACAAGTCATGAATAAATGGACCGACTCTCCAACCAGATTTTTGGGCCAAAAGTGGGATCTTCTACAATGCTAGTACTAAGGTGCAGAGACTTAACTATCGAGGCAGACTTAAATGATGCGATGATCAATACAAAGTCTGGACGGGATGATAGAAAAGAAAGGCTAAGCCTTTAACAGAAACGGTACCATTCCTCTTAGGTACGCTAGAAATGAGAGCATAGAATTGCCCTCTCACTGATCTTGTCCTTATCTTCCTTTGTGGATCAAGCCATACCAACAAGTTGCTTATTCTTAAGCTCGTGTCCTTTATACTTGCTCTTATTATCCCTTCTTATAACTTCGGTAACAGGTCTCTCGAGAACTTTCTCCATCGCACGGGGAAAACACTCACGTAGTTAGACAAGGATTAGTCGCAGTTAAAACTACTGTGACTACAGATGGAGGAAAGAAAGGAAAAGAGATTCAATCAAGGAAACAAAGGATAGTGCTAATGGCTTTTGGGGAATAGCCTTTAAAAACTTTTCTTGAAAAATGCTTCTTTGTAAACGGTTTTTCAAATAGTTTTCAGAAGGTTTTAAAAACTTTTGCCCAGTCTGGTAACCTTCTGCTCTGATACCAAATGTAACACCCCACCTCCGCTAGGGTCACTCATAAAGGGAATGCACTAGGTTTGGTGAAGCATTATCGAGGTAAACATGCACAGAAATATTACAAGACAGAACATATATAAAACAGCGGAAGTAAAACAAATTTCATTACCTTATAAAATAAGGTCTAAAGCCTTTTATATCAGAATACATCAAAGCCTGTCTTGCAATAGTAAAGAAGCATAAAACTTTTCATAAATTATTCCATAAAATAAAGCGGTGAAGCAGCCATAGCCAAGAGAAGACCAAGCTATACATGATGACCTTCAAGCATAAGAGGTCCGAACTAAACAACATCAATTCCTCCTGAAAACCTGGGGGGAAACGGAAGACAAAGAGGCGAAAGAAAACGGGGTCAGTCATAAAGACTGGTAAGCCCTATCTACTTCCAGTATAAAAACAGGTAAAGGTAACATGACATGCATAAACTGAAAGTAAACATAAGGATGACGGCAAGATAGATAAGCTAAACCAAGGTAACTGGATGAACTACTGTAGCCAGATAAACTGAAGTATCATGATAAACTACGGTGTCAAGATAAATCAAGGTATCACATAGTCAGGTTCCTATCCAGTATACAATCCCAAGGTATCTATCATGTATAACATCCCACGGTATTTATCATGTATATTTGCTCTGCACCTCTCGTACTAGTATCCCAACCCGCGTCATGTGTTAACTAGGAATGTCCCTGGCCCAATGTCATGTAATGGTCCATGTCAACCTAATATATAGCATATGTAGGTTTTTCCCAACCCGTATGTTTCTTTCCATGTATAATTTCAGTCCTTTGCCGTAGGCCGTACGGGCTTTCCCATGTAAATCTATACCACCTCAACGTAGTACCATTTTATCCTTGAAGTTGTTTTGGACTTCTATCCTTGATCTGGTTATGTTTTCTTACCATGAACTATCGCGTGTTCACTTAGGATTTATGCCACCCGGGACCACTAGGGATTATGCTACCTAATGAACGTTTCCGTGTCTCGGTTTGGGTTCAAGCCACCTAGGGCCACTAGGGATTATGCCACCCATCAACCGCGCCCTTTATCCCGCGTATGTATCGTGAATCGTTTTCCATGTCTAGACGCACATGTTCCTCAATGTGCCATCCGAGTCCCGTGCCAGGGCAAATCAAGAAATACGGAACTCGGTCGGGAGCTTTAAGTCGTCTGCTGATGCAGATATCAAGGTATGTTTTTGTATCCGTGGCTATGGTCCCACGTGACCCCTCCCTCAACTACTGAAAGGCAATCCAAGAAAAATCATGTATGAGAACCACATCCCGGCCCCACTATAGGCCCACTTTCCTATGGGCCAACCTCACCCATGACTCGATAGCAAGAACATGGTCTATTGGGGGTTCTCTACCTTTCCGTTCGTACACGATTGACTAAAGATGGTAGGTAGTCGGCGACGTGCTATCCAGGGCAAAAACAAGTATCGTCGACTCCATGCTAATCCATCCCAGTCTTTAGGTCGCTCGCATAGCAACCAAGGCATACTCTTGGCTCTTCTACCGCAGACCTTAACCTCTATGAGGCCGGGTTTCATGGACCACCTGCCACCTCACAGAGAGATACCAAGAGTACCCTCACGTCCCCCGAAGCTACCGCTTCGTCACCAAGTTCGTTGGAGCCTTTATCTAAGTCAGATAATTTGCTCCTCCTCGTGTTTTAAGCGATGACCTACCGTATCGGGTTACCCATCTATCTGTGAACTGGTCCAAATCTCTTGACTAAGAATTATTACTTAGTTTCCCAAACTAAGGTTTACCACTTAGTCTCCTTTCCCGTTATCCTTGTTAATCCCAGTCTTCCACCTAGTCCCCTGAACTAGGGCTTTGTCTAATGGGTTAAGTATTGTCATTTAAGTTCATGACTTAACCTGTCTACGAATCATATCAAGATTTGGCTAAGTATTCAAGTTCAAGACCTAGCCCTACAAGTTGGTTAAGTATACCAAGAAGCTCATGACTTAACCCTATTCAATCATCAAGTCAAATTGGTTAAGTATTTGTTTATCTTAACCCTATCAGCTTATCGTGTTAGATTGGTTAAGCATAGATTATCTTAACCTCATCGGATTATCGAGTAGGATTGGTTAAGTATAGGTTAACTTAACCCCATCCACTAATCGTATTATAATGGTTAAGTATATTTAAACGGTCTTGTGACTTAATCCTATCAAGTTCTCACATTAGATTGGTTAAGTATGGTTGCTTAACCTCATCAATCATCATGTAAAATTGATTAAGTCTAAGTTACTTAACCTCATTAAATTATCATGTTAAGTTGGTTAAGTATTGGTTACTTAACCACATTGAATTACCAAGTTTAGATTGGTTACGTGTTTAACTTAACCCCATCGAATTTACCGTGTTTAGATTAGTTAAGTGTAGGTTACTTAACCCCATCTAATTACCGTGTTTAGATTAGTTAAGTGTAGGTTACTTAACCCCATCTAATTACCGTGTTTAGAGTAGTTAAGTGTAGGTTACTTAACCCCATCTAATTACCAAGTCGGATTAGTTAAGTGTAAATTACTTAACCCCATCCTCTAATCGTCTTATATGGTTAAGTGTCATTAAGAAATCAAGTCCGGTTCCACTTAAACTACCCATTCGTGTCATATCGGTTAAGTGTCATTAGTCAAAATTATTTAACCTTTTCATGTGGCATTAATTAGATTAATGCACCCCAACCTCTCACATTAGACTTTGTTGTGGTTACTAGTTAAGCCGGGCGGGTCCGAGTAGATTTACACCATAACCTAGTCTAACCTCGGGTTTTGAGTGCCATATGACCAACTACTCACATTGGGTCCTATTGTTTGTAGCCACTAGTTAAGCCGGGGGGGTCCGGGTAGATTTATGCTACAAACTCAACCCAACCTCGAGTTGGCCACTTTCATGTTTGGTCTAGTGTCATATTACACTTACAACCCATACGTGTCTAGTCTCAAGTCCCATGTTTACCCCACATGTCATGTCCCCATTTAGGTGTATCATGAGTGTCATATTTTCATGAAATCCCATATCAAATTTTCATGTCATAATCACGCTCGTCTATCCTACCCCAAATCGTGTTTCCAACCCAAGTAAAAGCGAGTCAACATAGTAAGGATACTATGCTACATGTTGACCTCAAAACATACACGATGTCAAGAAGGGATTGGCCACAAACATGCATAGTGTCATAAGGGGTTTGGCCTCAAAATATGCATAGCATCATAAGGGGTTTTGGCCACAAACATGCATAGTGTCATAAGGGGTTTGGCCTCAAAATATGCATAGCATCATAAGGGGTTTTTGGCCACAAACATGCATAATATCATAAGGGAATTTGGCCACAAACATGCATAGTATCATAAGAGAATTTGGCCACAAACATGCATGATAACATAAGGGAATTTGGCCACAAACATGCATGATAACATAAGGGGTTTGGGTTCATT
Source organism: Allium sativum (assembly GCA_030737875.1). Lineage (NCBI taxonomy): Eukaryota > Viridiplantae > Streptophyta > Magnoliopsida > Asparagales > Amaryllidaceae > Allium > Allium sativum. Next base: position 515,298,654 of record CM060919.1, on the reverse strand, counting down.
TACATGCATAAGCCCCAAAGTCAAATCTTTGCCAATGTTTCACAAGTCAAATGGTTCACAAAGGTTCATACTAGCATTCCGTAGATAAAGATTCAAACATGCAAGATAAACTAGGTTAATCATAACATGAATAGCATGGTTTAGTCATTAAGCATAGCCAAAAGTCATAGGTTCAAGCAAAAGAGGCATGACAAGGTTCATATAGGCTAGCATACTTAGTTTAATCTCATTTTATTCCATGCCATCATTAAAACTACCGTTTAGATCTAGAAGTAGCTAGAACTTACATAGCATGGCAAGAGATTTAGGAGCATGAATCGTCTTGTCGAAGAATCCATGTTGAGATGATGATCAAAACCCTTGATTTGGTGTAGAAAGCTTGCACCTTCGTCTTGGATCTAGTTTGAATGCATAGGCTCTTGAAGTTGGAGATGGAGGCCATGATCAAGAGGGATTTGAGCAGCACTTCGTTGTTAGATTGATTTTGAGTGATTTAGGTTAGGTCCTAGGGTGTTTTTATAGAGATTAGGAGTAGTTTAGGCCATAGGATAAGCCGTAGGATAGATCTGAACCCTCAAAATCCATCACCAGCCCTAAAGCATGTCATGAGGAACAAGTCAGGTGCACCCAGGCCCAGGTGGTCGGACCACCCAGGTCGACAGGGGTGTCGACTGGGTAGTCGACACCACCTGGGGGGTGTCGACTCCCAAGTCGACTCCCCAGACCACTTGGGGTGGCGGGAATTTTTCCCGCCTCTTCTGCTTTGCTGAATTTGAAATCTGAATTCAAATTTGAACTGTTTTTGAACTTGAAATTTTCTAAAAACTTTGACGGGCCATAACTTGGTCATACGGACTCCGATTTTCGAAAACTCGGACTCTATTTCGCGTATTTTTCCGAGGCTAACGTAATGGCATAGCCCGTTTCCCTTGATTCTGATTTTAAAATTAAATTTTGCCTTGATTCTTGTCTTAACACGTTGTCAAAATTCGGGTTGTTACATTCTCCCCTCCTTTAAGGATTTCGTCCCCGAAATCTCCAAGTTAGGAAGAACATATCCTACCATCCATCATCCATCTACTCAAAACATCATCCACAGGCAACCATTGTCCTTAGACGATTTCTAATGCCATATGAACATATGCAAAGCGTGTGTGTATATGCTCCTTATCTAATGCTAATGATCAGGCTTGAATGATCTTTCTAATGCAAAGTATGTTTAGTGCCATGAATCCTACATGTATGCAAATAATCCTAGTCATATAAGTACTACATGCATGCACAAACATTCATTCATATGCAACATCCGCATGACAACACATTAACATTCAAACAGGTATAAATACTCGTGCATATGCAATGCAAAATGTGAGTGCGTCGATCTAGTATCTAACGTGTATTCGCGCATCCACGAGCAACCACTTGCAACCATTTGCAACCATATCAATCATAACTTGTTTCAAATACATGTTTACATCCATAGAGTTCTATCTAAGGTTCCCAAGATAAGATCGAGGAGATAAACAAGACAAACTCCTTACGGGGTTTGCAACAGAAACAGGACCGAGAGGATATCCACCAAGCGATAGCATGCAAGCAAGCTCTACAGGAGAACCAGGGATCAACGATATACTCTTACAAAGAGACACGATGCGCGCGTCTAAGCCGCATTTCCTTGAGCTTAATTCCAGTGTGCCTTGACTGCCTTTGACTTCATGATTTTGTAGCTCCTTGATTCCTATTTCCAAGGTATGAGTCAGAACTCTTTTCACTGTCGCCTCTCGTTTCACTTTCATTTATTCTTTCCCTAGTATACTTGGCTCAACCATATCTTCGTACTCATGCAAGCTCTCCAAAATTCACTAGTGAATTCTGGATCTCGTTTACCAATGCCAATCCATGTTACCACGTGCACTTACTAGGGTGATTCCTATAACCCATGCTTAAGCGGAATGGACCATCCGCCTTATTGGCGAACGTTGCTTGATCGGATCAGAGGTTTCCGATAAATACATCAAGTGATTCTAGGTAACTAACCATGACAAAGCCCAAAAGGTTACACGAGGCTTCGAGGGTATTACCAAAGCAAGCCAAGAGTCTGACTACCCTCTTTTCAAAACCGAGAATGGTATCCCTTTCTGGATAACCACTTTACCCCTAGAATCCATCCATAGCCCAACAATAGAAGCATTGCTTCTAATCTCAACACTTAGCATAGACGTTCAAAAATCCAAACAAGTCATGAATAAATGGACCGACTCTCCAACCAGATTTTTGGGCCAAAAGTGGGATCTTCTACCATGCTAGTACTAAGGTGCAGAGACTTAACTATCGAGGCAGACTTAAATGATGCGATGATCAATACAAAGTCTGGACGGGATGATAGAAAAGAAAGGCTAAGCCTTTAACAGAAACGGTACCATTCCTCTTAGGTACGCTAGAAATGAGAGCATACAATTGCCCTCTAGCTGATCTTGTCCTTATCTTCCTTTGTGGATCAAGCCATACCAACAAGTTGCTTATTCTTAAGCTCGTGTCCTTTATCCTTGCTCTTATTATCCCTTCTTATAACTTCGGTAACAGGTCTCTCGAGAAATTTCTCCATCGCACGGGGAAAACACTCACATAGTTAGATAAGGATTAGTCGCAGTTAAAACTACTGTGACTACAGATGGAGGAAAGAAAGGAAAAGAGATTCAATCAAGGAAACAAACGATAGTGCTAATGGCTTTTGGGGAATAGCCTTTAAAAACTTTTCTTGAAAAATGCTTCTTTGTAAACGGTTTTTCAAATAGTTTTCAGAAGGTTTTAAAAACTTTTGCCCAGTCTGGTAACCTTCTGCTCTGATACCAAATGTAACACCCCACCTCCGCTAGGGTCACTCACAAAGGGAATGCACTAGGTTTGGTGAAGCATTATCGAGGTAAACATGCACAGAAATATTACAAGACAGAACATATATAAAACAGCAGAAGTAAAACAAATTTCATTACCATATAAAATAAGGTCTAAAGCCTTTTATATCAGAATACATCAAAGCCTGTCTTGCAATAGTAAAGAAGCATAAAACTTTTCATAAATTATTCCCCAAAATAAAGCGGTGAAGCAGCCATAGCCAAGAGAAGACCAAGCTATACATGATGACCTTCAAGCATAAGAGGTCCGAACTAAACAACATCATTTCCTCCCTGAAAACCTGGGGGGGAAACTGAAGACAAAGAGGCGAAAGAAAACGGGGTCAGTCATAAAGACTGGTAAGCCCTATCTACTTCCAGTATAAAAACAGGTAAAGGTAACATGACATGCATAAACTGAAAGTAAACATAAGGATGACGGCAAGATAGATAAGCTACACCAAGGTAATTGGATGAACTACTGTAGCCAGATAAACTAAAGTATCATGATAAACTACGGTGTCAAGATAAATCAAGGTATCACATAGTCAGGTTCCTATCCAGTGTACAATCCTAAGGTATCTATCATGTATAACATCCCACGGTATTTATCATGTATATTTGCTCTGCACCTCTCGTACTAGTATCCCAACCCACGTCATGTGTTAACTAGGAATGTCCCTGGCCCAATGTCATGTAATGGTCCATGTCAACCTAATATATAGCATATGTAGGTTTTTCCCAACCCGTATGTTTCTTTCCATGTATAAGTTTAGTCCTTTGCCGTAGGCCGTATGGGCTTTCCCATGTAAATCTATACCACCTCAACGTAGTACCATTTTATCCTTGAAGTTGTTTTGGACTGCTATCCTTGATCTGGTTATGTTTTCTTACCATGAACTATCGCGTGTTCACTTAGGATTTATGCCACCCAGGACCACTAGGGATTATGCTACCTAATGAACGTTTCCGTGTCTCGGTTTGGGTTCAAGCCACCTAGGGCCACTAGGGATTATGCCACCCGTTAACCGCGCCCTTTATCCCGCGTATGTATCGTGAATCGTTTTCCATGTCTAGACGCACATGTTCCTCAATGTGCCATCTGAGTCCCGTGCCAGGGCAAATCAAGAAATACGGAACTCGGTCGGGAGCTTTAAGTCGTCTGCTGATGCAGATATCAAGGTCTGTTTTTGTATCCGTGGCTATGGTCCCACGTGACCCCTTCCTCAACTACTGAAAGGCAATCCAAGAAAAATCATGTATGAGAACCACATCCCGGCCCCACTATAGCCCCACTTTCCTATGGGCCAACCTCACCCGTGACTCGATAGCAAGAACATGGTCTGTTGGGGGTTCTCTGCCTTTCCGTTCGTACACGATTGACTAAAGATGGTAGGTAGTCGGCGACGTGCTATCCAGGCCAAAAACAAGTATCGTCGACTCCACGCTAATCCATCCCAGTCTTAAGGTCGCTCGCATAGCAACCAAGGCATACTCTTGGCTCTTCTACCGCAGACCTTAACCTCTGTGAGGCCGGGTTTCATGGACCACCTGCCACCTCACAGAGGGATACCAAGAGTACCCTCACGTCCCCCGAAGCTACCGCTTCGTCACCCAGTTCGTTGGAGCCTTTATCTAAGTCAGATAATTTGCTCCTCCTCGTGTTTTAAGCGATGACCTACCGTATCGGGTTACCCATCTATCTGTGAACTGGTCCAAATCTCTTGACTAAGAATTATTACTTAGTTTCCCAAACTAATGTTTACCACTTAGTCTCCTTTCCCGTTATCCTTGTTAATCCCGGTCTTCCACCTAGTCCCCTGAACTAGGGCTTTGTCTAACGGGTTAAGTATTGTCATTTAAGTTCATGACTTAACCTGCCTACGAATCATATCAAGATTTGGCTAAGTATTCAAGTTCAAGACCTAGCCCTACAAGTTGGTTAAGTATACCAAGAAGCTCATGACTTAACCCTATTCAATCATCAAGTCAAATTGGTTAAGTATTTGTTTATCTTAACCCTATCAGCTTATCGTGTTAGATTGGTTAAGCATAGATTATCTTAACCTCATCGGTTTATCGAGTAGGATTGGTTAAGTATAGGTTAACTTAACCCCATCCACTAATCGTATTAGAATGGTTAAGTATATTTAAACGGTCTTGTGACTTAACCCTATCAAGTTCTCACATTTGATTGGTTTAGTATGGTTGCTTAACCTCATCAATCATCATGTAAAATTGATTAAGTATAAGTTACTTAACCCCATTAAATTATCATGTTAAGTTGGTTAAGTATTGGTTACTTAACCACATTGAATTACCAAGTTTAGATTGGTTACGTGTTTAACTTAACCCCATCGAATTTACCGTGTTTAGATTAGTTAAGTGTAGGTTACTTAACCCCATCTAATTACCGTGTTTAGATTAGTTAAGTGTAGGTTACTTAACCCCATCTAATTACCGTGTTTAGATTAGTTAAGTGTAGGTTACTTAACCCCATCTAATTACCAAGTCGGATTAGTTAAGTGTAAATTACTTAACCCCATCCTCTAATCGTCTTATATGGTTAAGTGTCATTAAGAAATCAAGTCCGGTTCCACTTAAACTACCCATTCGTGTCATATCGGTTAAGTTTCATTAGTCAAAATTATTTAACCTTTTCATGTGGCATTAATTAGATTAATGCACCCCAACCTCTCACATTAGACTTTGTTGTGGTTACTAGTTAAGCCGGGCGGGTCCGGGTAGATTTACACCACAACCTAGTCTAACCTCGGGTTTTGAGTGCCATATGACCAACTACTCACATTGGGTCCTATTGTTTGTAGCCACTAGTTAAGCCGGGCGGGTCCGGGTAGATTTATGCTACAAACTCAACCCAACCTCGAGTTGGCCACTTTCATGTTTGGTCTAGTGTCATATTACACTTACAACCCATACGTGTCTAGTCTCAAGTCCCATGTTTACCCCACATGTCATGTCCCCATTTAGGTGTATCATGAGTGTCATATTTTCATGAAATACCATATCAAATTTTCATGTCATAATCACGCTCGTCTATCCTACCCCAAATCGTGTTTCCAACCCAAGTAAAAGCGAGTCAACATAGTAAGGATACTATGCTACATGTTGACTTCAAAACATACACGATGTCAAGAAGGGATTGGCCACAAACATGCATAGTGTCATAAGGGGTTTGGCCACAAAATATGCATAGCATAATAAGGGGTTTTGGCCACAAACATGCATAGTGTCATAAGGGGTTTGGACTCAAAATATGCATAGCATCATAAGGGGTTTTTGGCCACAAACATGCATAATATCATAAGGGAATTTGGCCACAAACATGCATAGTATCATAAGAGAATTTGGCCACAAACATGCATGATAACATAAGGGAATTTGGCCACAAACATGCATGATAACATAAGGGGTTTGGGTTCATTTACATGCATAAGCCCCAAAGTCAAATCTTTGCCAATGTTTCACAAGTCAAATGGTTCCCAAAGGTTCGTGCTAGCATTCCATAGATAAAGATTCAAACTTGCAAGATAAACTAGGTTAATCATAACATGAATAGCATGGTTTAGTCATTAAGCATAGCCAAAAGTCATAGGTTCAAGCAAAAGAGGCATGACAAGGTTCATATAGGCTAGCATACTTAGTTTAATCTCATTTTATTCCATGCCATCATTAAAACTACCGTTTAGATCTAGAAGTAGCTAGAACTTACATAGCATGGCAAGAGATTTAGGAGCATGAATCGTCTTGTCGAAGAATCCATGTTGAGATGATGATCAAAACCCTTGATTTGGTGTAGAAAACTTGCACCTTCGTCTTGGATCTAGTTTGAATGCATAGGCTCTTGAAGTTGGAGATGGAGGCCATGATCAAGAGGGATTTGGGCAGCACTTCGTTGTTAGATTGATTTTGAGTGATTTAGGTTAGGTCCTAGGGTGTTTTTATAGAGATTAGGAGTATTTTAGGCCATAGGATAAGCCCTAGGGTAGATCTGAACCCTCAAAATCCATCACCAGCCCTAAAGCATGTCTTGAAGAACAAGTCAGGTGCACCCAGGCCCAGGTGGTCGGACCACCCAGGTCGACAGGGGTGTCGACTGGGCAGTCGACACCACCTGGGGGGTGTCGACTCCCAAGTCGACTCCCCAGTCGACTTGGGGTGGCGGGAATTTTTCCCGCCTCTTCTGCTTTGCTGAATTTGAAATCTGAATTCAAATTTGAACTGTTTTTGAACTTGAAATTTTCTGAAAACTTTGACGGGCCATAACTTGGTCATACGGACTCCGATTTTCGAAAACTCAGACTCTATTTCGCGTATTTTTCCGAGATGAACGCAATGGCCAAGCCCGTTTCCCTTGATTCAGATTTTAAAATTAAATTTTGCCTTGATTCTTGTCTTAATATGTTATCAAAATTCGGGTTGTTACAGGCGGACTAGGGTCATGCATTTAGTCCGGAGTTGAAAAAGCAGGCATTGGGCATCAGTAGGATTATCTGTGCATTCTTGATTCGTGTCGGTGGTTGGCACCCTAGGGCTTGATACACCCTATGGTGGACCTAGCACAGGTGACTACATTCGTGATAGGGCCGTATGACACAGACAAACGACGAGCTAGACTTGTAGGGAGCCGATCGATTAGATCATACCGTTGGACCCCGAATTGGGTCACTTCACGATATTTGGCCAAGGGATTATTTCTTGATTTATAGTTGACACGGGATTAGTATACCGGTATAGTTGGTATGGCGAACATTGAATACGCAATGTTATACTTGAGTTATCTTGTTAGCTTAGTTATCATGTCAGACTTATCATCATTCCTATGTTTAATTCCAGTTTATTCATGTCTTGTTAACTTTACTAGTTTTTATGCTGATAGTCACTAGGGCTTACCAGTCTTTTTGACTGACCTGTTTTCTTTTGCCTCTTTGTCTTTCGTTCCCCCCTAGGTTCTCAGGGAGGAAACTCTAGCTCTTAGCTTGGACTTTGCTTGCTTTCTGACAGCTCATGTACGGTTTGGTCTTGAGCTATGCTATGGCTGCACTCATGTACTTTTTGGGGAATAATATTTTACTTATGTTGTTTTAAGTACTTTGCTTCTTTAGAACTTGATGTAATGAAATAATGACTTGGCATTTTGATGTAAGAGGTTTTGACTCTATTTTTCAGTAATGAGATTTGGTTTTAAAGTTTATATCCGCTGCTTTATATACTCTATTTTATCTATGTTCTGTCTTGTGTTATCTCTGTGCCTGTTTACTAGATAATACCCCTCCAAAACTAGGGCATTCCCTTTGTGAGTGACCCTAGCGGAGGTGGGGTGTTACATTTGGTATCAGAGCAGAAGGTTACTAGACTGGGCAAAAGTTTAAAAACCTTCTAAAACTATTTTCAAAACCGTTTATAAAGAAGCATTTTTCAAGAAAAGTTTTATTTTTAAGAAAAGGCTATTCCCCAAAAGCCATTAGCACTTTCCTTTGTTTCCTTGTTTCAATCTTTTTCCTTTTCTCTTTTCAGCATGTCTGATCTTAACCTTCCTGAGGGAGTACCCATACCTGGCTGGTTCCGAAGATACTTGGAAGCTAGGGCCAATTGCGTGGGCCCGGCAGATATCCCTCCTCCTCCTCCACCGGTGACCACGGTTACTCCTCCGGGTACCGTCTTCGCCAAAATATGCAAGGACTTTATAGGAATGGGCGGCAAGAACTTTGTTGGAACTGAAACCTTCATTGAGGCGCGAAAATGGCTAAAAGAGACTGAAGACTTGTTTGTTATTTTCGATATGGAGGATCATAGGAAAGTTCAGTTGGCAGCATGGTTGTTGAAAGAGGAAGCTGCATTTTGGTGGGAAGTCACCAACGCTTCCAGGCCAATTGAGACTTGGGCAGACTTTAGAGAGAGGTTTGGGCTTAAGTTTTTATCATCCGCAGAAGCGAGTCTTCAGATGGAGAGGTTCCTGGCACTCAAGCAAGGGGACATGTCAGTTAGGGAATACGTGAACAAGTTTAATCAGCTTGCTCGGTTTGGTTTGGACTTAGTCAACACGGCTGAGAAGAAGGCTCTACGCTTTGCTCGAGGATTTAGCGAGCCACTCCACACTATGGCCATGACTCATGTACCCATGGGGGCGACCTTTGAAAGCTTGGTGAATATGGCCCTACTTCATGAAGAAGACGAGAATGGCAAGAAGAAGGTCAAGGCGAATGAGTCTCAAGACAAGAAGGTAGACTCCGAGAAAGGAGGAAAAAACAGCAACAACAAGAATGACAAGTCACGTGAGAAAAGAAAATGCAACTTCTGTGGTATTGACGGGCATATAGTCCAGGACTGTAGGAAGAAGAATATGAAGATAGGAGCATGTTTTCAATGCGGTGAAACTGGACACATCAGCAAGAACTGCCCTAAGAAGCAAGGGCATGCCCCGCAAGAAGGACCTTCTAGGGGTACATCTTTAACTTCTTTTCCCTAGATACTCTATTTTATCTTGTATATCCTTTCGATCCTGTCTTGAGAACCTTAGGTAGAATCCTATGAATGTAAACATGTATTTGAAACATGTTATGCTTGATGTTTGCGAATGGTTGCAAGTGGTTGCAAGTGATTGCTCGTGGTTGCATAACACACGTTAGGCACTAGATCGGCTCAAACACATTTTCATATTGCATATGCATGAGTGTTTATACTTATTTATGGATGAAATTGAATGTGTTATCATATGAATGTTGCATATGGATGAATGTTTGTGCACACATATAGTGCTTACGTGACTAGGATTATTTGCATACATGTTGGACATGACACTAAACATATTTTGCATTAGAAAGATCAATCAGGCCTGATCATTTGCATTAGATAAGGAACATATACACACACTTTTTGCATATGTTCATACAGCATTAGAAATCTCTTAAGGACAATGTTTGCTTGTGGATGATGTTTTGAGTAGATGGATGATGGATGGTAGGATATGTTCTTCCTAACTTAGAGATTTCGGGGACGAAATCCTTTAAGGAGGGGAGAATGTAACAACCCGTATTTTGATAACGTGTTATAACCATAAATCTAGGCAGAATTAAATTTTAAAATAAGAACCAAGGGAAACGGGTTGCGCCGTTGCATTCGTCTCGGAATTCTGGTTGGAAACGAGTCCGAAATTTCGTAAATTGGAGTCCGTATGACCGAGATACGGCCTCTAGAAGTTTCACGAGAAATTAGAAAACGAAAATAGATTTTCAAATTTCGAATTTAGCCCCAAACAGACTAGGCGGGAAAATTTCCCGCCTAGCCCCAGGTCGACTAGGGAGTCGACCCACCAGGACCAGGTCGACTGGGGAGTCGACCTGGGTGTCGACCTGGGGGTCGACCTGGGGGTCGACCTCAGTGGTCGGGCCAGGTTGGCCTGGTGCACCTGCTTGCTCCTTTGGGTCTGTTCTGTTGGCCTGTGACGAGATTGGATGGTTCAGATCTAAACTAGGGTTAATCTAAGGGCCTAAACTAGTCCTAACTTCTATAAAAACACCCTAAGACCTAGCCTAATCCACAACAAATCTTTCTAACACCATTATGCTGCTAAGTCTCCTCTTGAACCATGGCCGCCGCCTCCAACTTGAAACTTAAACATTCAAACTAGACCCAAATCGAAGGCCAACGTTTCTACAACATTTCAAGGGAATAGATCAACATCTCAACAACGATCCTACGACAATTTCTGTTCTTATTTCTCAAAAACCACGATCTGTAAGCCCCAGTTACTCTAAGATCTAAACTCTTAACTTAATATGGACATGTGTAAATTGAAGTTGAACATAAACATGATAACAACTTGAGACCTATTCTTGTATATCTTTGATCTATGACTATTCCTTTTTGATCTATTATTTTAGATCTACTCTTGTTCGCCCTAGATCTAATCACCTTGAACCTAGTACCATTCATATTGAACCTTGATTTGTGGAATACTGATAAGAACTTGATTTAGGGGCATGTTCATGTCATAACCTAAACCCTATCATTATTTTAACATGCCTGTGATGTTATGATGTTGAAACTATTGCTAGTCACAAGTTTAGGAATATCATCTTATGTCATTTATTGCTATGTTTATCACCCTATTTCATATGCCAGTGATGTTATGATCATATCTCAAGTTACACCATGCTTGCCTTGAAATCACCTTTGCCACTTTATACCCATCCTTGTTATGTTATTCCCTAGTCACAATTATTGCCTTGATTCGAATTCACGAGCGTTGGGGATGCGATTTGGGTAGTTTAGGAAAACCTGAATTTAGTATGAACTTGAAAACATGGATATCGTTATAACTTGAGCTTGGATAGGAACATGGACTTGACATGAAATTATACTTGAAAATATGAATTTGGGACATGACACTTAGATAACTTGAACGTGGCCAACTCGAGGTTGGGTTGAGTTTGTAGTATAAATCTGCTCGGAACCGCCCGGCGAATCCAGTAACTGCAAACAATAGGACCCAAGTTGAGTAGTTGGTCATATCGCACTCGAAACCCGAGGTTAGACTAGGTTATGGTGTAAAACTGCCTGGACCCGCCCGGCACATCCAGTAACCATAACCAAGTCTAATGTGAGAGGTTAGGGGTGCATTAAGTAAATTAATGCCACTGGATAGGGTTAAGTCATGGACCACTTGAATATACTTAACTAATTTGACACGTTGATTTGATAGGGTTAAGTCATGAACCGCTTGAACACACTTAACCAACCTGACATATGATTCGTAGGACTAAGTCTTGAACTAGAACGACACACTTAGTCAATTTGACATGACACGTAGATGGGGTTAAGTCTCGATTTTAAATTGACAACTTAACCTGCTGAACGAAACCCAGGTTACGCGGTCCTTTTCAGCAGTAACCCACTAGATGTATCACGGTACCCTGGGACTAGGCAGGGTGGGGCATGATTGCTGGGCTGATTGTAAGCGACCAGAACGACGACTAAGTTGGTGCACCATTGTAGGTTCAGGCGGACTAGGGTCGTGCACTTAGTCCGGAGTTGAAAAAGCAGGCATTGGGCATCAGTAGGATTATCTGTGCATTCTTGATTCGTGTCGGTGGTTGGCACCCTAGGGCTTGATACACCCTATGGTGGACCTAGCACAGGTGACTACATTCGTGATAGGGCCGTATGACACAGACACACGACGAGCTAGACTTGTAGGGAGCCGATCGATTAGATCATACCGTTGGACCCCGAATTGGGTCACTTCACGATATTGGGCCAAGGGATTATTTCTTGATTTATAGTTGACACGGGATTAGTATACCAGTATAGTTGGTATGGCGAACCTTGAATAAGCAATGTTAGACTTGAGTTATCTTGTTAGCTTAGTTATCATGTCAGACTTATCATCATTCCTATGTTTAATTCCAGTTTATTCATGTCTTGTTAACTTTACTAGTTTTTATGCTGATAGTCACTAGGGCTTACCAGTCTTTTTGGCTGACCCGTTTTCTTTCACCTCTTTTTCTTTCGTTTCCCCCCAGGTTCTCAGGGAGGAAATTCTAGCTCTTAGCTTGGACTTTGCTTGCTTTCTGACAGCTCATGTACGGTTTGGTCTTGAGCTATGCTATGGCTGCACTCATGCACTTTTTGGGGAATAATATTTTACTTATGTTGTTTTAAGTACTTTGCTTCTTTAGAACTTGATGTAATGAAATAATGACTTGGCATTTTGATGTAAGAGGTTTTGACTCTATTTTTCAGTAATGAGATTTGGTTTTAATGTTTATATCCGCTGCTTTATATACTCTATTTTATCTATGTTCTGTCTTGTGTTATCTCTGTGCCTGTTTACTAGACAATACCGTTCCAAAACTAGGGCATTCCCTTTGTGAGTGACCCTAGCGGAGGTGGGGTGTTACAGTTATAATTGAAAAGGGAAGGAGGCTTGGAAATATAAATAAATGCAATTGGACGTGGAATGTGTGATGTAACGCTCCTAAAAAGGATAACTGCGATTTAATAAATAATCTCAGACCAGATGCGAATGTTATTACATAAATGGTAAATGAGCTAGCGATAGGAAAAGCAGTAAAATAACAAAGAGGAAAAAATATAGCTGTATATATTTCCTAATAAAAACACCAAATATAGTATTAAAAAAAGGCATAAATGAATCCGAAAGAAGTTTCTTATGTCCTCATCAATGATTGTAAACATGGGTATTGAAATATCTTAGAGAGGAACTTATTCAATGATTTAATTTATAACAGGCTATTCTTAAGGAAAATAATGTTAGCAAATAATTTGATGTATGTTCATAATGCATTAGAAATAAAAAAGATTATGGAACCAAATTATTATTGCAGTTTAGTTATATTATAAGGATTAAAAATTCTCAACATTTAAATGCTTCTTATGTGTATTTAATTTGAATCTGTTCTAAGGAAAAGATGTGTCACATTTTATTTTGGTGGTGTAATGTAATTGTTATGCTAATTAAGAATTATTGCGAGGTATCTAGTAGAAATGCATTCTAGTATAAGCATATATACATGAAAAAGATCACTCCTATTCAATCATTAATCTTATACCAAATAAAAAGTCATAGAGTAAATAAACTGCCTGTAGCGAAAATTAGTAATATTATACAAAGGGAGAAGGTATATTATATATTTCCTAGTACAAACATTAATTGTAGTCCTTTAAAAATGCACATTTCATGAAATGCAAACCAACTCCAATGGTTACAAAAGCATGTAAAAGTTTCCGAAAGTAAAATAAGCAATCAATGATACTGGCCATTTTCAGATTTGTTACATTAAAATTAAAAATGAATAATTTTTTCTGCAGTCATACACTATAAAATTTCAAGCCTTACACAAAAGGAAAATAAGTAAACTATGTCCCTTTGTTAGTGCAGCAAAAAAAGTTGCAACACTTGAGTGTTCACTCCATAAAAGCTGGAATCAATAATCCTTTAGTCTTTGGTATGGTGCTTTATTCTATTTCATACATTAGTGCTGACTTTAAAAGTGAAGGGACAGATCAAACATATAGAAAAAAATTAACATTAAATTAGTTCGTCTAATAGTTCTTTACATTTGGTTTTGTGTAGTGAAAAAAATAACATTAATGTGAACAAAAACTAATTCGTATATACACATATAAATCATTCAATTATGGTTATTAACATCAACATATAAAATGTATGTGGTTCCATCGTCTTAACCAATCCCCAAAAATAAACTAACGTGATTAGATGAACTAAATATTCTTACAACCACCACTATGAGGAGCCTAGCTAAAATGGATCTCCAATCAGTTGTGTTTCAAATATCAACTATAAAAAAACTTAAAACATGATATTTTAACATACAAAGGGAGTTCCAACTAATAAAGGTAATAATTAGCAGCACTAACATCTATAGGTCCTTGTAATATACATGGTGCAAGAAATCATGAGTTTGATCTCAGTCTTGTGTGATACAACCCATTTGACATGTAACATGTTATATATGAAAAACTTGTATATATAAATACCAATTTTTTTTAAAACAAACATCTACAGATCCTTGTAATATACATCCGATATTTCAATGAATAATTTCTTTATTCCATTTTTTCGTTATATTTTTTTCTATGCATCATAGATTGTGCTACTTCACTATGCTACAATGGTTGTTTTTTCTTGGCTACCCTTGTAGAAGCAATGAAGGATAAACAATGTAGTTGTATAAAAATAAAAGCAATAGATAAAATAAGAATTTACCATAACTCATCGGAAAAAATAACAACAAATCCAGGAAAAATTACCTGATCTAGCGAAAAGAGAAATAGCGTGTTAGACAGAAGTATATAGGTCAGTAAGAATAGTAGGCTGAGCAATATGTACACCATCAATCACCTGAAACTCAATCGAGCATCGCATGTGCATGAAGAAAATGAATGGAACAAAATCCTAAATGGCTCAATACATAGCAAAGAATCAGAAATTGCTAAATGCTGGTAGTTTAAAGATCTCTACTATGAGGATTCAAATCACCTAATAAATGTAACCAAAAAGCGATGCCTCAAATCTTCTGAAGATGGTGAGATTTGTATAGAGAACCAAATATACCAGGAATAGTGAATTTGGCATCCATATAAACTAAAAAAAATTATACATGTTAAAATGGCGAAATGTATATTTTACCATGACTTACTTGTTGAGGTTAAAGACTCATAACAAATACCTTTTATGACGGAAAAGAATTTTGATTTTCTACTCATGCCATATTAAGTTAATGTGCATAATTGATGCATACGGAGCAATAGATGTGTTGTAGGTTCCAAAACCAACAACCGGCTTCAAACTTTTTTTTGAAACAAATGTATCAACGGATATAATCTGGTGAGCTCATTAAGTCTAAATACTTACTACTATTTAGTCAGATTATGTAATGGGCATCTAGTTTAGCTTATGCTATTTTATGTTATATGCTTAATATCTTGATAAATGCTCTTGCCCCGTGGTTGTAGCGATAACTATATAGCCTAATATTTATTATCTATGTTGGTAACTTGTTCACTGAACTTCAAAATAAAGGTTGCAAAAAACTTGTTTAAGTTAAATCGACAGTACATTTTAGTACGTAGAATCAAACCATTGAATTTATAAAAGTCGAGACAATGGCACAAAAAAAGCAATATACAATTGGGTAGGTACATTTTTTGCAAATTTATTTAAATTTAACAGTGATGGATGTAGTCTGAAACACCCCATGTCCGTTAATGTCATTCACAAAGGGAATGCATTAACTTCCATGAAGCATTATGAGTAAACAGAACAAAATATTACAAGACAGATACGTAAAGTAGTACTTAAAAAATTTATAACTTTATTACAGGAGAAACAGAAATAAGTTTGGTTACATCCTTCAAAATTACAATACCAAAACCCAAGTACACAAGTATCGGTCTTATACCAAAATCCTTCAGAATGTATAATTTTAAAACCATAATCCCCAACATAAACTGCGTGCGATAAGAAGGTAGAGTCAAAACCAAGCAATACTTCAAGCACTTCAAGCAGAGAAAACTTGAATCAAGCTCCTATGTTTCCACCCCGAGCACCTGGGGGGGGGACAGAAATAAAAAGAGGCGAAAATAAACGAGGTCAGACATAAAGTCTAGTGAGTCCAGTGACTTTCAACATATAAACAGATAGTACTATCATGACATGTAAATAAAGCTGGATGAGATATTAAAGCAACAGGAGTAGCAGGTATGCTTAAGTTAAACAGAAGAAACAAAATGATATAGACCAAGATATGCTTCTTACCAATATCTTACTTCTCAGCACTAATACTTAGTATAACAGGATTAGGTGTTATCCAAATGTCTAAACTGAAACAAAAATGGAAACAGAATAATCTCTACAGAAACAGAATGCTAGTAATGGGCCTTTACCACCCCAACTGAGACAGAAGGTATAGAAACAGAATGCTAATAATGGGCTTTTACCACCCCAACTAATGGGCCTTTACCACCCCAACAGAGATAGAAGGTACAAAAACAGAATGCAAATAATGGGCCTTTACCACCCCAACTAATGGGCCTTTACCACCCTAACAGAAACAGACGGTATAGAAATAGAATGCTAATAATGGGCCTTTACCACCCCAACTAATGGGCCTTTACCACCCCAATAGAAACAGAAGGTACGGAAACAGAATGCTAATAATGGGCCATTACCACCCCAACTAATGGGCCTTTACCACCCCAATAGAGACAGAAGGTATACCAATAGAAACAGGCAGAACTAGGTGTACCCTAAATTCTACCCCAAGCGACTGGCTCCCTAATACATAAATACCCTGTGTCGGCCCCACAGAAGGGTGTATCATTCCCTAAAGTGGCAACCTATAGACACAGACCTATTTACAGATGTCACGATGTCTTACATCCTCAGAGCAGACCGGATCCATGCACGCACATGACCCGATTGGAATGCGCCATCGACACCCCTCGTCATTATCAGAGTGAACCTCTTACAATTAGTTCAGTAAGCATGCCCGGACCCCTCCTAGTGTCGGGTTGAAACACCGCACCTCTGTTAAGGTCACTCACAGAGGGAATGCCTTAACTACGGTGGAGCATTATAGGTAAAAGATGCAGATAAATTGCAAGACAGAAAAATAAAGCAGAGGAAAATAAAGGTATTTTATAAACAACTTAATTCAATCAAGCTTTTACAACAATTTCCTCAATCATACTTAAATGTAATACATAGAACTTCTCTTAAATGTAATACATAGAACTTCTTTCTTGATTTAAAAACATCCAAGAATAAAAGAAGCATAAAAACAATGATATTCCCCGATAAAGCATGAACCAGCCATAGCAGTGGAAGAGAGAGAGCCCAAAGCGATACACCAACTAATCTTCAAGCTTGGAAAGAGAAGAGGTCCAAGTTAGGTTGAGCTATTCCCTCCCTAACTACCTGGGGGGGACCGAAGAAAAGAGGAGAAAAACAAACTAGGTCAGACATAAGTCTGGTAAGTCCAGTGATCTTTCAGCATGCAAACAAGATAAAGGATCATGACATGAATAAAGCGAAAATAGGACCATACCATAAAAACAATGTAACTAAAGACAAGATAAGTGCAAGGTGAACTGAATGCGCTTCTACTTTTTCTCTGCTTTACTACTACTCTGTTAATCTGGTTTCTATATTTATCTCTGCACCACCTAACTAGTGTCCTAACTAGTAATTTGTATAAAATGATAATCGTGATCCCAACCCCCATAATTGTGGTAGCCTTCAGGTGTACATCTATCGTGAGGATTCCACCTCAATCAGACTAATTGACATGAACATGTTAGATGTACCCTTACTACCCTATCGATCAGCTCCCTACTTGTATTCATGTTCCATGTGTCTGTGTCAATCGGCCCTCTCTTGCGTGTATATACCCTGTGCTGGGCCCACCATAAGGTGTATCAATCCTTATGATAGCAACCCGACACGATTCAAGATGCACAGTGTATAACTACTGGTACCCAGTGCCTGCTTTTTCCCACTCCGGAGTACATGCACGCCCGTAAACCGCCGGAACCTACACTGACATACCCCCTGCCGCTGCTTTGACCGCTTATAATCAGCCCAGTAATCATGCCCCACCATGCCTAGTTCAGGGTACCGTGATACATCCATGTGGGTTACTACTGAAATGGGTTCCCGTTACTAGGCTTTCCTATTGGTTAAGTTTGTGAGCCAATATTTATTAATATTACCCACCAACTCGATATGTACTTAACCCTCCCATCGATTCAAGCATTTTTAATAAAAGGTTAAGTTTTGTGAGCCTATATGTACTAATATTACCCACGTACACGAGATGTAGTTAACCCTCCCATCGATTCAAGCATGTTTATTTAATAGTTAAGTTTTGTGGGCCTATATTTACTAATATTATCCACCAACCCGATATGTACTTAACCCTTCCACTGATTCAAGCATGTCTATTTAATGGTTAACTTTTGTGGGCCTATATTTACTAATATTACCCACCAACCCGATATGTACTTAACCCTCCCGCACATTACGACATATTAGTTAAGTGTTGTCCACTCATGTTAACTTAACCCACTCATTCATCATGTCATGTTGGTTAAGAATTTCTTATTAACTTGACCCTCCTTACTTATCATGTTGGATCAGTTAAGTGTTTCCTATTAACTTAACCCTGTTCGTTCATCAAGTTATATTGGTCAAGTGTTTCTTGTTAACTTAACCCCACGTATTCATCTTGTTGTATTGATTAAGTGTCATCAATCAATTCAAGTTAAGTTATCCCACCTACGTGTCATGTTACTTTGGTTAAGTGTTGCCTTCTTGTGTCAACTTAAACCTACTACAAATCAAGTTATATTGGTTAAGTGTTGCCCTCTTATTTTAACTTGATCTTTCCATAAATCAAGTTATATTGGTTAAGTGTTTCTAAATTTACTTAACCTCACCCACTTGTCTAATTAACATGTTATAAAGGTTAAGTGTTCTAAATTTACTTAACCTTACCCACTTGTCTAATTAACATGTTATAATGTTTAAGTGTTCCAAATTTACTTAGCCTCACCCACTTGTCTAATTAAGATGTTATAACGGTTAAGTGTTCTAAATTTACTTAACCTCACCCACTTGTCTAATTAACATGTTATAATGGTTAAGTGTTCTAAATTTACTTAACCTCACCCATCAGTTTAGTTAACATGTTGAATTGGTTAAGTGTTTCCTTAATTGACTTAACCCTACCAATCTTGACTTAGCTTTATTAAAGCACCAACCACTCAAATTAGACAGGTATTGTTGTGGTCACTGGATGTGCCGGTCGGCTCCGGGCAGTTTTACACCACAACTCAGTCTAACCTCGGGTCCTTTTTGGGCTCAATGCACTAACCACCCACATTAGACAGGTATTGTTGTGGTCACTGGATGTGCCGGTCGGTTCCGGGCAGTTTTACACCACAACTCAGTCTAAGCTCGGATTAGGCATATTCGTCTTTTCTAAATTTACATATTTCTTATTTATGACAAATTACATATGTAAATTATTCCCAATTTAATTATGCCATAATTATCCTTTTAATTATGGTCACAATTAATGGTATACTAAATATACCATTTCATGAACAAATCTATGCCATGTAATTTTTCATGTTTATCCTACATATTTACATGTAAATTATAAATCAATTATTGTCATGGCCCACTTTCCTTCTAAATCACATTCAAAATTTTAGGTATATAGATTATACCATTTTTATGCCACTTATCATGCTTATGTGTCAAGCATGCCAATTACATGTAATTTCATGTTTTCCCCAACGTTACCCCCGTTGTACGTTCGCAAAATTACATAGAATGTTAGGCTCGATATTTTAGCCTAACTTATAAAACAAAAAGGGGAAAAGAGGAACTTTGCAACATTCCAACAACATACAAAGTATGGATCTAACTACACATATGTCACATGGATTTGGCATAGAACAATATACTTTTAACTATGAACTTGCAAATTTGATCTATGCAACATGAACCACAAGCATATGAATTTACATAAGACTATTCAAGTTAAACTTAGCATGAAGTGGTGAATTTGCAAATTAGATCTATCATAAAGGCATATGGATCTAACATATAAAGTTGTAGATCTAAACATATAAGGTCATAGATCTAAACATTACGCATTATGGCTCTAAACAATTAGGCATAAAAGACATGACTTAGCCTAAAACTTGTATGTATCATAATATCACTAAACTTACATATGATAATTTCATTCCCAAATTCCTATACAACATCATAGGTTTACTCACCAATTTCCACATAACATGATAGGTTCGATGGACCACAATAGTTCATAGGCATATATGATAGAATAGACATGAATAAACATGAATCAGCATCACATACAACTTGATACAATTCTATTTTACAGTTCATTACAAGTCATGTCTTTAATTTATTCACATCTAAAAGATAACTACACTTACAATCAAAAGGAAAAACTTGATTTCAGGGATCTGTATTCTGAAACTGAATTGCTCGCCTTTGATGTAGATCGTTGAATTCTCTTAGTTGAATTAGATTAGTTTTGATTTGATTTTGATGTAGCTTCTATCTTGCCTTTGAGTTGAAAGAGATGACAATTCTAGGTTCACCATTGACGGCATGATGGCTCTAGGAATATTTTGTGTGGCTTAGGGTTTAGATTTAGGTTGCTTATATAGAAGTTTGATTTGATAGGAACCGTCAGATTAACCTAGAGCAAATCAAAGCCATTCAGACAAGATAGAATAGCCACATCATCCCTAATGACTTAGCAAGGAGTCCATCAGAACCAATCAGATGCCACATCTTCCTTAGAGCGAATCGGCCCACGGGTAGGCAGCCAAACACCCTGAATCAACCCCTAGTCGACCCAGCTAGGCTCGGGTCAACCTCCAAAATGGGCCGGTTCGGTTATTCCCGCTCCCGATTCACTATTTTGAACTTTTTTGCATATTTATTTATTTAATATATATATATATATTTCTCATATGCATACAAACTTCAAGGCTTAATAACTTCTTCATAGGGTATCCGTTTAATGCAAACCAAATGTCTATCTTGACCAAAATTTTGAGACGAACGTAATAGCGCAACCCATTTCACTTAATTCTTCTTCTAAAAATTAAGTGTTCTTGAATTTTTTAATTTTAATATTCTCAGAAAATTCGGGGTGTTACATTCTCCCCTCCTTAAAGGATTTCGTCCCCAAAATCTTCAAGTTAAGAAGAATGCATCCTAACATCCAATCATCCTCCTACTCATCCATTATCCACAAGCATCCACTGTCCTTAAAAGACTTCTAATGCCCTATGAACATATGCATAGTGTGTGTATATGTCTCTTATCTAGTGCAAAATTAGGCGGTCTATTGATCCAGTTGACCTCCTTAATGCGAATCATGAGAGTGTCATGCGTCCAATATGTATGCAAATATTCCTAATCATGTAAATACTATATGTGTGCATATTCACTCATCCATATGCAACATCAATATGATAACACATCAAGTTTCAATCCATATACAAATACATTCATATGCATATGCAATATGAAAGTGACTGAGCCGATCTAGTGCCTAATGTGTGTATATGCATTAACGAGCAACCACTAGCAAACACTTGCAACCACTTGCAACCATCAATCATAACATGTATCAAACACATGTTTTCATCCATTGGCAACTACCTAACGATCGAGGATAGGACCGAGAGGATATACTTAAAAGATGAAGACTAGCATGCAAATATATATTACAGAAAAAGGAGGAATCAAGGATATACCCTCAAAAAGGGTATGATGCGCGTATCTAGTCTTCAGTCTTCTAAGTCGCATCTTCTTTGAGCTTCACTCCACTGTTCCTTAACTAATTTATCTTCACGATTGTGAAGCTTCTTGACCTCCATTTCCAAAACCCACTAGTAAAGATAGGACCTCGATCATTTACTATGCTAGAGGGTATCCAATGTTGTCGAACTATCTTTCCAAGATAAACAGAAGTTAACCATGATACCAAGTGTATATACTAAGATGATTAGAGGTCTCTCCTCTACTTATCTTATCCACTGTAACACCCCGTGTTTTCTGTTAACACAAACTAACAAATTAAAGAATACTTAATTCTAAATTTGATAATCAAGGGAAACGAGTTACGCCATTGTGTTCGTCTCGGAATTTATGTTGAGATAGAGTCCGAGTTTGCGTAAATCGGACACCGTATGAAGAAGATATAGACGAACGAAGTTAAAGCAGAAAACTAAAAGAAAGAAGAAAAAAATGCACTGGCACACTTGGGAAGTGCGCCAGTACAAAAATACACTGGCGCACTTCCCAAGTGCGCCCAGGCCGAGCAGAAAGCTTGCATAGCTTTCTGGTGTGATCTGATCCATACTATGACTCATTGCTGAGTCCTTTCTGACTCCTTGCTGAGTCATTAGGGCTGAGGTGTCGCCCTATCCTGACTGAATGGTTTTGATTAACCCTAAGATCATCCGGCGGCTCAAATTAAATTGAAACTCTATATAAACACATGTAGACTCAAACCCTAAAACCTAATCAAAATTAGAACCAAGGCCGTCATGCTATCACCTTGCAACCTAGTGTAGCCGCCACTATTTAGGAGAAAGAAAAGCTAATCAACTCAATTCAAGTTTATAACAACAACAACGAATTGTCTAATTCAGAGGCGAGCTAAATCAACTTCAGAACTCGGATTTCAAAACTCAAGACCTTCTTTGAGTTGTGAGTTCAATTTCTTTAATAAGATAATTAATAAGTTAATTGGGTTGAGATATAAATTGCGTTATATGGCTATGTTTGTGAATCATTGGAAAAATGTAATCTTTTGTGAATATATGCTAGTTGTTCATAATGATATTTTTGTTGTGGATCCCTTTTTATAGCCAAATCAGCTATGTTCAACTTGATTCATGTTTGACATCATTTTATATGCAAGTTTGGGGGTAGATTTTATGCTAGTTTCTATATGAATTATACATAGTTTACATGTGGATCAACAAGTGATTATATGCAAGTTTTAGGTGAAAAGTTATATCACATATATGCAAGTTTTACACCCCTATGTTTAGATCTATGACATGTATAGTTTTATGCAAGTTTGTGATTATGGCCTATGCAAGTTTTAAGTGAAAAACTATATTATAT
This sequence comes from Allium sativum, assembly GCA_030737875.1. NCBI lineage: Eukaryota > Viridiplantae > Streptophyta > Magnoliopsida > Asparagales > Amaryllidaceae > Allium > Allium sativum. The sequence goes on along the minus strand of CM060919.1, from coordinate 515,275,503 downwards.
TCATGCAAGTTCACACCTTTTAGGTTTATGTTTAGATTCATGACTATACAAAGTTTATGCATGTTATGATGTAAATCTTATTTGCATGTTAGATCTATTTTGGGTGTTATGCAAATTTGGTGATGTTTCTTCCCTTTTATGTGTTAGACCAATTGATAGTCTAATATACATGTCATGATAAATGAACGAAACAACGTAGGGACGATGGGGGTAATATTGAATATACACGTATTGAGAATTGACATAAATGGCTTGAAAAAGGCATATAATAAATTTAAGATATTAATTGGCATAATTGGTATTTATGGACATAATTGAGACAATTATGGACATAAATGAATATGGAATTTATTAACAAATTTGAATAGGGATAATAATCCAATTTGGGATTAAATGAAGATATATAATAATAAACCGCCTAAGACACGAGGTTAGACTCTTTTGTGGTGTAAGACTGCCCGGACCTTCCCGACAAATCCAGCTGCCACAAATGCCAGTATAATGTGAGAGGTCAAAGGCATGAATTAAATGCGTAATAGTTGTAAAGACACGAGGTTAGGCTCGTTTGTGGTGTAAGACTGCCCGGACCCGCCCGACAAATCCAGCTGCCACAAATGCCAGTCTAATGTAGGAGGTCTTTACAAGGTTACGGTGTTAATGAATTAAGAAACACTTAACCAGATAAACATGTTGTGGGACATGGGGGGTTAAGTGGGTGCCTTGGGTGGCATGTGAAATTTAGGGGGAGCCTTGGGTGGCATGTGAAATACAATTAGGTGTCTCAAAAATTAATTAATGTTGATTAAAGACAAAAATGAATGACAAACGAAAGTTTGGTTGAGTGAGTGATTCTCTGAGTAACGATCTAATGTTGATCTCGGTCTTCGGGGTTGGTACTTAGGGAGTTATTCTCTTAGCCAATGTATCTGTGGACTAAGAAGTACCTAATCATAAACTAAGTAAAAGGGTTAAGACCAACTTAACCAATAATTTGATAAGTGGGGAGGGTTAAGACAAGCTTAACTATTAATTTGATAAGTGGGTAGGGTTAAGACTTAACCAATAATTTGATAAGTGAGAAGGGTTAAGACCAGCTTAACCAATAATTTGATAAGTGCGTAGGGTTAAGACAAACTTGACCAATAATTTGATAAGTGGGTAGGGTTAAGACAAACTTGACCAATAATTTGATAAGTGGGTAGGGTTAAGACAGGCTTAACCAATAACACATGTTGATTTGTTGGGTAAATAACATGGGAGACATGTGGGATATAATTATAAACACTCCTCCATCCATTTCCTTCACCCCCCCACCAGGTGCTCAAGGTGGGACTAGTACTAGTGGAGCTTGATTTGGATAGCTTTGTCTCTTTCTTTGGAAGTTGCTTGGATCGCTGAAGTAAAAGTTCAGCCTATCTCATTTATGGCTATTTTATATTGTGGTTATGTCTTTCATTTTATGTACTCTGATTTAGTCAAGATGGATATTATGTACTTGACTCTAGTCTTTCGTTTTTTTGGTGATGTAATCAAACTTATCTATTTACCGCTGCAATAACGAAGTTTGGAATTTTCAAGTACTGTTTTATATATGTCTTGTTGTTAAGTTTCTATACTATACACACTTAAAACGCTCCATAGAAGTTAATGCATTCCCTTTGTGAGTGACTGTAACACCCCGGATTTTTGAATAATCAAATTAACTGAAATAAAGAATAATTAATCTCAGACGTGAGAATTATGGGAATGGGGTTGCGCCATTGTGTTCGTCTCGGAATTCTAGTTGAAATAGAGTCCGAGTTTGCGGGAAACGGGTACCGGATAAAGGAGTTATGGACGAACGAAGATTGGTGGCAAAAAGAAAAAAAGAAAAAAATAATTGCACTGGCGCACTTGGGAAGTGTGCCAGTACAAATTTGCATTGGCGCACCTGCCAAGTGCGCCCAGGCCGAGGTAGAGGCCTGCACAGCTTTTTGGTTCAGGCTGACCCATGTTGCTAAGTCCTTTCTGACTCCTTACTGAGTCATTAGGGATTACTTGTCACCCTATCTTGTCTGAGTTGTTTCGATTAACCCTAAGATCATCCGACGGCTTAAATTAATTCAAAACTCTATAAAAAGACATATAGACTCAAACCCTAAATCAGAATTAAAACTGAAACTATGGTCGTCATGCTGTTGTCTTGAACCCTAGAGTAGCCGCCACAAATTAAAGAGGAAGAACAACAAATCAAATCAGTTCTATTCAACCCTAACAACGAATCTTCTTCAAAGGAGAGCTAATACAACTCCAGAAATCAGAATTCAGAACTCAAGACATCTTTTGAGTTGTGAGTACGATCACTTTAACAAAATAATTGTTAAATCAATTATGATGTGATATACGTTGGATTATAAGTTGTGGTTGTGAATCTAATTCATATGTTTAATCACGTATGTTAACTTGATTCATATTATATGATGTTATGCAAGTTTTATATATGATGTTATGCAAGTTTCATGTATGATGTTATGCAAGTTAATATGATTATGCAAGTTGTACATATGATGTTATGCAAGTTAATATGATTATGCAAGTTGTACATATGAGGTTATGCAAGTTAATAGGATCACTCAAGTTGTATGCGAGTTATATGATGTTATGTAAGTTTGGATCTAAAATATATGCTAGTAATTCATAATGTTTACTTGTGTCAATGAATCCCTTTTTATAATCCAATCACCTAGGTTTATAACATCAGTTTTTATGAGAATATGGATGAGGAACATATGCTAGTTCGTATAAGTATTATGTTCATATGCAAGTTTAAGTGATAATTGGATTCACATATATACAAGTTCATACCTTTAAAGTTTAGATCCATATTCAAGTTGACATTTTTATGTTGAAACTATGACATGCATAGTTATGCAAGTTTACACCTTTATGTGGATCCATAGTTTACTCAGGTTAACAACTTTTATTGGATTCATAGTTATGCAAGATGACACCATTATGTTTAGGTTGACGACATACATAGTTTATGTAAGTTTGTGATAATTACCTAGGCTAGTTGGGTGTAAAGCTATGTTCATACATCCAAGTTCACACCTTTTAGATCTATGATTTTTGGATCCTTGATAATACAAAGATTATGCAAGTCTGTTGTAATTCTTAATTGCAAGTTAGATGCAAATTGGATCTATTATTGTGTGTATATGACTTTGTGACATTTATTCCTTTTTTTTAAGTGCTAGACTATTTGCTAGTCTAATATGTATATATCATGTTAAGCGAACGAATGACGGGGGTACGATTGGGATAATAGTGGATACACACATATTGTGAATTCGGCATGTAGTAGCCTAAAAAGGCATGTAATTAATTTTAAGGAATAAAATTAATTAGTGATGAAATTCGTATGATTTTACATACCATAAATGGATGGACATAATTGAGTCAATTATGGACATCGTTAAATTTGGAATTGATTGATAATTTGAAGAGGGAATGTAATTCAAATTGGGGGAATGATTAATTAGGTGTAATTAATCGTCTAATACACGAGGTTAGGCCCGTTTGTGGTGTAAGACTGCCCGGACCCGCTCGGCAAATCCAGCTGCCACAAATGCCAGTCTAATGTGAGAGGTCTTAGGCATAAATTAAATACGTAACAGTTGTAAAGACACGAGGTTAGGCTCGTTTGTGGTGTAAGACTGCCCGGACCCGCCCGACAAATCCAGCTGCCACCAATGCCAGTCTAATGTGAGAGGTCTTTATGAGGTTACGGTCTTAATGAATTAAGAAACACTTAACCAGATAAACATGTAGTGGGACATGAGGGGGTTAAGTAGGTGCCTTGGGTGGCATGTGGAATCTAGTGGGTGCCTTGGGTGGCATGAGGAAATACGATTAGTAACACTTAACCAAGGTAAAACATGTAAGTGGGACATAGGGTTTAAGTGGGTGCCTTGGGTGGCATGTGGAATTACTAATGGAAACCCTTAACGAAATTTGAAACATGTAAGTGGACATAAAGAAGGTTAAGTGGGATATACTAGAGGGGACCAAGCTTAGGTGGATAGCTTGTGTCAAGTAATGGGGGCCCATTTCAACCAGTAACCCATTAGTATCTTTGTGGGCTCGACCCAAGTCGAGGACGGGACACGCATACTGGCTTGACTGTAAGAGGCCAAACCGGGTTAGCGGTGGCAACGCAAGTCCAACGGGTTCATATGCGTGTGTGGACCCGGGCTGGTAGGTAAGACGTTGTTGCATCGTGTAGGTATAAGCCGTGCATCATTGGTGGTATCGGGTTGCCACTTTGGGGAGTGATACACCCCACTATGGGGCCAGCATGGGTATCTACGACTTAGGGAGCCGATCGAATGGGGCAGGGTAGTGGGTACACCTAGTGGAGATAGGAGCAGATGACACCTATGTCGTTTGCTAGGGGTACACGAAGCTACCACTATTATTAATAATTACTAAGGGGGTACACCTAGTGGAGAAAGGAGCAGGCGGCACCTATGATGTCAGCTTGGAGTACGTGGATTTACCATTATTACTTATTGAAGGGGTACATCTAGTGGGGATAGGTACATGCTGGGTACCTATGATAGACCCTAGAGATATACAGTCAAACATGGAGGATAGTGGGTACATCTAGTAGTACACGAAGCTATCATCGTTCTATTTAGCCAAGAGGGTCCAAATTTCTAGAGTGACTAGTAGGGGTGCAGTTAGTGTTAGTACAGTATAGTATGGTACAGTACGGTAGAGTATAGTAATTATCCTATATTTATTAGGAAGCACCATTTACGTTATCTCTGTTTCTCTTGATTGCCTTGCCATAACCATGTTGTTCACACAGTCATTACCTTATTCTCCAGCTTATATCTTATCATATTGCTTTAATAATTATGTTGTTAGAGTTATCGCACTCGCCAGACTTTATGTCTGACCCCCCTTGTTTCCACCTCTTTTCTTCGTTTCCCCCCTAGGTTCTGAGGGTGGGACTAGTACTAGTGGAGCTTAATTGGGATCTCTTTGGGAGCACTTGGATTTGGATTGTCGAAGTAAAGTTCAGCCTATCATTTTCTTTATGGCTATTTGTAGTAGTGGGATTATGTACTTTGTTTTATCAAGATGGATATTATGTACTTGACTTTGGTTTATGGTTTTTGATGTTGTATCCAAACATATTTACCTTCTGCTGCAATAAATAAAGTTTTAAATTTTCAAGTACTTCTTTATATCTGTCTTGTTGTGATTTTCTATTCTATATTCACTTAAAATGCTCCATGGAAGTTAATGCATTCCCTTTGCGAGTGACATTAATGGACGTAGGGTGTTACACGTGGTATCAGAGCAGAAGGTTACCAGAACAGGTAAGATATTTTGAAAAACTATTTTTCAAAAGTATTTTTATAAAGAATACTTTCAAAAATATGTTTGTAGAAGAGTATTTTTGAAAGAAAGGTTTATTTTAAGAACATAATCCCCAAGAGCCATATATCCTTCCCTCGATTCTCCGTTTTGAATCTCTTCCTCTTTCTCTTTTTGAGTTATTTTCCCCCTCCGCGTATAGATGCTTTTTCTAAGATAAATAAGGACTTCCGTACGAAGGATGGAAAACCACTTCAAGGGACTTAGACGTTTGTCGGGCTAGAAGTTAGTCCAAGGAAGTGGAGGGCTTGTTGGTACCTTTAAGATAGACGATGGGAGGAAGGTTCAAATAGCTGTTTGGTTAACAAAGGACAAAACCTCATCTTGGTGGGAGCTCACGAATGAGGAATGTGAAGAAGAAGGCTAGTTGTTTTGGAGAAATAGGACACCTTAGGATTGTCCAAAGAGGCAAGGACAAAGTACATGATCTTCTGGAGGGTAGCTGTATTCCCTCACGGCTAGTATACCTGATGGGGGTAGGACCGTCTAGGTTGAAATTTGGTTTTCTTTATCATCCTGTTTGAACTTTGTTTGATTCTGGCACTTCATACTCGTTAGTATCTGCTTCGTTAGTTGAAACACTGCAACTAAATACTAGTCTAGTTAAGGATCCCATCCTAGTCTCAAATCCTGTTGGTGGTTCGGCTCATCCTTCAATGGTTTGTCGAGATTTGAGAGTGCCTATCTTGGGCGTTTGATTTGAATGCAACGCCTTCGTCCTTGGTTTCACGGGCTATAGTTTGATTCTAGGGGTGGATTGGCTAGCCAGGCAGTGTGCCATCCTAGATTGTGAAAGGAGGGTAGTCAGACTATTGATTCATTATGGAAAGACACTCATATTCCTTGTGACCTAAGGGGTTCAATGATGCTTAGCTGCCTATAATCTTCTGACGCATCCAACGATGATTAGGAGTCTGTTTGTGTGGTCCGTGAGTATGGAGACGTCGTTGATAAAGTGCAGGGTTTACCCAGAGGCGCGAAATAAGTTTTCGTATGTGCTTATTAGATTAAGCAAAGCTAGTTATGTAATCAGCGGTGGTTTTGGAGCAAGACTGGCAAGGACAGCCAGAGTCGGTCAAGTGCTCAATTGGTTGGTCGTCTTACTAGTATCATCTCACGTAGGTCGTCTGAATTCGAAGGAGGTATCCCTTGGGTGTTTGTCTAATATTGGTTTAGGCCTTTGGGGCTTGCACTTGGGGGATGTCGAGTTCGACTAGGAGGGTCTGTGTGATAGATGGATAGTTGTGACGATTTTGCATGGGATAATATCCTGGTTTTCTATAGAAGCAGAGAAGAGCATGCCCTACATCTTAGGGAAAGCTTAGGGACCCTACAAGTGCACTAGCTTAAAGCAAAGTTCTCCAAAATACCATTTTTGGAGGAAAGAAGGGAGGATTTCAGGGCATGTGGTCTCTAGGGAAGGGTGATATGTTATGGTGGATGGAGTTCTTGGCGTCCTACGATTTCGAGATAGCATATACCCCTGACAAGGGTAACGTTGTGGCGGATGCCTTGAGTAAGAAAAAGTTGACATTGAGTCCTTTGTTTGTCGAGCGGCGTAGCTTAGAGTTTATCTCTACCTTTGACTTTAGACCATCCATTGATTTTGTACCCAGTTTGCTAGCATTCTTGAGGTCAGACCTACGCTTTTGGGACGGGTTGGAGACGCATTGCGAGATGACCCACACTTGGTTGAGTTAGTAGAGAAGCTCAAAAGAGGGGAGTCATCAAGCTACCTAAGTAGGTATACCCTAGATGATAAGGGTTGGTTGCGTAGGGACGGTAGACTTTGTGTACCACAGGACGAGAATTTGAGGAAGACCATTCTTGGTGATGCCCATCGTTCAAAGATGACCATCCATCCCGGCGGGGACAAGATGTACATGGACATGAGACAAGTTTACTTTTGGGCCGGTATGAAGAGGGATGTGGCCGAGTATGTCTCTAGATGCTTGGTGTGCCAACAAGTAAAAGCAGAGCAAAAGAAGCCCGGTGGATTGCTTCACCCATTGGAGGTCCTACAATGGAAGTGGTAAAGTGTTTCGATGGACTTTGTTGACGGATTACCAAGATCGAGGAAGGGTAATACGGAGATTTGGGTCATAGTAGACAGACTTACTAAGAGCGCCCATTTCATTTCTATGAAGAGTAAGAGGAATGCTCCATGGTTAGCCTCCGTATACATTCGAGACATAGTTCGTTTTGCACGGTGTTCCTTCTAGCATAGTGAGCGACCGCGATCCTATCTTCACTAGCGAATTTTGGAAGAGCTTGCAAGAGGCGGTAGGGACTCGGTTATGTTTGAACACTGCATATCATCTACAGACGGATGACCAGACCGAGAGGGTGAATCGTATTCTAGAGGACCTATTGAGGTTATGTAGACTTCGGAAGTACATGGGAAGAACATCTTCCGTTGGTAGAATTCGCATATAATAATAGCTTTCAGTCTAGTATTGGCATGGCACCGTTCGAGGCTCTTTATGGACGGTCGTGTCGTTCGCCTACAGGTAGGTGGGAGTCTACAGATAAGATCTTGCTTGGGCCCGATATGATTAGACAGACTTCGGAAAAGATCGATTTGATTCGAAGGAGGATGAAGACGACGCAAGATAGGCAAAAATCTTATGCAGACAAGAGGAGGACAGATCTTGAGTTTGATATTAGGGACATGGTCTTTGTAAAGGTGTCTCCATTACGGAACGTCGTTCGCTTTGGGTCCGTTGGAAAGTTAGCACCAAGGTTCGTAGGGCCGTTTCCTATTAAGGAAAGGATTGGGCAGATGGTGTATAGAGTGGAGTTGCCCGAGAGACTTAGTGGTGTACATGATGTATTCCATGTATCACATTTGAGGAAGTGCTTGCACGAGACCGGGGAAGTGGTAGAGCCGAGCTTGCTTAGAGAGGTGGAGATCGAGCGTGATGCGACAATTCGACGAGCTCCTACGTGCATTCTTGGGTCGGTGATTAAGAAGTTGAGGAATCGAGAGGTAAAACTAGTCAAAGTGCAATGGGGAGATGATGAGAGTAACGCTACTTGGGAGACAAAAGCGAAGATACGTTCATTATACCCTTTTCTTTTCGAGGGTATGTCTTTTAATTTCTCCTTTATTGCTTACCTTGTACTTATCTTATCTTTAGTGTGTCCTCTCGCTAGTATCTTTGACCTTTAGATAGGGTAGTCATATGGTTGAAACATGTGTTTGAGACATGTTATGTATGATGGATGCATGTGGATGCAAGTGGTTGCTAGTGGTTGCTTTTGGATGCATATACGCACACTTTAGGCACTAGATCGGCTCAGTCACTTCATATTGCATATTGCATATAAATGTGTGTACATATTTAAGTAATGGATGTATAATGGTTGTACCATCATATGGATGTTGCATTTTGGTGAATGGTTGTGCACACATGTAGAAATAATATGTATCGATAAGGTTTTTTCGCATACATAATAGACGCATGGCACTATCATGGTTTGCATTAAGGAGGTCAACTGAATCAGTAGACCGCCTGATTTTGCATTAGATAAGGAACATATACACACACTTCTTGCATATGTTCATACAGCATTAGAAATTTTATAAGGACAATGGACGCCCATGTTTGATGGTCGAGTAGATGGTTGTTTGGATGGTAGGATATGCATTCTCCTTAACTTGGAGATTTCGGGGGCGAAAACCTTTAAGGTGGGAAGAATGTAACACCCCAGATTTTTGAATAATCGAATTAACTAATATAAAGAATAATTAATCTCAGACGTGAGAATTATGGGAATGGGGTTGCGCCATTGTGTTCGTCTCGGAATTCTGGATGAAATAGAGTCCGAGTTTGCGGGAAGCGGGTAACGGATGAAGGAGTTATAGACGAACGAAGATTGGTGGCAAAAAGAAAAAAAATTGCACTGGTGCGCTTGGGAAGTGCGCCAGTACAAATTTGCACTGGCGCACCTGCCAAGTGCGCCCGGGCCGAGGCAGAGGCCTGCATAGCTTTGTGGTTCAGGCTGACCCATGTTGCTGATTCCTTTCTGACTCCTTGCTGAGTCATTAGGGCTGACTTGTCACCCTATCTTGACTGAGTGGTTTCGATTAACCCTAAGATCATCCGACGGCTTAAATTAATTCAAAACTCTATAAAAAGACCCATAAACTCAAACCCTAAATCAGAATTAAAACTGAAACTATGGCCGTCATGCTGTCGGCTTGAACCCTGGAGTAGCCGCCACAAATTAAAGAGGAAGAACAACAAATCAAATCAGTTCTATTCAACCCTAACAACGAATCTTCTTCAAAGGAGAGCTAATACAACTCCAGAAATCAGAATTCAGAACTCAAGACCGCTTTTGAGTTGTGAGTTCGATCACTTTAACAAAATAATTGCTAAATCAATTATGATGTGATATACGTTGGATTATAAGTTGTGGTTGTGAATCTAATTCATTTGTTTAATCAAGTATTTTAACTTGATTCATATTATATGATGTTATGGAAGTTTTATATATAATGTTATGTAAGTTTCATGTATGATGTTATGCAAGTTAATATGATTATGCAAGTAGTACATATGATGTTATGCAAGTTAATATGATTATGCAAGTTGTACATATGATGTTATGCAAGTTAATAGGATCACGCAAGTTGTATGCGAGTTATATGATGTTTTGTAAGTTCGGATCTAAAATATATGCTGGTAATTCATGATGTTAACTTGTGTCAATGAATCCCTTTTTATAATCCAATCACCTAGGTTTATAACATCAGTTTTTATGCGAATATGGATGTGGAACATATGCTAGTTCGTATAAGTAATATGTTCATATGCAAGTTTATGTGATAATTGGATTCACATATATACAAGTTCACACCTTTAAAATTTAGATCCATATTCAAGTTGACATTTTTATGTTGAAACTATGACATGCATAGTTATGCAAGTTTACACCTTTATGTGGATCCATAGTTTACTCAGGTTAACACCTTTTATTGGATTCATAGTTATGCAAGATGACACCATTATGTTTAGGTTGACGACATACATAGTTTATGTAAGTTTGTGATAATTACCTAGGCTATTTGGGTGTAAAGCTATGTTCATACATGCAAGTTCACACCTTTTAGATCTATGATTTTTGGATCCTTGATAATACAAAGAGTATGCAAGTCTGTTGTAATTCTTAATTGCAAGTTAGATGCAAATTGGATCTATTATTGTGTGTATATGACTTTGTGACATTTATTCCATTTTTTTAAGTGCTAGACTATTTGCTACTCTAATATGTATATATCATGTTAAGCGAACGAATGACGGGGGTACGATGGGGATAATAGTGGATACACACATATTGTGAATTCGGCATGTAGTAGCCTAAAAAGGCATGTAATTAATTTTAAGGAATAAAATTAATTAGTGATGAAATTCGTATGATTTTACATACCATAAATGGATGGACATAATTGAGTCAATTATGGACATCGTTAAATTTGGAATTGATTGATAATTTGAAGAGGGAATGTAATTCAAATTGGGGGAATGATTAATTAGGTGTAATTAATCGTCTAATACACGAGGTTAGGCTCGTTTGTGGTGTAAGACTGCCCGGACCCGCTCGGCAAATCCAGCTGCCACAAATGCCAGTCTAATGTGAGAGGTCTTAGGCATAAATTAAATACGTAACAGTTGTAAAGACACGAGGTTAGGCTCGTTTGTGGTGTAAGACTGCCCGGACCCGCCCGACAAATCCAGCTGCCACCAATGCCAGTCTAATGTGAGAGGTCTTTATGAGGTTACGGTCTTAATGAATTAAGAAACACTTAACCAGATAAACATGTAGTGGGACATGAGGGGGTTAAGTAGGTGCCTTGGGTGGCATGTGGAATCTAGTGGGTGCCTTGGGTGGCATGAGGAAATACGATTAGTAACACTTAACCAAGGTAAAACATGTAAGTGGGACATAGGGGTTAAGTGGGTGCCTTGGGTGGCATGTGGAATTACTAATGGAAACCCTTAACGAAATTTAAAACATGTAAGTGGACATAAAGAAGGTTAAGTGGGATATACTAGAGGGGACCAAGCTTAGGTGGATAGCTTGTGTCAAGTAATGGGGGCCCATTTCAACCAGTAACCCATTCGTATCTTTGTGGGCTCGACCCAAGTCGAGGACGGGACACGCATACTGGGCTTGACTGTAAGAGGCTAAACCGGGTTAGCGGTGGCAACGCAAGTCCAACGGGTTCATATGCGTGTGTGGACCCGGGCTGGTAGGTAAGACGTTGTTGCATCGTGTAGGTATAAGCCGTGCATCATTGGTGGTATCGGGTTTCCACTTTGGGGAGTGATACACCCCACTGTGGGGCCAGCATGGGTATCTACGACTTAGGGAGCCGATCGAATGGGGCAGGGTAGTGGGTACACCTAGTGGAGATAGGAGCAGATGACACCTATGTCGTCAGCTAGGGGTACACGAAGCTACCACTATTATTAATAATTACTAAGGGGGTACACCTAGTGGAGAAAGGAGCAGGCGGCACCTATGATGTCAGCTAGGAGTACGTGGATTTACCATTATTACTTATTGAAGGGGTACATCTAGTGGGGATAGGTACATGCTGGGTACCTATGATAGCAACTAGAGATATACAGTCAAACATGGAGGATAGTGGGTACATCTAGTAGTACACGAAGCTATCATCTTTCTATTTAGCCAAGAGGTACCAAATTTCTAGAGTGACTAGTAGGGGAGCAGTCAGTGTTAGTACAGTATAGTATGGTACAGTACGGTAGAGTATAGTAATTATCCTATATTTATTAGGAAGCACCATTTACGTTATCTCTGTTTCTCTTGATTGCCTTGCCATACCCATGTTGTTCACACAGTCATTACCTTATTCTCCAGCTTATATCTTATCATATTGCTTTAATAATTATGTTGTTAGAGTTATCGCACTCGCCAGACTTTATGTCTGACCCCCCTTATTTCCACCTCTTTTCTTCGTTTCCCCCCTAGGTTCTAAGGGTGGGACTAGTACTAGTGGAGCTTAATTGGGATCTCTTTGGGAGCACTTGGATTTGGATTGTCGAAGTAAAGTTCAGCCTATCATTTTCTTTATGGCTATTTGTAGTAGTGGGATTATGTACTTTGTTTTATCAAGGTGGATATTATGTACTTGACTTTGGTTTATGGTTTTTGATGTTGTATCCAAACATATTTACCTTCTGCTGCAATAAATAAAGTTTTAAATTTTCAAGTACTTCTTTATATCTGTCTTGTTGTGATTTTCTATTCTATATTCACTTAAAATGCTCCATGGAAGTTAATGCATTCCCTTTGCGAGTGACATTAATGGACGTAGGGTGTTACACGTGGTATCAGAGCAGAAGGTTACCAGAACAGATAAGATATTTTGAAAAACTATTTTTCAAAAGTATTTTTATAAAGAATACTTTCAAAAATAGGTTTGTAGAAGAGTATTTTTGAAATAAAGGTTTATTTTAAGAACATAATCCCCAAGAGCCATATATCCTTCCTTCGATTCTCCGTTTTGAATCTCTTCCTCTTTCTCTTTTTGAGTTATTTTCCCCCTCCGCGTATAGATGCTTTTTCTAAGATAAATAAGGACTTCCGTACGAAGGATGGAAAACCACTTCAAGGGACTTAGACATTTGTCGGGCTAGAAGTTAGTCCAAGGAAGTGGAGGGCTTGTTGGTACCTTTAAGATAGACGATGGGAGGAAGGTTCAAATAGATGTTTGGTTAACAAAGGACGAAACCTCATCTTGGTGGGAGCTCACGAATGAGGAATGTGAAGAAGAAGGCTAGTTGTTTTGGAGAAATAGGACACCTTAGGATTGTCCAAAGAGGCAAGGACAAAGTACATGATCTTCTGGAGGGTAGCTGTATTCCCTCACGGCTAGTATACCTGATGGGGGTAGGACCGTCTAGGTTGAAATTTGGTTTTCTTTATCATCCTGTTTGAACTTTGTTTGATTCTGGCACTTCATACTCGTTAGTATCTGCTTCGTTAGTTGAAACACTGCAACTAAATACTAGTCTAGTTAAGGATCCCATCCTAGTCTCAAATCCTGTTGGTGGTTCGGCTCATCCTTCAATGGTTTGTCGAGATTTGAGAGTGCCTATCTTGGGCGTTTGATTTGAATGCAACGCCTTCGTCCTTGGTTTCACGGGCTATAGTTTGATTATAGGGGTGGATTGGCTAGCCAGGCAGGGTGCCATCCTAGATTGTGAAAGGAGGGTAGTCAGACTATTGATTCATTATGGAAAGACACTCATATTCCTTGTGACCCAAGGGGTTCAATGATGCTTAGCTGCCTATAATCTTCTGACGCATCCAACGATGATTGGGAGTCTGTTTGTGTGGTCCGTGAGTATGGAGACGTCGTTGATAAAGTGCAGGGTTTACCCAGAGGCGTGAAATAAGTTTTCATATGTGCTTATTAGATTAAGCAAAGCTAGTTCTGTAATCAGCGGTGGTTTTGGAGCAAGACTGGCAAGGACAGCCAGATTCGGTCAAGTGCTCAATTGGTTGGTCGTCTTACTAGTATCATCTCACGTAGGTCGTCTGAATTCGAAGGAGGTATCCCTTGGGTGTTTGTCTAATATTGGTTTAGGCCTTTGGGGCTTGCACTTGGGGGATGTCGAGTTCGACTAGGAGGGTCTGTGTGATAGATGGATAGTTGTGACGATTTTGCATCGGATAATATCCTGGTTTTCTATATAAGCAGAGAAGAGCATGCCCTACATCTTAGGGAAAGCTTAGGGACCCTACAAGTGCACTAGCTTAAAGCTAAGTTATACAAAATACCATTTTTGGAGGAAAGAAGGGAGGATTTCAGGGCATGTGGTCTCTAGGGAAGGGTGACATGTTATGGTGGATGGAGTTCTTGGCGTCCTACGATTTCGAAATAGCATATACCCCTGACAAGGGTAACGTTGTGGCGGATGCCTTGAGTAAGAAAAAGTTGACATTGAGTCCTTTGTTTGTCGAGCGGCGTAGCTTAGAGTTTATCTCTACCTTTGACTTTAGACCATCCATTGATTTTGTACCCGGTTTGCTAGCGTTCTTGAGGTCAGACCTACGCTTTTGGGACGGGTTGGAGAGGCATTGCGAGATGACCCACACTTGGTTGAGTTAGTAGAGAAGCTCAAAAGAGGGGAGTCATCAAGCTACCTAAGTAGGTATACCCTAGATGATAAGGGTTGGTTGCGTAGGGACGGTAGACTTTGTGTACCACAGGACGAGAATTTGAGGAAGACCATTCTTGATGATGCCCATCGTTCAAAGATGACCATCCATCCCGGCGGGGACAAGATGTACATGGACATGAGACAAGTTTACTTTTGGGCCGGTATGAAGAGGGATGTGGCCGAGTATGTCGCTAGATGCTTGGTGTGCCAATAAGTAAAAGCAGAGCAAAAGAAGCCCGGTGGATTGCTTCACCCATTGGAGGTCCCACAATGGAAGTGGTAAAGTGTTTCGATGGACTTTGTTGACGGATTACCAAGATCGAGGAAGGGTAATACGGGGATTTGGGTCATAGTAGACACTTACTAAGAGCGCCCATTTCATTTTTGTGAAGAGTAAGAGGAATGCTCCATGGTTAGCCTCCGTATACATTCGAGACATAGTTCGTTTTGCACGGTGTTCCTTCTAGCATAGTGAGCGACCGCGATCCTATCTTCACTAGCGAATTTTGGAAGAGCTTGCAAGAGGCGGTAGGGACTCAGTTATGTTTGAACAATGCATATCATCTACAGACGGACGACCAGACCGAGTGGGTGAATCGTATTCTAGAGGACCTATTGAGGTCATGTATACTTCGGAGGTACATGGGAGGAACATCTTCCGTTGGTAGAATTTGCATATAATAATAGCTTTCAGTCTAGTATTGGCATGGCACCGTTCGAGGCTCCTTATGGACGGTCGTGACGTTCGCCTACAGGTTGGTGGGAGTCCATAGATAAGATCTTACTTGGGCCCGATATGATTAGACAGAATTCGGAAAAGATCGATTTGATTCGAAGGAGGATGAAGACGATACAAGATAGGCAAAAATCTTATGCAGACAAGAGGAGGACAGATCTTGAGTTTGATATTAAGGACATGGTCTTTGTAAAGGTGTCTCCATTACGGAACGTCGTTCGCTTTGGGTCCGTTGGAAAGTTAGCACCAAGGTTCGTAGGGCCGTTTCCTATTAAGGAAAGGATTGGGCAGATGGTGTATAGAGTGGAGTTGCCCGAGAGACTTAGTGGTGTACATGATGTATTCCATGTATCACATTTGAGGAAGTGCTTGCACGAGACCGCGGAAGTGGTAGAGCCGAGCTTGCTTAGAGAGGTGGAGATCGAGCGTGATGCGACAATTCGACGAGCTCCTACGTGCATTCTTGGGTCGGTGATTAAGAAGTTGAGGAATCGAGAGGTAAAACTAGTCAAAGTGCAATGGGGAGATGATGAGAGTAACGCTACTTGGGAGACAAAAGCGAAGATACGTTCATTATACCCTTTTCTTTTCGAGGGTATGTCTTTTAATTTCTCCTTTATTGCTTACCTTGTACTTATCTTATCTTTAGTGTGTCCTCTCGCTAGTATCTTTGACCTTTAGATAGGGTAGTCATATGGTTGAAACATGTGTTTGAGACATGTTATGTATGATGGATGCATGTGGATGCAAGTGGTTGCTAGTGGTTGCTTTTGGATGCATATACGCACACTTTAGGCACTAGATCGGCTCAGTCACTTCATATTGCATATTGCATATAAATGTGTGTACATATTTAAGTAATGGATGTATAATGGTTGTACCATCATATGGATGTTGCATTTTGGTGAATGGTTGTGCACACATGTAGAAATAATATGTATCGATAAGGTTTTTTCGCATACATAATAGACACATGGCACTATCATGGTTTGCATTAAGGAGGTCAACTGAATCAGTAGACCGCCTGATTTTGCATTAGATAAGGAACATATACACACACTTCTTGCATATGTTCATACAGCATTAGAAATTTTATAAGGACAATGGACGCCCATGTTTGATGGTCGAGTAGATGGTTGTTTGGATGGTAGGATATGCATTCTCCTTAACTTGGAGATTTCGGGGGCGAAAACCTTTAAGGTGGGGAAAATGTAACACCCCAGATTTTTGAATAATCGAATTAACTAATATAAAGAATAATTAATCTCAGACGTGAGAATTATGGGAATGGGGTTGCGCCATTGTGTTCGTCTCGGAATTCTGGATGAAATAGTGTCTAAGTTTGGGGGAAGCGGGTAACAGATGAAGGAGTTATGGACGAACGAAGAGTGGTGGCAAAAAGAAAAAAATTAATTGCACTGGTGTGCTTGGGAAGTGCGCCAGTACAAATTTGCACTGGCGCACCTGCCAAGTGCGCCCGGGCCGAGGTAGAGGCCTGCATAGCTTTGTGGTTCAGGCTGACCCATGTTGCTGATTCCTTTCTGACTCCTTGCTGAGTCATTAGGGCTGACTTGTCACCCTATCTTAACTGAGTGGTTTCGATTAACCCTAAGATCATCCGACGGCTTAAATTAATTCAAAACTCTATATAAAGACCCATAAACTCAAACCCTAAATCAGAATTAAAACTGAAACTATGGACGTCATGCTGTCGTCTTGAACCCTGGAGTAGCCGCCACAAATTAAAGAGGAAGAACAACAAATCAAATCAGTTCTATTCAACACTAACAACGAATCTTCTTCAAAGGAGAGCTAATACAACTCCAGAAATCAGAATTCAGAACTCAAGACCTCTTTTGAGTTGTGAGTTCGATCACTTTAACAAAATAAGTGCTAAATCAATTATGATGTGATATACGTTGGATTATAAGTTGTGGTTGTGAATCTAATTCATTTGTTTAATCATGTATGTTAACTTGATTCATATTATATGATGTTATGGAAGTTTTATATATGATGTTATGTAAGTTTCATGTATGATGTTATGCAAGTTAATATGATTATGCAAGTTGTACATATGATGTTATGCAAGTTAATATGATTATGCAAGTTGTACATATGATGTTATGCAAGTTAATAGGATCACGCAAGTTGTATGCGAGTTATATGATGTTTTGTAAGTTCGGATCTAAAATATATGCTGGTAATTCATGATGTTAACTTGTGTCAATGAATCCCTTTTTATAATCCAATCACCTAGGTTTATAACAACAGTTTTTATGCGAATATGGATGTGGAACATATGCTAGTTCGTATAAGTAATATGTTCATATGCAAGTTTATGTGATAATTGGATTCACATATATACAAGTTCACACCTTTAAAATTTAGATCCATATTCAAGTTGACATTTTTATGTTGAAACTATGACATGCATAGTTATGCAAGTTTACACCTTTATGTGGATCCATAGTTTACTCAGGTTAACACCTTTTATTGAATCCATAGTTATGTGAGATGACACCTTTATGTTTAGGTTGACGACATACATAGTTTATGTAAGTTTGTGATAATTACCTAGGCTAGTTGGGTGTAAAGCTATGTTCATACATGCAAGTTCACACCTTTTAGATCTATGATATTTGGATCCTTGATAATACAAAGACTATGCAAGTCTGTTGTAATTCTTAATTGCAAGTTAGATGCAAATTAGATCTATTATTGTGTGTTTATGACTTTGTGACGTTTATTCCTTTTTTTAAGTATTAGACTATTTGCTAGTCTAATATGTATATATCATGTTAAGCGAATGAATGACGGGGGTACGATGGGGATAATAGTGGATACACACATATTGTGAATTTGGCATGTAATGTCCTAAAAAGTCATGTAATTAATTTGAAGGAATAAAATTAATTAGAGACGAAATTGGTATGATTTTACATACCATAAATGGATGGACATAATTGAGTCTATTATGGACATCGTTAAATTTGGAATTGATTGATAATTTGAATAGGGAAAGTAATTCAAATTGGGGGAATGATTAATTAGGTGTAATTAATCGTCTAAGACACGAGGTTAGGCTTGTTTGTGGTGTAAGACTGCCCGGACCCGCCCGGCAATTCCAGCTGCCACAAATGCCAGTCTAATGTGAGAGGTCTTAGGCACAAATTAAATACGTAACAGTTGTAAAGACACGAGGTTAGGCTCGTTTGTGGTGTAAGACTGCCCGGACCCGCCCGGCAAATCCAACTACCACAAATGTCAGTCTAATGTGAGAGGTCTTTATGAGGTTACGGACTTAATGAATTAAGAAACACTAAACCAGATAAACATGTAGTGGGACATGAGGGGGTTAAGTGGGTGCCTTGGGTGGCATGCGGAATCTAGTGGGTGCCTTGGGTGGCAAGAGGAAATACGATTAGTAACACTTAACCAAGGTAAAACATGTAAGTGGGACATAGGGGTTAAGTGGGTGCCTTGGGTGGCATGTGGAATTACTAATGGAAACCCTTAACCAAATTTAAAACATGTAAGTGGACATGAAGGGGGTTAAGTGGGATATACTAGAGGGGACCAAGCTTAGGTGGATAGCTTGTGTCAAGTAATGGGGGGCCGTTTCAACCAGTAACCCATTCGTATCTTTGTGGGCTCGACCCAAGTCGAGGACGGGACACGCATAATGGGCTTGACTGTAAGAGGCCAAACCGGGTTAGCGGTGCAATGCAAGTCCAACGGGTTCATATGCGTGTGTGGACCCGGGCTGGTAGGTAAGACGTTGTTGCATCGTGTAGGTATAAGCCGTGCATCATTGGTGGTTTCGGGTTGCCACTTTGGGGAGTGATACACCCCACTGTGGGGCCAGCATAGGTATCTACGAGTTAGGGAGCCGATCGAATGGGGCAGGGTAGTGGGTACACCTAGTGGAGATAGGAGCAGACGACACCTATGTAGTCAGCTAGGGGTACACGAAGCTACCACTATTATTAATAATTACTAAGGGGGTACACCTAGTGGAGATAGGAGCAGGCAGCACCTATGACGTCAGCTAGGAGTATGTGGAATTACCATTATTACTTATTGAAGGGGTACATCTAGTGGGGATAGGTACACGCTGGGTACCTATGATAGCAACTAGAGATATACAGTCAAACATGGAGGATAATGGGTACATCTAGTAGTACACGAAGCTATCATCGTTCTATTTAGCCAAGAGGGATCAAATTTCTAGAGTGACTAGTAGGGGTGCAATTAGTGTTAGTACAGTACGGTAGAGTATAGTAATTATCCTATATTTATTAGGAAGCTCCATTTACGTTATCTTTGTTTCCCTTGATTGCCTTGCCATACCCATGTGGTTCACACAGTCATTACCTTATTCTCCAGCTTATATCTTATCATATTGCTTTAATAATCATGTTGTTAGAGTTATCGCACTCGCCAGACTTTATGTCTGACCCCCTTTGTTTCCACCTCTTTTCTTCCTCCCCCCCCCCAGGTTCTAAGGGTGGGACTAGTACTAGTGGAGCTTGATTGGGATCTCTTTGGGAGCACTTGGATTTGGATTGCCGAAGTAAAGTTCAGCCTATCATTTTCTTATGGCTATTTGTAGTAGTGGGATTATGTACTTTGTTTTATCAAGATGGATATTATGTACTTGACTTTGGTTTATGGTTTTTGATGATGTAACCAAACATATTTACCTTCTGCAGCAATAAATAAAGTTTTAAATTTTCAAGTACTTCTTTATATCTGTCTGGTTGTGATTTTATGTTCTATATTCATTCAAAATGCTCCATGGAAGTTAATGCATTCCCTTTGCGAGTGACATTAATGGACATTGGGTGTTACAGTGACATTAATGGACATGGGGTGTCACACGTGGTATCAGAGCTGAAGGTTGCCATAACAGATTTGAATTTTGAAAAACTGTTTTTCAAAAAGCATTTTATAAAGAAATACGTTCAAAAGTATGTTTTAAGGAAAGTATTTTCAAGAGAAAAGTTTATTTTAAGAACATAACCCCCAAGAGCCATATATCTTTCCTTTGATTCTCCGATTTGAATCTCTTCCTCTTTCCTTTTTGAATTTCTTCCTCCACACATATAGACGCTTTTTCTAAGATATGTATGAACGTCCGTACGATGGGTGGAAAACCACTTCATGGGACTGGGACGTCTGTCAAAACTAGGAGGAAGTGGAGGACTTGTTGGTAACTTAAAGATAGACGACGGGAGGAAGGTTCAATTAGCTGCTTGGTTAATGAAGAACGAAGCCTCATATGGCAGGAGGCCACAAACAGAGAATGTGCAGGAGAGACATGGAAAGGACACACGACAAAGTAGATCTAAAGAAAGGCGATACAGACAACAAGGGGCCAAGAGAAAAGGAAGGGCCACACTGGTGAAATACCCAACTACTTAAATAAAGACATTAGAGAGAAGTAAAAAACTAGTTGTTATCGTTACAGGACATCTTATTAGGATTGTCCAGAGACGCAAAAGGCAAAGGTAAGGACCAGGTACAAGATCTTCTAGATGGCAGGCGTGTTCCCTCACGACTGGCATACCTGATAGAGGTAGAAATATATCTTGGTTGGAAATCTGGTTTTTCCTTTTTGATCATCCTGTTCGAACCTTGTTTGAGTTCTGGTGCTTCACACTTGTTTGTATCTGCTTCGTTTGTTGAAACACTAGCCTAAATACTAGTCTAGTTTCGGATCCCATAGTAGTCTCAAATCTTATTGGTGGTTCGGCTCATCTTTCTATGATTTGTCGGGATTTGAGAGTGTCTATCTTGGGCGTTGGGTTTGAATGCAACGCCTTCGTTCTTGTCTTCATGGGCTACGGCTTGATTCTAGGTATGGATTGGTTAACTAGGTACGGTGCCATGCTAGATTGTGAAAGAAGGGTAGTTAGATTGTTGACTCGTTGTGGAAAGACCCTTGATATTTCTTGTCACCCTAGAAGTCCGGTAATGCTTAGCTACCTAGAATCCCTTGACGCATTCAATGATGATTTGGAATCTGTTCGTATGGTCCGTGAATATAGTGACGTCTTCGATGAGGTTCGAGGTTTACGTTCGAGGCATGAGATAGACTTTCGAATATATTTAGTAGATAATGCAAAGCCAGTTGCATTACCAGTGCGCCACATGGCTCTGAGGGAGAGAAGAGAACTAAGAAAGCAAGCGAAGGAGTTGCTTGAGAAGGGGTTCGCAAGAAGAAGCATTTCTGTAACAACCCGCATTCTACGCATTGGAGGATCGTAGAATATTTATTTCTTTCCTATATGAAGTCGTATGGTCATGTAACTTTGGAAAACAACCATTATAGTCATTTCCCATGTTCGTGATTTTTGTCGATTTTTAAATGACCATTTTGCCCCTAGCTGATCTTGTTTCGGCCATAACTTTTGATTGGAAAGGAATTTTGACCTGAAACCACTTCCATTAGATTCGTTTGATGGTTTACCTTTCCGTAGAGTGGTCACATACGAAAAACGGACTTACCGTTTGGGAGATATGGCTGAAATAAGGTTCGGAAGGTGAAAAACAGCTTAACCGGGCCAAATGAGGTGATTAGTGAATGGGCCCATAACCCATTTGGGGAATAGGGTTATGGGGGGGCTGAAAAGAGATAGGATTTCATTCTATTTCAGTTTTCTAGCCTCCACTTACCTCTTAGAAACCCTAAAAATGGCCTCCAACCTCTAAATCACCTACAAATCACTTTCTACTTGAAGATTGGGCTTAGCAACATCAAATCAAGAGAGATCAACACCAAATCAACATTAGAGCTGCTGTTTAGCATTGGGATTCACACCAAATCAGAGATTTATTTCAGATTTAAGTTTTATTTGTGGCTAAGGTGAGTGATTTGCATAGTTTTTGCACTAATTACGGTTAATTAAGGGTAATTAGTGAAGATTAGCGAATTTATACAATAATAAATTCTGGAAAAATACTTATAAATTCTTAAACACCATTTTATGCCTCTGTTAGAAGTTTGGACCGATTTGGTTAAGTTTTGCTAATCATACCATTAATTGTTGTTAAACATGCTTAAGGGAAAATATGGGGTTTTGGCTATGTTTGATCCATTCTACATGCTATGATTTATGTTTTGGTGTTTGTGGTCGATACTACATGTTGTTATGACTGTATGGTATGCTTTTTGATTGACTAGAAGATTTAGAATGGTCGAAAACGCCGTCGTATGGCGTAAAACAATCGCTGGAAAAGTGCAGGAAATTGTGCAGAAAATGGATAACCCCTCCTTCCGCGATCCGATGAAGTTCCGCGATCCGATGGAGTTCCATGATCCGATGGAGTTCCGCGATCCGATGGAGTCCCGCGATCCGATGGAGTCCCACGATCCGATGGAGTTCCGCGATCCGATGGAGTTGGAGCACCGCGATCCGATGGAGTTGAAGCACCGCGATCCGATCCGATGGAGGGAGCATGAGCTAACGTTATGGGAGTCACGAATCGAACCAGGACTGGATGGAAGCTTGGACGTGAGGAATGGATTACGAACCAAATGAAGATCGATCCGGAGAACACCAAAATCCCGAGATGCAATGGTAGTCCAAATAGGAAGTTAGAGCTCAGGATCCAGTTGGGAACCAATGAGTTCACTTCATGATTGGACTTTGCTGCGGGACGTGTGCTAAGGAGTTGTCAACGTTCATAACTTCGATTCACCATGAATGATGGGCTACGTTATCAGTGCAGTAGAGTCACTATGACTCGAGGGGCAAAGTGGTCGTAGTAGGACTATGAGCCAACGCAGATGGGGTGTACAACTCCATGGGGCAAAGTGGACATAGTAAAGGATTAGTAAGGCTATGAGCCAGCGCAGATGGGGTGAACAACTCCATGGGGAATAGTGGACATAGCGAAGGATTAGTGGCTATGTATCAGTGCAGTGAAGCCATTTATGATTTCATGGGGTAAGGTGATCATAGCAAAGTATTGGGTGATTGAAGTGGTGAATATCATATGCTTTACGCACTTGAGTGAGAGATTTGAGGATGGTTGCTATGCTTGATTGTTGCCATCACTATGACATGCACACCCCCACCCCCGTACTATTCACACCATGTGTTAGTGACACCTTAGAGTATGTACAGTATGTCGTGCTAACTCTTTGGTTGCAGGTCCAGGTTCAGGTATGGTTTAGTATACATGTTGTTGTTCTATTTAGATGCTTATCGCTCATACCAGACTTTTTGTCTGACCCATAGTTTTTTGTCTCCTCTTATTACTCTGGGTGCTCACACGAGCAGACTAGAGATAAGTTAGCTGGTGATGCGCGAGAAGTTGATTCGGAGGTGAGCAGGAGGCTTCCACGTATGATATATAGATATTCTCCCTGTGTCGTTGGTGGTCGCTACTTGGGCATTAGTAGTGTACCTCCCTTATCTTGCTTTTTCTTTTGAGATAGTTTTAAAAGTTGTAATAATGTTGGCTTTGGATCATAAGCTGTACTTGGATTTTCCGCTGCTATGTTAGTTTGTTTTCAGCTTATGCACTGTCTCAACTGTTTTATGTCAAATATGTTGTTATTATATTTTGTTCCATGCATTGTGAGACATTCTACAGGTTCCTTGTTAGTTCATTTCCTTCTTTCCTTTCCTCCTGACGACCGTCCTGTGCTAACTGGACATGTGTACAGCGCACTTTTGGAGTAAATGTCGGTTGGTGCGAGGCGGGCCGTCACATTTGGTATCAGAGCTCTAGGTTGCGTAGTTAACCTAGGGAAAGACACTAGGGAGAGATAGCACGTATATGAGAGCGCGTATTTGTGATTACTTTGGTTTTCAAAAGCTATATATATATATACACTATTAATAGTATAAGGATGAAGTCGTACTGCACTAGCACCACTATGGGGTCGTTAATCGTTTTCTCTTTACAGATTGAAGGATGAGTCGAGACACGAGGGGTGCTGGTAGAGGGACCAATAATGGAAATGCTCCTGACACGAGGACGATGTTCACTAACTTCATGAGGGAGATGCTTAGGGATGTTCAGGGAGCAGTTCCCAATCCCGATAATGGTGGTGGTCCAGTAGTGCAGGCGTCTAGGGTCGATTTCGCCAAGTTGTGCAAGGATTACACTAACCTTGGTGGGAAGCCGTTCCACGGAACGGAGTCGGCCACAGATGTTCAGGATTAGTTGGATAGCTGTTATCGTATCTTCGACGACTTGGGTATTGAGTATGCGATGAAGAGAAGGCTAGCGTCTCGTCAGCTGCAAGGGCAAGCAATGAATTGGTGGAATGCTATCAGGACAGCTACTCCAGAGGATCAGGATACTTGGGATCAGTTCAAGGCTCGCTTTAGCGAGAAATTCATTCCAGCTGCCCAGAAGTCAATGTTGTTTAAGAGATTCTTGGAACTCAAGCAGAATGGTAGGGCAGTCTCTGACTATATTGCTGAGTTCGACACTTTGTCGAAGTATGGACTATCTCTTATCGATACTCCTGAGAAGAAGAATGAGAAGTTCATTACTGGTTTGGATGGGTACTTGGTGGAAAGGCTTATCAACCACATCGATGAGACTTTTGAATCGATTGTGTGGAAATCTTTGAGATCAGAGAGTCTTTACCCTATGTCAAAGACTGAGGTTGCATCTGCAGAAGGGCCAAAACCGCAAGCGAGCGGTGGAGGCAAAAACAACTCTCAGAATAAGAGGAAGCAGAATCAAGCTAAGGATGGCTAGAAAAAGAGCAAGAAAGATGTTGAGTGCTTCAGCTATGGTAAGAAGGGCCATTATGCTAAAGAATGTCGGGCCAAGCCAGCGGATAGGAAGTGCTACAACTATGGCCAATTGGGACATCATAAGGATAAGTGTCCACAACCTCTTAAAGAGAAGCAGATTGTGAAAGCATATGCTATTAATGTTGTTCCTTCTTCATCGAATGCCCCAACTGCGGTGGAGAAAGGAAAGAATGTCGTCATTCAAGGTATGCTTTCTATTTATGATGTACCAGTTCGAGTTTTGTTTGATACTGGGGCTTCCCGTTCCTTCATATCTAGTGGCCTGGTGGATAGGTTGGGACTGGAACCCGAGATTGTCGATAGACCATTGGTTGTGACGAACCCGATTGGTGGTTCGACTAACCTTAGTATGATTTGCCGAAATTTGGTCTTATCGAGTCATGGATGTATGTTTGTTTGTGATTGCTTTAGTTGGGCTTTACTGGGTATGGCATTATATTGGGGGTCGATTGGCTCTAAAGATACAGGGTGGTGGTAGAGTGTGAGGGCTTTTTGGTGACAGTTAGGGCGGATGATGGGCGGAGGGTAGTGTTTGGTAGTCTACCTAGTGATGGGGTAATGGCTAGTTTTATAAATTCCCTCGACATCCCGCATGATGAGTTGTCAGATGTGCCCGTGGTTGACCAGTATCCGGACGTCTACGAGGAGGTGATCGGGCTTCCACCACACCGAGAGATTGTGTTCCGCATTGATTTAGTGAAAGATGCCAGACCTATAGTGATGCCACTTCGTCGTATGGCACCAAGGGAGCAGCAAGAGCTCGGGGTGCAAGTCAGCAATCTTTTGAAGAAGAGATTTATTAGAAGAAGTGTCTCCGAGTGGGGAGCACCAGTTGTGTTTGCCACTAAGGCAGATGGTTCCCTTCGTTTGTGTGTGGACTATCGCGAGTTGAATAAGGTGACGAGGAAGAATAAGTATCCTCTACCGCGGATAGATGATTTGTTTGATCAACTGGAAGGAGCAAGAGTGTTCTCCCAGTTGGACCTCGCGACAGGATTTCATCAGCTCCGAGTAGCAGATGAGAGTGTTTCGAAAACGGCATTTAGGACGCCGTCCGGATTCTATGAGTGGTTGGTCATGCCATTTGGGTTGACCAATGCACCAGCCTACTTTGTGGATCTTATGAATCGAGTATTCAGAGATCAGTTGAATAAGTTTGTTCATGTGTTCGTAGACGACATCCTTGTTTACTCGAGGACAGAGGAGGAACACAAGGGACACTTGAGGATAGTGATGGAGGTGTTGAGGAAACACCAATTAAAAGAGAAATTCTCTAAGTGTCACTTCTGGAGGAGGGAAGTGAGATTCTTGGGCCATGTTGTTTCAGAGAATTGTATTTCCATGGATCCTGCGAAGGTGGCTACGGTACAGGATTGGTCTACGCCCAAGAATGCAACAGACGTAAGAAGCTTCTTGGGGTTAGCTGGATATTATCATAAGTTTATCCAGGACTTCTCCAAGATAGCGGCACCGTTGACTCATTTGATTAAGAAGAATCAGGCCTTCGTCTCGGACGGAGTCTGTGAGAATGCATTCAAAAGTCTAAAAGAAAAGTTGATGCGTGCGCCAGTGCTAGTCATTCCTAAAGGGAATGAAGAAATGACAGTATACACGGATGCTTGTGGTACCAGACTAGGTGCTGTATTGATGCAAGGAGGTAGGGTTGTAGCTTATGCTAGTCGACAACTAAAGCCACATGAGAAAAAGTACCCTACCCATGATTTGGAACTAACAGCGATCGTGTTTGCGCTAAAGATGTGGAGACATTATCTCTTGGGAGAGAGATTTGAGTTGTTTACCGATCATAAATCGTTAAAGTATCTCTTCTCTCAGAAAGATCTGAATCTCCGTCAGCAGAGATGGTTAGAGTTCTTGGCTTCATATGATTTTGATATCGCATACACACCTGGGAAAGGTAATGCTGTAGCCGATGCCTTGAGTAGGAGACATGCTAGTTTAGGGGCTATGTTTCTTGAATGGAAGCAACTGGAGTATATCGCAGGGTTTGATTTCAGACCAAAGTGCGAATTGGATCCAGAAATGCTAGCCTTTTGGCGATCAGACCCACTTTGATAGAGCGGATTGGTTCCAGCCAGAGGGACGATCCTAATCTATTGGAAATCATCTCCAAGTTAGAAATGGATATTGATGGTGAGGAGATAAATTTGTATGGGCTTGATCGAGATGGATGGCTAGAAAGAATGGAAGACTAGTTGTACCCAACGTGAATGGTTTGAGAGATGAAGTGCTTAGAGAATGTCATCACTCAAAACTAACTATACACCCCAGTGGTGATAAGATGTATCGAGACATGAGAAAGACTTACTACTGGGAAGGGATGAAAAGAGACGTTGGGAAGTTTATATCCAAATGCATGAATTGCCAGCTAGTTAAAGCCGAGCAAAAGAAGCCTAGTGGTTTGTTACAACCATTAGAAATTCTCGAATGGAAATGGGAGCAAGTCTCGATGGATTTCATTGATGGTTTACCAAGGACTAGATCGGGACATGATAGCATTTGGGTAATTGTGGATCGATTGACTAAGAGTGCAAGATTTATACCAGTCAAATCGACCAGAATGGAAGCTAAGTTAGCAGAATTGTATATGAAGTGGGTAGTGAGATTTCATGGAGTACCTAAAAGCATTGTGACTGACCGAGACCCATTGTTTACTAGTGGGTTTTGGAAGAGCTTACAAGAGGCTCTAGGGTCAGAATTACATCTCAGTACCGCATACCATCCTCAGACCGACGGTCAGATGGAGAGGGTGAATCGTATATTGGAAGATCTCTTAAGAGCTTGTATATTGGATTTTGGTGGATCATGGGATGACCATTTGCATCTAGTAGAGTTTGCATATAATAATAGCTACCAATCCAGTATCGGTATGGCTCCATATGAAGCTTTGTACGGAAGACCGTGTAACTCACCATCATGTTGGATAGAGACCGGTGAGAAGTTTATGCTTGGACCAGATGTGGTAAGAGAAACCTCGGATAAGATTAAGATCATTCAACAACGAATGAAGGCTGCCCAAGATAGGCAGAAGAGTTATGCTGATAAGAGGAGAAGAGACTTAAAATTTTCCGTTGGTGACTTTTTGTTTGTTAAGATTTCTCCGTTGAAGAGCGTGATACGATTTGGCAGGAGAGGCAAATTGGCACCAAGATTTGTTGGCCCATTCCCAGTTCTTGAACTAGTTGGGAATTTGGCATGTAGAGTTGGCTTACCCGAAAAGATGGCGGGAGTTCACAATGTATTTCATGTTTCCCAACTAAGGAAGTTCGTACACGACCCAGATATGACTATTTCACCTGATCAGTTAGTGGACTTCGAAGTGGAACCCGAGGCGGTTGGGAACCGCAAGCCGATTCGTATTGTCGAGCACGATACGAAGCAACTTCGAAGGAAGGCGGTGAAGCTAGTCAAGGTTCAATGGATCGAGAACGAGAATGACCGTACTTGGGAGACAGAGGAGAGCATTAGGAAGACATATCCAGAACTCTTTGCCGGGTAAGATTTACTTTGTAATTTAGTTATTTCGCATGCTAGGATAGACTTGTTTTGCATGTTTGATTGTTGTTTTATGACTGATAGGCATGCGGGACCCTTGTGTGTGTTTTGATTAGGCAATTTCGGGGGCGAAATTTCTTAAGGGGGAAGAATGTAACAACCCGCATACTACGCATCGGAGGATCGTAGAATATTTATTTCTTTCCCATATGAAGTCGTATGGTCATGTAACTTTGGGAAACAACCATTAGAGTCATTTCCCATGTTCATGATTTTTGTCGATTTTTAAATGACCGTTTTGCCCCTAGCTGATCTTGTTTCGGCCATAACTTTTGATTGGAAAGGAATTTTGACCTGAAACCACTCCCATTAGATTTGTTTGATTGTTTACCTTTCCGTAGAGTGATCACATGCGAAAAACGGACTTACCGTTTGGGAGATATAGCTGAAATAAGGTTTGGAAGGTGAAAAACAGCTTAACCGGGCCAAATGAGGTGATTAGTGAATGGGCGCATAACCCATTTCGGGAATAGGGTTATGGGGGGCTGAAAAGAGATAGGGTTTCATTCTATTTCAGTTTTCTAGCCTCTACTTACCTCTTAGAAACCCTAAAAATGGCCTCCAACCTCTAAATCACCTCCAAATCACTTTCTACTTGAAGATTGGGCTTAGCAACATCAAATCAAGAGAGATCAACACCAAATCAACATTAGACTGTTGTTTAGCATTGGGATTCGCACCAAATCAGAGATTTATTTCAGATTTAAGTTTTATTTGTGGCTAAGGTGAGTTATTTGCATAGTTTTTGCACTAATTACGGTTAATTAAGGGTAATTAGTGAAGATTAGCAAATTTATACATTAATAAATTCTGGAAAAAATACTTATAAATTCTTAAACACCATTTTATGTCTCTGTTAGAAGTTTGGACCGATTTGGTTAAGTTTTGCTAATCAAACCATTTATTGTTGTTAAACATGCTTAAGGGAAAATATGGGGTTTTGGCTATGTTTGATCCATTGTACATGCTATGATTTATGCTTTGGTGTTTGTGGTCGATACTACATGTTGTTATGACTGTATAATATGCTTTTTGATTAACTAGAAGAGTTAGAATGGTCGAAAATGTTGTCGTATGGCGTAAAACAATCGCTGGAAGAGTGCAGGAAATTGTGCAGAAAACGGATAGCCCCTCCTTCCGCGATCCGATGGAGTTCCGCGATCCGATGGAGTTCCGCGATCCGATGGAGTATTGTGATCCGATAGATTTCTACGATCCGATGGAGTTGGAGCACCGCGATCCGATGGAGTTGAAGCACCGCGATCCGATCCGATGGAGGGAGCATGAGCTGATGTCATGGGAGTCACGAATCGAACCAGGACTGGATGGAAGCTTGGATGTGAGGCATGGATTACGAACCAAATGAAGACCGATCCGGAGAAGACCAAAAACCCGAGATGCAAAGGTAGTCCAAATAGGAAGTTAGAGCTCAGGATCCAGTTGGGAACCAATGAGTTCACTTCATGATTGGACTTTGCTGCGGGACGTGTGCTAAGGAGTTGTCGATGTTCATAACTTCGATTCACCATGAATGATGGGCTACGTTATCAGTGCAGTAGAGTCACTATGACTCGAGGGGCAAAGTGATCGTAGTAGGACTATGAGCCAACGCAGATGGGGTGTACAACTCCATGGGGCAAAGTGGACATAGTAAAGGATTAGTAAGGCTATGCCAGCGCAGATGAGGCGAACAACTCCATAGGGCAAAGTGGACATAGCGAAGGATTAGTGGCTATGTATCAGTGCAGTGAAGCCATTTATGACTTCATGGGGCAAGGTGATCATAGTAAAGTATTGGGTGAAAGAAGTGGTGAATATTGTATGCTTTACGCACTTGAGTGAGAGATGTGAGGATGGTTGCTATGCTTGATTGTTGCCATCACTATGACATGCACACCCCCACCCCCGTACTATTCACACCATGTGTTAGTGACACCTTAGAGTATGTACAGTATGTAGTGCTAACTCTTTGGTTGCAGGTCCAAGTTCAAGTATGGTTTAGTATACCTGTTGTTGTTCTATTTAGATGCTTATCACTCATACCGGACTTTTTTCTGACCTAGAGTTTTATGTCTCCTCTTATCACTCTGGGTGCTCACATGAGCAGACTAGAGACAGGTTAGCTGGTGATGCGCGAGTAGCTGATTCGGAGGCAAGCAGGAGGCTTCCACGTATGATATATAGATATTCTCCCTGTGTTGTTGGTGGTCGCTACTTGGGCATTAGTAGTGTACCTCCCTTATCTTGCTTTTGCTTTTGAGACAGTTTTAAAAGTTGTAATAATGTTGGCTTTGGATCATAAGCTGTACTTGGATTTTCCGCTACTATGTTAGTTTGTTTTCAGCTTATGCACTGTCTCAACTGTTTTATGTCAAGTATGTTGTTATTATATTTTGTTCCATGCGCTGTGAGACATTCTACAGGTTCCTTGTTAGTTCATTTCCTTCTTTCCTTTCCTCCTGACGACCGTCCCGTGCTAACTGGACATGTGTACAGCGCACTTTTGGAGTAAATGTCGGTTGGTGCAGTGCGGGCCATCACAATTTCAGAATGGGGTGCTCCGATCATTTTTGCTACGAAGGCTGATGGTTCACTTAGATTGTATGTGGTCTATAGAAAGCTGAATAAGCTTACGAAGAAGAACAGACCATAAGTCGCTAAATTATTTGTTCTATCCGAAGGACCTAAACTTGAGGCAACAGGGATGAATGGAGTTTTTGTCATCCTACGATTTTGAGATTGCATATACCCCTGGCAAGGGTAACGTTGTAGCTGACGCCTTAAGTAGAAAGAAGTTAACTTTAAGTCCTTTGTTTGTAGAGCGGCAAAGTTTGAAGTATATACCTTCCTTTGACTTCAGACCCTCTATCGATTATGTACCCGAATTGTTGGCATCATTAAAGGTGCAACCTACACTTTTGGGTCGAGTTGGAGAGGCACAACGGAACGACCCACAGTTGGTTGAGATGGTAGACAAGCTTATAGGAGGGGAGTCCTCGAGTCATCTGAATAGATATGATATAGAAGAGAGAGGTTGACTACGTAGAGATGGAAGACTTTGCGTACCACAAGACGAAAGTTTGAAGAAGGCAATTCTTGAAGACTCACATCGCTCTAAGATGACCATACATCCCGATGGTGATAAGATGTATAGGGTTATGAAGCTAGTTTTCCTTTGGGCTGGAAAGAAGGACGTAGCAGAGTTCGTTGCTAGATGCTTAGCAAGCCATGGCGGAGCAAAATAAGCCCGGAGGTTTGCTCCATCCCTTAGAAATTCCGCTTTGGAAATGGAAAAGCTTACGAGAGGCGGTTGGAACGCAATTATGCTTAAGTACCGCTTATCATCCTCAGACAGACGGCGCAGGACCGACAGAAGTCATATGCTGATAAGAGACGAACCGATCTTAAGTTCAATGTTGGAGACATGGATTTTTATTAAGGTGTCACTGTTAAGAAACGTAGTCCGTTTTGGATCAGTAGGGAAGTTGGCACCGAGGTTCGTAGGACTTTTTCCAATTACGGAGAGGATTGGACAGATGGCATACAGAGTAAAGTTACCAGAGAAGCTCAGCGGAGTTCATGAAGTGTTTCACGTTTCACATTTGCGTAAGTGTTTACACGATATGGCAGAAGTGGTAGAGCCGAGCACGCTCGAAGAAGTGGAAGTAGAGCGCAATGCCACGATCAGACGAGCTCCCACACGCATTCTCGGATCGGAGGTCAAGAAGCTTCGCAACAAAGAGGTCAAGTTGGTCAAAGTGCAATGGGGAGATGATCAAAGAGACGGGACTTGGGAGACGGAAGATAAGATGCGTACGTTGTACCCTTTCCTTTTTGAGGGTATGTTTTAACTTCTCCTTTTTCTACCGCTTTGTTGATACATGTCTTATCTTTTAGTAATCTTTGCGATAACATCTTCGATCTACAGTTAGGAAGAACCCTATGGTTGAAACATGTGTTTGAGACATGTTATGTTCGATGGATGCAAATGGATGTAAATGGTTGCTAGTGGTTGCTCGTGGATGCATAAACACACACCTTAGACACTAGTTTAGCTCAATCACCTTCATGTTGCATATAAATGTGTGTGCATGTTTAAATTTAATGGATGTATAATGGTTGTGTTAACATATGGATGCTGCATTTTGATGAATGATTGTGCACACATGTAGAAATAATATGTATCGATGGGATTCTTTCGGATACATAATGGACACATGGCACTATCATGATTTGCATCAAGGAGGTCAACTGAATCAGTAGACCGCCTGATTTTGAATTAGATAAGGAACATAAACACACATTTCTTGCATATGTTCATACAGCATTAGAAATTTTGTAAGGACAATGGATGCCTGTGTTTGATGATTGAGTAGATGGATGATTGGATGTAAGGATATGCATTCTCCTCAACTTGGAGATTTCGGGGGCGAAATCCTTTAAGGAGGGTAGAATGTAACACCCCGTGTTTTCTGTTAACATAAACTAACAAATTAAAGAATACTTAATTGTAAATGTGAGAATCAAGGGAAACAGGTTACGCCATTGTGTTCGTCTCCGAATTCTGGTTGAGATAGAGTCCGAGTTTGCGTAAATCGGGCACCGTATGAAGAAGATATCGACGAACGAAGTTAAAGCAAAAAACCAGAAGAAAGAAAAAAAATGCACTGGCTCACTTGGGAAGTGCGCCAGTACAAAAATACACTGGCGCACTTCCCAAGTGCGCCCAGGCTGAGCAGAAAGCCTGCACAGCTTTCTGGTGTGATCTGATCCATACTGTGACTCATTGCTGAGTCCTTTCTGACTCCTTGCTGAGTCATTAGGGCTGAGGTGTCACCCTATCCTGATTGAATGGTTTTGATTAACCCTAAGATCATCCGGCGGCTCAAATTAAATTGAAACTCTATATAAACACATGTAGATTCAAACCGTAAAACCTAATAAAAATTAGAACCATGGTCGTCATGCTATCACCTTGCAACCTAGAGTAGCCACCACCATTTAGGAGAAAGAAAAGCTAATCAACTCAATTCAATTCAAGTTTATAACAACAACAACGAATTGTCTACTTCGAATGCGAGCTAAATCAACTTCAGAACTCAGATTTCAGAACTCAAGACCTTCTTTGAGTTGTGAGTTCAATTTCTTTAATAAGATAATTAATAACTTAATTGGGATGAGATATAAATTGGGTTATATGGCTATGTTTGTGAATCATTGGAAAAATGTAATCTTTTGTGAATATATGCTAGTTGTTCATAATGATAGTTTTGTTGTGGATCGCTTTTCATATGCCAAATCATCTATGTTCAACCTGATTCATGTTTGACATCTTTTTATATGCAAGTTTGGGTGTAGATTTTATGCTAGTTTCTATATGAATTATACATAGTTTACATGTGGATCAACAAGTGATTATATGCAAGTTTTAGGTGAAAAGTTATATCACATATATGCAAGTTTACACCCCTATGTTTAGATCTATGACACGTATAGTTTTATGCAAGTTTGTGATTATGGCCTATGCAAGTTTTAAGTGAAAAACTATATTATATACATGCAAGTTCACACCTTTTAGGTTTATGTTTAGATTCATGACTATACAAAGTTTATGCAAGTTATGATATAAATCTTATTTTTAAGTAAGATCTATTTTGGGTGTTATGCAAATTTTGTGATATTTCTTCCCTTTTATGTGTTAGACTAATTGATAGTCTAATATATATGTCACGATAAACGAATGAAACAACGTGGGGACGATGGGGGTAATATTGAATATACACCTACTGAGAATTGGCATAAATGGCCTGAAAAAGGCATATAATAAATTTAAGATATTAATTGGCATAATTAGTATTTATGGACATAATTGAGACAATTATGGACATAAATGAATTTGGAATTTATTAACAAATTTGAATAGGGATAATAATCCAATTTGGGGTTAAATGAAGATATGTAATAATAAACTGCCTAAGACACGAGGTTAGACTCTTTTGTGGTGTAAGACTGCCCGGACCCGCCCGGTAAATCCAGCTGCCACAAATGCCAGTCTAATGTGAGAGGTCAAAGGCATGAATTAAATGCGTAACAGTTGTAAAGACACGAGATTAGACTCATTTGTAGTGTAAGACTGCCCGGACCCGCCCGGCAAATCCAGCTTCCACAAATGCCAGTCTAATGTGGGAAGTCTTTACAAGGTTACAGTGTTAATGAATTAAGAAACACTTAACCATATAAACATGTTGTGGGACATGGGGGGTTAAGTGGGTGCCATGGGTGGCATGTGAAATTAAGGGGGTGCCTTGGGTGGTATGTGAAATACGATTTGGTGTCTCAAAAATTAATTAATGCTGATTAAAGACAAATATGAATGACAAACAGAAGTTTGGTTGAGTGCGTGATTCTCTGAGTAACGATCTGATGTTGATCTCGGTCTTCGGGGTTGGTACATAGGGAGTTATTCTCTTAGCCAATGTGTCTGTGGACTAAGAAGTACCTAATCATAAACTAAGTAAAAGGGTTAAGACCAACTTAACCAATAATTTGATAAGTGGGGAGGGTTAAGACAAGCTTAACCAATAATTTGATAAGTGAGTAGGGTTAAGACAAACTTAACCAATAATTTGATAAGTGAGAAGGGTTAGGACCAGCTTAACCAATAATTTGATAAGTGGGTAGGGTTAAGACAAACTTAACCAATAATTTGATAAGTGGGTAGGGTTAAGACAAATTTAACCAATAATTTGATAAGTGGGTTGGGTTAAGACAAGCTTAACCAATAACGTATGTTGATTTGTTGAGTAAATAACATGGGCGACATGTGGGATATATTTATAAACACTTAACCAAGTTGAAACATGTAAGAAGACATGAATAAGAGGGGTTGAGTGGGAAATTCTAGTGGGGACCAAGCATAGGGGGAAAGCTCGTGTGGGGACCCTTTTCAAACCAGTAACCCATTTAGTATCTTTGTGAGCTAGACCCAAGTCGAGGACGGGACACACGTACTGGATTTGATTGTAAGAGGTCAAAAAGGGTTAGCAGTGGCAACGCAAGTCCAGCGGGGTAATATGCGTGTGTGGGCGCGGGCTGGTTGGTAAGACGTTGTTGCGTCGTGTAGATATAAGCCGTGCATTTTTGTGGTATCGGGTTGCCATTTTGGGGAGTGATACACCCCACTATGGGGCCAGCACGGGTATCTACGAGTTAGGGAGCCAATCGAATGGGGAAGGTAGTGGGTACGGCTAGCGGAGATAGGAGCAGACGACACCTATGTAGACAACTAGGAGTATATCTACCACATTAAGAATAAATATTGTAATTAGAATGGGGAGGGTAGTGGGTACACCAAGTGGAGATAGGAGAAGACGACACCTATGAAGACAGCCAGGAGTATAATTACCATATTATGAATAAATATTGTAATTAGAATGGGAAGGGTAGTGGGTACACCTAGTGGAGATAGGGGCAGACGGCACCTATGAAGGCAGCTAGGGGTACACGAACTGCCATTATCATTATTTCGTTCGGTGGGCTGGATCAATTTTTAGGGTGACTAGAAATGGTGCGGTGTACTTAGCTTTGGTGCAGTATAGTAATTATCCTATAGTGATTAGGGGCGCCTTTAACTTTATCTTTGTTCATCTTATTTCCTTTGTTTACTATGTCTTACCCATTTGTTCACAGTCATCTCCTTATTTTCCAGCTTATGCCTTATCCTAGTTACTTAATGATTATATTGTTAAAGTTATGGCACTCGCCCGACTTTATGTCTGACCCCTTGTTTCCATCTCTTTTCTTCCTTCACCCCCCCACCAGGTGCTCAAGGTGGGACTAGTACTAGTGGAGCTTGATTTGGATAGCTTTGTCTCTTTCTTTGGAAGTTGCTTGGATCGCTGAAGTAAAAGTTCAGCCTATCTTATTTATGGCTATTTTATGTTGGGGTTATGTCTTTCATTTTATGTACTCTGATTTAGTCAAGATGGATATTATGTACTTGACTCTAGTCTTTGGTTTTTTTTGATGATGTAATCAAACTCCAGTGATATTATAATAATGTCTAATCAAGTAAATAACCAAATAGCAGAACGCTTTCATCTCACGTTCTACATACATAGTATAAAATCAAAAACCGCGGGGCGCTTATTGGAGATCGTATTCCAACTATGACAAGGTATGGGACCACCTGCCGCTAGTGTATCTCGAGAGGCGAATACACTGGGTTCAACAAGAACGTCTTGCAACCCGACCCACACATGACCGACCACTCATTTCGCTTGAGTGTATCGAATGGATATCACCAACGGTTGCGCTCAAACCACCGTTTCCCGAAAAGGGACAGCATCGATAAATTAAAGAAGCAAAAGGAATTTCTCTAGGTAGGTGATTATACACCCTGATGGGAGTGACCCACATAGCCATGCTGCCTGCCCGATTTTTGTCATTTCCCGGTTGTGAAGCTTGAGGCTACGTCTATCTTTTAGAACATCTGGCCACCATACACTTTGAATGCCACATCGTCAAACCCATCAAATCACTAGTTGATCTTCCCAAAAATATTACGGGTATAAAAGCTAAGAGAAACGAATTTCTCCGCCACCAGGCGTAATACCTTGAAAAGATCGTCTTATGTGACCGTTAGGAATACTCTGCCAGACATTCGTCCATACAAGTTGTCCTAGGACTGGATAAACAGAAAACACCATTCTGGAACATGACGACCCTTGCATTTCACTCCATCGTCAATAGTCTTCAGCATAGTCAAATTTGCAGCGCTTATGCCTATACGGAGTGGTTTCGGGTAATATATCCAACCGGTCTCTCTGTATTGACAACGAGGGTCAAATCACTTTGATAGTCGGTTATTTAACTATCGAAGTAAAAACAAACATTCATAACTAACATAACACAATCACGAGCACTTTTATTTAACATTCGTTCTTATATTTCTTTGGACAAACGTCGTTACTTATTACTTTAGAATAAGTGGATTTCAAAACAAACTGGTTTTCATTTCCTAGGGAGTAGTTCTATATATAAAAATCACACTTAAGCTTGGTCAACAATGCTAATTTATCATTATAGTTCAAAAACTTGTCATACGCTGTAATATTCTCTTTTATAACTAATCTTGACATAATAGTAATGTTTAAGCCTAGTCAACAACGTTATTTTATCGCTATAGTTCACAGACTTGCAATACGCTACTATATTCCACTTAATAATTAATCTCAACACCTCTTTCCGTTACAAAAATCTTGACATCTCTTTCCATTACAAAAATCTTGACACCTCTAATTCAATAACATTTTAAATGAGGTCCACTAAATAAACAATTATTTAATTAAAAATAATTAACTAATATTTTACTTTATAAAGTGAACTATAAAGTACCAGTTTATAATAGAATTTCTATTACAGTTTAAAGCTTCACTTGAATTATAAAAATCTATTTTTTTATAATCGACTTCGTTGATTCGCCTGACGGCCAATCAACTTCTTACAAAACGATGTGTTTATGGTCGACTGTTGCCACTTTCTAAATCGATATCATTTATTTATTAAATCAAAACAAATGTTAAATTTTCATTCAACACGGTTCAAACAGTGCATATATAAAACAAACAAACAGTACATATAAATATTGAGGAATCCGGTTGGATTCCTCCAACCGGTTTCCGCATCCACAGATGTTAGTCAAACAATTATCACTGATTCCATACTAGGGAATATTATAATCGATGGAATCAGTATCGAACTGGTAATGTGTACATATGCAACGATATATAATATTTCAACCAATTTAACCATAATCTGCCTAAACAACCATCTCACAGCATTCAACCATTATTCAAAATATAATTAAAATATTTTAAATAAAACAGAGTTAGTGAATTTACTCACCTTTGCGCGTTAACCATTAAATAACGATTTGCGTCAGTCCAACATCGCACGTTCAAATCCGCTTACGCATCTTTTTCCCACTTGCGAGCACTACTCCGCATTCGAACCCTTGTTCAACGTCGCGATCGTTAGACACAAACTGCCTTCTACAGTATATGAATACCAGCCTAAAAAAAAACCGTCAACACTGTGACTACTCCTCAGGCATGAGCCTCCAACTCCCCCAAGCGACGGGGTTCCCTTCTCAATGCTTCACCTTCATGCTCGTGTACCTTCATTACAGTTCACAGCATCTTCCTTTTTATTCCTATTTTCCCTTTTGACATTTGCACTATGACCCCACTAGCCTGCTATGAACACACTCCAGTGTCTCACGCCCTCCTGTTGTCTTTTTCTATTTATTCAAAACGTAACTTGTTCATCCAAAGCACACCATTTTCCATCAATACTTTTCACGTTATTTGTATAATATACCTTCTTTTATAAGGCCTCACCCTTTATTATTCACGGCCCACATACCTATCATTTAAAACATGTCCAACTCCTCCCTTCTAGAACTAACTGAAACGTCCCTTACTTCATAATCTCCAAGCTATCCAACTATCTTCTCCATATTGCCACCATCCGCTCTAGTTATTTGTTTCATCCTATAACGCAACTCTCCACAAGCCATTCTCAATTTCATCAACGTTGACCTTCCACTTTAAAACGTATATATGTACACCTATTTTAATAACAACTCTTCATACAAGAACCTTGCATCTCGACAGCACTCATGGATCTGCAATATCCATCTTCCCTCGTCGCAGTCCCATGCATGAACGCTACAGCCCCCTTTTTTTTCTTTTGTATACTTTTATTTCCTTTCCGCTTCCTGTTTTACATTTAAATACTCCAGTATGAACTCCACCGAAAACACCACGTCTCCACTTCCTTTTCACCATGGTTTCCATTCGGTCACCCCTCCGCTTCATCACAATTTCCGCATGTCCCCCATAGCAGCACCACTGCTTCTCCAAACCCAGCCAGTTCGAACGCCCTCTCGCCCTTAACTCCCCACTGACCGTCCTAGATCGAAGTATACATTAGGCCGAGCTGGTATATGTAAACTTTGGATTTTTAGAGAGTGGAATTTGTTTGGATTTTAAATTTTCCATGAAAGCTACGGACTGCCTTGTTGAGAGCAGAAAGGAAGCTGAAGTGTGCGTTATATATGAGTGAAGCACCTTGGCCATCACGTATTAGGGTATCGAGTTAGCTGCTACCATACTACGAGTTTTCTTTTCCTAGGCTTTAATAGATTTGAAAACATAGCTGTGATGTTGTGTATCACTACTTGTATAATATGGTAGGACTGGTTATTTCCTATTAGGCATGTGCTGGGTGCAGTTTGCTGTGTGATTTGAAGGTTCATGGAACGGTTTACTTTGGCAAGAAGGTTCGATAGGGGATGACTACAATACTAGAGCAGGGGATAGCGTTTAGGGTCTGCACCATATAATTTCCTCTTGGACATGAAGTATTGGGTATGCGTGATTTTCCAAGGTGACAGCAACCCTTTTAGGTAGCTGGCTGGAGATAATATATTTTGAGTTTTCTTTTCATTGATGGGTAGGTATTTTCATTTCAAAGATTGTATGACATTGGTAGGCTAGCAGATTTTAAATGGGACGGTGACAATACATGGTAGAGGTAGACCATAGGCTAGGAGTGGTTTTCTTTGTCTGTGCCTTACTTAAGCTTGAAGCATGTCCGCGATTTGATTTTGACACATACTCATTATTTTGATTAAGACATAGAAGGACAAACAGAGTATGGGTCTTCATGTGGCTACATGTATTAGCTTAGTCCCTATTCCATAGGTAGGTTGAATTTCCAAGAATAAAAAGGGAACAGAGGTAAGCTGTGCGGAATGGTCTGAACATG
Organism: Allium sativum; assembly: GCA_030737875.1. Taxonomy (NCBI): domain Eukaryota; kingdom Viridiplantae; phylum Streptophyta; class Magnoliopsida; order Asparagales; family Amaryllidaceae; genus Allium; species Allium sativum. The sequence continues at coordinate 515,234,944 of CM060919.1, read as the reverse complement.
TATGTTTCCTTTTGGCGTTATACAGGGTAGATGAAAGAAATGCTTAGCACCCAAGATACAATACATATATAGATATTTTCTTTTCATTTTTATTAGTTTTAGAATTCGGAATAGTTGCGTTTTGATTTCTTGGCTATTGGATTTTAAAATGGAAAGGGAAAAGGAAGATAAACCCCGTCGTACCCAATTTATTCACGTATGGTCTGTTACGGACAGAAATGAGAACACCACCGTAACGGGCGATGTGTCCCGACTTCAGAAATATACTAATATCGGTAGGTTAACTCATATTTTGAAATCCCAAAATATCGATAGAGGGTGCAAAATACTCCAAATAAAAAGTTGCATATTTAATTAATTAAAAATTACAGTAAAATTCTAAAAATGAAATTATCACTATGTCTCAAATGAACCTTGTCTAATTTCGAAACCAATATCTAGTTATATCAAATAAACCATTACGGTCGATATACGATTTTATAGCGACTATTTGGAAATTTGATTTGGACATAACTCACAATCTGTAACACGAAATCTTGGTTTTTCACTTCTGTTAGAGGAATATAGTTCAACAGATTCCAACGTTTCTTGTTTCGAAGAAATCTGGTTTATAACGAGTCATGTATACTTAGTTGAAGTTCAGAACATAAAATTTCGAACTGCCACTATATTACGGGCTCGATTATATTTAATATATATTTTATACGTTCAACTTCGTTTAATTATTATATAAATATACCCACTTATATTACGAATGCAATTTTTAAACTGATTTAAATATTCAAATAAAACCGATAAAAATGCTGGATGTTACATAACTAGTGTCCCAACTAGTAATCTATATAAAATGATGATCGTGATCCCAACCCCCATAATTGTGGTAGCCTTCAGGTGTACATCTATTGTGAGGATTCCACCTCAATCATCCTAATTGCCATGAACATGTTAGATGTACCCTTACTACCATATCGATCGGCTCCCTACTTGTATTCGTGTTCCATGTGTCTGTGTCAATCGGCCCTCTCTTACGCGTAGATACCCTATGCTGGTCCCACCATAAGGTGTATCAATTCTTATGATAGTAACCCGACACGATTCAAGATGCATAGTGTATAACTATTGGTACCCAGTTCCTGCTTTTTCCCACTTCGTAGTACATGCATGCCTGTAAACTGTCGGAACCTACACTAATTTACCCCCTGCCACTGCTTTGACCGCTTATAATCAGCCCAGTAATCGTGGCCCACCCTTCCTAGTTTAGGGTACCGTGATACATCCATGTCGGTTACTGCTGAAATGGATCCCCATTACTAGGGTTTCCTATTGGTTAAGTTTATGGGCCTATATTTACAAATATTACCCACCAACCCGATATGTACTTAACCCTCCCATCGATTCAAGCATTTTTAATAAACGGTTAAGTTTTGTGGGCCTATATGTACTAATATTACCCACCTACACGAGATGTAGTTAACCCTCCCATCGATTCAAGCGTGTTTATTTAATAGTTAAGTTTTGTGGGCCTATATTTACTAATATTACCCACCAACCCCATATGTACTTAACCCTTCCACTGATTCAAGCATGTTTATTTAATGGTTAAGTTTTGTGGGCCTATATTTACTAATATTACCCAGCAACCTGATATGTACTTAACCCTCCCTCACATTATGCCATATTAGTTAAGTGGTGTCCGCTCTTGTTAACTTAACCCACTCATTCATCATGTCATGTTGGTTAAGCATTTCTTATTAACTTGACCCCCCTTACTTATCATGTTGGATCAGTTAAGTGTTTCCTATTAACTTAACCCTGTTCGTTCATCAAGTTATATTGGTCAATTGTTTCTTGTTAACTTAACCCACGTATTCATCTTGTTGTACTGCTTAAGTGTCATCAATCAATTCAAGTTAACTTAACCCACCTACGTGTCATGTTACTTTGGTTAAGTGTTGCCTTCTTGTGTTAACTTAACCCTACTACAAATCAAGTTATATTAGTTAAGTGTTGCCCTCTTATTTTAACTTAATCTTTCCATAAATCAAGTTATATTGGTTAAGTGTTTCTAAATTTACTTAACCTCACCCACTTGTCTAATTAACATGTTATAAAGGTTGAGTGTTCTAAATTTACTTTACCTTACCCACTTGTCTAATTAACATGTTATAACGTATAAGTGTTCCAAATTTACTTAACCTCACCCACTTGTCTAACTAACATGTAATAACAGTTAAGTGTTCTAAATTTACTTAACCTCACCCACTTGTCTAATTAACATGTTATAACGGTTAAGTGTTCTAAATTTACTTAACTACACCCATCAGTTTAGTTAACATGTTGAATTGGTTAAGTGTTTCCTTAATTGACTAAACCCTACCAATCTTTACTTAGCTTTATTAAAGCACTAACCACTCACATTAGACAGGTATTATTGTGGTCACTGGACGTGCCGGTCGGTTCCGGGAAGTTTTACACCACAACTCAGTCTAACCTCGGGTCCTTTTTGGGCTCAATGCACTAACCACCCACATTAGACAGGTATTGTTGTGGTCACTGGATGTGCCGGTCGGTTCCAGGCAGTTTTACACCACAGCTCAGTCTAACCTCGGGTTAGGCATATTCGTCTTTTCTATATTTACATATTTCTTATTTATTGCAAATTCCATATGTAAATTATTCCCAATTTAATTATGCCATAATTATCCTTTTAATTATGCTCACAATTAATGGTATACTAAATATACCATTTCATGAACAAATCTATGCCATGTAATTTTTCATGTTTATCCTACAAATTTACATGTAAATTATAAATCAATTATTGTCATGGCCCACTTTCCTTCTAAATCACGTTCAAAATTTTAGGTATATATATTATACCATTTTCATGACACTTATCATACTTATGTGTCAAACATGCCAATTATATGTAATTTCATGTTTTCCCCAACGTTACCCCCATTGTACGTTCGCAAAATTACATAGAATGTTAGGCTCGATATTAAAGCCTAACTTATAAAACCAAAAGGGGAAAAGAGGAACTTTGCAACATTCCAACATCATAAAAAAGTATGGATCTAACTACACATATGTCACATGGATTTGGCATAGAACAATATACTTTTAACTATGAACTTGCAAATTTGATCTATGCAACATGAACCACAAACATATGAATTTACATAAAACTATACAAGTTAAACTTGGCATGTAGTGGATCTATCATAAAAGCATATGGATATAACATATAAAGTTGTAGATATAAACATATAAGGTCGTAGATCTAAATATGTATGCATAATGGCTCTAAACAATTAGGCATAAACGACATGACTTAGCCTAAAACTTGTATGTATCATAATATCACCAAACTTACATATGATAATTTCATTCCCAAATTCCTATACAACATCATAGGTTTACTCACCAATTTCCACATAACATGATAGGTTCGATGGACCACAATAGTTCATAGGCATATATGATAGAATAGACATGAATAAACATGAATCAGCATCACATACAACTTGATACAATTCTATTTTACAATTCATTACAAATCATGTCTTTAATTTATTCACATCTGAAAGATAACTACACTTACAATCAAAAGGAAAAACTTGATTTCAGGGATCTGTATTCTGAAAATGAATTGCTCGTCTTTGATGTAGATCGTTGAATTCTCTTAGTTGAATTAGATTAGTTTTGATTTGATTTTGATGTAGCTTCTATCTTGCATTTGAGTTGAAAGAGATGACGGCAATTCTAGGTTCACCATTGACGGCATGACGGCTCTAGGAATATTTTTGTTGGCTCAGGGTTTAGATTTAGGTTGCTTATATAGAAGTTTGATTTAATAGGAACCGTCAGATTAACCTAGAGCAAATCAAAGCCATTCAGACAAGATAGAATAGCCACATCAACCCTAATGACTCAGCAAGGAGTCCATCAGAACCAATCAGATGCCACATCTGCCTTAGAGCGAATCGGCCCATGGGTTGACAGCCAAGCACCCTGAATCAACCCCTAGTCGACCCAGCGGGGCTCTGGTCAACCTAAAAAATGGGCCGATTCGGTTGTTCCCGCTCCCGATTCGCTGTTTTGAACTTTTTTGCATATTTATTTATTTAATTTATATATATATATATATTTCTCATATGCATACAAACTTCAAGGCTTAATAACTTCTTCATAAGGTATCTGTTTTATGCAAACCAGATGTCTATCTTGACCAAAATTTTGAGACGAACGTAATAGCGCAACCCATTTCACTTAATTCTTCTTCTAAAAATTAAGTGTTCTTGAATTTGTTAATTTTAATATTCTCAGAAAATTCGGGGTGTTACATTCTCCCCTCCTTAAAGGATTTCATCCCCGAAATCTTCAAGTTAAGAAGAATGCATCCTAACATCCAATCATCCATCTACTCATCCATCATCCACAAGCATCCATTGTCCTTAAAAGACTTCTAATGCCATATGAACATATGCAGAGTGTGTGTATATGTCTCTTATCTAGTGCAAAATGAGGCGGTCTACTGATCCAGTTGACCTCCTTAATGCGAATAATGAGAGTGTCATGTGTCCAATATGGATGCAAATATCCCTAATTATGTAAACAATATATCTATGCATATTCACTCATCCATATGCCACATCCATATGATAACACATCAAGTTTCAATCCATATACAAATACATTCATATGCATATGCAATATGAAAGTGACAGAGCTGATCTAGTGCCAAATGTGTGTATATGCATCCACGAGCAACCACTAGCAAACACTTGCAACCACTTGAAACCATCAATCATAACATGTCTCAAACACATGTTTTCATCCATTGGCTTCTACCTAAGGATCGAGGATAGGACCGAGAGGTTATACTTAAAAGATAAAGACTAGCATGCAAATATATATTACAGAAAAAGGAGGAATCAAGGATATACCCTCAAAAAGGGTATGATGCGCATACCTAGTCTTCAGTCTTCTAAGTCACATCTTCTTTGAGCTTCAGTCCACTGTACCTTAACAAATTTAACTTCACGATTGTGAAGCTTCTTGACCTCCATTTCCAAAACCTACTAGTAACGATAGGACCTCGATCATTTACTACGCTAGAGGGTATCCAATGTTGTCGAACTATCTTTCCAAGATAAATAGAAGTTAACCATAATACCAACTGTATATACTAAGATGATTAGAGGTCTCTCCTCTACTTAGCTTATCCATCATGTCACAAATCTGAGGGTCTAAAGCTAAAGGTTGCTATGTACTTTTTACCTCTCTTAAGGTTAGTTTTTTTCTTCGACTTAGGGCGCCTGCCACAACTATTTATCTCTCACGCAAACCATCCTAGTCAAACTCGACATCCCTCAAGTACAAGCCCCAAAGGCCTAAACCAATATCAGAAAAGCACCCAAGGAATACCTCCTCCGAATTTGGACGATCTATGTGAGGTGATACTAGTAAAACAACAAAACAATTGAGCACTTAACCGACTCTGGCTATCCTCACCAAACTTGCTCCAAAACTATCGTTGATTGCATAACTGGCTTTGTATTGTCAACTAGATATACGTGGAAGTCTATCTCGAGTTTTTAGGGTGGAAAACTCCTAAACTTAATCAGAAAACATCTGCATACTCATGGACTACTCTAAAGGATCGAAAATCATCGATAAATACATTAAGTGATTCAAGGTAGCTAAGACAAACTGATCCCTTAGGATCGCACGAAATTTCGAGGGTATTCCCGAGGCAAATCGAAAGTCTAACTACCCTCCTTTCACAATTACTAGCTAACTAATCCATGCCTAGAATCAACTCATAGCCCATGAAACCAAAAACATAAGTTTCTCAAATCCTTACAAACCAAAGATAAATGAGCCGAACCACAAATTGGACTTGAGACAATATTGGGATCCTCTACTATACAAGCTATAGGGTGCAGAGACTCAACTATGGAAGCAGATATAAACGAATGCAAAGCGCAAAAATCAAAAAGAGTACTAGTAGGATGATCAAGAAGAAAAACTAAACTTTTCAACAGAAATCTTACTACCTCTCTCTCAGGTATGCTGCTGGTGAGAGCATGCACTTGCCTTTCGAAAAATCCTGTCTTTTGTTCTTGCCCTTGCCCTTAATTATACGACCTGTTATACCAAAATAAAGATACTTCCTCTTGTTTTAGGTTTTACTATTCATTTCTCCCCTCCTTTGTGAACCAAGTCCGTATCCGTTCTTCACCCTTGTGTTGTGCTCCTTAGCCAAACTCCCACATTCTCATCTTTGCCATCCTTGTGTAACTTATTGACAGGTCTCTCGAAAGCTGCCTCCATCGCACGGAGAATCCTACAAATCTCGAAAGAAAATTAGCCACAGGTGAAACTACTATGGCTATAGATGGAAGTTAGGCACTTAACCATGCCGCGATGAGGTTACCTCCCATAAAGGCAAGAGCCCCAGAGACTCAGTTAAGAAGGAAACAAGGATTCAAACAGAGGATCAAAAGATAGTGCATATGGCTTTGGGGAATACGCCTTTAAACAAAACTTTTCTTTCGAAAATGCTTCTTTTAAAACTGTTTTGAAAATAATTTTTCAAATCTTTTATCTGATCCGGTAACCTTCAGCTCTGATTCCAAGTGAAACACCCCACCTCCGTTAAGGTCACTCACAGAGGGAATGCCTTAACTTCGGTGAAGCATTATAGGTAAAAGATGTAGATAAATTGCAAGACAGACAAATAAAGCAGCGGAAAATAAAGTCATTTTATAAACAACTTAATTCAGTCAAACTTTTACAAAAATTTCCTCAATTATACTTAAATGTAATAGATAGAACTTCTGTCTTGATTGAAAAACTTCCAAGAATAAAAGAAGCATAAAAACAATGATATTCCCCGATAAAGCATGAACCGGCCATAGCAATGGAAGAGAGAGAGTCCAAAGCGATACACCAACTAATCTTCAAGCTTGGAAAGAGAAGAGGTCCAAGTTAGGCTGAGCTATTCCCTCCTTAACTACATTGGGGGGAGGGGGGTGGAAGAAAAGAGGCAAAAAAAAAAACTAGGTCAGACATAAGTCTGGTAAGTCCAGTGATCTTTGTAACACCCCACCTCCGTTAAGGTCACTCACAAAGGGAATGCCTCAACTTTGATGGAGCGTTTTAGTAGACAAAACAGAAATTTACAAGACAGATAAAGTAGTACTTGAAAATTTTATAACTTTATTACAACAGAAAATAGAAATAAGTTTGTTACATCTTTTCAAATCACAATATCAGAATTCAAGTACAAAATATCGGTCTTGTACCAAAGCCTTCAGAATGCAAAGTTTTTAAAGTCATAATCCCCAACATAAACTGCCATGGAAAAATAGAGCCAAAGCTAAGCAATACTTCAAACACTTCAAGCAGAGAGAATATGAATCAAGCTCCTATGTTTCCACCCTAAAAACCTGGTTGGGGGGGGGGGGGGGGCGGAAAGAAAAGAGGCGAAACAAACTAGGTCAGACATAAGTCTGGTGAGTCAGTGACTTTCAGCATACAAACAGATAATAGTATCATGACATGTTAATAAAACTGGATGAGAGATAACTGCAACAGGAATAACAAGTTAACAGAAGAAACAGAATGATATAAGCTAAGCTTTTCACTTCTCTGCACTAATACTAGTATAACAAGATTAGGTGTTACCCTAATGTCTAAACTGAAACAGCAACAGAAACAGAATAATCTCTACGGAAACAGAATGCTAGTAATGTGCCTTTACTACCCTAATAGACAGAAGGTACATAAGCAGAATACTAATAATGGGCCTTTACCACCCAACTAATGGGCCTTTACCACCGCAATAGACATAAGGTACGGAAACAGAATCAGAAACGGAATCAGAGACAGAAACAGAACAATCCCTACGGAAACAGAATGTCATAATTAGCGGTACACTAGTAATTGGCCTTTAACACCCCAACAGACGGTACCACGCAGAAACAGACAGGTGTTACCACCCAACAGAAACAGATGGTACCAACAGAAACAGACAGAACTAAGTGTACCCTAAGTCCTACCCCCAAGCGATCGGCTCCCTAATACATAAATACCCTGTGTCGGCCCCCACAGTAGGGTGTATCACTCCCTAAAGTGGCAACCTATTGGCACAGACCTATTTACAGATGTCACGGTGTCTTACATCCTCAGAGTAGACCGGATCTATGCGCGCACATAACCCGGTTGGAACGCGCCATCAACACCCCTCGCCATTATCAGAATGAACCGCTTATAATTAGTTCAGTAAGCGTGCCTGGACCCCTACATAGCATGGGGTCAATGTTTTGATACCAGAAAAGGTTACTGACTAATATGGTTCCCAAACAACAGATGACACAAGTATTCCCCCTCCTATCCTTGTGTCCCCAGACTAACAGATTTCAGATTAACTTGTTTACGGATTTCAGACAGAGTTCAGGTTACTAGTTCACAGATCAGACAATCAAGTTAACAAGTTTTCAGACTAACGGATCAGATATACAGATTAACAAGTTCTCAGACTAACGGATCAGATATACAGATTAACAGACTTACATATTGTTTTACCTAACTTTGTATTGGGGCTACAGATTTATGAAACGGGTTTATTAGATTCATCAGACCAATTGTTTTAACCCTATCCACCCAACACGTTTTAGGTATCATATTTATCTTAGATTTGCATTAATTAATTAATAATGCACAGACCTCTCACACTAGGTCGGTAGCTTGTGGCCGCTGGACATGCCGGGCGGTTCCGGGCAGACTTCTGCCACAAGCCAGACCTAACCTTGTGCCTAAGCATATTTTAGTTATGCTTACGACCTCTCATATTTGACTGACAATTTGCGGTCGCTGGTTAAGCCGGTTGGTTCTGGGCAGGCTTCTTCCGCAAATGGAGTCTAACCTCGTGTCATAGCCACTTTACAGAAAATTATATCTATTTAGCAGATTTAACTTCTTTACAAGTTACGGCAGATTATCCAAAGTTCTATTAACATGTTTTGCTCAATTTTTAGATAGAGCCTCCAATTTATAATTATTCAGCCTTCAACAGATTAAGAAATTCAACAGATTTAGCAGATAACAATTTAGCAGTTTAGGCAATTCAGCAGATTTAGCAGATTAGGCAATTCAACAGATTAAGTAGATAATAGATTTAGCAGATTATAAAATTCAATAGAATTAGCAGATAACAGATTATCAGATTAGGCAATTCAACAGATTTAACAGATTAAATATTTCTTAAAGTTCAATTTACATATCTTGCCTAAATTTACATGCATAAACCATGGTCATAATTCATAATACGACATATGCCCCAAATTTTAATTAAACTTTGCACAGTACAGAATACTCTCTTAAAAGTCCCAAACAATATGAATTATGCCAAATTGTAGCCTATGATGCCAAATATCCTAAAACCCATAATTAGGCGCATTCACATTAATAGTTAACCTATTTTAATATAGATCTTTACGCCTAAGTCACATATATCTTTTATTTCTCTTTTCAAGTCATAGGTAGTGATATAGAATATGCCCCAAAATCTAGATCTTAAATTTTAATCATGTATTAAGTCCTCATAATCAGATCTTGCATTATAATATGCATTATATTCCAAATCCCAAGTCATTTGCTATCATATAATAATTATTCTTCCAAATCACAGTCTTTTATACATAGTATGCACTGATTCTAGATATTAATTTACAACCTATGTTCTTTTCTCAAATTAGTCACAAATCAGTCATGTCCAATTATGCAATATTCACTATTTGTCCCAAAATTAGCGTTCATGCGTTAATCTCTTATGAGATTTGGCATAGGCTCATGGTAGCCTGGCTATAGAACAGAAAGAAAAAGGAGATACAGAGTAGTCACAGAAAAACAGATCTGACAGATAAGAATATGCATAACCTCAGATTCAGATTTATAACCATGCCAAGATCATAATAAAAGTTTATATCTAAAAATAATTGTACTCACAAAATGGGAACGATTCTTGTATTCTGGAATCTGTGTTCGGACACTAAATAGCGCTCCTTTGGCGTAGACTATCGATTAGATTTGATTATCTTATAATTCTATTCAGATTGGAAGAAGATCCTAGTTTTAATTCCAATAGAGTAGCGACGCCATTTTTATTTTAATTAGAATAGGTGCAGAGTATAGGCAGAATGAAATTGTGTGGAGAGAAAGCTGGGTTTAGGGGTGTTTAAATAGGTTAGAGCTCAAGAATCCGGTCAGAAAGGCGTCTAAATACAGAAAAATGCATCTGTCCACGGATCTGGGAATAGGGGGGAGGTCGACCCTAGGGTCGACCCTAGTGTCGAGCTGTTTAACGAGGTCGACCCTAGTGTTGACCTGTGTCCTGGGCGGGAATTTTCCCGCCCAGCCCGGGTGTCTGTTTTGAATTTCGAAATTTGAAATTTGATTTTCGGGCTGGTTTTTACTGAAACTTCTGAAGTCCATATCTTCTTCATATGGAGTCCGATTTACGTAAATTTGGACTCTATTCCAAGAAGAATTTCAAGACGAACGCAATGGCATAACCCGTTTTCCTTAATTCTCACATTTAAAATTAATTATACTTCATTTTGTTACTCTTCTGCTTACAGAAAATTCGGGGTGTTACATTCTCCCCTCCTTAAAGGATTTCGTGCCCGAAATCTTCAAGTTAGGAAGAATGTGTCCTACCATCCAATCACCTATCTACTCAACCATCGTCCACAAGCATCCATTGTCCTTAGAAAACTTCTAATGTTGTATGAACATATGCAAAAATGTGTGTATATATTCCTTATCTAATGCAAAGATTAGGTGGTCCACTAATTCAGTTGACCTCCTTAATGCGAATTATGTCAGTGCCATGAGTCCAACATGTATGCAATTTTCCTATTTGGTACATATCATTTCTATATGAGTGCACAACCGTTCATTCATATGCAATATCCATGTGCTGAGTCAACCATCTTTCATCCGCAAAATTGAAAAATGCACACACATCCATATGCAGTGTGAGAGTGTTTTTGAGCCGATCTAGTGCCTAGTGTGTGTATATGCATCCACGAGCAACCACTAGAAACCACTTGCATCCACTTGCAACCATCAAACATAACATGTCTCAAACACATGTTTACACCCATTAGTTTCTACCTAAAGGTCGAAGACTAGATCGATATGATACAACTGAGTGACAGAAGCAGGTATAATTAAAACAAAAGCTCTGTTCCCATTAGACATCGGTTTAAGAGAATAACCCCCTAGGTATCAACTCCGAAGACCGAAATCAACAACAGATTGATACTCAGAGAATCACTCCCATTAAACAAATGCCCAACTGGAAATCTACTTAACGCTTTGAGTAAAAACCCCTATCCTTTTCAGAAATATTCAGATACTTATAGACTACTGGTACAGATCAGATTACCAAATGATTCTTAGGAAACTAAGCATGATACAAACCCAGAATGTATGCGTCATAGTCAACTTAACGCTCAACACAGATACCCTCAAACCCCAACTTATCACAAACAGATGAGTCATAACCCTTATGGGTTTGAGTCTACAGCGGGATCAGAAACAAGACTAGTATTAAAGTGTAGAGTTTCAAATACAGAATCAAAATGCCAGAATCAGAAAGAGTTTTAACTCCATAATAAGATAAGGAAATTAAACCTTATACATAAATTTTCTTATTTCTTTCCTATCCACTAGACTCACGAGCGTTCACCTACCCTCTAGAAGTGGGTCCTGCCCTCTGCCCTTGTCCTCGTTTCTTTGGGCAGTCCCTAGTGAAGTGCCCCATCTCACCACAGTTGAAGCAAGTGCCCTTCCTCTTTCTGCAATCCTTGTTCAGATGGGTCGAGCTACCACAAGTAAAGCACTTCTTCTCCTTCTTGTCTTCAGATTTCTCATCCTTCTTTTATGTTACCTTTTTAGGCCCCACCTTCTTGTTCTGTGGTCCTTCAAGCTTTTCTTCTTTCTTCTAAATTTTGGTTTCCTCTTCATGCATCAATGCCACGTCAACTAATTTCTCGAAGGTAGCCCCCATAGGAATGTGGGACATTGCCAACCCATGTAGCAACTCGTTCAAGCCTTTAGCAAACCTTAGTGCCTTCTTATGCGGTGTATTTACCAAATCTAAGCCGAATCTCGCCAACTGATTAAACTTGTTGACATACTCTCTCACCGATAAATTCCCCTTCTTCAACGCCAAGAACCTCTCTATGTACATACTCTCTTCCGCTCTGAGAGAAATTTCGTCTCGAACCTATGCCTGAAATGCACCCATCTCTCTACCGGACGCTCTCCATTTGTGACCTTCCACCAAAAAGAAGCTTTGTCCTTAAGCAACCATACCGCCAATTGTATCTTCTGCCTATCGTCCAACTCGAAGATAACGAACAAATCCTCAGTTTCTTTGAGCCAGTTCCTTGCCTCCACGAAGGTTTCAGTTCCATTAAAGTTCTTCCCACCCATGGCTCGAAAGTCTCTACATATCTTCGGGAATGTATTCACGCACAGAGGAGGAGAAGGAACCACTGCAGCTGGGGGAGGAGGGACGTTTGTTGGGGCCGCATCATTAGCCCTAGCTTCTAGGTACCTCCTGAACCAGCCAGGTATCGGTACGCCCTCCGGAAGGTTAAGATACCCAGACATGCTGAAACGAAAGAAAAGGAAAGATTCAAAACAAAGGATAGGAAGATAGGCTATGGCTTTGGGGATTATATTTTTCAAAATAAACTCTACTTTTGAAAATACTTCCTTTTTAAATCTTTTTGAAAATAGTTTTCAAAACTTTTTATCAAATCTGGTAACCTTCAGCTCTGATACCAAGTGTAACACCCCACCTCCGTTAAGGTCACTCACAAAGGGAATGCCTTTACTTTGATGGAGCGTTTTAGTAGACAGAACAGAAATTTACAAGATAGATAAAGCAGTATTTAAAAATTTTATAACTTTATTACAATAGAAAACAGAAATAAGTTTGGTAACATCTTTTCAAATCACAATATTAGAATTCAAGTACAAAATATCAGTCTTGTACAAATGCCTTCAGAATGCATAGTTTTTAAAGTCATAATCTCCAACATAAACTGCCATGGAAAGATAGAGCCAAAGCCAAGCAATATTTCAAACACTTCAAGCAGAGAGAATCTGAATCAAGCTCCTATGTTTCCACCCTCAAAACCTTGGGGGGAACGAAAAGAAAAGAGGCGAAACAAACTAGGTCAGACATAAGTCTGGTGAGTCCATTAACTTTCAACACATAAACAGATAATAGTATCATGACATGTTAATAAAACTGGATGAGAGATAACTGCAACAGGAATAACAGGTTAACAGAAGAAACAGAATGATATAAGCTCAGCTAAGCTTTTCACTTCTCTGCACTAATACCAGTACAACAGGATTATGTGTTACCCTAATGTCTAAACTGAAACAACAACGGAAATAGAATAATCTCTACGGAAATAGAATGCTAGTAATGGGCCTTTACCACCAGAACAGACAGAAGGTACAGAAGGAGAATCCTAATAATGTTCCTTTACCACCCAACTAATGGGCCTTTACCACCCCCAACAGACAGAAGGTACGGAAACAGAATCAGAAACGGAAACAGAACAATCCCTACGGAAACAGAATGTCATAATTAGCGGTACACTAGTAATGGGCCTTTAACACCCCAACAGACGGTACCACGCAGAAGCAGACAGGTGTTACCACCCAACAGAAACAGATGGTACCAACAGAAACAGACAGAACTAAGTGTACCCTAAGTCCTACCGCAAGCGATCGGCTCTCTAATACATAAATACCTTGTGTCGGCCCCACAGTAGGGTGTATCACTCCCTAAAGTGGCAAACTATTGGCACAGACCTATTTACAGATGTCACGGTGTCTTACATCCTCAGAGCAGACCGGATCTTTGCGCGCACATAACCTGGTTGGAACGCGCCATCAACACCCCTCGCCATTATCAGGATGAACCGCTTATAATTAGTTCAGTAAGCGTGCCTGGACCCCTACATAGCGTGGGGTCAAAGTTTTGATACCAGAAATGGTTACTGACTAATATGGGTCCCAAACAACAGATGACACAAGTATTCCACCTCCTAACCTTGTGTCCCCAGATTAACAGATTTCAGATTAACTTGTTTACGGATTTTAGACAGAGTTCAGGTTACTAGTTCACAGATCAGACAATCAAGTTAACAAATTTTCAGACTAATGGATCAGATATACAGATTAACAATTTCTCAGACTAACGGATCAGATATACAGATTAGCAGACTTACAGATTATTTTACCTAACTTTGTATTGGGCCTACAGATTTATGAAACGGGTTTATTAGATTCATCAGACCAATTGTTTTAACCCTATCCACCCAACACGTTTAAGGTATCATATTTATCTTAGATTTGCATTAATTAATTAATAATGCACAGACCTCTCACATTAGGTCGGTAGCTTGTGGCCGCTGGATATGCCGGGCGATTCCGGGTAGACTTCTGCCACAAGCCAGATCTAACCTCGTGTCTAAGCATATTTTAGTTATGCCTATGACCTCTCACATTCGACTGACAATTTGCGGTCGCTGGTTAAGCCGGTTGGTTCCGGGCAGGCTTCTACCGCAAATGGAGTCTAACCTCGTGTCATAGCCACTTTACAGAAAATTATGTCTATTTAGCATATTTAACTTCTTTACAAGTTACGACAGATTATCCAAAGTTCTATTAACATGTTTTGCTCAATTTTTAGATCGAGCCTCCAATTTATAATTATTCAGCTTTCAACAGATTAAGAAATTCAACAGATTTAGCAGATAACAATTTTAGCAGTTTAGGCAATTCAGCAGATTTAGCAGATTAGGAAATTCAACAGATTAAGCAGATAATAGATTTAGCAGATTATAAAATTCAACAGACTTAGCAGATAACAGATTATCAGTTTAGGCAATTCAGCAGATTTAACAGATTAAATATTTCTTGAAGTTCTATTTACATATCTTGCCTAAATTTACATGCCTAAACCATGGTCATAATTCATAATACGACATATGCCCCAAATTTTAATTAAACTTTGCACAGTACAGAATACTCTCTTAAAAGTCCCAAACAATATGAATTATGCCAAATTATAGCCTATGATGCCAAATATCCTAAAATCCATATTTAGGCGCATTCACATTAATAGTTAACCTATTTTAATATAGATCTTTACACCTAAGTCACATATATCTTTTATTTCATTTTTCAAGTCATAGGCCGTGATATAGAATATGCCCCAAAATCTAGATCTTAAATTTTAATCATGTATTAAGTCCTCAAAATCAGATATTGCATTATAATATGCATTATATTCCAAATCCCAAGTCATATGCTATCATATAATAATTCTTCTTCCAAATCACAGTCTTTTATACATAGTATGCACTGATTCTAGATCGTAATTTACAACCTATGTTATTTTCTCAAATAAGTCACAGATCAGTCATGTCCATTTATGCAATATTCGTTATTTGTCCCAAAATTAGCGTTCATGCATTAATCACTTTTGAGATTTGGCACAGGATCGGGGTAGCCTGGCTATAGAACAGAAAGAAAAAGGAGATTCAGAATAGTCACAGAAAAACAGATCTGACAGATAAGAATATGCATAACGTTAGATTCGGATTTATAACCATGCCAAGATCATAATAAAAGTTTATGTCTGAAAATTACTGTACTCACAAAAAGGGAACAATTCTTGTATTCTGGAATATGAGTTCTGACATTGAATAGCTCTCCTTTGGCGTAGACAATCGATTAGATTAGATTCTCTTATAATTCTATTCAGATTGGAAGAAGATCCTAGTTTTGATTCCAGTAGAGTAGCGACACCATTTTTATTTCTAATTAGAATAGAGGCAGAATATAGGTAGAATGAAATTGTGTGGAGAGAAATCTGGGTTTGGGGGTGTTTAAATAGGTTAGAGCTCATGAATCCGGTCAGAAAGGCATCTAAATACAGAAAAATGCATCTGTCCACGGATCTGGGAATAGGGGGGAGGTCGACCCTAGGGCCGACCCTAGTGTCGACCTGTTTAGCCAGGTCGACCCCCAGGTTGACCCTAGTGTCGACCTAGGCCCTGTGTGGGAATTTTCACGCCCAGCCCGGGTGTCTGTTTTGAATTTCAAAATTTGAAATTTGATTTTCGGGCTGATTTTTACTGAAACTTCTGAAGGCCATATCTTCTTCATACGGAGTCCGATTTACGAAAACTTGGACTCTATTACAAGTAGAATTTCGAGATGAACGGAATGGCGTAACCCGTTTTCCTTAATTTTCACATTTAAAATTAATTATACTTCAATTTTTTACTCTTCTGCTTACAGAAAATTCGGTGTGTTACAATCTTTCAGCATGCAAACAAGATAAAGGATCATGACATGAATAAACCGAAAATAGGACAATACCATAAAAACAAGGTAACTAAAGACAAGATAAGTGCAAGGTGAACTGAATGCGCTTCTACTTTTTCTCTGCTTCGTTACTACTCTGTTAATCTGATTTCTATGTTTATCTCTGCACCACCTAACTAGTGTCCCAACTAGTAATCTGTATAAAATGATAATCGTGATCCCAACCCCCGTAATTGTGGTAGCCTTCAGGTGTACATCTATCGTGAGGATTCCACCTCAACCAGCCCTAATTTCCATGAACATGTTAGATGTACCCTTACACCCTATCGATTGGCTCCCTACTTGTATTCTTGTTTCATGTGTTTGTGTTAATCATCCCTCTCTTGTGTGTAGATACCCTGTGCTGGTACCACCATAAGGTGTATCAATCCTTATGATAGTGACCCGACACGATTCAAGATGCACAGTGTATAACTTCTGGTACCCAGTGCCTGCTTTTTCCCACTTCGGAGTACGTGCATGCCCGTAAACCATCGGAACCTACACTGACGTACCCCCCGCCAGTGCTTTGACCACTTATAATCAGCCCAGTAATCGTGCCCTACCCTGCCTAGTTCAGGGTACCGTGATACATCCATGTGGGTTACTGCTGAAATGGGTCCCTGTTACTAGGGTTTCCTATTGGTTAAGTTTGTGGGCCTATATTTACTAATATTACCCACCAACCCGATATGTACTTAACCCTCCCATCGATTCAAGCATTTTTAATAAACGGTTAAGTTTTGTGGGCCTATATGTACTAATATTACCCACCTACACGAGATGTACTTAACCCTCCCATCGATTCAAGCATGTTTATTTAATAGTTAAGTTTTGTGGGCCTATATTTACTAATATTACCCGCCAACCTGATATGTACTTAACCCTTCCACTGATTCAAGCATGTTTATTTAATGGTTAAGTTTTGTGGACCTATATTTACTAATATTACCCACTAACCCGATATGTGTTTAACCCTCCTGCACATTACGCCATAATAGTTAAGTGTTGTCCGCTCATGTTAACTTAACCCACTCATTCATCATGTCATGTTGGTTAAGCATTTCTTATTAACTTGACCCTCCTTACTTATCATGTTGGATCAGTTAAGTGTTTCCTATTAACTTAACCTTGTTCGTTCATTAAGTTATATTGGTCAAGTGTTTCTTGTTTACTTAACCCCACGTATTCATCTTGTTGTATTGGTTAAGTGTCATCAATCAATTCAAGTTAACTTAACCCACCTACGTGTCATGTTACTTTGGTTAAGTGTTGCCTTCTTGTGTTAACTTAACCCTACTACAAACCAAGTTATAATGGTTTAGTGTTGCCCTCTTATTTTAACTTAATCTTTCCATAAATCAAGTTATATTGGTTAAGTATTTCTAAATTTACTTAACCTCACCCACTTGTCTAATTAACAAGTTATAAAGGTTAAGTGTTCTTAATTTACTTAACCTTACCCACTTGTCTAATTAACATGTTATAACGTTTAAGTGTTCCAAATTTACTTAACCTCATCCACTTGTCTAATTAACATGTTATAACGGTTAAGTGTTCTAAATTTACTTAACCTCACCCACTTGTCTAATTAACATGTTATAACGGTTAAGTGTTCTAAATTTACTTAACCTCACCCATCAGTTTAGTTAACATGTTGAATTGGTTAAGTGTTTCCTTAATTGACTTAACCTTACCAATCTTAACTTAGCTTTATTAAAGCACCAACCCCTCACATTAGACAGATATTGTTGTGGTCACTGGATGTGCTGGTTGGTTCCGGGCAGTTTTACACCACAACTCGGTCTAACCTCGGGTCCTTTTTGGGCTCAATGCACTAACCACCCACATTAGGCAGGTATTGTTGTGGTCACTGGATGTGCCGGTCGGTTCCGGGCAGTTTTACACCACAACTCAGTCTAACCTCAGGTTAGGCATATTCGTCTTTTCTAAATTTACATATTTCTTATTTATGACAAATTCCATATGTAAATTATTCCCAATTTAATTATGCCATAATTATCCTTTTAATTATGCTCACAATTAATGGTATACGAAATATACCATTTCATGAACAAATCTATGCCATGTAATTTTTCATGTTTATCCTACATATTTACATGTAAATTATGAATCAATTATTGTCATGGCCCACTTTCCTTCTAAATCACGTTCAAAATTTTAGGTATATAGATTATACCATTTTCATGCCACTTATTATGCTTATGTGTCAAACATGCCAATTACATGTAATTTCATGTTTTCCTCAACGTTACCCTGTTGTATGTTCGCAAAATTACATAGAATGGTTGGCTCGATATTTTAGCCTAACTTATAAAACAAAAAGGGAAAAAGAGGAACTTTGCAACATTCCAACATCATACAAAAGTATGGATCTAACTACACATATGTCACATGGATTTGGCATAGAACAATATACTTTTAACTATGAACTTGCAAATTTGATCTATGCAACATGAACCACAAGCATGTGAATTTACATAGAACTATACAAGTTAAACTTGGCATGTAGTGGTGAACTTGCAAATTAGATCTATCATAAAGGCATATGGATCTAACATATAAAGTTGTAGATCTAAACGTATAAGGTCGTAGATCTAAACATGTATGCATAATGGCTCTAAACAATTAGGCATAAATGACATGATGTAGCCTAAAATTTGTATGTATCATAATATCACCAAACTTACATATGATAATTTCATTCCCAAATTCCTATACAACATCATAGGTTTACTCACCAATTTCCACATAACATGATAGGTTTGATAGACCACAATAGTTCATAGGCATATATGATAGAATAGACATGAATAAACATGAACCAGCATCACATACAACTTGATACAATTCTATTTTACAATTCATTACAAATCTGTAATAACCCGGAAAATCTGGGCCAGTTTAAAATTTTTATTTTGGCAAATATAGCGAATTTTCTATATTTAAAATATATTATTTTAAATAATATCGACGAGGAAATTTATTTTGAATAGAATTCGACGTATATATTATACGCGTCGTCGTTAGAATATAAATAATTATATATATAATTATAAATAGAATTGAAAATGGCGCGGTAGTTCGATAATTTGATTTCTAACTTCAATTGAATGTACCGGGTGCAAAACAATCCGGATTTTAGTGAAACCAAAAACTTTAGGATCTAATTGATGATATCTTTCCAACGAATCCGAAAAATCAAAATTTCATAGCGGGAATCAAAAGATATGTCCAGTTGAAAATTCTGAATAGTCGCTATGGAATTCAGGCCCTTAAAAATGGACATTTTGCAAACGACCTCGGATTTCGACGAAACCAGTTTTGTTGGGTCCGTGATGTAAAGTTATTGCTAGGTTTCAAATTTCGTAATTTTTTGAATCAATATGTGAGTGTGGCAAAGGGAAACGCGTTTGACCAGTTTCAGTAGATTTTAATCGATTGGAAATTGGCCATTTTTCCAACGGTCTCAGAATTCGACGAAACTAGTTTTGTTAGGACCGTATCGTCAATACGAAGCTAGAAAATATTTTTCTGGAATTTTTAAAGTTCGTATGTGACCCCGGTAATTTGAAATGTACGTTTAAAATTCAATATAGCGATTTAAATGTAAATTCAACGGAAACTGATCGAAACGATCAAATCAGCTTGCGATACATATCCCATTGTGTTCGGAATGGGGGTAATACGCTATAGACGACAGGCGGTGGGCCTCGTTTTGAAGTCAAAAATAAAAGTTGCTTTTTGGTGGAAAATTAAATAATTAAATTAAAAACTCCCCTCCTTCTCCTTTCCTTATACTCTGGCCCCCCTATTTTCAATTCAGAAAAATGAAATACAGAAAAAAAGAAATACAAATCGCTCCACCAGGGAGGCCGCCGCCCAGCCTCCTGGCGCCGCCGCGCCAAGTGCAGCACCCCCCTTCCTCCACTTCCTCTCCGTCCCCTTCTTCTCCTCCCCTTCGTTCTTCGAGTCCCACGCTTCCCAAAACCACCGCAACCCAAACCCGCCTGAACCCTAGCAACTCCCGCCACCACGAGACCTCCACCGCATTCCCCAGACCCGCACCTCCTCCGGCGACTTCCCCTTTTCTCCGATGCCCCAAACCCGACCCCCCTTCTGAACCTGCTGCGTCGCTTCTTGCTCCCCCCGCAGTCCTCCAGTTGAGCCACCACGTTTCAGACCACTCGAGCCCCTAATTATGTGAGCTTCCTTCCTAGTTTATTTAAATAAAAAGCAGGGTCTGAATTCTGATTTTTATTATATAGAAAATCAGTTTTTCTATTTTATAGCATAGGGAAAAAAATCAGTTTATTTTTATTATATAAAAAGAGTTAAAAAGAATTGATTTTTAATTTATAAAGATTCGATTTTTAGTGTGATAAAGATCTGATTTTTAGGGGTTTGAAGTTATGATTTTTTTTTTATGGGATAAAGGTTTTGATTATTACGATGTTAAAGTTTGAATTTTTAAAATAGGAAAGTTTGAACCTTTAACAAAGGAAAGTTCAAAATTTGAATAGTAGAAAGATCGAATTTTTATTATATGTGAAAAGGCGAAATCTTTATATTTGAAAAGGCGAAATCTTTATATTTAAAAAAGCGAAATCTTTATATAGAGAATAGCGAAGTAAAAATATGATTTTTATATATTGAACATCGAAGTAAAAATTCGATTTTTATATATTGAATAACGTAGTAAAAATGTGATTTTTATATATTGAACATCGAAGTAAAAATATGATTTTTATATAAATAGCAAAGTAAAAATTCGATTTTTATATATGTAGTGGCTACGGGCAACGAAGATGACGAAGATGCGATAGCGATGAAGATTTCTATCAATGAAGTGCCGTGGAGCTAGGATAGCTATTTGTGAGAATTCCTCACCTTTCAATTTCTTTTTCTAGTTATATATATATACTAGGATGCAGACGGTGCTTAGTAGCACCAGACACAATCGTCCACAGACCATGGACTTGTTTGTTTGGTTGCATAAATCAGTAAGATGATTTGATTTGAATTTGGTTGTTTGGTGAATTTGATTGATGTGTGAATGGCGTGGGAGTTCACTAGACCAGGGATAAGGCTAGGCCTCGTCCCGTTTCTAGTATCGTGCCGTTATGCCGCCGAAATTTTCTAAAATAAGTTAGAAAAATAAAAATATCATTTTATTTAAAGAATGAACTGAATAGAAATTCATATGTTGGAATAAAATGTTTTGTCGTTAAAAATATAATTTTTAACGTGAATGTGAATAAATAAATATTCATTTACAAACCAGACGGTTTGTTTATGTACACCTATTTGAAGGACATTGATTGGGTCGATAAATTTTACACATCGCCCAACTGCACAAATAAAATATGCGTTTGATTGTTTGAAACCCCACACGGGTGTTGGGATGAAATTTGTAGTTCACTCATCCTGATTGATTTAATATGTCGATCGATTGATTGACAGGCTGTTATAAGCGTTAGATATCTATATTTGATGCTTATACAGTGTAGTGCACTTTGGTTGATGGTTGATTATTTTTCAATGCTATTATATACATGTGTTGTATGAAAATCCATATAATTAATTTTATATGGTGATTGATTGGGCCTCATTTCAATTTAGAAAATAAAGGTTCATGTGTTGACAGTACTCATCCATTGAGGTTGGTCATGTGTTGAACGAAATATTTTAGTAATAAAATTTACGTCTTTATCAATATAAAATAAAGGTTCATGTGTTGACAGTACTCATCCATTGAGGTTGGTCATGTGTTGAACGAAATATTTTAGTAATAAAATTTACATCTTTATCAATATAAAATAAAGGTTCATGTGTTGACAGTACTCATCCATTGAGATTGGTCATGTGTTGAACGAAATATTTTAGTAATAAAATTTACATCTTTATCAATATAAAATAAAGGTTCATGTGTTGACAGTACTCATCCATTGAGGTTTGTCATGTGTTGAACGAAATATTTTAGTAATAAAATTTACATCTCTATCAATATAAAATAAAGGTTCATGTGTTGACAGTACTCATCCATTGAGATTGGTCATGTGTTGAACGAAATATTTTGATAATAACAACTATTTTGAAAAAGAAATATTTGAAATAGAATATTTGAAAATAGAAATTTATGAAGCCGTGTTGATTAGATTGACGCCATTTTGACGTGAACGATATTTATATCGATTTTATTCATTTTGAAATGAATTGAATTAAAAACGATTTCGAAATGAATTGAATTGAAAACGATTTCGAAATGAATTGAATTAAAAACGATTTCGAAATGAATTGAATTGAAAACGATTTCGAAATGAATTGAATTGAAAACGATTTCGAAATGAATTGAATTAAAAACGATTTCGAAATGAATTGAATTAAAAACGATTTCGAAATGAATTGAATTGAAAACGATTTCGAAATGAATTGAATTGAAAAGGATTTCGAAATGAAATGAATTGAAAATGATTTCGAATGAATTCAAATTGAATTGAAATTTGAATTGAATAGAAATGTATTTTAAAACGAATTTATAAAGAAGAATTCAATTTTGCTTTGGATTGAAATGGAAGTTGAAATTGGTTTTGAAACGAATTTAAAACTATTTATATAATTCGTTTTAAATAGAAATCGACGAAATATATATTATATATATTATATATATAATATAATGGCCTGAATAGAACGCGCTGCGCCGCGGCAGTTCGTGAATTTCGACCATTTATTTCAAACGGACATTATGCGAGATCCGACCGTCGGATTCTCCTAAAACCGGAACCGTTGGGTTCGTATCGAAAAGATTTTTCTAACGAATATTAGAAATTAGAAATCTAACAGTTGGATTTGGAATTATGTCCAAATCAAATTTGAAAAAGGTCGCTGTAAGTGCAGTTCGATGGCCGTTGATGGAAATCGATTGTACGGACCTTGATAAAATTATTAAAAATATTAATAATTTGTGTAAAATCATAAGAAATGATTTGTGAAGAATTGGGATGAAAAACTCCATATTTGAAAAGATAAAAATAGATTTTTATCGAAATGAACTAGTTTTGAATTGGAATTATAATTATATTTATTTATTTTAATAAATAAATTGAATTTGAAAAGGGTTTTAAAAATAACCATAATTTCCAATGATTGCATTGGAGTGGATTTGAATTGAAATTGTCTTCGGAATATTTCGATGTTGGAATTCGTGATTATGCAGATGTGGTTATGGAAATTTGAATGATATATATCCATATCGTTATTTCCAGCACGACATTTGTTAATCGTAGAATTTGATATTGAATATAAGCCGATATATTTTCTATTCAGAGACTTGTATTGAATATCAAATGTGATTTGGGTTTGTCGTGAATGGTGTCTTCATTAACACTGTTCTTGAGCCCAGTTGAGAAAAGATTAAATCTTTTTATTTAGATTTAATGAAGTGTACCAATTAAATAATATTTAATTGGAATTGAATTGATATTGATTTTTGGGTTTATCGTGAACAGTGTTTTAAATAACACTCGTTCTTTAACCCGAAAATTAATGGAAGGTGATTTTGGGTTTACCGTGAACCGTGTTTTAAATGACACTGATTCTTTAACCCAGTTAAAGATTAAAACTAAGTGGACTTTTAATGAATCTTTAATTAGATTGAAAAGATCGAGAATGGAGTATCACCAGTTTTACTCCAGGCGATAGTTAAATCTTTAATTAGATTTGAACGTGAAATGGTAATTGAATTTACCGATAACACTGTGGTGTTAGATATGAAGTATTACCAGTTTTACTTCATGGGATGAATAGGTTGGGATTGGGAAATTAAAACAAATGATTACTTCGGTAAGGTTCGTTAATCCCGACTAGCTGAATCGAAATTCAAAAGGATAGATTAAAGAATAAATATAAAACATTTATCTTGGATAAAATTTATGGGAACCTTTCCCTATGAATGTGAAATTTAGAAACTAACTGTCGGTTAGCCAAGCAGAATGGTTTTCTGGATATTGATCTGATGTTGGTTTCGGCCTTCGGGGTTAATATTTGGGGAATTATTCTCTTGATCAATTTACGGTTAGTGACTGATGAATTGGAATGAGGCGTATGTTGTGTTTGTGTAACACTTATTTAAATATACGCGAGTTATTCGGAAAGACCGGGTTTATCCCATTCTGAATAACTGATACGACGGTAAGTCGAAGATGAAGACGATGGTCGAAGACCAGAAGTCTTCACGTCGTTTGGGTGATTACTGATGATCTTGATTGGGCTGTACACCCAAGAAGATGGAAACCGTTGGTGATCGTCCAGACGTACTTGGAGATCGATGGATATGCGGGGTACTAGGTGCCTCCGGTTTCGTTCAGACCCAGAACGGACTTGTAAATGGACTGTGTGTCTGACATCGGATTCCATTTTCTGTGACTGATATCAGTTGCATAGAATGGTTTGCCTGTGTAGCATGCTAAGATGCAAATGATCAAGGCTTCTGTTGAAAAGCAAAGCCTTGTGGTGATGATCGTAGCACAGCCTGTGTGGCACAACTTTGAGTAACGTGAATTCACGAGCCTCACACCCCGGTATGAACCAGAAACGGGAGAAAGGACCTCAGGGAGGGCCTACGTTTCCTCCTAGCTAAAAGTGGCGTCAGTGGTTTTACACGCCCTGACGAGTTTGACTTATGTGGTTGTTGCTGTTGCGAGGCGCCTCGGTTAGATCGGACGATCCGGGTCCGATGGAGTCACTAGTTGGCTCGCTTACGCCCCAAAGGGCGGCGAAACGTAGTGCTCAGGCATTTGTAATCCACTCTGTGTGGACCGGCCCTGTCGCTCCAAGGGTCGATGCGTTCTGATCCTGAGACTCGGGCTAGGCAGTCTCGAATTCGGTAAGGACTATCTTTTGCCTTGGTTCATGACGGAAATCCAATTTCCAAATACGTGATCTTGCGGTTTTAGTTGTAATCCTATATATGGCGACATAGTGGGATGGGGCGCTCATGCCGCCTATGATTGATACTTATGATTTGAAGTTGTTTTATACACTATGCACTGACTATAGTATCAAATGATTTGTTTTAAAACGTATCAAGCATTCTTTGGCTGTTATAAGGGAAAACCCTATCCCCCGGCTTGCGTTGCATTGTGTGATAGGACCTGGGTCTTATAACAGCTTCATTTTTCTCTATTTAGCATTGCGCTGTTCGTCTTATGCACTGGTATTCTTGGGAGGAAACCCGTTCCGTGTTATACGGCGTGGTCCCTTGATTTACCTAACTTTAAAAATAAAAGATCAATAACAGTTTTAGTTCTCACACCAGTCACATGACTGACCTGGAGTTTATTGTTTTAACCTAAACTCTGGGTGCCTCTATTTTGACACGGGCAGCTAGTAGTTTTGGTTTTGCAGATTTATATTCGCAGGATCCTGGTTTACAGCTGGAACGATATCCGGAAAGCTTTGTATCCGTATATCTACTTCTAGTTGTGTATTGTATTATTTTCCGCTGCTATGTATTTAAATGTAATTTAAGTCTCTGATATTTCTGTGTAATATTCATTTATACTCTGTATATTCTTATATTCTGGTGCATTGTTGTAATATACAATGAAATGTTCTTTTGTCTGCGTTCTATTTGTGGCTTGTTCTCGAACTATCCGACGCTTCCCTTTACGGGGAAGTTACGGGTTTTCACAGTTGGTATCAGAGCTTTGGTTTACAAAGCTTAGAGAACAAGACACATTAGAACCATACGGAAGAATTCATCAGATATTGGATTAATAATATCCAACGGGAATGACTCGTTAGAGATGGGATCAGTAGCATCCCAGAACGAGTGTGAAGAGTATATTTTTGAAAGTGAAAACAAATTTTTGTTTTGAAAATTTAAATCAATTATTCGTATTTGATTATCTATTTATATTGAGTTGGACAGTCCAGTATATAAAGATTTTGCGTATACGTCTGATCCCCGTGTATTTGAAATTTTAATATACTGGATAGATATAGAATTCCACTCTAATCGCCCGGAGATGATTTTGATGATGGAGCTCCATCATTAGAATTAATGTTCGAGTGACGAAAGTGGGCTTTCTATATATTTCCTATTGACAGGTGTGAGAACCAAAATTAGATAAGGCCTATTGTTGTGATTTGGCATCAAAAACATGATTTTTGTATATGTATCAAAATTATGAATTTGAGACTCTAATTCACTAAATGATTGATGTTTGTGTTGTTTGTTTATTTGGTTGATAATTTTTAACCATTTAGCCTAATTATATCAAATATGAACGATATTGAAAATTGGTCGCATTTGCTTGCATATACATATACTTATATTGAACAGGTCATAGCAAGGAGGCTAGAGCCGAAGAATAAAATTTGTTTGCCCGACAAATAGGTACATGTTTGCTACATAATTTACTGCGTTGTTTGGGTGTTGATGATTTTATGAGCCTATTGGCTAGCCGCTTGGCTTTTTCTTTTTCTTTTTGAGATCTGAAGGACCGGGGAAGCTATTTGAAATTCCCCGATGCTCCCGGTGCAGGGGAGGTTATGGCGAAATTTTTCGAAAATTTAGGGTGTTAGCCAAATTTTTGAAATTTTGAAAATTCTCAGAAACTGAAAAGTTGGAGAATGGAAGCCAAATCGAGCGTAGAGTTGATTAATCAAACCACTTTCGACTTTGTTCCTTTTCGGGGACGAAAAGTTTTAAGTGGGGGAGATTGTAATAACCCGGAAAATCTGGGCCAGTTTAAAATTTTTATTTTGGCAAATATAGCGAATTTTCTATATTTAAAATATATTATTTTAAATAATATCGACGAGGAAATTTATTTTGAATAGAATTCGACGTATATATTATACGCGTCGTCGTTAGAATATAAATAATTATATATATAATTATAAATAGAATTGAAAATGGCGCGGTAGTTCGATAATTTGATTTCTAACTTCAATTGAATGTACCGGGTGCAAAACAATCCGGATTTTAGTGAAACCAAAAACATTAGGATCTAATTGATGATATCTTTCCAACGAATCCGAAAAATCAAAATTTCATAGCGGGAATCAAAAGATATGTCCAGTTGAAAATTCTGAATAGTCGCTATGGAATTCAGGCCCTTAAAAATGGACATTTTGCAAACGACCTCGGATTTCGACGAAACCAGTTTTGTTGGGTCCGTGATGTAAAGTTATTGCTAGGTTTCAAATTTCATAATTTTTCGAATCAATATGTGAGTGTGGCAAAGGGAAACGCGTTTGACCAGTTTTAGTTGATTTTAATCGACTGGAAATTGGCCATTTTTCCAACGGTCTCAGAATTCGACGAAACTAGTTTTGTTAGGACCGTATCGTCAATACGAAGCTAGAAAATATTTTTCTGGAATTTTTAAAGTTCGTATGTGACCCCGGTAATTTGAAATGTACGTTTAAAATTCAATATAACGATTTAAATGTAAATTCAACGGAAACTGATCGAAACGATCAAATCAGCTTGCGATACATATCCCATTGTGTTCGGAATGGGGGTAATACGCTATAGACGACAGGCGGTGGGCCTCGTTTTTAAGTCAAAAATAAAAGTTGCTTTTTGGTGGAAAATTAAATAATTAAATTAAAAACTCCCCTCCTTCTCCTTTCCTTATACTCTGGCCCCCCTATTTTCAATTCAGAAAAACGAAATACAGAAAAAAAAATAAGACAAATCGCTCCACCAGGGAGGCCGCCGCCCAGCCTCCTGGCGCCGCCGCGCCAAGCGCAGCACCCCCCCTCCTCCACTTCCTCTCCGTCCCCTTCTTCTCCTCCCCTTCGTTCTTCGAGTCCCACGCTTCCCAAAACCACCGCAACCCAAACCCGCCTGAACCCTAGCAACTCCCGCCGCCACGAGACCTCCACCGCATTCCCCAGACCCGCACCCCCTCCGGCGACTTCCCCTTTTCTCCGATGCCCCAAACCCGACCCCCCTTCTGAACCTGCTGCGTCGCTTCTTGCTCCCCCTGCAGTCCTCCAGTTGAGCCACCACGTTTCAGACCACTCGAGCCCCTAATTATGTGAGTTTCCTTCCTAGTTTATTTAAATAAAAAGCAGGGTCTAAATTCTGATTTTTATTATATAGAAAATCAGTTTTTCTATTTTATAGCATAGGGAAAAAATCAGTTTATTTTTATTATATAAAAAGAGTTAAAAAGAATTGATTTTTAATTTATAAAGATTCGACTTTTAGTGTGATAAAGATCTGATTTTAAGGGGTTTGAAGTTATGATTTTTTTTTATGGGATAAAGGATTTGATTATTACGATGTTAAAGTTTGAATTTTTGAAATAGGAAAGTTTGAACCTTTAACAAAGGAAAGTTCAAAATTTGAATAGTAGAAAGATCGAATTTTTATTATATGTGAAAAGGAGAAATCTTTATATTTGAAAAGGCGAAATCTTTATATTTGAAAAGGCGAAATCTTTATATTTGAAAAGGCGAAATCTTTATATAGAGAATAGCGAAGTAAAAATATGATTTTTATATATTGAACATCGAAGTAAAAATTCGATTTTTATATATTGAATAACGTAGTAAAAATGTGATTTTTATATATTGAACATCGAAGTAAAAATATGATTTTTATATAAATAGCAAAGTAAAAATTCGATTTTTATATATGTAGTGGCTACGGGCAACGAAGATGACGAAGATGCGATAGCGATGAAGATTTCTATCAATGAAGTGCCGTGGAGCTAGGATAGCTATTTGTGAGAATTCCTCACCTTTCAATTTCTTTTTCTAGTTATATATATATACTAGGATGCAGACGGTGCTTAGTAGCACCCGACACAATCGTCCACAGACCATGGACTTGTTTGTTTGGTTGCATAAATCAGTAAGATGATTTGATTTGAATTTGGTTGTTTGGTGAATTTGATTGATGTGTGAATGGCGTGGGCCTTCACTAGACCGGGGATAAGGCTAGGCCTCGTCCCGTTTCTAGTATCGTGCCGTTATGCCGCCGAAATTTTCTAAAATAAGTTAGAAAAATAAAAATATCATTTTATTTAAAGAATGAACTGAATAGAAATTCATATGTTGGAATAAAATGTTTTGTCGTTAAAAATATAATTTTTAACGTGAATGTGAATAAATAAATATTCATTTACAAACCAGACGGTTTGTTTATGTACACCTATTTGAAGGACATTGATTGGGTCGATAAATTTTACACATCGCCCAACTGCACAAATAAAATATGCGTTTGATTGTTTGAAACCCCACACGGGTGTTGGGATGAAATTTGAAGTTCACTCATCCTGATTGATTTAATATGTCGATCGATTGATTGACAGGCTGTTATAAGCGTTAGATATCTATATTTGATGCTTATACAGTGTAGTGCACTTTGGTTGATGGTTGATTATTTTTCAATGCTATTATATACATGTGTTGTATGAAAATCCATATAATTAATTTTATATGGTGATTGATTGGGCCTCATTTCAATTTAGAAAATAAAGGTTCATGTGTTGACAGTACTCATCCATTGAGGTTGGTCATGTGTTGAACGAAATATTTTAGTAATAAAATTTACGTCTTTATCAATATAAAATAAAGGTTCATGTGTTGATAGTACTCATCCATTGAGGTTGGTCATGTGTTGAATGAAATATTTTAGTAATAAAATTTACATCTTTATCAATATAAAATAAAGGTTCATGTGTTGACAGTACTCATCCATTGAGATTGGTCATGTGTTGAACGAAATATTTTAGTAATAAAATTTACATCTTTATCAATATAAAATAAAGGTTCATGTGTTGACAGTACTCATCCATTGAGGTTTGTCATGTGTTGAACGAAATATTTTAGTAATAAAATTTACATCTCTATCAATATAAAATAAAGGTTCATGTGTTGACAGTACTCATCCATTGAGATTGGTCATGTGTTGAACAAAATATTTTGATAATAACAACTATTTTGAAAAAGAAATATTTGAAATAGAATATTTGAAAATAGAAATTTATGAAGCCGTGTTGATTAGATTGACGCCATTTTGACGTGAACGATATTTATATCGATTTTATTCATTTTGAAATGAATTGAATTAAAAACGATTTCGAAATGAATTGAATTGAAAACGATTTCGAAATGAATTGAATTAAAAACGATTTCGAAATGAATTGAATTGAAAACGATTTCGAAATGAATTGAATTGAAAACGATTTCGAAATGAATAGAATTAAAAACGATTTCGAAATGAATTGAATTAAAAACGATTTCGAAATGAATTGAATTGAAAACGATTTCGAAATGAATTGAATTGAAAACGATTTCGAAATGAAATGAATTGAAAACGATTTCGAATGAATTCAAATTGAATTGAAATTTGAATTGAATAGAAATGAATTTTAAAACGAATTTATAAAGAAGAATTCAATTTTGCTTTGGATTGAAATGGAAGTTGAAATTGGTTTTGAAACGAATTTAAAACTATTTATATAATTCGTTTTAAATAGAAATCGACGAAATATATATTATATATATAATATAATGGCCTGAATAGAACGCGCCGCGGCAGTTCGTGAATTTCGACCATTTATTTCAAACGGACATTACGGGAGATCCGACCGTCGGATTCTCGTAAAACCGGAACCGTTGGGTTCGTATCGAAAAGAGTTTTCTAACGAATATTAGAAATTAGAAATCTAACGGTTGGATTTGGAATTATGTCCAAATCAAATTTGAAAAAGGTCGCTGTAAGTGCAGTTCGATGGCCGTTGATGGAAATCGACTGTACGGACCTTGATAAAATTATTAAAAATATTAATAATTTGTGTAAAATCATAAGAAATGATTTGTGAAGAATTGGGATGAAAAACTCCATATTTGAAAAGATAAAAATAGATTTTTATCGAAATGAACTAGTTTTGAACTGGAATTATAATTCTATTTTTTTTTAATAAATAAATTGAATTTGAAAAGGGTTTTAAAAATAACCATAATTTCCAATGATTGCATTGGACTGGATTTGAATCGAAATTGTCTTCGGAATATTTCGATGTTGGAATTCGTGATTATGCAGATGTGGTTATGGAAATTTGAAAGATATATATCCATATCGTTATTTCCAGCACGACATTTGTTAATCGTAGAATTTGATATTGAATATAAGCCGATATATTTTCTATTCAGAGACTTGTATTGAATATCAAATGTGATTTGAGTTTGTCGTGAATGGTGTCTTCATTAACACTATTCTTGAGCCCAGTTGAGAAAAGATTAAATCTTTTTATTTAGATTTAATGAAGTGTACCAATTAAATAATATTTAATTGGAATTGAATTTATATTGATTTTTGGGTTTATCGTGAACAGTGTTTTAAATAACACTCGTTCTTTAACCCGAAAATTAATGGAAGGTGATTTTGGGTTTACCGTGAACCGTGTTTTAAATGACACTGATTCTTTAACCCAGTTAAAGATTAAAACTAAGTGGAGTTTTAATGAATCTTTAATTAGATTGGAAAGATCGAGAATGGAGTATCACCAGTTTTACTCCAGGCGATAGTTAAATCTTTAATTAGATTTGAACGTGAAATGGTAATTGAATTTACCGATAACACTTTGGTGTTAGATATGAAGTATTACCAGTTTTACTTCATGGGATGAATAGGTTGGGATTGGGAAATTAAAACAAATGATTACTTCGGTAAGGTTCGTTAATCCCGACTAGTTGAATCGAAATTCAAAAGGATAGATTAAAGAATAAATATAAAGCATTTATCTTGGATAAAATTAATGGGAACCTTTCCCTATGAATGTGAAATTTAGAAACTAACTGTCGGTTAGCCAAGCAGAATGGTTTTCTGGATATTGATCTGATGTTGGTTTCGGCCTTCGGGGTTAATATTTGGGGAATTATTCTCTTGATCAATTTACGGTTAGTGACTGATGAATTGGAATGAGGCGTATGTTGTGTTTGTGTAACACTTATTTAAATATACGCGAGTTATTCGGAAAGACCGGGTTTATCCCATTCTGAATAACTGATACGACGGTAAGTCGAAGATGAAGACGATGGTCGAAGACCAGAAGTCTTCACGTCGTTTGGGTGGTTACTAATGATCTTGATTGGGCTGTACACCCAAGAAGATGGAAACCGTTGGTGATCGTCCAGACGTACTTGGAGATCGATGGATATGCGGGGTACTAGGTGCCTCCGGTTTCGTTCAGACCCAGAACGGACTTGTAAATGGACTGTGTGTCTGACATCGGATTCCATTTTCTGTGACTGATATCAGTTGCATAGAATGGTTTGCCTGTGTAGCATGCTAAGATGCAAATGATCAAGGCTTCTGTTGAAAAGCAAAGCCTTGTGGTGATAATCATAGCACAGCCTGTGTGGCACAGCTTTGAGTAACGTGAATTTGCGAGCCTCACACCCCGGTATGAACCATAAACGGGAGAAAGGACCTCAGGGAGGGCCTACGTTTCCTCCTAGCTAAAAGTGGCGTCACTGGTTTTACACGCCCTGACGAGTTTGACTTATGTGGTTGTTGCTGTTGCGAGGCGCCTCGGTTAGATCGGACGATCCGGGTCCGATGGAGTCACTAGTTGGCTCGCTTACGCCCCAAAGGGCGGCGAAACGTAGTGCTCAGGCATTTTTAATCCACTCCGTGTGGACCGGCCCTGTCGCTCCAAGGGTCGATGCGTTCTGATCCTGAGACTCGGGCTAGGCAGTCTCGAATTCGGTAAGGACTATCTTTTGCCTTGGTTCATGACGGAAATCCAATTTCCAAATACGTGATCTTGCGGTTTTAGTTGTAATCCTATATATGGCGACATAGTTGGATGGGGCGCTCATGCCGCCTATGATTGATACTTATGATTTGAAGTTGTTTTATACACTATGCACTGACTATAGTATCAAATGATTTGTTTTAAAACGTATCAAGCATTCTTTGGCTGTTATAAGGGAAAACCCTATCCCCCGGCTTGCGTTGCATTGTGTGATAGGACCTGGGTCTTATAACAGCTTCATTTTTCTCTATTTAGCATTGCGCTGTTCGTCTTATGCACTGGTATTCTTGGGAGGAAACTCGTTCCGTGTTATACGGCGTGGTCCCTTGATTTTCCTAACTTTAAAAATAAAAGATCAATAACTGTTTTAGTTCTCACACCAGTCACATGACTGACCTGGAGTTTATTGTTTTAACCTAAACTCTAGGTGCCCCTATTTTGACATGGGCAGCTAGTAGGTTTGGTTTTGCAGATTTATATTCGCAGGATCCTGGTTTACAGCTGGAACGATATCCGGAAAGCTTTGTATCCGTATATCTACTTCTAGTTGTGTATTGTATTATTTTCCGCTGCTATGTATTTAAATGTAATTTAAATCTCTGATATTTCTGTGTAATATTCATTTATAATCTGTATATTCTTATATTCTGGTGCATTGTTGTAATATACAATGAAATGTTCTTTTGTCTGCGTTCTATTTGTGGCTTGTTCTCGAACTATCCGACGCTTCCCTTTACGGGGAAGTTACGGGTTTTCACAAAATCATGTCTTTAATTTATTCACATCTGAAAGATAACTACACTTACAATCAAAAGGAAAAACTTGATTTCAGGGATCTGTATTCTGAAACTGAACTGCTCGCCTTTGATGTAGATCGTTGAATTCTCTTAGTTGAATTAGATTAGTTTTGATTTTGATGTAGCTTCTATCTTGCCTTGGAGTTGAAAGAGATGATGGCAATTCTAGGTTCACCATTGATGACATGACGGCTCTCGGAATATTTTGTGTGGCTTAGGGTTTAGATTTAGGTTGCTTATATAGAAGTTTGATCTAATAAGAAACGTCAGATTAACCTAGAGCAAATCAAAGCCATTCAGACAAGATAGAATAGCCACATCAGCCCTAATGACTCAGCAAGGAGTCCATCAGAACCAATTAGATGCCACATCTGCCTTAGAGTGAATCGGCCCATGGGTTGACAGCCAAACACCCTGAATCAACCCCTAGTCGACCTAGCTGGGCTTGGGTCAACCTCAAAAATGGGCCTGTTCGGTTATTCCCCCTCCCGATTCGTTGTTGAATTTTTTTGCATATTTATTTATTTAATTTTTATATATATCTATATATATATTTTTCTCATATGCATACAAACTTCAAGGCTTAATAACTTCTTCATAAGGTATCCATTTTATGCAAACCAAATGTCTATCTTGACCAAAATTTTGAGACGAACGTAATAGTGCAACCCATTTCACTTAATTCTTCTTCTAAAAATTAAGTGTTCTTGAATTTGTTAATTTTAATATTCTTAGAAAATTCGGGGTGTTACACGGGTCATAGTTTTTATACCAGAAAAGGGTTACTGACTAATATGGGTCACACACAACAGATGACACAAGTAATTACCCCTCCTAACCTTGTGTCCCCGACTAACATTTTTCAGATTAACTTGCTTACAGATTTCAGATGTACAAAGTTCAGATTAACTAGTTCTCAGATCAGACAAATAGGTTAACAAGTTTTTCAGACTAACGGATCAGATATCCAGATAACAGACTTACAGATTGTTTTACCTAACCTTGTATTGGGCCTGCAGATTTACGAAATGGGTTTATTAGATTCATTCGCCCAGTTGATTTACCCTTATCCACCCAACAAGTTTTAGGCATCATATTTATCCTAGATTTGCATTAATTAATTACTAATGCACAGACCTCTCACATCAGGTCGGTAGCTTGTTGCCGCTGGATGTGCCATGCGGTTCCGGGCAGACTTCTGCCACAAGCCAGACCTAACCTCGTGTCTAAGCATCTTTTAGCTATGCCAACGACCTCTCACAATAGACTGACAGTTTGCGGTTGTTTGTTAAGCCGGTTGGGTCCGGGCAAGCTTCTACCGCAAACAGAGTCTAACCTCGTGTCTCAGCATTCTTATTTTTAGCTAAAGTATTCATTCACAAATTATGCCAATATCGGACTAATTATGCCTATTCAACAAATTAAACTTCCTTACAAGTTACAACAGATTATTCAAAGTTCTATTAACTTGTTTTGCTCAATTTTAGATCGATCCTACAGATTTTCAAACCCCAAATTAACGTATTCAGTTTCAACAGATTTAGCAGATTAGGCAATTTAACAGATTTAATCATAAAATTAAGCCTAATTTTACGTGCCCAAATTATGGTCATAATTCACAATATAACATATGCCCCCAAATTTTAGTTAAATTAACGCAGTACAACATATTCTCCAAAAAAAAAACCCAAATCATGTTATACAATACGAATTATGCCAAATTATAGCCTTTGATTTCATCATATGCCTAATATCTAAAATCCCCATTTAGGCGTATTCACATTTAATAGTTATCCTATTATAATATAGATCTCTGAGCCTCAGTCATATGCACAATAATTCTCCTTCTTCCAAATCACAGACTATCATATATAGTATGCCCAGATCCAAATCTTAAATTACAACATATGTTCTTTTTTCAAATCAGTCACAAATCAGTCATGTCTAATTATGCATCATTCACTATTTTTTCCCAAATTTAGCGTTCGTTCGTTAATCTCTTATGAGATTTGGCTCAGGCTCGTGGTAGCGTGGCTATAGAATAGAAATAAGGAAGAGATACATAATAGTTACTATAATATTAATAAGATAGATCTACACAGAAAAACAAATCTGATAAACAAGAATATGCATAACCCCAAATTCAGATTTATAGCAATGTCAAGATCATAATTAAATTTCATATCTGAAAATAACTGTACTCACCTTGGTTGGATTTCTAAAAGAAAAAGAGTTGTAGTTGTTCTCTTTTAATCCTATTCAGATTAGAAGAAGAAGAAGCACTAGTTCTAGCTTAGGTTTCAGCAGAGTAGAGACGCCATTGATTTATTTTAATTAGAATTGAGGCAGCATAGCGTTACAATGGTTTGGTGTAGCGAGAAAGAGGGGTTCGGGGGTGTTTAAATAGCATTGGGATCAACAAATCTGTTTAGAACGGGCGTCCAAATGCAAAAAAACGAACCAGTCCTCGAATCTGGCAAATAGGTGGGAGGTCGATCCACAGGTTGACCCCCTGGTCGACCTAGGTCCTAGGCGGGAAATTTCCCGCCCAGCCTGTGTGTGTGATTTGAATTTTGAACTAAGCTGATATAATAAATTTAAATTTTTTGAAACTTCTGAAGGCAATAACTTCATACGGAGTCCGATTTACGCAAACTCAGACTCTATCCCAAGCAGAATTCCGAGACGAACGCAATGGCATAACCCGTTTCCCTTAATTCTTCTTTTAAAAATTAAGTATACTTTGTTTTGTTACTTTT
The DNA here is from genome assembly GCA_030737875.1 of Allium sativum. Lineage (NCBI taxonomy): Eukaryota > Viridiplantae > Streptophyta > Magnoliopsida > Asparagales > Amaryllidaceae > Allium > Allium sativum. The sequence continues at coordinate 515,198,101 of CM060919.1, read as the reverse complement.
TTTTTCATAGAAAATACAGGGTGTAACAACCCGTATTTTCAATAACCTGTAATAATATAAATTGAGGCAGAATTTAATCCTAAAATCTGAATCAAGGGAAACGGGCTATGCCATTGCGTTCGTCTCGGAAAAATACGCGAAATAGAGTCCGAGTTTTCGAAAATCGGAGTCCGTATGACCCAGTTAAGGCCCATTGAAGTTTGCAGAAAATTTCTAAGTAAAAACAGATTTAAATTTAAAATTTGAAACAAGGGTTTGGGCCAGCTGGGCCAAGGCGGGAAAAATCCCGCCATGGACCCCATGTCGATAGGCCTGTCGACAGGGGTCTTGGCATGTCGACTGCCCTGTCGACAGCCCTGTCGACAGGGGGTGCCCGGGCTGTTTAGCCTGGTGCACCATTTCTGTTTTGGGCTGGGTCTTGTGGCTTGGTTCTAGAGAGTTCCGGGATCTGATGGACCTAATTGAATCTAGGGTTAATCTTAGGGCCTAAAAACACTAACCTAATCTATAAATAAGACCCTAACCTACCCTAAATCATTCATTATTCATCCTAGTAACTAAACTATGCCAAAATCCAAACTCTCATGGCCTCCACCCTCTTCATACAATTCCCAATTTGATTCCTAAGTAATTTTCCATGCATACAAGTATATTTAGGCTTGTATGATCCTCCTTAGCTTGCATTAAAGGCTTGTTTCTCTATTTGGCGTCATAAAAGAGGAGTTTTGATCAAGTTTGCTTGCATTTGGGGGTTGTAATTAGTTGCATAAGGGGTTCTTTACATTTGCTATAGTCATTTGAGCCCGCATAAGCATTGTAAGCCCTCTTACCTTCACTTTGTAAACTCTAAAGTTAATATGTGGTGAAAATTGAGATTTATGTGAGTTTATTTGATTATGCTTGCTTATGCGAACTCACTATGCCATGTTTTACATGTTTCACAAGTTATGCATGCATATGCGGATTTACTATGACATGATTTGCAAGTTTATTTGAGTATGCATGTTTATGCATGTTTGCTAAGCCATGATTTACAAGCTAAATGAGTTATGCATGTTTATGCATGTTTGCTAAGCCATGATTTACAAGTTAAATGAGTTATGCATGTTTATGCATGTTTGCTAAGCCATGATTTACAAGCTAAATGAGTTATGCATGTTTATGCATGTTTGCTAAGCCATGATTTACAAGTTAAATGAATTATGCATGTTTATGCATGTTTGCTAAGCCATGATTTACAAGCTAAATGAGTTATGCATGTTTATGCATGTTTGCTAAGCCATGATTTACAAGCTAAATGAGTTATGCATGTTTATGCATGTTTGCTAAGTCATGATCTACAAGGTAATTGAGTTATGCATGTTTATGCATGTTTGCTAAGTCATGATTTACAAGTTAATTGAGTCATGCATGTTTATGCAAGCTTACTAAGCCACGATTTGCAAGATTATTTAGTTATGCATGCTTATGCAAGTTTAAAAATGACAAGTTGTGCATATTTTACATGTTATGCATGTTTATGGTAATATGCAAGTTCACTATGCTAAGTTGTACAAGTCTAACATGTTATGCATGGTTGTTGTGCAAGTTTATCATGTATGTTGTGCCAAGTTCCCTCTCCCTATCCTTTATGCGTTATTACGAATATGTAAGCGATAGAATGACGTTGGGGGTTTTGGGTAAACTTAAAATACATGAAAATACAAGATTGGGAATTTACCTATTAAGTTAGGTCTACCCCTTGGGAATTTACCTATTAAGTTAGGTCTACCCAAGCATTTGTTGACTTGTAACTATGTTTTGAAATAAAGTGGACATGACACTTAGAAAACAAAAGTGTGGCCAACTCGAGGTTGGGTTGAGTTTGTAGCGTAATTCTACCCGGAACCGACCGGCTTAACTAGTGGCTACAAACAATAGGACCCAATGTGAGAAGTTGGTCATGTGGTGCCAAAACCCGAGGTTAGCCTGAGTTGTGGTGTAAATCTACCCGGACCCGCCCGGCCTAACTAGTAACCACAACAAGGTCTAATGTGAGAGGTTAAGGTGCATTAAATTAATTAATGCCTCATGATTAGGGTTAAGTCAGGGTCCACTAATACTTAACCAATTTGGAAATTCGGGGGATGAAAAATGGGGTTAAGCTACACTTAACCAATTTAATCCATTTGGGGGTACGAGGGATTAGATGGGGTTAAGTGGTGAACCGTTGATTACACTTAACTAATTTAATCCATGACTAGTGAGGGGTTAAACCACACTTAACCCTCTTAGAAAACCCTGGCAACGTGGTCTGTTCCAACAGTAATCCCAGTTTGGTATCATTCACAACCCTAGAAGCTAGGCTAGGGCGGGGCACGATTACTGGACGGACGTAATCGACCAAAGACGAGGCCGAGTGGTACCGCGATGCGGGTCCAGGCGGGCTACGGACGTGCACGTAGTCCGATGTTGGGCGCATACTATGCATGGGTACCAGTAGATCTGGGCTGTGCATTATTGCTTAAGTGTCCGGGGTTGGCACCCGAGGGCTTGATACACCCGAAGGTGGACCCAGCACAGTCAGACTACATCCATACATGGGCCGTATGGACAGCAACACGTGACGTGTTAGGCTTATAGGGAGCCGATCGACTAGACCGTTGGGCTGGACCTTATATTAAGGTCACTTCATGTTATTGGGCCAAAGTTTGGGCCAAGGGATCAATACCTGTTATGTTGGTTTGCTAGTACACCGTGGTGCAAGACTTAACTCTGTTTATGCGATGACACCTCTATCTATCGTGTAGTTAATTTATCATGTCAGTATGTTGTTATCTATGATCATCTCAGTTTCCCTCATGATGTTAACTTTATTAGCTTATAGACTGATCGTAGCAGGGCTTACTCAGTCTTTTTGACTGACCCGTTTTGTTTCGCCTCTTTTCTTCCGTTTCCCCCCCCCCCAGGTTCTCAGGGAGGGAATACAGGAGCCTAGCTTGGATCTTAGCCGCTTGCTTGGATAGCTCATGTATGCTTTGGACCTGAGCTCGCTATGGTTTTTCCACTTTGGGGATAGCTACTTTTATGTTTTTCCGTTTCAGTTCAGATGATGTTATTTTATGTACTAGACTTGTTTACTTGGGAAATTGACATTATGATGTAGCAGACTTGTTTTTGAAATAGTTTAAAAGTCTTCCGCTGTTTACTTACTTACTCTGTTTATTTACATATATATACATATGTCATGTCCTGCCTTGCTATATCATTATGCATGTTTACCAATAATGCCCCTCCAAAGCTAGTGCATTCCTTTGCGAGTGACCCTGGCGGAGGTGGGGTGTTACATTTGGTATCAGAGCATATGGTTTACGAGAAGGGATAAAAAGGTTTTTAAAACTCTTTGAAGAACTATTTTCAGAACCAAGTATTAAGTATTTTCCAAAGAAAAGTCTAGTTATTTTTAAAAGGTTATTCCCCAAAAAGCCATTAGCACTATCCTTTGATCCCTCGTTTGAACTCTTTTTTTTTCGTTTCCAGCATGTCTGATAATCTCATCTTACCCGAAGGGGTAGTAATACCCGATTGGTTTCGTTGGTACTTGGAAGTCACGACACCGGTCCCGGATGTCTCTAATGTTGTCTTTCCAGTCGAGGCCGCTGTTTCTCCTCCTCTTTCCGTAGCTGATATTCCTCTTCTCCTTCAGCCTCCACAAGCGGATTTTGCGGAAACTTGTAAGAACTTTAAGAGGATGGGTGGCAAGAATTTCAATGGAACAGAGACTTTTGTAGAGGCAAGGAATTGGTTGAAAGAGACCGAAGATCTTTTAGCCACCTTTGATATAAGTGACCGCAGGAAGGTTTTATTGGCAGTATGGTTGCTAAAGGAAGAAGCTGCACGTTGGTGGGTAGTCACCACCGCTACTAGGCCAATCGAGACTTGGGATGACTTTAGAGGAAGGTTTGGACTGAGGTTCTTACTACTGAAGCAAGGGGACATGTCTATTAGGGAATACATAGATAAGTTTAATCAACTGGCTCGGGTCGATTTAGACTTGGTTACTACAGCTCAGGAGAAGGCCCTACACTTTGCTCTAGGATTAAACGAGCCATTACATGATTTGGCCCTGTCTCATATACCCTTGGGGGCGACTTTCGAGAGTTTAGTGAATTTGGCCCTACTTCAAGAAGAAGGTAGCAATGATAAGAAAGAGGTCAAGGCAAATAAGTCTCAAGGCAAAAGAGTAAATTCCAGGAAACGGGGCAAGGATATGAAATGCAACTTCTGTGGTAAAGTTGGACATATAGCCAGGGAATGTAGGAAGAAGAAGAGAATGCGGGGCGAATGCTTTCATTGTGGTGAGTTTGGACATCTCCGCAAGGATTGCCCGAGGAAACAAGGGCAAGGTCAGACTCAGTGTGCAGGACTATCTGGAGGGCGAATTCATCCCCTCAACACCGTTCTTCCAGCTTATGATAGAGGTAGTGTTTCTGTTGAAAATCTTGTTTGCATTTTCTGATTTTCCCTGTTCGAACCTTGTTCGATTCTGGCACATCGCATAGTTTTATTTCATCCGATCTAGTGGAAAGTTTTGCACCTAAGTACTAGCCTAGTTGATGATCCCGTATGTGTTTCAAATCCAATTGGGGGTTCTGCCCGCCTGTCTGTGGTCTGAGTGGATTTGAAAATTTCTATCTTGAGTATAGAATTCTCGTGGGATGTTTATATTCTCGGTTTCAGGGGATATGGGTTGGTTTTGGGCATGGAATGGTTGTCCTGTCTTGGGCCATTCTGGGTTTTTGTATATAGGGTGTGGGGCTCATGACTCGCCTCGGTAATACCCTAGAAATCTCTAGTAACCCTATAGGTCCCGTCATGTTATGTTGAATCCCTCAACTCGTCTATTGATAGTTTGCAATCTGTGAGGGTGGTCCGAGAATATCCTGATATCTGGGGATAGATTTCCGTATTATCTGGTGGGTAAGGCCAAGCCAGTTTCGTGGCCGGATAGGCACATGACCTCACGAGGTGCGAGTTAAGAAAGTAAGTCAAGGAGTTGCTTGGGAAGAACTTCCTGAGACGAAGCATTTTCGAGTAGGGTGCTCCAGTAGTATTCGTTACTGATGTGGACAGTTTATTTCGCTTATGTGTTTAGACAACCGTCACCAAGGATCAATGATTTGTTTGACCAGCTTGTAGGAACATCGGTTTTCTTTTGATCTAGCTACCGGATTCCATCAGCTTAGGATGGCTGAGGATGGAATCGACAAGACTGCGTTTAGGACTCTAGATGGATTTTTAGAATGGCTAGTCATGCTATTTGGTTTGACTAATGCACCCGCATAGTACGTGAACTTGATGGGTAGGGTGTGTAGGGAGTCCTTGAACAAGTTTGTCGTGGTCGTCGTAGACGATATTTTGATCTCCTTAAAAAGAATGAGGAAGAGTATGCTGGACATCTCTAGGAGGTGATGCATACGCTTAGAGCCACCAGTTGAAGGTCAAGTTCTCCAAGTGTCACTTTGGAGGAAAGAAGTTGGATTTCTTGGGCACATAGTTCCTAAGTAAGGCTTAGCGGTGGATTCCGCTAAAGTGGCTGCGGTTCAAGACCGAAAACTCTGAGGAGGGCAATTGAAGTAAGAAGCTTCCTCCGTTTGGCTAGTTAGTTAGCAATCCCTGAGCTTAGACTTACTCTTCTGGATCAAGAAGGGGGTTTCACAGGAAGAAGACCCGCAGTTAGTCAAGAACATGGACCAGTTGACTCGAGGCGAGATGTTAAGTCACCTCGTTAGATATATTATAGATGACAAGGGATGACTAAGGCGTGATGAGAGATTATGGGTTCCTCGAGTGGAAGACTTGGTAAAGAAGGTTCTTGAAGATGCGCATCACTCGAGGAGGTGGCCGAGTTGGTCTCCGGATGCATGTTGTGCCACCAGGTTAAGGCCAAGTCATAGAAGCCCAGTGGGCCATTACCTCCATTAGAGGTTCCGCAAGGGAAGTGTGAAAACATCCCGATAGATTATGTGGATGGACTACCTAGATCAAAGAGAGGGAACACGGGTATGTGGTTCATAATAGGTAGGCTCACGAAGAGTACTCATTTCGGTCTGGTGAAGAGCGAGAGGACTGTATCATGGTTAGCAACGGTTTATCCTCAAAAAGTTGGCCAGTTTTGAAATAGCCAACAGGAAGCCATGGGTAGGCAACGGAATCTAGGTATGGCCTATCACTCATAGGCGGATGGTTCATTTCGATTAAGCATGAGTTATAGAAAATCACGTTTATAAGGGCAATTGGCAACGTGGATTGGTATTTTCAAGAAAAGTTCTGTTGCATGGAATACTTTATAGTAAGTAGACGAGATCCAGGATTCACTGGTGAATTTTGGAGAGCTTGTATGTAATCATAAGGTTACAGTTATGTTTAAGCCAAGTATACAAGAATAAGTGGAAAAGGAAGACGAGAGGCAATAATGAAATGAGATCCAACTCGAATTTGGGAAGTAGGGGTTAGGAAGCCAAGAAATCATGAAGTAAGGGACAGTCAAAGCACAGTGGAGTTAAGCTCAAGGAAACGTAACTAAGAAGAGTGAAGACTAGATACGCGCATCATATCTCTTTTTAAGAGGGTACCCTTGATCCTTGTTTTCCTGTGGGACTTTCTTGCAAGTTATCTTTTGTATATATCCTCTCGGTCCCATTCTCGATCTTATTTCTGTTGTAAACTCCATAAGGGGGTTAAGACTCATCGGTTAGTACTGTATGTCAAAGCTTGAGTGGATTTCTTGTAATCCAAAAAGGAGTTTATCTAGTTATCTAGTTTATCGTGTCTATCTTGTCATGAGAACCTTAGGTAGAAACCCTTTGGTTGAAACATGTGTTTGAAACATGTTATGTTGATGGTTGCAAGTGGTTGCAAGTGTTTGCAAGTGGTTGCTCGTGGATGCATTATACACGATTAGGCACTAGATCGGCTCACACACTCCTCATATTGCATATGCATGGGTGTTTATGCTTATTCATGGACGGAAATTGTGTGTTATCACATGGATGTTGCATATGGATGTATGCTATGTGCACTCATATAGATACCATAAATTATGTTAGGAATTTGCATACATATGGATTCATTTCACTAACATACATATGCATTAAGGAGGTTTACTGTATCAGTAACCGCCTGATCTTTGCATTAGATAAGTACATATACACACACTTTTGCATATGTTCATACCACATTTAGGATCCTGTAAGGACAATGATTGCTCGTGGATGATGCTTTGAGTAGATGGATGATTGGATGGTAGGATACGTTCTTCCTAACTCGAAGATTTCGGGGACGAAATCCTTTAAGGAGGGGAGAATGTAACAACCCGTATTTTCAATAACCTGTAATAATATAAATTGAGGCAGAATTTAATCCTAAAATCTGAATCAAGGGAAACGGGCTATGCCATTGCGTTCGTCTCGGAAAAATACGCGAAATAGAGTCCGAGTTTTCGAAAATCGGAGTCCGTATGACCCAGTTAAGGCCCATTGAAGTTTGCAGAAAATTTCTAAGTAAAAACAGATTTAAATTTAAAATTTGAAACAAGGGTTTGGGCCAGCTGGGCCAAGGCGGGAAAAATCCCGCCATGGACCCCATGTCGACAGGCCTGTCGACAGGGGTCTTGGCATGTCGACTGCCCTGTCGACAGCCCTGTCGACAGGGGGTGCCCGGGCTGTTTAGCCTGGTGCACCATTTCTGTTTTGGGCTGGGTCTTGTGGCTTGGTTCTAGAGAGTTCCGGGATCTGATGGACCTAATTGAATCTAGGGTTAATCCTAGGGCCTAAAAACACTAACCTAATCTATAAATAAGACCCTAACCTACCCTAAATCATTCATTATTCATCCTAGTAACTAAACTATGCCAAAATCCAAACTCTCATGGCCTCCACCCTCTTCATACAATTCCCAATTTGATTCCTAAGTAATTTTCCATGCATACAAGTATATTTAGGCTTGTATGATCCTCCTTAGCTTGCATTAAAGGCTTGTTTCTCTATTTGGCGTCATAAAAGAGGAGTTTTGATCAAGTTTGCTTGCATTTGGGGGTTGTAATTAGTTGCATAAGGGGTTCTTTACATTTGCTATAGTCATTTGAGCCCGCATAAGCATTGTAAGCCCTCTTACCTTCACTTTGTAAACTCTAAAGTTAATATGTGGTGAAAATTGAGATTTATGTGAGTTTATTTGATTATGCTTGCTTATGCGAACTCACTATGCCATGTTTTACATGTTTCACAAGTTATGCATGCATATGCGGATTTACTATGACATGATTTGCAAGTTTATTTGAGTATGCATGTTTATGCGTGTTTGCTAAGCCATGATTTACAAGCTAAATGAGTTATGCATGTTTATGCATGTTTGCTAAGCCATGATTTACAAGTTAAATGAGTTATGCATGTTTATGCATGTTTGCTAAGCCATGATTTACAAGCTAAATGAGTTATGCATGTTTATGCATGTTTGCTAAGCCATGATTTACAAGTTAAATGAATTATGCATGTTTATGCATGTTTGCTAAGCCATGATTTACAAGCTAAATGAGTTATGCATGTTTATGCATGTTTGCTAAGCCATGATTTACAAGCTAAATGAGTTATGCATGTTTATGCATGTTTGCTAAGTCATGATCTACAAGGTAATTGAGTTATGCATGTTTATGCATGTTTGCTAAGTCATGATTTACAAGTTAATTGAGTCATGCATGTTTATGCAAGCTTACTAAGCCACGATTTGCAAGATTATTTAGTTATGCATGCTTATGCAAGTTTAAAAATGACAAGTTGTGCATATTTTACATGTTATGCATGTTTATGGTAATATGCAAGTTCACTATGCTAAGTTGTACAAGTCTAACATGTTATGCATGGTTGTTGTGCAAGTTTATCATGTATGTTGTGCCAAGTTCCCTCTCCCTATCCTTTATGCGTTATTACGAATATGTAAGCGATAGAATGACGTTGGGGGTTTTGGGTAAACTTAAAATACATGAAAATACAAGATTGGGAATTTACCTATTAAGTTAGGTCTACCCCTTGGGAATTTACCTATTAAGTTAGGTCTACCCAAGCATTTGTTGACTTGTAACTATGTTTTGAAATAAAGTGGACATGACACTTAGAAAACAAAAGTGTGGCCAACTCGAGGTTGGGTTGAGTTTGTAGCGTAATTCTACCCGGAACCGACCGGCTTAACTAGTGGCTACAAACAATAGGACCCAATGTGAGAAGTTGGTCATGTGGTGCCAAAACCCGAGGTTAGCCTGAGTTGTGGTGTAAATCTACCCGGACCCGCCCGGCCTAACTAGTAACCACAACAAGGTCTAATGTGAGAGGTTAAGGTGCATTAAATTAATTAATGCCTCATGATTAGGGTTAAGTCAGGGTCCACTAATACTTAACCAATTTGGAAATTCGGGGGATGAAAAATGGGGTTAAGCTACACTTAACCAATTTAATCCATTTGGGGGTACGAGGGATTAGATGGGGTTAAGTGGTGAACCGTTGATTACACTTAACTAATTTAATCCATGACTAGTGAGGGGTTAAACCACACTTAACCCTCTTAGAAAACCCTGGCAACGTGGTCTGTTCCAACAGTAATCCCAGTTTGGTATCATTCACAACCCTAGAAGCTAGGCTAGGGCGGGGCACGATTACTGGACGGACGTAATCGACCAAAGACGAGGCCGAGTGGTACCGCGATGCGGGTCCAGGCGGGCTACGGACGTGCACGTAGTCCGATGTTGGGCGCATACTATGCATGGGTACCAGTAGATCTGGGCTGTGCATTATTGCTTAAGTGTCCGGGGTTGGCACCCGAGGGCTTGATACACCCGAAGGTGGACCCAGCACAGTCAGACTACATCCATACATGGGCCGTATGGACAGCAACACGTGACGTGTTAGGCTTATAGGGAGCCGATCGACTAGACCGTTGGGCTGGACCTTATATTAAGGTCACTTCATGTTATTGGGCCAAAGTTTGGGCCAAGGGATCAATACCTGTTATGTTGGTTTGCTAGTACACCGTGGTGCAAGACTTAACTCTGTTTATGCGATGACACCTCTATCTATCGTGTAGTTAATTTATCATGTCAGTATGTTGTTATCTATGATCATCTCAGTTTCCCTCATGATGTTAACTTTATTAGCTTATAGACTGATCGTAGCAGGGCTTACTCAGTCTTTTTGACTGACCCGTTTTGTTTCGCCTCTTTTCTTCCGTTTCCCCCCCCAGGTTCTCAGGGAGGGAATACAGGAGCCTAGCTTGGATCTTAGCCGCTTGCTTGGATAGCTCATGTATGCTTTGGACCTGAGCTCGCTATGCTTTTTCCACTTTGGGGATAGCTACTTTTATGTTTTTCCGTTTCAGTTCAGATGATGTTATTTTATGTACTAGACTTGTTTACTTGGGAAATTGACATTATGATGTAGCAGACTTGTTTTTGAAATAGTTTAAAAGTCTTCCGCTGTTTACTTACTTACTCTGTTTATTTACATATATATACATATGTCATGTCCTGCCTTGCTATATCATTATGCATGTTTACCAATAATGCCCCTCCAAAGCTAGTGCATTCCTTTGCGAGTGACCCTGGCGGAGGTGGGGTGTTACACAGGGTGTTACATTCTCCCCTCCTTAAAGGATTTCGTCCCCGAAATCTTCAACTTAAGAAGAATGTGTCCTACCATCCAATCACCCATCTACTCAACCATCATCCATAAGCATCTATTGTCCTTAGAAAACTTCTAATGTTGTATGAACATATGCAAAAGTGTGTGTATATGTCTCTTATCTAATGCAAAGATCAGGCTGTCTACTGATTCAGTTGACCTCCTCAATGCGAATTATGTTAGTGCCATGAGTCCAATTATGTATGCAAGAAATCCTATTTGATACACATCATTTCTATATGACTGCATAACCGTTCATCCAAATGCGACATCCATGTGATGATTCAATCATTTTGCATCCACAAAAATTGAAAAATACGCACACATCCATATGCAGTATGAGAGTACTTTTGAGCCGATCTAGTGCCTAGTGTGTGTATATGCATCCACGAGCAACCACTAGCAACCACTTGCATCCACTTGCAACCATCAAACATAACATGTCTCAAACACATGTTTACACTCATTAGTTTCTACCTAAAGATCGAAGACTCGATCGATAGGATACAGCCGAGTGATAGAAGCAAGTACAATTAAAACAAAAGTTCTGTTCCCATTAGACATTGGTTAAGAGAATAAATCTCTAAGTATCAACCCCGAAGACCGAAATCAACATCAGATTGACACTCAGAGAATTACTCCCATTAAACAATTTCAAAACTGGAAATCTACTTCACGCTTTGGGTAAAAAACCCTATCCTTTTCAGAAATATTCAGATATTTACAGACTACTGGTACAGATCAGATTATCAAATGATTATTAGGAAACTAAGTATGATAAAACCCCACCATATCCCACAAAACCCAGAATGTATGCGTCATAGTCAACTTAATGCCCAACACAGATACCCTAAAACCCCAACCTACCACAAATAGATGAGTCGCAACCCTTATGGGGTTTGAGACTATAGCGGGATCAGAAACAAGACCAGTGTTAAAGTGCAGAGTCTTAATTACAGAATCAAAATGCCAGAATCAAAATGAGTTTTAACTCAATAATCAGATAAGGAAATTTAAACCTTCTACAGAAATTTTCCTATCTCTATCCTATCCACCAGCCACGTGAGCATTCACCTGCCTTTCAGAAGTAGGTCCTGTCCTCTTCCCTTGCCCTCGTTTCTTTTGGCAGTCCCTAGTGAAGTGTCCCATCTCACCATATTTGAAGCAAGTGCCCTTCTTTTTTCTGCAATCCTTGTTCAGATGAGTCAAGCTTCCACAAGTAAAGCACTTTTTCTCCTTCTTATCTTCATATTTTTCATCCTACTTTAACCAAGTAGCTGGTTGAACCTTCCTCCCATCGTCTATATCAAAGGTACCAACTAGTCCTCCACTTCGTTGAGTAAACTTCTAGCCTCGACAAACGTCTCAGTCCCATGAAGCGGTTTTCTGCGCGGAAGTGCTTACACATCTTAGAAAAAGCATCTATACGCGGAGGAAGAGATTCAAAAGGGAAAGAGGATGGAACTCGAAACAAAGAATCGAAAGAAAGATATATGGATTTTGGGGATTATGTTTTTCAAAATAAACTTTCCTTTTGAAAATACTTCCTTTTAAAACCCTTTTTGAAGACAGTTTTCAAAAACATTTTATCAAATCTGGTAACCTTCAGCTCTGATACCAAGTGTAACACCCCATTTCCGTTGATGTCATTCACAAAGGGAATGCATTAACTTCCATGAAGCATTATAAGTAAACAGAATAGAATATTACAAGACAGATACGTAAAGTAGTACCTGAAAAATTTATAACTTTATTATGGGAGAAACAGAAATATGTTTGGTTACATCCTTCAAAATTACAGTACCAAAACCCAAGTACACAATTATCAGTCTTATACCAAAATCCTTCAGAATGCATAATTTTAAAACCATAATCCCCATTATAAACTGCCATAAGAAGGTAGAGTCAAAGCCAAGCAATACTTCAAGCACTTCAAGTAGAGAAATTCTGAATCAAGCTCCTATGTTTCCACCCTGAGAACCTGAGGGGGGGGGATGGAAAGAAAAACGAGGCGAAAACAAATGAGGTCAGACATAAAGTCTGGCGAGTCAAGTGACTTTCAGCATATAAACAGATAGTAGTATCATGACATGTAAATAAAGCTAGATGAGAGATTACAACAACATGAGTAGCAGGTATGCTTAAGTTAAACAGAAGAAACAAAATGATATAGACCAAGATATGCTTCTTACCAATATCTTACTTCTCAGTACTAGTGCTTAGTATAACAGGATTAGGTGTTATCCAAATGTCTAAACTGAAATAGAAACGGAAACAGAATAATCTCTACAGAAACAGAATGCTAGTAATGGGCCTTTACCACCCAACTGAGATAGAAGGTACAGAAATAGAATGCTAATAACGGGCTTTTACCACCCCAACTAATGGGCCTTTACCACCCCAACAAAGACAAAAGGTATAGAAAAAAAATGCTAATAATGGGCCTTTACCACCCCAACTAATGGGCCTTTACCACCCCAAAAGAAACAGATGGTACAGAAACATAATGCTAATAATGGGCCTTTACCACCCCAACAGAAACAGAAGGTACGGAAACAGAATGCTAATAATGGGCCTTTACCACCCCAATAGAGACAGAAGGTATACCAACAGAAACAGACAGAACTAGGTGTACCCTAAATTCTATCCAAAGCGATCGGCTCCTTAATACATAAATACCTTGTGCCGGCTCCACAAAAGGGTGTATCATTCCCTAAAGTGGCAACTTATAGACACAAACCTATTTACAGATGTCATAGTGTCTTACATCCTCAGAGAAGACCAGATCAATGCATGCACATGACCCGCTTGGAATGCGCCATCGACACCCCTCGCCATTATCAGAGTGAACCTCTTACAATTAGTTCAGTAAGTGTGTCCGGAGCCCTCCTAGTGTTGGGTCATAGTTTTGATACCAGAAAAGGGTTACTGACTAATGTGGGTCCCACACAAGAGATGACACAAGTAACTACCCCTCCTAACCTTATGCCCCAGAGTAACAGTTTTCAGATTAACTTGCTTACAGATTTCAGTTGTACAAAGTTCAGATTAACTAGTTCTCAAATCAGACAAATAGGTTTACAAGTTTTTCAGACTAACGGATCAGATATCCAGATCAACAGACTTACAGATTGTTTTACATAACCTTTTATTGGGCCTACAGATTTACGAAATGGGTTTATTAGATTCATCCGCCCAGTTGATTTACCCTTATCCACCCAACACGTTTTAGGCATCATATTTATCCTAGATTTGCATTAATTAATTATTATTGCACAGACCTTTCACATCAGGTCGGTAGCTTTTGGCCGTTGGATGTGCCGGGCGGTTCTGGCCAGACTTCTGCCACAAGCCAGACCTAACCTCGTGTCTAAGAATCTTTTAGCTATGCCTACGACCTCTCACATTAGACTGACAGTTTGCGGTTGCTGGTTAAGCCGGTTGGGTCCGGGCAAGCTTCTACCGCAAACAGAGTCTAACCTCGTGTCTCAACATTCTTATTTTTAGCTAAAGTATTCATTCACAGATTATGCCAATATCATACTAATTATGCCAATTCAACAAATTAAACTTCCTTACAAGTTACAATAGATTATTCAAAGTTCTATTAACTTGTTTTGCTCAATTTTAGATCGAGCCTACAGATTTTCAAACCCCAAATTACCATATTCAGTTTCAACAGATTTAGCAGATTAGGCAATTTAACATATTTAATCATAAAATTAAGCCTAATTTTACATGCCCATATTATGGTCATAATTCACAATATAACATATACCCCAAATTTTAGTTAAATTTACGCAGTATGTAATATTCTCCAAAAAAACCCCAAATCATGCTATACAATACGAATTATGCCAAATTATAGCCTTTGAATTCAGCGTATGCCTAATATCCAAAATCCCCATTTAGGTGTATTCACATTTAATAGTTATCCTATTATAATATAGATCTTTGCGCCTTAGTCATATGCACAATAATTCTCCTTCTTCCAAATCACAGACTATCATATATAGTATGCCCAGATCCAGATCTTAAATTACAACATATGTTCTTTTCTCAAATCAGTCACAAATCAGTTATGTCTAATTATGCATCATTCACTATTTTTTTTCCCAAATTTAGCGTTCATGCGTCAATCTCTTATGAGATTTGGCTCAGGCTCGTAATAGCCTGGCTATAGAATAGAAAGAAGGAAGGGATACAGAATAGTTACTATAATATTAATAAGATAGATCAACACGGAAAAACAGATCTAATAAACAAGAATATGCATAACCCCGAATTCAGATTTATAGCCATGTCAAGATCATAGTTAAATTTCATATCTGAAAATAACTGTACTGACCTTTGTTGGATTTCTAAAAGAAAAAGGGTTGTAGTTGATCTCTTTTAATCCTATTCAGATTGGAAGAAGAAGAAGAAGCACTATTTCTAGCTTAGGTTTCAATAGATTAGAGACGCCATTGATTTATTTTAATTAGAATTGAGGCAGCATAGCATTACAATGGTTTAGTGTGGAGAGAAAGAGGGGTTTGGGGGTGTTTAAATAGCATAGGGATCAACAAATCTGGTTAGAACGGGAGTCCAAATGCAGAAAACGAACCAGTCCTCGGATCTGGAAATAGTGGGGTGGTCGACCCCCTGGTCGACCGCCTAGTCGACCTTTGTGACCCAGGTCGACCCCCTGGTCGACCTGGGTCCAAGGCGGGAAATTTCCCGCCCAGCCCGGGTGTGTGATTTGAATTTCGAACTGAGCTGGTATAATTAATTTAAATTTTCTGAAACTTCTGAAGGCCATAACTTATTCATACGGAGTCCGATTTACGTAAACTCGGACTCTATCCCAAGCAGAATTACGAGACGACCGCAATGGCTTAACCCGTTTCCCTTAATTCTTATTTTAAAAATTAAGTTTACTTTGTTTTGTTACTTTTATGTTCATAGAAAATACGGGCTATTACATAGTCATAATGAAGTCTCAAAATTTAACATAAATAAATTCAGATGCACCATCATAAGCGCCATGAAAATTAGGGTAACATAATATTTCACAGAATTTCCTATAGATTTTCCATTTTATTGTACAGTTAATTACTAAAAAATGTGATGAACATCGTCCCATATAACTAAATAAACGTGAACATAACATTTATGTTTTGTTTTAAACATGTTAAGGAAGACTGCAAACCACAATATTGCTATGAAATACTGATAATTATAATATGTGTTGAACATAATTTCCAAATTAAAATGAAATACTAACAATTAAATTGATACAACAACAATAATAAAGATCATTCGGATGCACCTTCATTTAATCCTATCAATGTGAAACCGTTCTATAGTATCAAGATTCCATAATTTTCAAAGGAGCAGTCCCTTAACATTATTAGATTGATTGATGGTAGTGAAATAAAGGATGCAGTCTTTAGTCTGGACTCTTCTAGCTATGGAGGTCCTGGTGGCTTCAATGCTTTCTTTGTTTAACAATGACGGCATATTATTGGTGATGACTTTATTACTGCTGTTCGCTTTTTCTTCCTGAATAATAATCTCCCCAATAGTCTTAATGCAACTGTTATTGCTCTTATTCCCAAAGTAGATAAACCAATGGCAGTATCTGAATTTCATCCAATATCTTGTTGTAATATTTTATACAAAATTATATCTAAGATATTGGCTACTAGACTTTAATCTTTGTTACCCACTATCATCAATCCCAACCAATCTGCTTACATAAAAGGTAAATCAATAAGTGACAATATATTGATTACCCAGGAGCTTTTATATTGATACAATAGGAAAGGAATATCTCCAAGATGCATGTTAAAATTGGATATTAAAAAAGCATTTGATATCGTGTCTTGTCATTCTATGTTAGCAGTTATGTTGCGCATGAACTTCCCTAAGCCTTTTATTGCTTGGATTTACACATGTATATCTTCACCCTCATATTCAATTATTAGAAATGGAGAATTACATGTTATTTCAAAGGAACTAGAGGAGTACAACAAGGGGATCAATCTCAGCCTACCTGTTTATTATGATCATGGAGGTACTGAATTCTCTAATCATTGAGCAAATAATTAATGGCAATTTGGAGCTTCATCCTAGATGTAAGAATCCTTTAATTACACATCTCCTTTTTGCTGATTATCTTATTATATTCAGTAAGCCTACGGCCAGAAATATACAGTGCATCTTTGATATACTTGCGAAATTTCATAGTATTACATGCCTATAGATTAATTTTGGTAAATCTCATATCCTTATTGTTGGATTGCCTTTGGACATGAAATAGGAGTTAATTGATTTTTCTGGTGTTGCTAAACTTCCATCTAATTCCTTTTGTCTCTGAATTCCACTCATTTTCTCATGTATTAACAAAGCACAATGTGTTCCTTTATATGAGAAGATTATTCACAAACTGCAACAATGGACATCATGTAAAATCTCACAAGCTGGATGGCTAATCATAGTACAATCCATTGCGAATGCCATGACAACCTCCTGGTGTCGACATTATGTACTGCCTTCTAAACTTATTGATATGATCACCAGTGCCTTAAACAAATTTTTATGGCATGTTGATCCATTCTCCAAGAAAATGATCCCTTTTGAAACCCACAAACTTTATGATAGCAAGAAATTTGGCGGTCTAGGCATCACAAATTTTAAGACTTGGAACATGGCTGCTATGTCAATTTACTATGAGAAATTGTTTGCATCAGATAAATGTCTATGGGCAGAGTGGGTGCATAAAAATTTGATTGGAAGCAAGCATTTCCGGTCTATGCCTATTCCTCCTAGCTGCAGTTGGAGCTGGCGACAATATCTGAAATTAAGGGACACCTTCAAGCCTTTCTTCCAGTGTAACTACAAAAGTAATCCAGATATCTCTTTTTGGTACAGTCCATGGGTTGGACCTGGCTTAATCTTGAATGAGCTTGTTGAATATAATGTCATGATGAACTCTGTAATCCCTCAGAATGCAATAGTTTCGGACTATATTCATGATGGAATTCTTATTCTTCCCTATACAAGTTCTCATGTTCATAGAGAATTATGGAATGTAGTCTCTGCTCGCAATGGTAGTAAATAGCGCAAGGGATACCCTGTGGAATGGCAAAAATCATTCAATCAAGTTAGTATACAACTTACTGCTAACGGAAAAGCAAGTTTTCCCTTGGTATTTGAGAAACTGGAATTGTGGTAGTCCTGCAAAAGAAAATCTTATGCTCTAGAAGATAATGGCTAATGCTGTAAACACGAAGAGTAAATTGTATAACCATGGCATCATTTAGGAAGATAGTTGTGTCTTATGTCAATTACATTCAAAAACGAATACCCATATTTTCTTTGAATGTCCTTACATACTTCATATATGGCGAAGACTGCTTGCTTACGGTGGCTTCCATAACCCATCTGCAACAAGTCAAATTGAATGGTTTACTATTTTTAAGGCAACTACATGGAAAAGCAAAAGATCGTGCATCCGATTGAAGCTTCTGAAAAAGCTGATATACGGAGTATGGATGAAGAGAAAAAAAATCACATTTTTGGTTTGCAGTCTCTAAATGCCGATCAACTGACCATGGAGATCCTGCGTCATATGATAAAATCAACCAAGCTTTCTTCTTGACTTGCAAGTTTACCACGTTTTCTTCTTATTGTATTTAGTTAGAATAAGCTGGCATAGTTATTCGTTTCTTTCTTCAATCTGTTCTTTACAATGGTGACTGTATATATTTTTTTACTTTGTAAAGCTTGGATTACAAAACAGGAAATCTTGTAATCAATTTTTGTGAACAATATATCTTTCCTTGCCTTTCAAAAAAATGATCATTCAGCTACCAAGAAATATGAATTGCACGTTTGTTAGAAAAAGTAGCAGCATCCTTTACTTTGTTTTTATTTTTGTGGCTAATTGTTTGGCGCCAAAATTAGTTAGTGGCCTAGCTGGAAAGTTGTAATAGTGGCTATATATGTATTGGAAATTGCAGAAATGGATATGAAAGAATTAGTTATCAACTCTATCTTTCCATTTTGACCCTTCTTTTCTACATTCCTTCTTCTTCTCTACTGTTTTTATTCTTCTTCTCCTAACCCCCCTTATATTCAATTTAATTTGGTGCTTTCACCAGTGATCTCCACCTTCCTCCCTAAATATCCAAAACCACCACTCAACATGACACTCTCCCAACAGTTCGATGACCACCAAAACACCATAAACACCAACCTAGCCACCAAAGAAACCCACACAACCCTGCTTAAAAACCTATAAGCCGGCACCATCGACATTAAAAAAGCATTTCAACAACTCACCAAACAAGTGGCCAATCTCTACCGAAAATTAGACAACCAACTACCTCCATCTCCAACAACCCCATTGTTCGCCACTGTTGCGAGTTCTTTGGCATCAGCTCCTCCATCACCTAAGCTTCCTACACCTCAACCCACCTCTGTCATCGTCTTCGTTAATGCTCCTCCTTCTCCACTGCCCCTACTACAGCCAGCAAAGTCATCCCCATCGTCGCAATATCTTATTTTTGCGCCTATGCAAAATAGTGTTCATTACCAGTCTGAGGCATACTACTTGGCCGCTGCACTTCGTAAAGCTTCGGCCGCCACACTAGCACTAAATTCGAAATTGCATATTGAGCAGAAATGGATTGTTGCACAAGTCCTGTTTGTTGAAATGCACAAGCTGAAGCTGGAGTGGCCTGATGCATCCAATGTGTTTGCCGAAATGAGCAAGTGGAAATGTGAAAGTAACCTGCTCATCTTTGATCCAGGTGGGAAAATGAAGTTGAGCAATTATTTATGCCAACTTATGACCTTGAGGACAAGGTCAGTTTCAAGGCATCGGTAATGATACAACAACAATAATAAAGATCATTCGGCTGCCCAAAAATATGAATTGCACTTTTGTTAGAAAAAGTAGCAGCATCCTTTATTTTGTTTTTGTGGTTAATTGTTTAGCGCCAAAAATTAGTTAGTGGCCTAGCTGGAAAGTTGTAATAGTGGCTATATATGTAATGGAAATTGCATAAATGAGTATGAAAGAATTAGTTATGAACTCTCTCTTTCCCTTTTGATCCTTCTTTTCCAGCTTCCTTCTTCTTCTCTACTGTTTTTACTCTTCTCCTCCTAACCACCATTATATTCACATCACAAATCCAAGAGTACAAATGAACTTTTGAATACAAATCTCGAATTCAAATGAAAAACACTAACAATGAGTACCTAAATCGCATTAGAAGACATGTGATGAGATGGATTGTGAAGGTTGAAGAACACAACGTATTGTAGTAACACGAAAACATAGGGTTACTAAACAGGGAGAAGAAGCGTACCTGTAACCTTTCCACACTACCTCGCTGGCAAATATTCGAACAATCAGAGAACAAATATGCTCAGTAATGAATAGATAAGGAAGACTGAAAGGGATGGTGTAGCGAAGTTTGTTGTCAATCGACTCGAAGGGATAAAGCCAGGGTTTCCGATAGGAAGAGGCTATATAAAAGAAACCAATGTCGATCATATGTATATGCGAGGCTATTTAGTCAGCATGTCTAAAATCAGAGGAAAAAAGAGTGTGAAAATCGATTGAGGCACACCGGTTGAATCTGTCGGCCAGAAGCAAGTGGAAAACTATATGCAATAGCTGAAAACTGCGGAGAAATGGACGGATTTTTCAACATAAGAGCGGATGTACGAAGACGGGTTTTTTGTTTGGGAAAGGAGTGTAGAATACGGAAGATAGGGAAAGGGTGCGACTATTGGTTTTTAAGAAAAAGTGTGGAGGTCTGAGAGCACAACACTTTTAACTCAGTAATTATAATATAGTATAGATATGTAAGGGACAACTTCGTTAGGCCTACAGTACAGATGCTATGCATGAATATCTCATCTCAACGTGGTTATGTCCCCATGAAGCCACTTCAACCAAATTACCAAAGTAAAGAGATGAAATACTCCTAAATAGATTAAAATTGGAGAACTGGAAAGAACTAAAGATAGGTAAATGTGTCCACAACTCTTACTACAAATGTAACGAGTAATATAAGCTAATACTATTAAATTTAATCTTTCTTTATTTTGAAACTTAAATATAAATGTAAGTGATATAAACAAATAAAAATAATTTGTTCTCAAAATGGACTTCTTATGTCCTATGAGTTCTACATCAATTTAACAAGACTGATAATATTGATTAAACGAAGAGTTGTACTAAATGCACCACATTACAATGTTTAAATTACTTTGTCTCATTGGTGGTAGATGAACTTTTGATTAAAAAAGGAAAAATAGATTATTTGGAAATATGACATCAAATACTTGATGGTATACCGCCGACTAGCGAGCGCTAAGTTCATGAAAACATCAATTTGTAATAACCAGGAAATGCGAGCCAATTTAAAATTTTTATTTTGGCAATTTTAGCGAATTTTGATTATTTAAAATATATTATTTTAAATAATAACGACGGGAAATTTATTTTGAATAGAATTAGAACGTATATATTTATTTGAATCGTCGTTAGAATATAAATAATTATTATAATTATAAAAGGAATTGAAAATGGCGCGGTAGTTCGATAATTCGATTTCAAAATTCAAATGAATGTACAGGATTCAAAATAAACCGGATTTTAGCGAAACCAAAAATATTCGAATCTAATTGAGGATATCTTTCCAACGAATCCGAAATATCAAAATTTCATAGCGGGGATCAAAAGATATGTCCAGTTGAAAATTCAGAATAGTCGCTATGGAATTTCGGCCTTTAAAAATAGCCATTTTGCAAACGACCTCGGATTTCGATGAAACCACTTTTGTTGGATCGGCAATGTCAAGTTATTGCTAGGTTTCAAATTTCGTAATTTTTCGAATCAATATGTGAGCATGGCGAAGGAAAACTCGTTTGACCAGTTTCAGTTGATTTTAATCGACTGGAAAATGGCCATTTTTCAAACAGTCTCAGAATTTGACGAAATTAGTTTTGTTAGGACCGTATCGTCGATACAAAGCTAGAAAATATTTTTCAGGAATTTTTCGAGTTAGCATGTGGGCCCGGTAAATTAGAAATGTACGTTTAAAATAGAATATATAGAGTTATATTTGGCTTTTGATGAAAACTGATCGTAGCGATCGAATTGGACTACGATACATATCCCATTGTGTTCAGAATGGGGGTAATTAGCTATGGATGACAGGCGGTGGTTCTCGTTTCGAGTTCAAAATAAAAAGTTACTTTTTGGTGGAAAATAAAATAATTAAATAAATAATATATTATAAAATCCTATACCTTGCCCCCCACTTTCCCTCCTCTCTCAGTCAAACTAAACTAGGTCAAAAAAAAAAACGCCGCTCTTCCTCCAGATCTAGATGGCGATGGAGACGCCATCGCCCTCCCCTCCTCGCAACGCGCTCCGCCGCACCTTCCCCCTTTCTTCTCCAGTGCTCTGATGCGCACCCCCTGACCAAATCGCCATCGCCCGGAAGCCCTAACCCACAACGGAAGCCACCGCACCCCCCTTAAACCCTCCTCCTGCCTGAACTGCCGCTCGAAGGCCACCATCCTCCGACGCAAAAGCCTGCAGTGCCCCCTCCTTCCAGTGCTCCTCGCCCTGAAGCCCCTCTCCTCTTTTCCCCTTCTCAGTTCGAAAACAAACCGCCAACCCTTCGCTGAAGCAATCAATGAAGTGAGTTTTTATATATATTTTTATTCTTATTCAAAAAAAATGTGATTCTTGTTTAATTAAAAATGTGAATTTTTGTTTATTTAAAAGAGGTGGTTTTTAACTTAGATAAGATTTTTATATGAATAAAATTGTGATAAAGGTTAGATTTTTATTATATGAACACTAGAATAAAAATTAGATTTTTATATATGTAGTGAATCAAAAATATATTTTTGATGTAGCAAGATCGAATTTTTACAAAGTAGAAAGAGTGGATTTTTAATAAGAAAAAGATTTGATTTTTAATCTAGTAGAGAAGTGATTTTTAATTATATAAAAATATAATTTTTATATGATGTGAAGATTAAAAATATGATTTTTATATATTAGAGAATATAAAGATGTGATTTTTATAGTGATGAAATGAAAAGGCGAAATCTTTATATTTGAAAAGGCGAAATTTTTATATTTGAAAAGGAAAAATCTTTATATTTGAAAAGGCAAAATCTTTATATTTGAAAAGGCAAAATCTTTATATTTGAAAAGGCGAGATCTTTATATTTGAAAAGGCGAAATCTTTATGTAGAGAATAGCGTGATAATAATATAATCTTTATTATATGAACACCGTTGTAAAAATAGGATTTTTTTCTATATAGTAGCGATGTAAAAATAGAATTTTTATCTATATAGTAGCGGTGTAAAAATATGTTTTTTATCCATATAGCATGATTATAAAAATGTGATTTTTATATACATAGCAACAATAGAAAAATGTGATTTTTATATATATGTAGTGGCTACGGGCAACGAAAGTGACAAAAGGCGAGAACGACGAAGATTTCTACGTAAGAAGAGTCGAGGCGTTTGGATTAGCTAATCGGTAAGAACATCTCACTTTAAATCTTCATTTCTATTTAAAAATATATACTAGGATGCAGACGGTACTTAGTAGCACCCGACACCCATCGTCCACAGACCATGGATGACTTGTATGTTTGATTGTTTGTTGTGGTGAAAATTTATTGTGTGTTGTGAGATGAAATAAAATATTTATATAGTTAAAAATATTTTATCGTTAAAAATATAATTTTTAACGGGTATGTGAATAAATAAAAATCTGTGTTTGTTGATTTGAAACCCCACACGGGGATTGGGATAAAATACGGCATACACTGATCCCAATAATTAGTTGTATGTCGATCGATTGATTGACAGGCGGTTATAAGCGTTAGATATCTATATTTAATGCTTATACAGTGTAGTGCACTTTGGATGATGGTTGAATATTTATCGTTGCTATTATATACATGTGTCGTATGGAATCCATATAATTAACATTATATGGTAATTGATTGGGCCTCATTCCAATTGGAAAATAAAGAATCTTATAAAATATAAATATTCATGTGTTGACGATATTCATGTGTTGAATAAAATATATATTCATGTGTTGAAGAAAATATTCATTTGTTGAATAGAATATAGAATTTATTGAAATATATATAAAGCTGTGTTGATTAAAGATGCGCCATTTTGACGTGAACGATATTTATATCGATTATATTCGTTTTTATAATGAATATTGAAAAGAGATTTAAAAATCGACTATTTAGAAAATGAATTCGAATTGAATTGAATAGAAAAGAAATTCAAAACGAATTGAATGAATTAGAAAATGAAATTGAATTGAAATTGAATTGAAATCGATTTGAATTGAAATCAAATAGAAATGAAAGTGAAAAGAATTTATAATGGAAAATTCGATTTTGATTTGAATTTGAAATGAAAGTTGAAATTGTTTTTGAAACAAATTTAAAACGATTTATAAAATACGTTTTAAAAGGAAATCGATGAAATATATAATATATATATATATTATATATATAATGGCCTGAATAGAACGCGCCGCGCTGCGGCAGTTCGTGAATTTCGACCATTGACTTCGAATGGACATTACGGGAGATCCGACCGTCGGATTCTCCTGAAACCAGAACCGTTGGGTTCGTATCGAAAATAGCCTTCCAATGAATATTAGAAATTTGAAATCTAACGGTTGGATTTGGAATTATGTCCAAATCAAATTTGGAAAAGGTCGTTATAAGTGCAGTTCGATGGTCGTTGATGGAAATCGACTGTACGGGCCTTGATAAAATTATTAAAAATATCAATAATTTGTGTAAAATCATAAGAAATGATTTGGAAAGAATTGGGATGAAAAACTCCATATTTGAAAGGATAAAAATAGATTTTTATCGAAATGAACTAGTTTTGAACTAGAATAAAAATCAATTTATTTTTGAAATAAATAAATTGAATTTGAAATGGTTTTGAAAATAACCAGGATTTCCAATATGTAAAGTGGAAATGGATTCGAATCGAAATTGGCTTTGGAATATTTCGATGTGAATTTCGTGATTATACAGATATTGTTATGGAAATTTGAAAGATATATTTATATCGTTATTTCCAATACGATATTTGTTGGTCGTAGAATTTGATATTGAATATAAGCCGATATATTTTCTATTCAGAGCCTTGTATTTAATATCAAATGTGATTTGGGTTTGTCGTGAATGGTGTCTTCATTAACACTGTTCTTAAGCCCAGTTGAGAAAAGGATTAAATCTTTCTATTTAGATTTAATGAAGTGTGCCAATTAAATAACATTAATTGGAATTGAATTTAAATTGGTTTTGGGTTTATCGTGAGCGGTGTTTTGAATAACACCTGTTCTTTAACCCGATTAACAATAGAAAGTGATTTTGGGTTTATCGTGAATCGTGTTTTAGATGACATTGGTTCTTTAACCCAGTTAAAGGCAGGATGTTGATTTTTGGGAAGATTAAATTTTAATGAATCTTTAAATATATTGAAATGTGAATTGATAATTTAAATTATCAAATCTGAAAAGTGATCGAGAATGGAGTACCACCAGTTTTGCTCCAAAGCGATAGTTAAATCTTTAATTAGATTTGAACGTGAAATGGTAATTAAGTTTACCGGTAGCACCGTGGTGTTAGATATGGAGTATTACCAGTTTTGCTCCATGGGATATATAGGTTGGGATTGGGAAATAAAATAAATAATTACTTCGGTGTGGTTCACTAATCCCGACTAGGTTGGAAAACCATAATATGGTTCGAAATGATATCCAAAGGAAGATTAAAGAATAAATTTAGAAGTATTTATCTTTGATAAAATTAATGGGAACCTTTCCCTAAGAATGTGATTTTCTTTGAATAAAAGAATATTCTGAATTGGAATGAGGCGTATGTTGTGTTTGTGTAACACGTGGTTATTATATACGCGGATTATTCGGAAAGGTCGGGTGTATACCCATTCTGAATAAATGATTCGACGATAAGTCAAAGATGAAGACGGTGGTTGAAGACCAGAAGTCTTCACATCGTTTGGGTGATTACTGATGATCTTGATTGGGCTGTACACCCAAGATGAGGGAATCAGTTGGTGATCGTCCAGACGTACTTGGAGATCGATGGATATGCGGGGAAAGTGCCTCCGGTTTCGTTCAGACCCAGAACGAACTTGTAAATGGACTATGTGTCTGACATTGGATTTTATTCCGTGTTGATTGATCTCTATTAAATATACATCTGTTTGGCGGCGGAGAATTTAATCTCTTGCTTAATGCCCTTCTCTGAGACGTACGAGCTCAGAGGTTGTATATCGATGGACATCAGTCGCATGGAGTGAATTGCCTGTGTGGCACGCCTAAGTGGCAGATGATCAGGGCTTCTGTTGAAAAGCAACGTCTTGTGGTTGATGATCAAAGCACAGCCTGTGTGGCATAGCTTTGTGTATAACGTGAATTCGCGAGCCTCACACCTAGGTATGAGTCAAAAACGGGATACAGACTGTTGGGAGAACGTGACGTTTCTTTCTAACTAGTGGTGGTGTCAGTGCTTAAACTGGCTGACATTTATATATACTTTTCACCTTTGTGGTTGTTGGAATGCGAGGCGCCTCGGATATAGGTCTGTTAGGACCGGGAAACGTGTGTTCAGGAATTGCCAATCCTCCAAAGTTAGGTGAGGACCGGCCCAACCGATTCCAAGGATCATAGTGGGGTCCTGAGACATTTGCTAGAGTATCTCGAACGGAGAGGAGCTTGCCCCTTGCCTCGACTCATGACGCAAATCCAATTTCCAATACGTGATATTGCGGTTTTAATTGTAGAACTAGTATGGCGACATGATATATGGTACCCATGCCATCTATGATTGATATTTATGATTGAAATTGTTTTGACACTATACACTTATAGTGATATCAAAATGATTTGTTTTAACGTACCAAGCATGTTTGGCTATTATAAGGGAAAATCCTATCCTCCGGCTTGTGTTGCATTGTGTGATGGGACCTGGGTCTTATAATAGCTTCATTTTTCTTTATTTAGCATTGCGCTGTTTGTTTTATGCACTGGTATTCTTGGGAGGAAACCCGTTCCGTGTTATACGGCGTGGTCCCTTGATTTACCGAACTTTAAAATAAAAATTAATAACTGTTTTAGTTCTCACACCAGTCACATGACTAACCTGGAGTTTATTGTTTTAGCCTAAACTCTGGGTGCCCCTATTTTCCACACGGGCAGCTAGTAGTTTTGGTTTTGCAGATTTATATTCACAGGATCCTGATTTACAGCTGGAACGATATCCGGAAAGCTCTGTATCCGTGTATTACTTTCAATTGTGTTTAGTATTGTTTTTCCGCTGCTATGTAATTTATTGTAATCTCTGATATTTATCGAATGTGTAATATTTGTTCATACTCTGTATATTCTTGTATTCTAATGGAATTGTTGTAATATACAATGAAATGTTCTTCTGTTTGCGTTCTATTTTGTCGTGTTCTCAAGGTAATCCGGGCTTTCCTTACCGGGGAAGTCACGGGCTATCACACAATTCGTTTGTCACTTAAGATCAAAGCTTTTGTTCGAAACAACATTACCTCACATCATGACTGGAGAATCCATTGCTTTAAATGTCTTCATATTTATTCTTTGATTGGTTAATTTTCTCTCTAATGTATACAATAATAAAATTTATAACCCAATCACACCAAACTATGGAATTCAGCTGTTACACAAAAAGATGGAAAGTAATTAAAAAAATATTGTCAACACTCATGGACATCCCTACTTTTAATTGACTATAAATGCACTAAAATATTCTAAATGCAAATTCATACATTATGATTGAAAAATATAAAATAATAACATTTCATCTAATTTCCTTTAATAAATTATAAAAAATAATTGGAATTTCTCATATTTATATCAAATTTCCTTTAAATTTTAAATAATAATTTTATTAACTATTATCATGCACATGCAAAATCACCAACCAAAAGAGGTTTCATAATGGTTTACAAAATGTAGTAAGTATACTTCTCAGTAGGGAATTGAACAAGATGCTTGTTCCACTAGCGTTATTAGATTTTAGGTGGTAATACCTAGGAAAATTTATTATTAGGAACAAGATTAGGGAATGTGAATTAGAAAATGAATTTCTAGACTGAACGCCAAGATGCACTCCAAGTTGTGTGCTTGCATGTTACTAATTATTTTATGATTAACATATGAATGGATGAATAGCATATGGATATGGCATATCGATGATGGTTGTATCATGCATGTAGAAACTCAGTCATCATTAGGATTTTCTCAAATATCTGGAAGCATGGCACAAACAAATTTGCATGAACAAGAGGTAGACTGAATCAGTATTCTACCTAATCTTTTACATTAGTTAGAAACATATACACTAGACAATTGCTTAATAACATAATTTGCATTAGAAATCCCAATTACAGTGGATGCAATGGATAACTTTTGAGTAACTGGACGCAGATTTTGGATAGTGACGTTGACTGCATTTTTATCCCTAGTGACATCAGGGACAAAATAATTTAAGGAAGGGGAATGTAACCCATTGGAAACTAGTAAGAATAAATTTATTTGGGAAACAAATAAAATTATACAGATGTATAAATTTGGCTTTGAAAGTTTTATCATTGAGTCCTTGGAATTTTTATGAACAATTTTCATATATAACTTATTTTAATTCGAGCTAAGACGGAAAAGTTACGAGCAAAATAAGATGTCAAAATGTATTAGCTGAAAAAAATTAAGGCCTCATAGGTTGACTGCCTCCCAGACAGGACTACCATTGCGAATGACTGCCTTAGGAAACTATCAACCATCGAGGGGCTAACACCCCACACTTTTCAGCGCCCAAATTTCGACAAAAATCAAAGCTTGAACACATCCAAGCATGCAGTGTGTATATTTGGTACCTGCAATAAGTGAGCATGAGCATAATCAGAGTACGATAAAATAACTCACAACGGGAACAAAATAAAATAACTAGTATTAACTTAAGTAACAACCTTATTCAATGTATGTCACTTTTCCAATACCGAGCATGAGAGAGAACGAGAACCGAAAGCCAAACTTAAACATCTGTGAGAACCCGACCTTCTCTAGGAAACCTGGGAGGTTGTAATGAGGAGGGGGTCAGAACAACAAGTTCTGATGACTAAGAAATGTACAACATAGGTTATAATACACAGATGTATCCCATTTGGTTCAACCCAAGATGTATGCCTATAGAGGTTAGTGATTCAGGCCTAAACTAGTAAATGTTTACGCACGACTTTACTACTCTTCCCAAAGTTTAGCTGGTTAACATATTGAGATTAGACCCCTAATTACGGAGTATCTATATCCATATACTTTCATTCGCTTATCCTTCTTCATTTATTGCCTCACTACCGATGATAGATAGGGTGGATTTTTCCTGATCGCTTAAGACCCTAGGCGGACCGATTGGTCATTTATTATTTCTCAATAATTTTCTTAATGTTAACATGAACTAGAGGGCACTAGCTACGGGCCCTACTAATTAAGGCTTTCGTCATTCATGCATATACCCTTGCCCCGCATAAGATGAGAGATGGTATGTTATCATTTGTTATACCTCTAGCTGACCTTATCAGATAACCCCCTTGGTCGCTTATTACTTTCAGTAGGATAAGTATCCATTTCTGACGTTTTAGTTTCTAGGTTTGGGTAAGCCCACATACACCTGCCATTTAAGACTACTAAACAGAAAGACCTATTCCCAGGTGGACTCTTCAACCCTAGTCACTTAGCCGCTTAGGACCCCGGAAGCGGACTATACGCGAAGGTTATTAGTTCGTACCCCTTTAGCCTTTAATACCTTTGCCTATTTGGGATAAGATGGGCTACATTATTAAGTCATTCCCGTTTAGTCCCTCTATTTGGAAATGCTACACGTACATGATTCATTTTCGTCACAGGTTCATATGCTTAATAATATTTTACATTATTAACCAACTAAGTTCAACTATATTTTATATTTTAAGCTCTATATTTATTAACATTATTAAGGAAGGTTGTATACCTTTTTCTTTAGGGAATTTATTTGATTTCTTCCCTAATTTTGACTTGGTATTTAAACAACAATTAGTATCCATTAATCCCACTTTTGACACCCATTTTCTTTTATTTCTAATTTTATTGCCTTTTATGACCATAACGGTCATATTTTCCTAAGGCAACTATTTATCAGTCCCAAGTTATCTACTTGTTGTACCCCAACTAGCAATTACTATTTTTATTCATTTATTTATTGGTTGACTGTTATATATATTTTTATGCACAAGGCCTCTCACATTAAGTTTACCGACTGTGGATGCTGTATTTGTCGGTCGGTTCCGGGCAGACTTCTTCCACAAGTTGCACTTAACCTCATGCCTTAGTACATTTACATTTTATGCATTAGACCTCTCGCATTAAGCTGATTACCTTGGTTGCTGTATTTTCCTAGTCTGTTCCAGGTAGGCTTATGCCAAGAGTTGAGCTTAAACTTGTGTCTAAATACGGTTATGATTCAAATTTCCTAATTTGGGGTGTACAACATTTATCCTAATTAATTTAGGAATTGTAACCATTATCCAATTATATTTACTTTACCTAATCAACATTGGTTACAATTGTTAATTATTTATTTATGGCCTCATTTATAGCAATCAATTACACTAATTGGTATAACGGTCACCATAAATATATTCATTAAGTATGAAATATAATTTACATGTAGGATTCCATAAATGAATACCATTCAACATTTCAAACCTTCAAACATTTAATTTAATGTATATTTTACCATTTTACGCTGATTTGGACGGATAATATGTATAGATATATTCTACGTTTTCGTGCAGTCAATGTAATTATTAATTTTATTTTTATTATCATTATAACTTAAATGATTTGGGTTTAATCAATAACCAAACATTCCTTTTTTCATTCAATCTTGTCAAAAGGTTCAAATCTTACAAAAAGACCGTTAGTCATAATCATTGTAAATAATGTCTACTTAGTGGAATTGGCATATTTCAAAATCACAAGCAATACATGTAAATACATAATTTTGAATAGTTGATGCAAATTACACAAATATATATATATATATATATTTGTACATACATTTGCAACACTTTTCCCTTTTTTTGATCTTTTTATCTACGTCTTGTGATTTCAAAATAATGCCTTTTTATTCAAAAGGAGGAAAACGACACATTTACAACAATTAAGCAAAAACTCAACAATATTGAATACAAACAGGCAAATTTCTTTTAATATTACAATCACATTATTTACCAATTTCATCTGCTTACCCGAATTCACATACTTTGTTATTCAACACTAAACTAAAGATCTGGGATGTAACTACAACTACAAGGTGTTTAATAATGGGACTGATTTCCAGATCTACAGTGCTATGTAATTTCCACAATACATTTTACTACATAATTGCCATTTTTTCATAACATGATTGTAGGAATAAGTGTGAACAAATTTAAGAATCCTACAATTGATATTAGGCATAACCACAACTTACAATTCACAAGTTTTAACTATATTTAAAATCAGATCTCATGGTTATCTATAATTTCACCATATTAAACGAATAGATATGATAGGGAATAGGCATAAAAACATAGATCTAATTCAAACGAAACTGATAACTTATTACTACTGTATTCATAAATTTCACACTCAACTTATAGCCTCCAAATTCAAAGTTATAACCTTTAGGCCGACAATCCCCAAATTCTTATAAATCAACAATTTATCTGGAAAGGGGAATTCCAGATCTGTAGAAATGTAATAAAACAGGAAGAGAGGGGAGAATCTGATTTAGATTGTCAGTTTGCATTATTTTCCATTAGATCTGCTTATCCTCTCAATTTTATATGAACTGGATATGATTTGTTATGTATGAGTATATTTTTATTTTAGAAATTAGGTTTAGAGAAGGAGGAAAATGGTAGAGCTCTGCTGCCTCTACATATTTATTTGGAAAAAGAATGAGGCCTTACCCCTTTATTTATATGGGTGCAAATGGTCTAGAACCGACAGATTAGTTTTAATTTATATCCGTCCATCCATTTTAATAATATAATAAACCAAACCCTAAAAACCTAGTTGTCACTAGGCAGTTTGACGCCCAGTAGGTTGACCATGGCGGTCGAACGTCAGTCGACCTCTACGATTGACTGCCTAGGCCTCATATTGCCCAGGTCAGGTGTAACACCCCACATCCGTTAGTGTCACTCACAAAGGGAATGCACTAAGTTCTGTGGAGCATTTTAGGGTAAAAGATGCAGATAAATTACAAGACAGACAAAATCAAAACAGCGGAAAATAAAACTTCACTTTATTGATAAAATAATTGGTACAAAAATTGTTTTCCAATATCAGAGTATCATCTGTCTTACAAAATAAAGAAGCATAAAAATACATTTATATTCCCTAATGTAACATAAGCCAGCCATAGCAATCCAAAGCCGATGTATCCAAGAATCTTCAAGCTTGAAAAGAGCAACCGTCCCAAAACTAATCTGAGCTATACTATCCCCTCCTTAACTACCTGGGGGGGGAACGGAAGAAAAGAAGACGAAAGAAAACTGGGTCAGACATAAAGTCTGGTAAGTTCAGTTACTTCTAGCATGTGAATAGGGAAAAACAAAACGACATGAATTAACTGAATACAAGACAATACCATGATGATAGGGTCAACAAGATAAGATAAGATTAACACAAGATATGCTAAGACAAGATAAACTGGATATTCTTTAATACTTTCTCCGCTTCGCTATTAACTTGTTATTATGGTTTCTATGTCTCTGCACCACCTAACTAGTGTCCCGACTAGTAATATTAACGTGATCCCAATCCTGGTTGTTTCGGTTGCCTTCAGGCATACATTTATTGTTTATTACCTAGATTTAATCTAGGGTTCATGCTATCTACTGAACGTTGCCCTTTAGTCTAGGATACACTACCTAGAGTGGTATATGTTCCTAAACTTTCCCCATGCATGTATCACGAATCGTTATCGCTTGTCTAGATGCACATGTCCTGTAATGTGATGCCCGAGTTCCATGTCAGGGCTACTCTAGAAATACGGAACTCAGTCAGGAGCTTTCAGATATCTGCCGATGCAGATGCTAAGGTCTGTTTTTATTCCAGTGGCTATGGTCCCACTTGACCCCTCCCTCAACTAATGAAAGGCACACCTGGAAAAATGAGAACTATACGCAGGCCCCTTATGCTCCACTAACCTATGGCCATCCGCAACCATAACTAGATAGCAAGTATATGGTCTGTAGGAGTTCTCC
This sequence comes from Allium sativum, assembly GCA_030737875.1. Taxonomy (NCBI): domain Eukaryota; kingdom Viridiplantae; phylum Streptophyta; class Magnoliopsida; order Asparagales; family Amaryllidaceae; genus Allium; species Allium sativum. The sequence goes on along the minus strand of CM060919.1, from coordinate 515,164,973 downwards.
GCCTTCCCGCTTTACGTATCTCGATTGACTCAAGATGGATGGTAGACGACGAGTTGCTATCACAGGGCTACCGTTTTCTCGTCGAATCACGCTGGTCCATCCTAGTCTTTAGGTTGCCATATATTGCAACCAAGGCATACCCTTGGTTCTTCTAACGCAGACCTTAACCTCTGTGAGCCCATGAGAAACTTCTGTAGCCTCACAAAGGGATACCAAGAGTACCCTCACGTCCCCTCGAAGCCTCGGGCTTCGTAACCCAATTCGTTGGAGCCTTCTTTAAAATTAGATGGACGTTCGCTCCTTCTCATGTTATACTAAGAATTACTACTTAGTTCTCTTTTTCGTCAAGTTGGACTGGTTCAGTGTCATTAGTCAAGCTAACTTAACCCTCTTTATTTATCCTGTTAAACTGGTTAAGTGTTATCAGTAATTCGTGTTGACTTAACCCCACCACAAACCAAGTTATATTGGTTAAGTAATTCTTATTACTTAACCCTACCCATTCATCCTGTATTGGTTAAGTGTTCCTTTTTAACTTAACCTTGCCCATCTGTTTTAACTAACATGATATTAATGGTTAAGTATTATCCCTTCATGTTTTAAACTTAACCTTATTCATTTATCACACTCTGATGGTTAAGTGTTCAAGTTTACTTAACCCTACGGTCTAGTTGAGCTAACACATCAAATTGGCTAAGTGTATTAAATTTACATAACCCCAACCTCTAGTCTAGTTAACATGATAAATTGGCTAAGTGTAATAACTTTACTTAACCCCAACCTCTAGTCTAGTTAACATGTTAAATTTGGTTAAGTGTTCCTATGGACTTAACCCTCCCATTCTAGCTTAACTGTGTTAAGTTGGTTAAGTGTTCCTATGGACTTAACCCTCCCATTCTAGCTTAACTGTGTTAAGTGTCTGTATGAACCTAACCCCACTCATCGGTTTAGTTATCATGTTGAATTGGTTAAGTGTTTTAGTTAACTTAACCCTAGCATTCTTGTTCTAGCTTTAATTAAGTAAATTAAAGCCGCTACCACTCACATTAGACAGATATTGTTGCGATAACTGGATGTGCCGGTTGGTTCCGGGCAGGTTTACATCGCAACTCAGTCTAACCTCGGGTTAGGTGTATTCGTGTTTTCTAAGTTCAAAAGTGTTTTGATTAATTTCCAAATCCAGTTTTGAAAGTAACCAACCCATCCGTCGGATCAGTTAGGGATAGCCAGGGAGAGAAGGAAACTTGTATTTTCCAAACCCAAGCCTAGACACTATCCTCTCTGTCACCCTAGAACTTTCTGGTGTATTTATTAAAAGAGATGTCATTAATAAACCTTTCTTTTGTCTATAAATAAATTGTTAACAATTTTTCCTCAAAGTCCATTTTCTTTTTCTTTTTTTTAAATAAATTTGGCCTATACTATATTCATTTGCCATGCCCATTAGTATACTTATATTCTAGGCCCAAGTCTTGACTTACCTATTATTTTACCCAACTTGCAGTTTTAGGCCAACTTAGGTCTAATATTCTTATTTCATTGTCAAAACTAGATTTAATATTCTAGTTTATAATTTATGGCCAAAACTTAGTCTATGAACAATTTATCGTTTGTGACAAATTCTATAAGTAAATTACTCCTAATTTACTTATTCCATTATTACTCTTTTAATGTACATTGTCACATTTATTATTATGGCCCCTTTTTCCTATTTATCATATTTATATTTTTTGGTATGTAAATTATACCAGATTAAGTGTCACTAACCATAATTATTCTAAACATGACAATTACTCACAATTATGACTAAATTCAAAATTGTGCTAATATACTTATTATGCCAAATTAACTTTAATTTAGTCAATTCTGATTTAACAATCTAATTCACAGTTTATGGCAAAACTAGAATTATTATTCTAGTTTACAGTTTTATGCCTAAAATTTAGCTTACTTGAAATTACTAAATTTAATATGTCATATTCCATCATTTATGTCAAATTTCCCAACTTGCGTTTTAATAGGCATGTCATAATACACATTCCAAATTATGCCAATTAATATGAATTTCATGTTGTACCCAAATCGTATTCCCATCGTTCGTATAATCGTGATTCATCCTAGATTATAGATAAATCTAGGTTCGTGGAAAAAAAGGGAATGAACCAAAATGCCATTAAAAGATAAATATAATAACTGGCATAGGATGATAATTTACTAATATCAGATCTAACAAATTACACTGAATCAATTGATTTTAAGCATCGAAGTCCTATAGATCTGATAATATTATGACATGGAAAGGGTTGAATAAATAACATAGGTTCATGTATATGGGTACATCTAACTTAATAGACAAATTCCCATAATCAAGATCCAAGGATAATTAAGAATAGATTGAATCGATAAACAGGTTTAGATCCAATATCACAGTCATAATCCTAGGCAATAATATCATGTTCATGAATCATAGGTAATTATCCACAATTGTCTTTGTCATAGTCATAGGCATTGGTTTATGTTCAAAGGCTTATGTTCATAGTCAAAGGCATATGTTTTCAACGTCCATAGTTTCGTAGTCATAGTCTTAGGCATTGGAAATTTAGTCACAATATGTTCTAGGCCAAAATCAAGAATCAGATCCAAAGGTATGTACAAGCACAGATTCAATGAAATGATAAGGCATATTTCTTATATCCATTAATTTCATGTCACAAATAGAAAAAGGCGTTCAGATCTAAAAAGTAACCAACTTACAGAGATTAGATTCGTAGAAAAATAGTCGTTTGAATCTTCACTTGAATCCTAGCTTGTTTTGAATCTTCTCTTGAAAGATTTGAGCAACATTTCCTCATCTTAGATTGATATTTTATTTTATTTATTTAATTTAGAGGAGGAGAAGAAGCCATGTCCACCGAGAATTTATGCATCATAAGGTTAGAGAAGAATGGTGTAAAGAGAATGAGGCTAGGGGCTGTTTATATAGAGTTGCAAGTAAATGAGAGCCGTCGATGAAGCCAAGATTAATTCTAGCCGTTTGTTCTAAAGAGAAACCAATTATGTTCACCATTTCTTTCTTAATGTACATTTACTATTATTTGTCAATCCATATAAATACGTACACATTAGATACACCCCCCCTTTTCACACTTATTATTATTTTTGTATGCACATTAGATACATCCCCCCTTTACACACTTATTATTATTTTTATATGCACAATAGATACATCCCCCCTTTACAAACTTATTATTATTTTTGTATGCACATTAGATACATCCCCCCTTTACACACTTATTATTATTTTTGTATGCACATTAGATACATCCCCCCTTTACACACTTATTATTATTTTTGTATGCACATTAGATACATCCCCCCTTTACACACTTATTATTATTTTTGCAACTTTAGTGTTAACAGAAAATTCGGGGTGTTACATTCTCCCCTCCTTTTAGGTTTTCGTCCCCGAAATCTTCAAGTTAGGAAGAATGTGTCCTGCCATCCAATCATCCAACTACTCAACCATTCAATCACAGACATCCATTGTCCTTAAAAAAGACTTCTAATGCTTCATGATCATATGCATAGTGTGTGTACATGTCCTTATCTAATGCAAAATCAGGCGGTCTACTGATTCAGTTGACCTCCTTGATGCAATCCATGATAGTGCCATGCATCTATTATGTATGCAAAAGAACCCTAATGATACATATTATTTCTAAATGCGTGCACAACCATTATCCGAATGCAACATCCATATGATAACATAACCATCATACATCCATTAACGAAAAATAAACACGCATATATATGCAACATGAGGTGATTGAGCCGATCTAGTGCCTATGGTGTGTATATGCATCCACGAGCAACCACTTGCAACCATCAATCATAACAAGTTTCAAATACATGTTTTCGTCCATTGGCTTCTACCTAAGGATCGATGATATGTCCTAGAGGATATACTTTGGAAAGAGGGAAACATGTATGCGTAAAGCTCCTACAAAAAGAAATCAAGGATGTACCCTAAAGAAAAAGGGTATGATGCGCGTATCTAGTCTTCAGTCTTCTAAGTCGCATCTTCTTGAGCTTCACTATTCTGTACCTTATCTAATTTAACTTCACGATTGTGAAGTTTCTGACCTCCATTTCCAAAATAAACAGATGTCAACCATGGTACCAATTGTATATATACTAGGGTGATTAGAGGTCTCTCCTCTTAGCTTATCCATCATGCCATAACTATGAGGGTCAAAAGGTCACTACGTACTTTTTACCTCTCTTAAGGTTATTCTCTTTTTTTTCTATTTAGAGCGCCTGCCACAACTATCCATCTTTCACGCAAACCATCCTAGTCGAACTCGACATTCCTCAAGTACAAGCCCCAAAGGCCTAAACCAATATCAGACAAGCACCCAAGGAATATCTCCTCCGAATTTAGACGATCTACGTGAGATGATATAAGCAAACTCGATAGCTACTCTCAAATCCCTACTAACCAAAAATAAATTGGTCGAACCACCAATTGGATTTGAGACTCTAGTGGGATCTTTCTACTATACAAGTACTAAGGTGCAGAGACTCAACTATGGAAGTAGACATGAACAAATGCGAAGCGCTAAAACCGAAAGAGTACGAACAGAAAAACTAGACTCTTCCAACAAAACTTTACTACCTTTCTCCTTGGTACGCTTAGAGGTGAAAGTATGTACTTGCCCTTCTAAAAATCTTGTTCCTCGTTCTTGCCCTTGTCCTTAATTATATGCCCTATTATACCCTAGTAAAGATACTTCCTCTTGTCTTAGGTTTTATAATTCCTCATCCTTGGGTTATGCTCCTTAGCCAAACTCCTCATCCTCTTTCGTGTGTAATCATGTTGACAAATCTCTCGAAAGCTTCCTCCATCGTACAGAATCCCCTACAAAGCTTGAAAGAAAACTGGCCGCAAGTGAAACTACTACGGCTATAGATGGAAGTCGGGCACTACTTTGCCCTTCAATGAGGTTACCTAACAGAAAGCCAGGAGCCCCAGAGACTCAAGAAAGAAGGAAACGAGGACTCAAACAGAGAATCAAAAGATAGTGCTTATGACTTTGGGGAAATATGCCTTTTAAAACAAAACTTTTCTTTTGAAAATGCTTCTTTAAAAACTATTTTAAAAATAATTTTTCAAATCTTTATCTGATCCAGTAACCTTCAGCTCTGATACCATGTGTAACACCCCACATCCGTTAGTGTCACTCACAAAGGGAATGCACTAAGTTATGTGGAGCATTTTAGGGTAAAAGATGCAGATAAATTACAAGACAGACAAAATTAAAACAGCGGAAAATAAAACTTCACTTTATTGATAAAATAATTGGTACAAAATTGTTTTCCAATATTAGAGTATCATCTGTCTTACAAAATAAAGAAGCATAAAAATACATTTATATTCCCCAATGTAACATAAGCCAGCCATAGCAATCCAAAGCCGATGTATCCAAGAATCTTCAAGCTTGAAAAGAGCAACCGTCCCAAAACTAATCTGAGCTATACTATCCCCTCCTTAACTACCGGGGGGGGAACGGAAGAAAAGAAGACGAAAGAAAACTGGGTCAGACATAAAGTCTGGTAAGTTCAGTTACTTCTAGCATGTGAACAGGGAAAAACAAAACGACATGAATTAACTGAATACAAGACAATACCATGATGATAGGGTCAACAAGATAAGATAAGATTAACACAAGATATGCTAAGACAAGATAAACTGGATATGCTTTAATACTTTCTCCGCTTCGCTATTAACTTGTTATTATGGTTTCTATGTCTCTGCACCACCTAACTAGTGTCCCGACTAGTAATGTTAACGTGATCCCAATCCTGGTTGTTTCGGTTGCCTTCAGGCATACATTTATTGTTTATTACCAAGATTTAATCTAGGGTTCATGCTATCTACTGAACGTTGCCCTTTAGTCTAGGATACACTACCTAGAGTGGTATATGTTCCTAAACTTTCCCCATGCATGTATCGCGAATCGTTATCGCTTGTCTAGATGCACATGTCCTGTAATGTGCTGCCCGAGTTCCGTGTCAGGGCTACTCTAGAAATAAGGAACTCAGTCGGGAGCTTTTAGATATATGCCGATGCAGATGCTAAGGTCTGTTTTTATTCCAGTGGCTATGGTCCCACTTGACCCCTCCCTCAACTAATAAAAGGCACACCTTGAAAAATGAGAACTATACGCAGGCCCCTTATGCCCCACTAACCTATGGCCATCCGCAACCATAACTAGATAGCAAGTATATGGTCTGCAGGAGTTCTCCGCCTTCCCGCTTCACGTATCTCGATTGACTCAAGATGGATGGTAGACGCGAGTTGCTATCACAGGGCTACCAATTTCTCGTCGAATCACGCTGGTCCATCCTAGTCTTTAGGTTGCCATATATTGCAACCAAGGCATACCCTTGGTTCTTCTAACGCAGACCTTAACCTCTGTGAGCCCAGGAGAAACTTCTGCAGCCTCACAAAGGGATACCAAGAGTACCCTCACGTCCCCTCGAAGCCTCGGGCTTCGTAACCCAATTCGTTGGAGCCTTCATTAAAATTAGATGGACATTCGCTCCTTCTCGTGTTATACTAAGAATTACTACTTAGTTCTCTTTTTCGTCAAGTTGGATTGGTTCAGTGTCATTAGTCAAGCTAACTTAACCCTCTTTATTTATCCTATTAAACTGGTAAAGTGTAATCAGTAATTCATGTTGACTTAACCCCACCACAAACCAAGTTATATTGGTTAAGTAATTCTTATTACTTAACCCTACCCATTCATCCTGTATTGGTTAAGTGTTCCTTTTTAACTTAACCTTGCACATCTGTTTTAACTAACATGATATTAATGGTTAAGTATTATCCCTTCATGTTTTAAACTTAACCTTATTCATTTATCACACTCTGATGGTTAAGTGTTCAAGTTTACTTAACCCTACGGTCTAGTTGAGCTAACACATCAAATTGGCTAAGTGTATTAAACTTACATAACCCCAACCTCTAGTCTAGTTAACATGTTAAATTGGCTAAGTGTATTAACTTTACTTAACCCCAACCTCTAGTCTAGTTAACATGTTAAATTTGGTTAAGTGTTCCTATGGACTTAACCCTCCCATTCTAGCTTAACTGTGTTAAGTTGGTTAAGTTGGACTTAACCCTCCCATTCTAGCTTAACTGTGTTAAGTGTCTGTATGAACCTAACCCCACCCATCGGTTTAGTTATCATGTTGAATTGGTTAAGTGTTTTAGTTAACTTAACCCTACTATTCTTGTTCTAGCTTTAATTAGATAAATTAAAGCCGCTACCACTCACATTAGACAGATATTGTTGCGATTACTGGATGTGCCGGTTGGTTCCGGGCAGGTTTACATCGCAATTCAGTCTAACCTCGGGTTAGGTGTATTCGTGTTTTCTAAGTTCAAAAGGGTTTTGATTAATTTCCAAATCCAGTTTTGAAAGTAACCAACCCGTCCGTCGGATCAGTTAGGGATAGCCAGGGAGAGTAGGAAACTTGTATTTTCCAAACCCAAGCCTAGACACTATCCTCTCTGTCACCCTAGAACTTTCTGGTGTATTTATTAAAAGAGATGTCATTAATAAACCTTTCTTTTGTCTATAAATAAATTGTTAACAATTTATCCTCAAAGTCCATTTTTTTTTAAATAAATTTGGCCTATACTATATTCATTTGCCATGCCCATTAGTGTACTTATATTCTAGGCCCAAGTCTTGACTTACCTATTATTTAACCCAACTTGCAGTTTTAGGCCAACTTAGGTCTAATATTCTTATTTCATTGTCAAAACTAGATTTAATATTCTAGTTTATAATTTATGGCCAAAACTTAGTCTATGAACAATTTATCGTTTGTGACAAATTCTATAAGTAAATTACTCCTAATTTACTTATTCCATTATTACTCTTTTAATGTACATTGTCACATTTATTATTATGGCCCCTTTTTCCTATTTATCATATTTATATTTTTTGGTATGTAAATTATACCAGATTAAGTGTCACTAACCATAATTATTCTAAACATGACAATTACTCACAATTATGACTAAATTCAAAATTGTGCTAATATACTTATTATGCCAAATTAACTTTAATTTAGCCAATTCTGATTTAACAACCTAATTCACAGTTTATGGCAAAACTAGAATTATTATTCTAGTTTACAGTTTTATGCCTAAAATTTAGCTTACTTGAAATTACTAAATTTAATATGTCATATTCCATCATTTATGTCAAATTTCCCAACTTGCGTTTTAATAGGCATGTCATAATACACATTCCAAATTATGCCAATTAATATGAATTTCATGTTGTACCCAAATCGTATTCCCATCGTTCGTATAATCGTGATTCATCCTAGATTATAGATAAATCTAGGTTCGTGGAAAAAAAAGGGAATGAACCAAAATGCCATTAAAAGATAAATATAATAACTGGCATAGGATGATAATTTACTAATATCAGATCTAACAAATTACACTGAATCAATTGATTTTAAGCATCGAAGGCCTATAGATCTGATAATATTATGACATGGAAAGGGTTGAATAAATAACATAGGTTCATGTATATGGGTACATCTAACTTAATAGACAAATTCCCATAATCAAGATCCAAGGATAATTAAGAATAGATTGAATCGATAATCAGGTTTAGATCCAATATCACAGTCATAATTCTAGGCAATAATATCATGTTCATGAATCATAGGTAATTATCCACAATTGTCTTTGTCATAGTCATAGGCATTGGTCTATGTTCAAAGGCTTATGTTAATAGTCAAAGGCATATGGTTTCAACGTCCATAGTTTCATAGTCATAGTCTTAGGCATTGGAAATTTAGTCACAATATGTTCTAGGCCAAAATCAAGAATCAGATCCAAAGGTATGTACAAGCACAGATTCAATGAAATGATAAGGCATATTTCTTATATCCATTAATTTCATGTCACAAATAGAAAAAGGCGTTCAGATATAAAAAGTAACCAACTTACAGAGATTAGATTCGTAGAAAAATAGTCGTTGAAGTCGTTTGAATCTTCACTTGAATCCTAGCTTGTTTTGAATCTTCTCTTGAAAGATTTGAGCAGCATTTCCTCGTCTTAGATTTATATTTTATTTTATTTATTTAATTTAGAGGAGGAGAAGAAGCCATGTCCACCGAGAATTTATGCATCATAAGGTTAGAGAAGAATGGTGTAAAGAGAATGAGGCTAGGGGCTGTTTATATAGAGTTTCAAGTAAATGAGAGCCGTCGATGAAGCCAAGATTAATTCTAGCCGTTCGTTCTAAAGAGAAACCAATTATGTTCACCATTTCTTTCTTAATGTACATTTACTATTATTTGTCAATCCATATAAATACGTACACATTAGATATTTCCCCCCTTTTCACACTTATTATTATTTTTGTATGCACATTAGATACATCCCCCCTTTACACACTTATTATTATTTTTATATGCACATTAGATACATCCCCCCTTTACACACTTATTATTATTTTTGTATGCACATTAGATACATCCCCCCTTTACACACTTATTATTATTTTTGTATGCACATTAGATTCATCCTCCCTTTACACACTTATTATTATTTTTGCAACTTTAGTGTTAACAGAAAATTCGGGGTGTTACATCAGGTTGGTCAAATAAGGTAAATTATAATTGTTAATTTTGATTTGTTTGTTTTCCGTCCATTTTCGTATTTCGTCCGAAACTTTTTCATATGGACTTTGTTCGCAAAACACCAAACATGCAAGTTGACCAAAATTCCAAGACGAACGCATCAGTTTTCGTAACCAAATTCTATCGTTTTCAGAAATTCCTATTTTTTTGATATTCTAATAATTAATTTATATTGCCAAAATTTCGGGTTGTTACATTCTTTCCTCCTTAAAAGGAATTTCGTCCCGAAATTCTAACGACTATAGTCTGATTCTACACAACCAATTTGTGTATATCCACTTTGCAACCATGTGCATGGTGCAATTCAACCATAAACATGCAGCAAGATGACTCTAATCGGATCCTCCTATATGTTTGCATTAAACCTTTGAAATACCTTTGAAAACATGATGCAAAACATCCTAAATATACTGGCAGTTCTATATGAATGCAAATTTCAAAAACTCTTTTTCATCCATTATCCCCACATAATTAGGAATAAAAGTGTGAAGCAACCAATTTTTACATCCAAATCTACCAACCAAAACGTCTCATGGTCTAATCGCTTCCTATTTAATTTCCCCTAAACCGGAAAAAGGAAATTAAAGCGAAGAACTTTTAACATTTTTCCTGCTTTCAAATATTCATTTCCAACCCTACAGTGGAATTTTCACCTCAGTTACCCAAAATACTCCAAAATTTTCCATTCGTAGACTATAAAGGAGGCTTAAAGCAAGCTCTTAAACATAAAAAGAGTTAATTAATAACTCGCGTGCATCAATGACAGGTTATGGAGATAGCGTTTCCAAGGCTAAAACAACATTGTAACATCCCGAGATTTTTGCGATAATTTAAAATATTAAATTTAATGTGTTTTGAACAGAATTTGTTTTAAATATTAAAATTTAGTACATATGTCATATGTTGATAAGGTAGGAATAAGATTTGACTTGTTGAACAATAATATGCAATAGCTATATATGAGAAAGTTGAAGTTGATAATTTATTTATATAGAAATTTGAAATTTATTTGAATATTTTGATTTGATTAGAGATTATAACTGTTGAATTTAATTTTAGGTAAATAAGTAAAAACTGAATATTTTATTTATAAATATAGAAATTTGACATTATTGTAAATAATCTCAGAATTCGGTGAAATTAATTTTTTTGAATCAGAAATGGAAAATTATTTCATGATCTTAAATTTCATAGCCATCGGAATTATAGTTTCATCGTAAGAAATTAAAACGCCCATAAATTTATATGTATAATTCAAATAAATAATCAAGTTTTAAAAAAAATTGTTGTAGACTTTGGAATTGTTTTGCGAAACATATTCCATTGCGTTCAAAAGGCGTCAAAACTTATTGTTAGGCAGTAAGTTGGCCTAATTTGGGCTCAGTCCAAATTTTTGTTTTATAACGCTCTAAACTAGAATTATAATATTATTAAATAATAATAAAATTTAGAGAAACACTAATATTTCTATGGCCACCTTTCTTAGCTTTCCAATAGCCATGAACCGCAATCCTTTCTTCCTCTTTTTCTTACGATCCAATCAACAAAATTTAAAACTTTCGAAGCGAAAACTGTAGCGCTTCATGAGAGCTTTAGATCCATACAGTCAGATCGAATTCTAGTAATCTAAAATCACCAGAATTCTTTAGTATTGCCGGCGGCTTTGGGTGCAGTTTGCAAGGCCAGGGTGCAATCGAATTGGATGGCATTCGAGGCGCAGGGAGAGTTGAGGGAGGCGCAATCGCTGGTGGTGTCTGATCATAGTTCGGAGAGTGTTTGGGAGGAGAGATTTTAACGGTGATAAGCGGATTTGGGTTCGGTACAATTTCCGTAGCATGAAAAAAACGCGACGGAGAAGGAGGCGCAGGGAACAAGGGTGACGTGGTAGATTGTTAATGTGTGAGGGATTTTTAGTTTATTTTATTTATTCTGAAATCCTACACATTTAAATTTGAATAACTTTTTAATACGAGCACCAATTGACATGCGGTTTATTGCGTTAAAGTCTTGTAGACGAGCTCTTCACGATGACACAAATTTGGACTGATTCTGAGACCGTTGATTTTTGGAGCTAATTTTAGATTTCAAACGTGTTCAGAACAAAGGTGAGTGATTAAACCCACTCACGTCTAACGGAAATATTTGATTGTTAGTTAAATTAAATTCATGTCATGACATGATTGTATTGTTTGCTGTTTGATTGTTTAAATTGCATATTTACTTTAAATCTGCATAGATTGTATAATTTAATTTGACTGTTATATAAATTGTACTGTTATAGATTATTTTCTAGTTTAAACAAAAAAGAACCTCATACCTGATGACTAGTAACTGATATTATTAAACTGTTTAGATGTGTTGATTTTGATGTATGCTTGAATCTATTTATTTAATATGTTAATATGTAATCCATCTTGTAATTGACATTGTTTATAAATGTTATTGATTTTTATTTATTAATCCCAAACATCACCTGAAACACCCCACCTCCGTTAGGGTCACTCTCAAAGGGAATGCCCTAATTTTGGTGGAGGTTTATAAGTATAAGTCACAGATACACAAGACAGATATAAATACGCATATTTTTGAACAGCGGAAAACAACAGCAATTTTTATTTCAACAAAATACGTGTTACACAAACCATGCCATAATTTGTCTTACAATACTTCCAAAAACATAACATCTTCATAACTGTCTTGATTACATTATTTAAAGAAGCATAAAAACATAAGCAAACGGTATAAGTCCCATAATTTCTGTCCAAAGCCATAGTCCAAAACGAAAAAGATCCAAGCAATACATTCTTTCTCTTCAAGCTGGATGTGAAAACTGGTCAAGCTGCGGTGTTCCCTCCCTGTGGACCTAGGAGGGGGGGGGGGACGAAAGAAAAGTAGAGTCAGACATAAAGCCTGAGTAAGTCTAGGACTATTCAGTCTATGAATAAAGAACTGGGCATGATAAGTATAAACTGGAAATGGGAAAGTACTATAAACTAGATTAAGTTGTCTAGAGTCGAATGTACTTATCGTACCCCATATTAATCTCTGCATCAATATAAACTAGTTCCCAACAGGCACCCCATAATCAGGGTGAAGTGATTTGTTTCTAATGATCGGCTCCTACTGGCATAGTTACATGTGTCTTACGGCCCCCGATGTTGTAGTTACCTATGCTGGTCCCACCATGGGGTGTATCAAGTCCCATGGTGGCGGCCCGACACAATCCTAGAATGCACAGGCATGCTACTGGTGCCTAGTGCCTTATTTTTCTTCGCCGGAGTGTGTGCACGCCCGCACCCCGTTAAAACCTACACTGCTACACCACCGCCATCGATTTGACCTCTTACAGTCAGCCCAGTAATCGTGCCCCACCCTGCCTAGTTAAGGGTATCCTGATATACCTTGTAGGGTTACTGCTGAAAAGGGTCCCCCGCTAACATGCTAAGTTGGTTAAGTGTTTTGTAAACCCAACCCCCAATCAGTCTGTATAGTTTAGCATGTTCCATTTTGATTAAGTATTAATACAATTTACTTAATCCTATCAATCTTGACTCAACCTTAATTGTCTTATTAAAGCCTTGACCTCTCACATTAGACAGGTATTGTTGTGGCTGCCTATTGCCGGTTGGGTCCGGGCAGTCTTACGCCACAACTCAGTCGAACCTCGGGTCCTTATTGGGCTCCGTGTTTAACCACACACATTGGATAGGTATTGTTGTGACTACTGGACAGCCGGGCGGTTCCGGGCAGGTTTACATCACAACTCAATCCAACCTCGGGTTAAACACATCGTATTTTCTAAATTTGCATATTTTGTCTCTTTTCTTTTTATATGTAAATATTTGCGGCCCATTATTCAAATTCATCTTTATTGGGTAAAATTAATTTATGCCACTTAATTGTTTTTCAAGGTTGTTGGCATGCGTTAAACATGCCCACACATATGTTCTATATTTTAACCCAATCGTCATTACCCCCGTTTTATACGTTCGCTAAAATATAACATATGTTGGGTTTAACATTTAAACCCAACTTAGCCACATGGAAAAGGGGAGGCTTAGAACATGGTGTTTATATATTCTAAGTAACATAAAAAGGGGAGTGTGAACGCATGAACTTGCAACATAACGATCTAGTTAACATGAATTAGGCACATGTGAACTTGCATTGTACTAGCATATAATCATGGCATAAACATACTTAAACATGAATCATTCTATTCATATAATCATGGCATAAACATACCTAAACATGAATCATGGTTTTTAATCTATTCATGTAAACTTGCAATTGGAATGTAAATCTAACTTAATTATGTGTTACACATATCACCATATGATTTTGATAACAACATAGGCCTAAAACATGTTTTCAACTAGGCATAACACCAAACATAGTTTAGTCATGTTCATAAAGATGCTTACTTTTGTCTCTAATACAAAAGTATGGTTTTACACTTGAATCACGATGCCAATTCCAACATAAATTCATATAAACCATAATACTTAGTTGAATCCAATTACACACTAAAAGTGGTCATAAAAGTATGTACATCAAATTGGCATAATGGTGAATCATACACTTGCATGAATCTCAAATATACTACCACAACATATGGTCGTTAACATGAATCATATACTTGCAAATATCCAATCGTTATACCACAACATTTCCAATTCGTTTAGAATCAAAGCATTATACAAATATAGATTATTATAACCACAAATCGAATACAATTCTATTTCTCATTTTACACAAATCAAAACACAATTATTTATTCACATCGGAATAGCACTCTACTTACAACGTATGACGAATCTTCAATTCAGGAATCTGAATTCTGAATTTGGAGATGCTATCCTTTGTTGTAGGCGTTGTTTTGATTTAATTGACGTTGCTTTAAGCTTTCAAATTGTCTCCTAATTGTCTCTCAATTTCTGACGGCTATTCCTAGTCTTTCCTCAGTAGCATGACGGTCTCATCTTCATTTTTGTTTGTATAAATTAGAGTGAGTCTTAGGTCCTTTTTATAGAGTTTGTGAGTTTATTAGGACCGTCGATGGAGCTTGGTTTAATAATAGCCGTTCGTTTGAAGGAGAGACCAATCAGGAGCTAACACCTAGCCCTAGTGACAAGGCAAGGCTCAGAAAATCGACCAAGCATAGACCAGGCCAGCCGGTGGGGCTGGGTTTGACCTGGCTCAAGGGCCAGGTCGACCCCCCAGTCGACACCCAGTCGACCTGGGTAGCCCAGGTCGACTACCCAGTCGACCTGGGTGCTTTGGGTGGGAAAATTCCTGCCTTGGCCCATCTGGCCTGAATTTTGAAATTTAAACTTGTTTTCTAAACTGTTTTGGTCTGTTTGAATTTTAAACTGAATTCTGAGACTTCCGGAGGCCATATCTCCCTCATACGGAGTCCGTTTTATGCAAACTCGGACTCTATCTCAAGCAGAATTCCGAGACGAACGCAATAGCGTATCCCGTTTCCCTTAATTCTTTGATTTGAAATTAGTTATACTTTATTTTGTGAATTTCACTGTTATAGAATACACGGGGTGTTACATTCTCCCCCACTTAATAGGATTTCATCCCCGAAATCTTCAAGTTTAGGAAGAATGTACGTCCTAACATCCAAACATCCATCTACTCATCCATCAAACACGAGCATCCATTGTCCTTAAAAGACTTCTAATGCTTCATGATCATATGCGAAGTGTGTGTACATGTACTTATCTAATGCAAAAATCAGTCGGTCTACTGATTCAGTTGACCTCCTTAATGCAAATTATGTAAGTGCCATGAATCCATTATGTATGCAAATTCTCCTATTCATGATTCTACATGAGTGCACAATCATTCATATAAATGCAACATCCATATGACAACACATTAAACTTCAACCATATACGAATAAATACATTTATGCATATGCAGTATGAAGTGACTGAGCCGATCTAAAACATAAATTGTTTGTGTATATGCAACCACGAGTAACCACTAGCAATCACTTGCAACCACTTGCAACCATCATCCATAACATGTTTCAATTACATGTTTTCATCCAAAGAGTTTCTACCTAAAAGATAAGGTCGAGGATACCTAAAAAGATAGATAAAAGCGCAACTTAAAGAAAAAGGAAAGATCAAAGATGTACCTTCGAAAAGAAAAGGGTAGGCTGGGCGTATTCTAGCTTCAGTTTCCCAAGTTGCGTCTCCCTCGGCGTCGCTCCACTGAACTTTGACGAGCTTGACTTCGCGGTTGCGTAGCTTTTTCACTTCCGTTTCTAATATGCGGTTTGGAACTTTCCTTACGGTTGCTTCGCGTTCCACTTCAGCTTCTTCTAGGATATTTGGCTCTACCACTTCAGCAGATTCATGTAGACATTTTCGGAGGTGCGAAACATGGAAAACGTTGTGAACTCCGACCAATTTTTCGGGTAGCTCTAATATATAGGCCATTTTCCCAATTTTCTCAATGATAGGAAATGGCCCTACGAACCTTGGTGCTAGCTTTCCTGTGGTTCCAAAACGAACAACGTTCCTTAGCGGAGATACCTTAAGAAAAACTCTATCCCCAACCTCAAATTCAAGGTCGGTCCTCCTCTTGTCGGCGTAGGATTTTTGTCTGTCTTGGGCTGTCTTCATTCTTCTCCGTATTAAGTCTACTTTCTCTGAAGTCTCTCGGATCATATCCGGTCCAAGTATGAGCTTGTCAGTAGACTCCCACCAACAAGTGGGCGATCGGCACGGTCTTCCATATAAAGCTTCGAAGGGCGCCATTCCGATGGTTGCTTGGTAGCTGTTGTTGTAGGCAAATTCCACCAAAGGAAGATGGTCTTCGCACGTCCCTCCGAAGTCAAGGACGCACAGTCTTAAAAGGTCTCCCAAAACTCTGTTCACTCTTTCTGTCTGGCCGTCGGTTTGGGGGGTGATAGGCTGTACTCAAGCATAACTGTGTGCCTACCGCTTCTTGCAGACTCCACCAAAACTCACTTGTGAAGATAGGGTCTCGGTCACTAACAATGCTGGAGGGTATTCCATGGAGTCGAACAATTTCCTTAAGGTAAAGAGATTCTAGGGATGGGGCAGTTCTTTTACTCTTGACAGGTAAGAAGTGTGCGCTTTTAGTAAGCCTATCCACTATTACCCAAATGCTAGTGTTGCCTCTTATAGACCTAGGCAACCCATCAATGAAGTCAATTGAGATGCTATCCCACTTCCACTGCGGGACCTCTAGAGGATGGAGCAGACTGCCAGGCTTTTTCTGTTCCGCCTTAACCTGTTGGCACACCATACACTTAGAAACGAAATTTGCCACGTCCTTCTTCATGTCGTTCCAAAAGAAAGTTCTCTTTATGTCCTTGTACATTTTATCTCCGCCTGGATGTATCGTCATCTTGGAGTGATGTGCTTCCTCGAGAACCTTCTTTACTAGATCCCTTGTCTGTGGGACGCATAGTCTTCCGTCTCGCCTTAGCCAACCCTTGTCGTCGATGGAGTATCTGCTGAGGTGACTTGAAGTCTCACCCCTATTGAGCCTATCAATCGTCTCCACAAGCTGAGGGTCTTCGCGTTGTGCTGTCCCTATTGAGTCCACTAAAGTCGGGCGTACTTCGAGAGATGCTAGCAAACCCGGTACAAAATCAGAGGAGGGCCTAAAGTCAAAGCTGGCTATAAACTCTAGGCTTTGTCTTTCAACAAACAACGGGCTTAGGGCCAGTTTCTTTCGGCTCAACGCGTCTGCCACTACGTTGCCTTTGCCCGGAGTGTAGGAGATCTCGAAATCGTACGAGGCAAGAAACTCCATCCATCTCTGTTGCCTCAAGTTAAGATCTTTCTGCAAGAAAAGATATTTCAACGATTTATGGTCAGTGTAAAGTTCGAACTTCTCAACTAGGAGATAGTGTCGCCAAGACTTGAGTGCAAAGACGATGGCAGCTAACTCAAGATCGTGGGTCGGGTAGTTCTTTTCGTGCACTTTCAACTGTCTTCCTCCATAAGCTACTACCCTTCCTTCTTGCATTAAGACCGCGCCTAGCCCTGTCCTACATGCATCTGTATAAACTTTGAACATCTTGCTTCCATCTAGCAACGTCAAAAATGGGGCTGTTGTAAGAGCCCTTTTTAGTCGTTGGAAAGCAAATTCGCAATCCAAGTCCCAATTGAACACTAGATTCTTCTTGGTCAGCTTTGTGAGCGGAGCTGATATCTTTGCAAAGTCTCTGATGAATTTCCGATAGAAGCCTGCTAGCCCGAGAAAGCTTCGGACTTCTGTTGCGTTCTTTGGTGTCTTCCAGTCCTGCACCGCTACTACTTTAGCCGGGTCTACAGCTAACCCTTCTTTGGATACTATGTGCCCAAGGAACCTCACTTCTTCTCTCCAAAAGTGGCATTTGGAGAATTTGGCTTTTAGCTGGTGGACTCGCAGAGTTTCCATGATTGCCCTTAGGTGCTGAGCATGCTCTTCTTCACTCTTTGAGAAGATCAAGATATCGTCTACGAAAACCACTACGAACTTATTGAGGAAATCTCTGATCACCCTACTCATTAGGTCCACGAAGTAAGCGGGTGCATTTGTCAAGCCGAAAGGCATGACAAGCCATTCAAAGAAGCCGTCTAGGGTTCTGAATGCCGTTTTATCGATGTTATCTTCAGCCACCCTTAGCTGATGAAAACCGGTCGCTAAATCGAGTTGGGAGAAAACAGACGCCCCTACAAGCTTATCAAACAGATCGTCAATTCTGGGGAGAGGGTGCCTATTCTTTTTCGTTAGTTTGTTGAGCTCCCTATAGTCAACACATAGACGGAGTGAACCATCCGCCTTTGTAGCGAACACCACTGGAGCGCCCCATTCTGAAATGCTCCTTCTAATGAATCCCTTCTCTAGAAGCTCTTTAATCTGTTTACTGAGCTCCTTTCTTTCCCGTGGAGCCATGTGTCTAACGGGCAACGCAATGGGCTTTGCATTATCTACAAGATATATGCGAAAGTCTATCTCCCACTTCGGAGGTAAGCCCTTCACCTCTTCGAAGACGTCGGGATATTCCCGGACCACTCTAACCGATTGCAAACTCTCAATAGAAGCATCTAGCGATTCAAGATAACTAAGCATAACCACATACGAGGGATTACAAGTAATTTCCAGAGTGTTACCGAGTTGGGTCAGAAGCCTAACCACCTTTTTCTCACAATCCAGGATGGCACCATTACTGGATAGCCAATCCATGCCCAAAATCAAACCATATCCCGAAAAGCCCAAAACAAAGGCACTACATTTAAATTCTACGCTTAGAATAGAAATTTTCAATCCCACATAGATCATAGATAAATAAGCTGGGCCCCCAATTGGATTTGAAACAATTAAGGGGTCCTCTACCATTCTAGTTTCTAGGTGTAGAGATTCTACTAAAGCAGATGAGATAAAGGAGTGTGATGCGCCAGAATCAAATAAAGTGCGAACTGGGTGATCATAAAGATAAACTACACTTTCTACAGAAGTATTTATACCTCGCTGCTGCAGAGGTGGCGCTTCTAGCGCATGAACTTGTGCCCCTGAGGTGGATCCAGCCCTCTTCCCCTGCCCTCGCTTCTTTGGGCAATCCTTAGCCAGGTGGCCTGTCTCACCGCAAGAAAAGCACTCACCATTCATCTTGGCCTTCTTTTTCCGGCAATCTTTCACTAAGTGCCCCACTTTGCCACAGAAATTACACTTCCTCTTCTCTTTGTTGTCTTTCCTGCCCTTCTGAAAGTCTGTCTTCTTAGGCTGTAAACCCTCTTTCTTCCCTTGAGAGCTTTCTGCCTTTGTCTCCTTCTTGCCCTTATCCTCTTCGTTCAGCAATGCCATCTGCACCAACCTTTCATACGTAGCTCCCGTGGGTATATGGGTCATGGCCAAACTGTGTAATGGCTCATTCAACCCCTTGACAAAGCGGAGAGCCTTTTTGTGTGGAGTGTTAACTAGGTCCAGTCTGAACCTAGCCAGTTGATCGAACTGATTAACATACTCTTTGACTGTCATATTCCCTTGCTTAAGAAATAAGAATTTTTCCAACTGAAGACTCCTTTCAGCTTCTGAGAGAAATTTAGCCTCAAACCTTGCCCTAAAGTCCTCCCATGTCTCCACTGGTCTTTCTACATTAGTGACTTCCCACTAGTAGGAAGCCTCGCCTTTAAGTAGCCATACTGCCAGTTGTACCTTCTGCCTATCTTCTACCTCAAAGATGACGAATAATTCCTCGGTTTCTTTCAGCCAATTCCTGGCTACTACGAAGGACTCGGTTCCATGAAAGTCCTTTCCTCCCATAGCTTTAAAATCTTTACATATCTTAGCAAAAGTATTTCCCCACGGAGGAGGTGGAGGAAGAGGTGTTGCGGCAGCTGGATGATTTCCTGCAGCTGGAGGAGGAGGAATGGTAGGACCTGGATGAGTGGCCCTTGCTTCTAAGAATCATCTAAACCAACCAGGTATGGGTATACCCTCTGGCAAGTTAAGTTCTTCGGACATGCTGAAACAAAAAGGATAGATTCAAAATGAAGGATAAAAGATAGCACCTATGGCTTTGGGGGACTTTTCCTTTTTAGAATAAAATAATATTTTATCTTTAAAAATGCTTCTTTAAATTTTCTTTTGAAAATAAATTTTCAAAACTTTTTATCTTATCTGGTAAACCTATGCTCTGATACCAAGTGAAACACCCCACCTCCGTTAGGGTCACTCTTAAAGGGAATGCCCTAATTTTGGTGGAGGTTTATAAGTATAAGTCACAGATACACAAGACAGATATAAATACACATATTTTTGAACAGCGGAAAACAACAGCAATTTTTAATTCAACAAAATACGTGTTACACAAACCATGCCATAATTTGTCTTACAATACTTCCAAAAACATAACATCTTCATAACTGTCTTGATTACATTATTTAAAGAAGCATAAATACATAAGTAAACGGTATAAGTCCCATAATTGTTGTCCAAAGCCATAGTCCAAAACGAAAAAGATCCAAGCAATACATTCTTTCTCTTCAAGCTGGATGTGAAAACTGGTCAAGCTGCGGTGTTCCCTCCCTGTGGACCTGGGGGGGAACGAAAGAAAAGAAGATGAAAGAAAAGTAGAGTCAGACATAAAGCCTAAGTAAGTCTAGGACTATTCAGTCTATGAATAAAGAACTGGGCATGATAAGTATAAACTGGAAATGGGAAAGTACTATAAACTAGATTAAGTTGTCTAGAGTCGAATGTACTTATCGTACCCTATATTAATCTCTGCATCCATATAAACTAGTTCCCAACAGGCACCCCATAATCAGGGTGAAGTGATTTGTTTCTAATGATCCGCTCCTACTCGCATAGTTACATGTGTCTTACGGCCCCCGATGTTGTAGTTACCTATGTTAGTCCCACCATGGGGTGTATCAAGTCCCATGGTGGCGGCCCGACACAATCCTAGAATGCACAGGCATGCTACTGGTGCCCAGTGCCTTATTTTTCTGCGCCGGAGTGTGTGCATGCCCGCACCCCGTTAGAACCTACACTGCTGCACCACCGCCGTCGATTTGACCTCTTACAGTCAGCCCAGTAATCGTGTCCCACCCTGCCTAGTTCAGGGTATCCTGATACACCTTGTAGGGTTACTGCTGAAAAGGGTCCCCCACTACTAGGTTTTCTATTTCTAGCCAACATGCTAAGTTGGTTAAGTGTTTTGTAAACCCAACCCCCATTCAGTCTGTATAGTTTAGCATGTTCCATTTTGATTAAGTATTAATTCAATTTACTTAATCCTATCAATCCTGACTCAACCTTAATTGTCTTATTAAAGCCTTGACCTCTCACATTAGACAGGTATTGTTGTGGCTGCCTGTTGCTGGTTGGGTCCGGGCAGTCTTACGCCACAACTCAGTCTAACCACGGGTCCTTATTGGACTCCGTGTTTAACCACCCACATTGGATAGGTATTGTTGTGACTACTGTACAGCCGGGCGGTTCCGGGCAGGTTTACATCACAACTCAATCCAACCTCGGGTTAAACACATCGTATTTTCTAAATTTACATATTTTGTCTCTTTTCTTTTTATATGTAAATATTTGCGGCCCATTATTCAAATTCGTCTTTATTGGGTAAAATTAATTTATGCCACTTAATTGTTTTTCAAGGTTGTTGGCATGCGTCAAACATGCCAACACATATGTTCTATATTTTTACCCAATCGTCATTACCCCCATTTTATACGTTCGCTAAAATATAACATATGTTGGGTTTAACATTTAAACCCAACTTAGCCACATGAAAAAGGGGAGGCTTAGAACACGGTGTTTATATATTCTAAGTAACATAAAAAGGGGAGTGTGAACGCATGAACTTGCAACATAACGATCTAATTAACATGAATTAGGCACATGTGAACTTGCATTGTACTAGCATATAATCATGGCATAAACATACTTAAACATGAATCATTCTATTCATATAATCATGGCATAAACATACCTAAACATGAATCATGGTTTTTAATCTATTCATGTAAACTTGCAATTGGAATGTAAATCTAACTTAATTATGTGTCACATATATCACCATATGATTTTGATAACAACATAGGCCTAAAACACGTTTTCAACTAGGCATAACACCAAACATAGTTTAGTCATGTTCATAAAGATGCTTACTTTTGTCTCTAATACAAAAGTATGGTTTTACACTTGAATCACGATGCCAATTCCAACATAAATTCATATAAACCATAATACTTAGTTGAATCCAATTACACACTATAAGCGGTCATAAAAGTATGTACATCATATTGGCATAATGGTGAATCATATACTTGCATGAATCTCAAATAAACTACCACAACATATGGTCGTTAACATGAATCATATACTTGCAAATATCCAATCGTTATACCACAACATTTCCAAATCGTTTAGAATCAAAGCATCATACAAATATAGATTATTATCACCACAAATCGAATACAATTCTATTTCTCGTTTTACACAAATCAAAACACAATTATTTATTCACATCGGAATAGCACTCTACTTACAACGTATGACGAATCTTCAATTCAGGAATCTGAATTCTGAATTTGGAGATGCTATCCTTTGTTGTAGGCATTGTTTTGATTTAATTGACGTTGCTTTAAGCTTTCGAATTGTCTCCTAATTGTCTCTTAATTTCCGACAGCTATTCCTAGTCTTTCCTCAGCAGCATGACGGTCTCATCTTCATTTTTGTTTGTATAAATTAGAGTGAGTCTTAGGTCCTTTTTATAGAGTTTGTGAGTTGATTAGGACCGTCGATGGAGCTTGGTTTAATAATAGCTGTTCGTTTGAAGGAGAGACCAATCAGGAGCTGACACCTAGCCCTAGTGACAAGGCAAGGCTCAGAAAATCGACCAAGCACAGACCAGGCCAACCAGGGTGGGCTGAGTTCGACCTGGCTCAGGGGCCAGGTCGACCCCCAGGTCGACTATGTAGTCGACCTGGGTGCCCTAGGTCGACTACCGTGTCGACCTGGGTAGCCCAGGTCGATTACCCAGTCGACCTGGGTGCCTTGGGCGGGAAAATTCCCGCCTTGGCCCATCTGGCCCGATTTTTGAAATTTAAACTTGTTTTCTAAACTGTTTTGGTCTGTTTGAATTTTAAACTGAATTCTGAAACTTCCGGAGGCCATATCTCCCTCATACGGAGTCCGTTTTACGCAAACTCGGACTCTATCTCAAGCAGAATTCCGAGACGAACGCAATGGCGTATCCCATTTCCCTTAATTCTTTGATTTGAAATTTGTTATACTTTATTTTGTGAATTTCACTGTTATAGAATACACCGGGTGTTACATCACCGTAGATGTTACGAGCATCAAATAAACCCGAGATTAATCATTAAAATGAATTAAGAACGTAGGTTGACATTATAAATACCTATGACCCTGATTTGGATTGAAATGATATATATATATCCTTTCCCAAAATACTAAAATTAAATTTCAAGTATCACTTAGCTATAGGATAGAAAATTATATACGGACACAGGTTGGTTAAATACTCGAATTTTTGGAATACTGCTTTAAAGACAATAAATGATATTGTTGATCGATTTTCTTTAAATTTGAACTTTGAGCTTTGAAATTAACATTTTCAATTTTAATAGAATTTGTAAATGTGGATAACTTAAATTAAACTGAATTGAATATGAACTAAATTTATCAAAATTGAATTGTTTATCCATCTTTGATATTACATTAAATTAACCTGATTTATAGTAACAATTGAATTGTGAACTCGAGATTGTTATAAGCGAATAATTCAAAGTGAAAATTATAATTGAAATTTAATTATTAAATCGAATTGTTTGAAATCAAACCGTTGAATCGAATTTAATATGAATGGGAAGTCAAATCCTTTTAAATTAAGATATCGAAATTTAGTTGAATTGATTTGAAACTGAAATATGATTTCCTGTTTGGTTAATTTTTTGAAGATATGATTCTAATTCCAACTGTAGTATTTTTAAACCATTTTATAAACTATTTAATTTTATAATAATGATTTCTTTATAAACTAGTTACCTTATAACTATTTTATTTTATTATTTATTTTAATTTAACAATTTTAATATTTAAGTATTTATTTTATAAACTATTTTAATATTTTACCTATAGATTTTACTAAATATGAAATTCTATTTTGAATAAGATTAATTATTTTCAAACTATTTATATTATATATTTAAACTATTTAAATATATATATATATATATATATATTTAACTATTTTAAAGTTGGAATTGTTTCAAGATTTTAAAATTAGTAAAAATGTAGATTTTATGATGAATAATATTCTCTCTTGAATATTAAAATGATTTTTATGAAAAGTTGATATTTTGATATGAAGTACGAACGCCTTTGAAATGTAAAAGAACTGAACGGTGTGAAAAATGTAAACGATTAGTTGTTAAAGAGATCAGGATCAGATATTGTCATACTTTCTACCAATACCAAAAACCACTTTAACAACTGTGTGCGCGGTGGAGTTCCAGAATGAAATAGGTTGATTCAGAGGCGATTACTGGATTTGAAGAAAGAGAACGATGATGGATATCCTTGACCCTAGGGTCATAATTAAAATGACTAAAACAGGGCTATACCGTGACCAAATGCGGTTAGCTACCTCCATCGGCAACACTTCTTCCTTTATTACTATAGTCCCTCAGTTTGATTGATTTGATTTGATGCACATCCGTGATTTGGAATTGTTGTCCGAGGTGGGCAATAGTCACGGATATGCGTTACCACCAGTCCGGGCGTGCAACTAGTATATTCATACTTTGCGCATTCCTCATGTGCCTTGTCATATTATCCTGATCGAGCCATGTAAAAACCCGTAACTTCCCCGGTAAGGAAAGCACGGATAGTTCGAGAACAAGCCACCAAAGAACGCAGACGGAAGAACATTTCATTGTTTATTACAACAATTCCATCATAATACAAGAATATACAGAGTATAAATGAATATTATACATTACAAAATATCAGAGATTACAATAAATTACACAGCAGCGGAAAATAATACAATACACAACTAGAAGTAATACGCGGATACAAAGCTTTCCGAGTATCGTTCCAGCTGTAAATCAGGATCCTGTGAATATAAATCTGCAAAACCAAAACTACTAGCTGCCCGTGTCAAAATAAGGGCACACAGAGTTTAAGTTAAAACAATAAACTCCAGGTCAGTCATGGGACTGGTGTGAGAACTAAAACAGTTATTAATCTTTATTTTAAAGATAGGTAAATCAAGGGACCACGCCGTATAACACGGAACGGGTTTCCTCCCAAGAATACCAATGCATATAACAACAGCGCAATGCTAAATAAAGAAAAATGAAGCTATTATAAGACCCAGGTCCTATCACACAATGAAACGCAAGCCGGGGGATAGGGTTTTACCTTATAATAGCCAAAGCATGCTTGATACGTTAAAACAAATCATTTGATACTATAAGTGTATAGTGTTAAAACAATTTCAATCATAAGTATAAATCATAGACGGCATAGCATCCCATGCTACTATGTCGCCAATACTAGGCTCTACAATCAAAACCGCAAAGTCACATATTTGGAAATTGGATTTCCATCTGCGAACTGAGGCTAGGGATCGTCCTCCACCGAATTCGAGACAATCTAGCCCATGTCTCCGGAATAGCCGCAACTGCCCCTTGGATCGTCAGGGCCGGTCCACCGATGTGGATTATAGTGCCTGAGCAATACGTCTCCCCGCCCTATGGGGCGTAAATGAGCCAACGAATGACTCCATCGGACCCGGATCGTCCGATCTAATCGAGGCGCCTCGCAACAGCAACAACCACATAAGTCAAACTCGTCAGGGCGTGTAAAACTACTGACGCCACTTCTAGCTAGAAGGAAACGCATGCACTCCCTGATGTCCTCTCCCGTTTCTGGTTCACAACCGGGGTGTGAGGCTCGCGAATTAACGCTACACAAAGCAAAGCCACAAAGGTCGTGCTTTGATCATAAACCACAAGACTCTGCTTTTCAACAGAAGCCTTGATCATTTGCATCTTAGCATGCCACAAAGGCAAACCACTCTATGCAACCGATATCAGTCACACAGAATGAAATCCAATGTCAGTCACACAGTCCATTTACAAGTTCGTTCTGGGTCTGAACGAAATCGGAGGCACCTAGTACCCCACATATCCATCGATCTACAGGTATGTCTGGACGATCACTAACTGATTCCCTCCTCTTGGGTGTACGACCCAATCAAGATCATCAGTACCCAAACGACGTGAAGACCTCCGGTCTTCAACCACCGTCTTCATCTTTGACAACACGTCGAATCAGTTATTCAGAATGGGATAAACCCGGTCATTCTGAATAACTCGCGTATGTAATAAACAAGTGTTACACAAACACAACATACGCCTCATTCCAATTTAGAATATTCTTTTATTCAAATATTCTTATATTTTGGGAAAGTTTCCCATTAATTTTATCAAAGATAAATTCTTTAATCTCCTTTTTGAATATCAATTCAAACTAGTCGCGATTAGCGAACCACACCGAAGTAATCATTTATTTTATTTCCCAATCCCAACCTATTCATCCCATGAAGTAAAACTGGTAATACTTCATATCTAACACCACAGTGTTATCGGTAAATTCAATTACCATTTCACGTTCAAATCTAATTAAAGATTTAACTATCGCCTGGAGTGAAACTGGTGATACTCCATTCTCGATCTTTTCAATCTAATTAAAGATTCATTAAAACTCCACTTAGTTTTAATCTTTAACTGGGTTAAAGAATCAGTATCATTTAAAACATGGTTCACGATAAACCCAAAATCACATTCCATTAATTATCGGGTTAAAGAACAAGTGTTATTTAAAACACTGTTCATGATAAACCCAAAAATCAATACCAATTCAATTCCAATTAAAAATCAATTAATTGGTACACTTCGTTAAATCTAAATAAAAAGATTTAATCTTTTTCTCAACTGGGTTTAAGAACAGTGTTAATGAAGACACCATTCACGACAAACCAAAATCACATTTGATGTTAAATACAAGGCTCTGAATAGAAAATACACTGGCTTATATTCAATATCAAATTCTACGACCAACAAATATCGTATTGGAAATAACGATATATATATACATATCTTTCAAATTTCCATAACAACATCTGTATAATCACGAAATCCAACATCGAAATATTCCAAAGACAATTTCGATTCAAATCCATTCCAATTCAATTATTGGAAAATCTGGTTACTTTTAAAACGCTTTCAAATTCACTTTATTTATTTCAAAAATAAATGAATTATAATTCTAGTTCAAAACTAGTTCATTTCGATAAAAATCTATTTTTATCTTTTCAAATATGGAGTTTTTCATCCTAATTCTTCACAAATCATTTCTTATGATTTTACACAAATTATTACTATGTTTAATAATTTTATCAAGGCCCGTACAGTCGATTTCCATCAACGGCCATCGAACTGCACTTACAGCGACCTTTTCCAAATTTGATTTGGACATAATTCCAAATCCAACCGTTAGATTTCAAATTTTTAATATTAATTAGAAATCTCTTTTCGATACGAACCCACCGATTCCGGTTTTAGGAGAATCCGATGGTCGGATCTCCCGCAATGTCCATTCGAAGTCAATGGTCGAAATTCGCGAACTGCCACGGCGCGACGCGTTCTATTCAGGCCATTATATTATATATATAATATATATAATATATACTTCATCGATTTCCTTTTAAAACGTATTATATAAATCGTTTTAAATTCGTTTTCAAAACGATTTCAACTTCTTTTTCGAATTCAAATCAAAATTGATTTTTCCCTTACAAATTCATTTTAAATTTCATTTCAAATTGATTTTGTAACAACCCAGAATTTTGGGGCCAATTTAAATTTTTTATTTTAGAAATTTTAATGAATTTAGGATGTTTAAAACAACTCATTTTAAATAATAACGATGAAAAATTTATTTTAAAATGAATAAATTCAATTTAATTATAAAAGGAGTTTAAAACAGCGCTGTAGTTTGAAATTTTGAATTTGAACTTTAATTGAATGTACATGATTCATTTTAAATCAGAATTGAGCGAAACAAGAAATATTTTAATCTGTTTAATCATATCTTTGTAACGAATCTGAAAAACTGAAATTTCACTTTATAAATCAAAAGTTATGTCCAGTTTAAAATGTAGAAAAGTCACTGTAGAATTTATATATATTTTTTAATATAATATATTGGCCTTAAAAATAGCCATTTTTCAAACGACCTTGGTTTTCGACGAAACCCTTTTTTTGGAACCAGAATGTCGAATTATTGCTAAGTCTAATTTTTTAGAATTTTTCGAATTAATATGTGAGCGTGGCAAAGGAAAATGTGTTTTGTCAGTTTCGGTCAAATTTTATCGACTTGAAAATGACCATTTTTCAAATGGTCTCAGAATTCAACGAAATTAGTCTTGTTAGAACCGTATCATCAAATCATAACTAGAAATAATTTTTCTGTAATTTTTAGAGCCCGTATGTGGCTCCGGTAATTTAAAATGTACGTTTGAATTTAATAATTAAATGATTTATTAGCTAGGATGGGGGTTATTAGCTAGGGGCGACACTCGTTAGGTTTGATTTGGTGTTCGTATTGATAAATAATAATTTTTGAATTAAATAAACTAAATTAAATAAATATACACCTACAAATACGGTATAAATACGCTCCCTATACGAACCCTAATCTAATTTCCGTAGCCGCCATATGCCATCGTTCAATGGCTGAGGCGCTCCGAACTTCAATCCTTTCGATCTCCCAAACTACACAATAATATTCAATACTCCCAAATACAAATCGAAGAACAAAGGGAGCTCGTTGTTCTGAACGGTGATGATCGCCGATAACGTACTGTGGTGGTGGGATTTCTGGCTCGAAGTCGCTGACTTCAGTGGGGTTTTCGCAGGAGGGGGCCGACCGAATTGGCTCATGAGGGCGGCGCAGGGAGCTTAGGTCGAGGCGGTCGAGGTGATGGGTTCTGATCTGGCACCAGCGGTCGGATGGAGGCGCGATGTGATGACCTAGAAGTCAACGATGGGTTCTTTCGGTACATGCATATACGAAGAGGAGAGGAAGACAAAGGGGTGACGTGGCAGGACGTGAATGGGTGAGGGTTGATATTTATTTATTTTTATATTTTAAAATTCAAACGATAAAACTTGAATAACTTCTTCATACGAAATCAGAATTATGCGAAACAAAGTGCGTTGGGATCGTCTTTCCGAGATCTAGAAGATGGAACTAACTAGAGCTTAAATCGAGCACTTTGAAAATTTAGACAAAATCTTGGTGAGATTTCTGTTTTCTTTTAAAATAATTAATTAATTTGATTATTTTATTTACTATGTGATGTTTGTACGTGTATGAATTAGATCTGCTTGTTCTGATATGTTGGGTGATGATCGATCTATATTTTGTGTTAAATAATTATAGATCTGAATATGTTGATTTAATTTGAATCATTTTCTTTTTGACAAAATTTGGTGAATCATGAGTAATAGATCCAATATAAAAACTTATGTCATCACTTTTGTGAGTTGAATTAGACTGTCAATGCAATATAGGATAAAATGTCATCATTTTTATGTTATCATTCTTGTTGAATTAGTTCATAAAAAAAATATAGAATTTACATTTTATGTAAATATAACATTAGAAATAAAATTTACATTCTTATGTAAAAAGTGATATTAAAATTGGAACTTACATTTTCATTGTAAAATGTGACATTATAGTAAAATTAACATTTTTTTTGAAAATATATTAGGCATATAAAATAACTATTTTTATGCATTAAAAAGAATGATATTTTTGTGTTAAACTTGATTAGTGAACAAAATTCACATTTTGTTAATATTAAAAGGATTATAACAAAATTCACATTTTGTTAACATTTTATGTAAAGGAAATTTTTGAATATTAAGAATGAATTAGAAAAATGATCATATTTTTACAAGCAGAATATGCTGACATTAAAAATCTACCTTTTAATGTAAAATAGAATATTAGAGAAATGATCATATTTTGACAAAGCAAAATATGTTAACATTAAATCTTATATTCAAAGAAAAGGATAGGAAAATACATTTTTATATGAATTCAAAGAAAAGGGTAAAAAGCACATTTTTATGTGTATTCAAAGAAAGAAATAGGAAAGTACATTTTTATATGTATTCAAAGAAAAGAATAACAGATTACAATTTTTGTGCGTAATCAAGGAATGAAATAAAAAGATTACATTTTTAATGTAATCAAAGAATGAAAAGAAAAGGTTACATTTTCATGTAGTAAAAAAAATAAAAGATTTCATTTCCATGTGATATTAAACATATTCATAAGAATTAACATTTTTGTTAACATTAAAAAGAGGAAGTTAAAAATGTATATTTTTATACATTAACAAGTTATGAAATGAAAATGTATATTTCTATACATTAAAAAGTTATGAATTGAAAATGTATATTTTTATACATTAAAAAGAGAATGAGTTAGAAATGAACATTTTGTTTAGAAATGTTAAATAGGATTAAAAAGAACATTTTGTTGAATTGTACATTAGAAAGACAAAAAGGACATTTTGTTCAGAAATGATCATAGAAATAAAAATCACATTTTTATGAAAACATGATTATTGAAAAGGAAGATATACATTTTTATCAAATGTAAAGGAATAAGGAAAATTTACATTTTTATCAAATGAAAAGGGATAAGAAAAATATGCATTTTTATCAAAGTAAAAGCATGATAAAATTACGCATTTTGGTCAAAATTAAAAGAATGACCAAAATATTCATCTTAGTCAAATGAAAAGAATGAAATAAAAACATTCTTTTTATCATTTAAGAAGAGTAAAGTAAAAATACCCATTTTTGTTTACATTGAAATGAATTAGATTTAAACATAATTTTCTTTGCTAGAATAGAAAGAGTACTTTTTGCTAGAAAATGAAAATTAGAATAAAAAGTACATTTCTGTTAGAAAATGTAAATTAAAATAAAAAGGATCATTTCTGTCATATTACAAACCATGGTTAGAATGTGTTACCATGTAAAATTGCATTTCTATGTAATTAATATTCATCTAAAAGAATTAAACAAAAATGTAAAATGAATTTAAAAAGGATGTTATGAGAAAATATCATTTTTGGGTAAAACATGATTAGTGAAGAAAAATTATCACATTTTCGTTTATTTAAAAAGATTTATAACACAATTTTACATTTGGTTTACATTAAAGGGATTATAACAAGATTTACATTTTGTTTACACAAAATGGATTAAACAAAATCATCATATTTTGTTTACATTAAAAAGAATTAGTCAATTGTAACAACCCGAAAATCTGGGCCAGTTTAAAATTTTTATTTTGGCAAATATAGCGAATTTTCTATATTTAAAATGAATTATTTTAAATAATATTGACGAGAAATATATTTTGAATAGAATTTGAACGTATATATTTATATACGTCGTCGTTAGAATATAAATATTAATTTTAATTATAAAAGGAATTGAAATGGCGCGGTAGTTCGATAATTCGATTTCAAACTTCAATTGAATGTACCAGGTGCAAAATAAAACGGATTTTAGTGAAACCAAAAATAATATGATCTAATTGAGAATATCTTTCCAACGAATCCGAAAAATCAAAATTTCATAGCGGGAATCAAAAGATATGTCCAGGTGAAAATTCTAAATAGTCGCTATGGAATTCAGGCCCTTAAAAATGGAAATTTTGCAAACGACCTCGGATTTCAACGAAACTACTTTTGTTGGATCTGTGATGTCAAGTTATTGCTAGCTTTCAATTTTCGTAATTTTTCGAATTAAGCGTGGCAAAGGAAAACGCGTTTGACAGTTTCAGTTGATTTTAATCGACTGGAAAATGGCCATTTTTCAAACGGTCTCAGAATTCGACGAAACTAGTTTTGTTAAGCCCGTATCGTCAATACGAAACTAGAAAATATTTTTTTAGAATTTTTCTAGTTAGTATGTGACCCCGGTAAATTGAAATGCTCGTTCAAATTCAATATATAGAGTTATATGTTGATTTTGGCGAAAACTGATCGAAATGATCGAATCAGCCTACGCAGCATATTCCACTGTGTTCGGAATGGGGGTATTACGCTAGGGATGACAGTCGGTGGGCTCAATTTCGAGTTCGAATTTCAAAGTTGTTTTTTTTAGAAATAAATAAATTAAAATATATATTTTCATTTAAGTCCTTACCTTCCTCTCTCCTCTTCCTTTATTCATTCAGCCCCCCCCCACGTTAGAATTCAATTCAAAAGGAAGAAAAACCTAAAGCTATCGTCGCCCCCCCCCCCCCCCCCCCCCGATCGATCGCCGCTGCCGCCCAAGGCGGGGCCACCGCGCCTCCTATGACAGCACCGCCCCGATGCAGGCGAACCCCCTCCTCCTTCGAACCCTTCTCGAACCCCGTGCGCCCCCGTCCTAGCCCTCCAACGCGAGGATCAGGCCGTCGCTCCATCACCGTGGGGTCGCCGCTCCGGCATCCCGACCCTCCAACCACCGCCTGCTTCCCCTAGAGGACGCCACTCTCCTGCGCCGGCAACCAACAGCAGTGACCCCGTTCTTTGCTGAAAACAATTCCAGTGAGTTTTACTATTCAATTTAGTTTAGCTAATTTAGAAAGTACGATTTAAAATCAGTTTTCTATGTATATATAAAAAAATATGAAAGGGTAAGAATTTTATATTTAAAAGAGTTTGATTTTTGTTATTAAAAAGATTTATTTTTTTCACTATAGAAAAGATTTGATTTTTGGCATGATAAAAATACGATTTTTCATGTTAGCAAAATACGATTTTTCATGTAGGAAAAATAATTTTTTGGCCTATGTATGCTATTCTAAAAATAGCTAAGTAATGGAAATATTTTTATGAAAGTAAAGATTTAGTTTTTAAACGATACAAAAATATAATCTTTTCTATATAATAGCGTCGATAAAAATATAATCTTTTCTATTAGTAACGTCGATAAATATATAATCTTTTCTATATAGTAACGTCGATAAAAATATAATCTTTTCTATATAGTAACGTCGATAAAAATATAATCTTTTCTATATAGTAGCATCAATAAAAATATAATCTTATTTATATAGTAGCGATGTAAAAATAGAATTTTTATCCATAAGGAGTGATTATAAAAATATGATTTTTATATACATAGAAACAATATAAAAATGTGATTTTTATATATGTAGTGGCTACGGGCAACGAAAGTGACAAAGGGCGAGAATGGCGAAGATTTCCTACATAAGAAGAGTCGTGGAGTTGGGATAGTTTGGTGAGAACTTCTCACCTTTTAAATTTTCTTTTCTAGTTATAAATATATATACTAGAATGCAGACGGTGTTTAGTAGCACCCGACACCACTGTCCACAGACCATGGACTTGTTTGTTTGGTTGCATATATTAGTTAGATTATTTGATTTGAATCTGATTGTTTGGTGAAATGGAATTGGATTGATTGATATGTGTATGGCGTGGGCCATCACTAGACCGGGGATAAGGCTAGGACTTGTCCCGTTTCTAGTATCGTGCCGTTATGCCGCCGAAATTTTCTAAAATAAATTAGAAAAGTAAAGATATCATTTTATTTAATAAATGAACCGAATAGAATATTCATAGGTTGAATAAAATATTTGGTCGTTAAAAATATAATTTTTAACGTGAATGTGAATAAATAAATATTCATTTACAAACCGGACGGTTTGTTTATGTACACTGATTTGACTGACATTGATTGGGACGATAAATTTTACACATCACCCAACAGCACAAATAAAATCTATGTTTGATTCTTTGAAACCCCACACGGGTGTTGGGATAAAATACGGCATACACTAATCCCAGTAATTAGTTATATGTCGATCGATTGATTGACAGGCTGTTATAAGCGCCAGATATCTATATTTGATGCTTATACAGAGTAGTGCACTTTGGATGATGGTTGGTTATTTATCGTTGCTATCATATACATGTGTTGTATGGAATCCATATAATTAACTTTGTATGGTAATTGATTGGGCCTCATTCCAATTTAGAAAATAAAGATTATAATAAAATAAAGGTTCATGTGTTGACAGTACTCATCCGTTGAGATTAGTCATGTGTTGAACGAAATATTTTAACAATAAAATTTACATCTTTATCATTATAATAAAATAAAGGTTCATGTGTTGACAGTACTCATCCATTGAGATTAGTCATGTGTTGAACGAAATATTTTAACAATAAAATTTACATCTTTATCATATATAAAATTAGAAACTAACTGGAAAATAGATAAGATGAGTGGTCTCCTGGATATTGATCTGATGTTGGTTTCGGCCATCGGGGTTAATATTCAGGGAATTGTTCTCTTACTAATTTACGGTTGGAGTCTGATTTGAAATCAAACGATAGATACCATGATTTTTATAAAATATATTAAATAACAAAAATAGTCACACGTGGACAGTACTCATTCGTTGAGATTAGTCATGTGTTGACAAAAATATAGATTCATGTATTGAATATGATAAATATTCATTTATTGAATAGAATAACGGAATTATTGTAATATATAAAGTCGTGTTGATCAGAGATGCGCTATTTGGACGCGAACGATATTTATATCGATTATATTCGTTTTTATAATTGAATTGAATATATAACGAATTCGAATTGAATCGTATATATAACGAATTCGAATAGAATTGAATATATAACGAATTCGAATTGAATTGAATATAAAACGAATTTGAACTGAATTGAAAACGAATTGAAATAGAATAAAAATCGATTTGAAATGAATTCAAATTGAATCGAAATTTGAATTAAACTGAAATGAATTTAAAACGAATTTATAAGGAAAATTTCAATTTTGTTTTGAATTGGAAATGGAAGCTGAATTTTTTTTGAAACGAATTTAGAACGATTTATAAAATACGTTTTAAAAGGAAATCGACGAAATATATATTATATAATAATGGCCTGAATAGAACGCGCCGCGCCGTGGTAGTTCGTGAATTTCGACCATTGACTCCGAACGGACATTACGGCAGATCCGACCGACGGATTCTCCTAAAACCAGAACTGTTGGGTTCGTATCGAAAAGAGCTTTCTAACGAATATTATAAATTTGAAATCTAACGGTTGGATTTGGAGATACGTCCAAATCAAATTTGGAAAAGGTCGGTGTAAGTGCAGTTCGATGGCCGTTGTTGGAAATCGACTGTACGGGCCTTGATAAAATTATTAAAAATAGTAATAATTTGTGTAAAATCATCAGAAATGATTTGGGAAAAATTGGGATGAAAAACTCCATATTTGAAAAGATAAAAATAGATTTTTATCGAAATGAACTAGTTTTGAACTAAAATTAAAACCCGACTATTTTTAAATAAATAAATTGGATTTGAAATGGGTTTTAAATAGAATTGATTTGTGGGTTTATCGTGAACGGTGTTTTAAATAACACTGGTTCTTTAACCCGATAAGAAAAAGAATGTGATTTGGGTTTATCGTGAACTGTATTTTAAAAGACATTAGTTCTTTAACCCAGTAAAAGGAGTTTCAATGAATCTGCAATTAGATTGAAACGTAAATTGATAATTTAAATTATCAAATTTGGAAAATGAGCGAGAATGGAGTATCACCAGTTTTGCCCCAAGCGTTAGTTAAATCTTTAATTAGATTTGAACGTGAAATGGTAATTAATTTTACCAATAACACCGTGGTGTTAGATATGGAGTATTACCAGTTTTTCTTCATGGGATGAATAGGTTGGGATTGGGAAATAAAATAAATAATTACTTCGGAGTGGTTCGCTAATCTCGACTATTTTGGAAAACCATAATCTGGTTTGAAATGATATCCAAAGGAAGATTAAAGAATAAATTTTAAAGAATTTATCTTTGATAAAATTAATGGGAACCTTTCCCTAAGAATTGAAATTTAGAAACTAGTTGTAGGTTTGCTAAGGAGAATGGTTTCCTGGGTATTGATCTGATGTTGGTTTCAGCCTTCGGGGTTAATATTTGGGAAATTGTTCTCTTACTGATTTACAGTTAGTGGCTGCTGAATTGGAATGAGGCGTATGTTGTGTTTGTGTAACATTTGTTCATAATATACGCGGGTTGTTCGGAAAGGCCGGGTTTATACCCATTCTGAATAACTGATTCGACGATAAGTCGAAGATGATGAAGGTGGTTGAAGACCGGAAGTCTTCACATCGGTTGGGTGATTACTGATGATCTTGATCGGGCTGTACACCCAAGATGAGGGAATCAGTTGGTTGTCGTCCAGACGTACTTAGAGATCAATGGATATGCGAGGAAATTGCCTCCGGTTTCGTTCAGACCCAGAACGAACTTGTAAATGGATGGTGTGTCTGACATTGGACTTTATTCTATGTTGATTGATCTCTATTAAATATACATATGTGTAATGACCCATGTTTTTGGTACTCGAATATGTAATTTAATTTATTTAATTTAAATATTATATTTGGAATATCGATGGAATTAATATCTAATTCGCTATTTAAACAAAGTTCGACGTTATATATTTATATAATTATAAATAGAGCTTGAAATATAGCGCTGCAGTTTGAAAATTTGAGTTTGAACTTCAACTGGACATACAGAGTCCGATAAAAGTCGGATTTCTGTGAAACAAGAAACGTTGGGAGCGTGTTGATGATAGCTTTCATATGAAAGAGAAAAATCCAGATTCCGTGTTATTGGTTGCGAGTTATGGCTAAATCAAATTTTGGAAAAAACGCTGTGGAAATCGTTATCGGCCGTTAAAACAGTCGTTTTGCAAACGGACTCTGTTTTTGATGAAATTAGTTTCATTGGGACCGTATCGTCAAATTATTGAAAATCAAACTGCGTGGAAAACCGATGTCGTATGTGGCCACTGTAGCCGTAAACGCCCGTTCATTTTCTATAGTGCGTATTTAAATAAATAAAAGGATATTGGAGTGTAACTAGAGCAGATGATCGAATTAGACCGCGAAACCAGTTTCGTTGAGTTCGTATCGTCGATTAGAGTCAGGATAGGTATATAGTTTGTTATTTTTAGAGATCGAGAAATTTGGCGTTAAAAAGCGTAGGGCGGTTCGGGGTAAAAACAGCCTATCGGGCAAACAGTCTCAGAATGCGACGAAACTAGTGCCGTTGGGTTCGTATCAAAGAATTATTGTAGGATTTGAAAGTTTCAAGTTAATTCGATTTATCTGGTGATCGTGAAAAAATAAAATGTGTGTTTATTTCTGGTTTTATAAAGGAAATTTTTTCATACGACCTCGGATTTCGACGAAACTTGTCTCATTGGATCCGGAATACCTTTTTACATCAAGAATAGACTTATTATCAGTAAACAGAAATCGTCTGTGGTGGTTTTTATCAATTACTTCAGCGCGAAGTTTCGATATAAATATTATATTAATAAACATTCCATATAAATACCCCATTGTCATTCAATACCCTAATTTTTCTCTCGCTTGGTCAACATTCCTAAACCAGCGCCTCCACCTAGCTTTCGACGATAAGAACTCCTCCACTTTAACCATCATTTTCTAACCAATACGTTATGGGATTTCAAAACCTCTCTACTGCAAAAATCAAAGATGGTTTCACGACCCTGAATTCCAACGTCAAGGGACCCTGTATGATGTCGCACGCTGACCAGAAATTCCAACAAAAATCCGCCAGATATCGAAGCCAAACTCGTGGCGACCGGGAAGCCGTAGTTGGCGCGACCAGTGTTGAAGGGAGCGGAGGGATCGGTGCTCCTTCTGGCGATGCCAGATCGACACCCGAAGATCTGAAGTGAGGGCGGACTGGCGAGTGGAAGGGGAACCTCCGATAGATCTCTGGTCAAGAAGTGGAGACCCGTTAATTTCTAAGAAAGAAAAAAACTGCGAAGGCCTGGAGGTTTGAATCGGGCCTTGTTAAATGTAATTTAGTTTTATTAACTAATGATTTGATTTATATAACTTTAAATGTTAACAGTGTTCTAAAATTTGTTGCCAGGATTGCGGAATGAAAGAGAGGCGTGAAAGAAAGGGTCGGTCAGTTTGTTTGGCAACACAGTAAACAAAATCTTAATTAACAATTAATCAAGAAATAATTGTTCAATATAATGATGTTAATATCATATGTTTTTTTTTCTATAGATGCGGAAGTCGAGTGGTTTGAATGTGAGGTGAAGAGATATTGTCTAGACTATTTTGTTGTGAACAAAGAAGTAATTAATTTAATTAACTAATCATTT
This sequence comes from Allium sativum, assembly GCA_030737875.1. Lineage (NCBI taxonomy): Eukaryota > Viridiplantae > Streptophyta > Magnoliopsida > Asparagales > Amaryllidaceae > Allium > Allium sativum. Next base: position 515,126,341 of record CM060919.1, on the reverse strand, counting down.
AGAACTAAGTAATAATTAAATTAGGGTTAAATTAGTTTATTAATTAGTGTTAAAGATTAGTTATAGATAATCATATACTTATATTAAGCTAACATGGATGCAGGTTTTCAAGCTGTAGAACCCGGATAAGCTAACGTGAAGATGAGAGGAACAAGAACTACAATCAACCGTTACCCCTCAATTTAAACGTAATTAGTTTTATTAATAGTTAATTAAGAACTAGTTAATTAATTTAAAATAAATTAACTTAGAATGTTAATAACTCGTTATTACACTATCAGAATTTGGCCATGTAAGAGATACTGGAATCATCTTGGTGCAGTCTACGTCATGGTACTGTCCTGGGAAGATATGGAGACAACAAGATTTACAGTTGAATTAAACGCTGTTTAATTTAACTGTAACCAAACTGATTCAGTGATGAACCAAATCAAGGTGAGTTAAACTCACTCAGTTTTCCCATTTATATTTTAATATAAATTGGGTTTTTTATTTTGTTTACTGATGATTGCCTATTTGCTCGTTATACATTTGTTGGTTGATTTAACTGATGAAATTAAACTGTGTTTAATTTCAGTGAAATACCAAATCGTTATTTTTAACGATTGGTTCCAATAAAGGTGACTCACCTTGGTTGGCCACGTTTATTTATAAACGTGTTTAATGATTGAATTGTTAGAATTTGCTTGTGGTTGATGTTAAATGATCGTTATTTAGTTTATCAGTTGAACAAAACTGAACAGTCTGATTTGAGATAACCATTTGAATACAGGGCAGAACAGGTTGGAGGGACCCAACCGGATCCCTCAAAATGTATTATTTATTTTTCATATTATCATATATAAACTGATCTGTTTGTGTGATTGTTTTGATGGTTGATTTTTGACTGAATATTCAACATCCGTTTGGTTGAAACCAATGGGTGATATTGGTTAAGTGTTTGACAGAGTATGGCCTTTAAAATCAATCGGGTTACAGACAGTGATTCACCGTCAGGTGAATCAATAGAGATGAAGTTATAAATTTATTTTATAACTGGAGTTAGATTTTGAAATATATTATTTTGAATAAAGTATAAAAGGGAATTAAATAAATATTTTATTTCTTTAAGACTTTGATTTATGGTTGGTTTATTTTATAAAGTATATGCTGATGTTAATCAGATTTTCAAGTATGAAGATAAGAAATGAATCGAATGGTTAACTTTGATAATTGTTGTGTAAAGAAAATAAAATTAATGGAATTTATTCAAACTAATTATATTTTTAATTAATTTAAAGCGAGGGTTAATTAGAAACGGTTAACGAGATAATCGAGTTTTGAGTTGATAAAATCGACTGTTTTAACTAGAATCGACTATCAAATCAGTTTTGTTTCGATTTTCCGAAATGGAATAGTTAAAGTATAATTGTTTTAACTTTAAATAAGATTTCTATAAAGGATTTACTATTTATTTTAGTACATAAAGGAATTAACTACTGAAGTAGTTAATGATTGAAGGAAATTATTGTTTAATAAGAAATTAGAAAATTACTTTTCAGAAGTAACCGAGGTTGAAATGGAATCCAGTGAAATGGTGAAAGGAACATATGAACGGTTTTTATACTTTAAACCCAAATTTTTATATGGAGTTATAACTAGGATTTTAAGCGAATATGACAGCTTAAAAGAAAGGTTACTTAATTATTTGAATTAAGTGAAAGGAGATTACGATGAAAAGGCTTATAATAAACCAGAAATATATAAAGGAGAAATAAAGGTGAAAAAAAAACATTAATTTTATATTAACGGTACTTGAAAATGAGATCAAGTGGAAAAAGGGGAATTTGAAATGAGATTCCAAAGTGGGAAAATGTTCGAATAAATTTGAAGGGAAATTTGTAAAGGTGAATTTTGTTAAAGAAGTGGGTTGTATAACCAAAGCCGAATTCAAAAGAATTTGTTTGAAAGAGTAGAAGTTTTAATTAAACAGAAGTGAATCGGTTTGTTTTAAATTAAAAGGCCACGTGATGCCGAATACTGAACCAGTGAACTCATTGGTGTGTCATGATTGAAACATTGTATATTTTGATAGTTAAAACACCGTCTATCAAATCTATCCAATACGATTGTTGGTATGGAAAGACCGGGATCGAATTTATATTCGAAAACCATTCTGACCAACAAATACGTGAAGATATCAAATGATGGTCGAGATGGAGCATGGAAGATCGTGGATTTTCATAAACGGAAGAACCACTAATGTTCTCTGCCTGGCAAGCAGAGATAAGCTGTAATTTTGTCGTAGTTGGAATCTACGGGTTGCAAGGACTACTCGCTACTGATCCATGGGGTGATTCCTATATGGATGCGGTAGGAGAGTGCCTTCGGTTCATCCTGTTCCTGGATGACTTGTATGGACGGATGTCTGACAGAGTATTTCCAAAGGGTCACGTACGTTGATTTCTTCAAACGTGCTATAGTTATTGGCGGGGAATTGCCGTTCTCTTAGCTTCTAGCTAGAGTATTTTTGTGGACGTCAATTAGTGATATCTGACGGATCTGAAGATGTGGCATTCAAAGTGAATGGTGATCAGATGTTTCAAAGATAAACTCTGACCTCAAGCCTCATCAACCGGGAAATGACAAAAATCGGGCAGGCAGCATGGCTATGTGGGTCGCTCCCATTAGGGTGTATAATCACCTATCTAGGGGAAGTCCTATTTGTTTCTTAAATCTATGTTTCGATGCTGTCCCTTATCGGGAGACGGTTGTTGATCCCAACCGTCGGTGATATACATTCGATACACTCAAGCGAAATGAGTGGTCGGTCATGTGAGGGCCGGGTTGCAAGATGTTCTTGTTGAACCCAGTGTATTCGTCTCTAGAGATACACTATCGGAAGGTGGTCCCATACCTTGTCATAGTCGGAATCCAATCTCCAATAAGCGCCCGCGGTTTTTATTTGTATACTATATATGTGGAGCGTGAGATGCAAGCGTTCCACTAGATTGTTATTTACTTGTATTTAGACATTATTATAATATCAGACAAGATATTGGTTTCAAAACTGTTTTGGGTTATCGTAAGGTAAAAACCGTCCGTGTTTATGTGTGGATTTGGTCTTACGATTATCCTTTTCTTTTGGAAAGATTTTTGAACTTTAAAATCATGATTTGATGATTTCCCCTTACTACTGTGCGAGTTTATCTCACTCTGGTCCACCAGACTGACCCGGTGTTTTGTAAATGCTCGAGTTAGCCCGGCATGTACAGGTTCAGGTTATCGAATGCTGTGAAGTCCAGAGACGAGCTGGAGATGTTCAAGCGTATGATACTATATAGATACTATACCGCTGTGTGTTGTATATGGGAACAGGCTATTATAACTGTCCCATTGTATGATGTACTCTTATACTGTAAGTATTTTTAAAGCTCTCAATAAAGATTTATTTCTGTATTATATTTTGTTCCGCTGCGATGTGAGACTCTGTGTGGTGTTGCTTTCTTCTTCTTCTTCTATTCAATATTTCTACCTTATCTATTCTCACCTTCTAACTTCTTTCTATTAATGATCTGGAATGTTCGATGTCTGAATGGTCAACACGGTAGTTTGATGTTGATTTTCGGAGTCGAAAATCCCAGTTCGTTACAGTGGTATCAGAGCTGAAGGTTAAGTGATTACCTTGGCTCTGTGGAGTGACTCAGTAGAGATGGGGTTAGTAATTCCCTAGATTGAGTTTGAGTGTATATATACGAGTGAACGTATTTGTAGATTTGATATAAAAAATTGTTTTATATTGTGGAGATTTATTTGTTTGAGTTGTTTATGAATTCTGGTCGATCGGTTTGATCCACTGTATCGATAGGAGTTTCTAAACACTCAAGTACGATAAACCGACACAGTATGTTTTGAAAGAGAGTAAATGAAATAATTTACCCAAATTATATTTTGATATAAAGGAAATATATGTATTGGAAATATTATGGTATATTGGATGTGTTGGTTGATTATAATTGAAATGGTTATATAAATAACCAATTGGAATTTGTATAATATAAAAGCAGATTTATTAAATCTGAAATTAAATCAGAATTGGAATTAAAATTCCCAAAGGAGGGAAAGGTGACTGCAAATGAATTTGGATTGAACATATAAGAATTCTAAAATCCTGAGAGATTTTAAATTGTTTACAAGCATCGTGAATTTTATTTTGAAATAGATTTCAAAACGAAAGTGTTTAAAATTGGAATTTTTAAATGATATAGTATTGAACTCACTTTGATCGTTGGGAAATAACTCTGATGATGCTGGCCACATCATTAGTGTTCATTTCCGAGTTCTAAGTGATGGATTACTACAAAAAAATTTGTTTTGAATTGCTTTGAGAAAAACAAGTTGTTTTGAAGCCTAAAAAGAAATATTTGATTTTTGAAAGAGCTGAACTTTTTAAAAACTCCCAGGAAAATTGAAAAAAAAAGAAGAACAACAAAATTTAATAGAAATTGGGAAAGCAAATATAAATTGAATTGAAACCAATTAACTGGAAATTAGATCGAGATATAATATATCAAGTAGAATCAGATTTTTGGATTGTGAGACAGGGATCTGAAATGGTGTTGAACTGGTTAGTTAAGAGTTGAAATTGATGATGGATGGAAATTGAGTTAAGAATGGGATTTGGCTTGGACGCGTGAAGGATTTGGTTTTGAGAATAAAATTGGAATTTTGTTTGGGAATGCATTTGTATAAGCTGACAGGGTAGCAGATGGGAAGGATATAATGATATGCCCGACAAAAAGGTACACGTTTATTTTTATATGGGTTTGGAGATTTGTGAGCCGATTTGGCAAGCCACTTGGCTGTTTTATTTTCTTTTGAAGTGGAGAAGGCCCAGAGAGGCGAGTTGTGGTTGTACCGATTGAGCCGTACAGAGGAGGTGCTGGCGAAATTTTTCGAAAATTTAAAGTGTTAGAAAATTTTCAATATTTTTGAAAATATCTATATATAGTATTGAAATCGGTTTCTAATTTAAAATAAATTGGATTGGAAGTTAGTGGGTTTGTAATGTCTTTCTTACCTTAGCAATTTCGAGGACGAAATTATTTTAAGGGGGGAAGAATGTAACGACCCATGTTTTTGGTACTCGAATATGTAATTTAATTTATTTAATTTAAATATTATATTTGGAATATCGATGGAATTAATATCTAATTCGCTATTTAAACAAAGTTCGACGTTATATATTTATATAATTATAAATAGAGCTTGAAATATAGCGCTGCAGTTTGAAAATTCGAGTTTGAACTTCAACTGGACATACAGAGTCCGATATAAGTCAGATTTCTGTGAAACAAGAAACGTTGGGAGCGTGTTGATGATAGCTTTCATATGAAAGAGAAAAATCCAGATTCCGTGTTATTGGTTGCGAGTTATGGCTAAATCAAATTTTGGAAAAAACGCTGTGGAAATCGTTATCGGCCGTTAAAATAGTCGTTTTGCAAACGGACTCTGTTTTCGATGAAATTAGTTTCATTGGGACCGTATCGTCAAATTATTATCATAAAATCAAACTGCGGGAAAACCGATGTCGTATGTGGCCATGGTAGCCGTAAACGCCCGTTCATTTTCTATAGTGCGTATTTAAATAAATAAAAGGATATTGGAGTGTAACTTGAGCAGACGATCGAATTAGACCGCGAAACCAGTTTCGTTGAGTTCGTATCGTCGATTATATTCAGGATAGGTATATAGTTTGTTATTTTTAGAGATCGAGAAATTTGGCGTTAAAAAGCGTAGGGCGGTTCGGGGTAAAAACAGCCTATCGGGCAAACAGTCTCAGAATGCGACGAAACTAGTGCCGTTGGGTTCGTATCAAAGAATTATTGTAGGATTTGAAAGTTTCAAGTTAATTCGATTTATCTAGTGATCGTGAAAAAATAAAATGTGTGTTTATTTCTGGTTTTATAAAGGAAATTTTTTCATACGACCTCGGATTTCGACGAAACTTGTCTCATTGGATCCGGAATACCTTTGTACATCAAGAATAGACTTATTATCAGTAAACAGAAATCATCTGTGGTGGTTTTTATCAATTACTTCAGCGCGAAGTTTCGATATAAATATTATATTAATAAACATTCCATATAAATACCCCATTGTCATTCAATACCCTAATTTTTCTCTCGCTTGGTCAACATTCCTAAACCAGCGCCTCCACTAGCTTTCGAAGATAAGAACTCCTCCACTTTAACCATCATTTTCTAACCAATACGTTATGGGATTTCAAAACCTCTCTACTGCAAAAATCAAAGATGGTTTCACGACCCTTAATTCCAACGTCAAGGGACCCTGTATGATGTCGCACGCTGACCAGAAATTCCAACAAAAATCGGCCAGAGATCGAAGCCAAACTCGTTGCGACCGGGAAGCCGTAGTTGGCGCGACCAGTGTTGAAGGGAGCGGAGGGATCGGTGCTCCTTCTGGCGATGCCAGATCGACACCCGAAGATCTGAAGTGAGGGCGGACTGGCGAGTGGAAGGGGAACCTCCGATAGATCTCTGGTCAAGAAGTGGAGACCCGTTAATTTCTAAGAAAGAAAAAAAATGCGAAGGCCTGGAGGTTTGAATCGGGCCTTGTTAAATGTAATTTAGTTTTATTAACTAATGATTTGATTTATATAACTTTAAATGTTAACAGTGTTCTAAAATTTGTTGCCAGGATTGCGGAATGAAAGAGAGGCGTGAAAGAAAGGGTCGGTCAGTTTGTTTGGCAACACAGTAAACAAAATCTTAATTAACAATTAATCAAGAAATAATTGTTCAATTTAATGATGTTAATATCATATGTTTTTTTTTCTACAGATGCGGAAGTCGAGTGGTTTGAATGTGAGGTGAAGAGATATTGTCTAGACTATTTTGTTGTGAACAAAGTAGTAATTAATTTAATTAACTAATCATTTAGAACTAAGTAATAATTAAATTAGGGTTAAATTAGTTTATTAATTAGTGTTAAAGATTAGTTATAGATAATCATATACTTATATTAAGCTAACATGGATGCAGGTTTTCAAGCTGTAGAATCCGGATAAGCTAACGTGAAGATGAGACGAACAAGAACTACAATCAACCGTTACCCCTCAATTTAAACGTAATTAGTTTTATTAATAGTTAATTAAGAACTAGTTAATTAATTTAAAATAAATTAACTTAGAATGTCAATAACTCGTTATTACACTATCAGAATTTGGCCATGTAAGAGATACTGGAATCATCTTGGTGCAGTCTACGTCATGGTACTGTCCTGGGTAGATATGGAGACAACAAGATTTACAGTTGAATTAAACGCTGTTTAATTTAACTGTAACCAAACTGATTCAGTGATGAACCAAATCAAGGTGAGTTAAACTCACTCAGTTTTCCCATTTATATTTTAATATAAATTGGGTTTTTTTATTTTGTTTGCTGATGATTGCCTATTTGCTCGTTATACATTTGTTGGTTTATTTAACTGATGAAATTAAACTGTGTTTAATTTCAGTGAAATACCAAATCGTTATTTTTAACGATTGATTCCAATAAAGGTGACTCACCTTGGTTGGCCACGTTTATTTATAAACGTGTTTAATGATTGAATTGTTAGAATTTGCTTGTGGTTGATGTTAAATGATCGTTATTTAGTTTATCAGTTGAACAAAACTGAACAGTCTGATTTGAGATAACCATTTGAATACAGGGCAGAACAGGTTGGAGGGACACAACCGGATCCCTCAAAATGTATTATTTATTTTTCATATTATCATATATAAACTGATCTGTTTGTGTGATTGTTTTGATGGTTGATTTTTGACTGAATATTCAACATCCGTTTGGTTGAAACCAATGGGTGATATTGGTTAAGTGTTTGACAGAGTATGGCCTTTAAAATCAATCGGGTTACAGACAGTGATTCACCGTCAGGTGAATCAATAGAGACGAAGTTATAAATTTATTTTATAACTGGAGTTAGATTTTGAAATATATTATTTTGAACAAAGTATAAAAGGGAATTAAATAAATATTTTATTTATTTAAGACTTTGATTTATGGTTGGTTTATTTTATAAAGTATATGCTGATGTTAATCAGATTTTCAAGTATGAAGATAAGAAATGAATCGAATGGTTAACTTTGATAATTGTTGTGTAAAGAAAATAAAATTAATGGAATTTATTCAAACTAATTATATTTTTAATTAATTTAAAGCGAGGGTTAATTAGAAACGGTTAACGAGATAATCGAGTTTTGAGTTGATAAAATCGACTGTTTTAACTAGAATCGACTATCAAATCAGTTTTGTTTCGATTTTTCGAAATGGAATAGTTAAAGAATAATTGTTTTAACTTTAAATAAGATTTCTATAAAGGATTTACTATTTATTTTAGTACATAAAGGAATTAACTACTGAAGTAGTTAATGATTGAAGGAAATTATTGTTTAATAAGAAATTAGAAAATTACTTTTCAGAAGTAACCGAGGTTGAAATGGAATCCAGTGAAATGGTGAAAGGAATATATGAACGGTTTTTATACTTTAAACCCAAATTTTTATATGGAGTTATAACTAGGATTTTAAGCGAATATGACAGCTTAAAAGAAAGGTTACTTAATTATTTGAATTAAGTGAAAGGAGATTACGATGAAAAGGCTTATAATAAACCAGAAATATATAAAGGAGAAATAAAGGTGGAAAAAAAAACATTAATTTTATATTAACGGTACTTGAAAATGAGATCAAGTGGAAAAAGGGGAATTTGAAATGAGATTCCAAAGTGGGAAAATGTTCGAATAAATTTGAAGGGAAATTTGTAAAGGTGAATTTTGTTAAAGAAGTGGGTTGTATGACCAAAGCCGAATTCAAAAGAATTTGTTTGAAAGAGTAGAAGTTTTAATTAAACAGAAGTGAATCGGTTTGTTTTAAATTAAAAGGCCACGTGATGCCGAATACTGAACCAGTGAACTCATTGGTGTGTCATGATTGAAACATTGTATATTTTGATAGTTAAAACACCGACTATCAAATCTGTCCAATACGATTGTTGGTATGGAAAGACCGGGATCGAATTTATATTCGAAAACCATTATGACCAACAAATACGTGAAGATATCAAAAGATGGTCGAGATGGAGCATGGAAGATCGTGGATTTTCATAAACGGAAGAACCACTAATGTTCTCTGCCTGGCAAGCAGAGATAAGCTGTGATTCTGTCGTAGTTGGAATCTACGGGTTGCAAGGACTACTCGCTACTGATCCATGGGGTGATTCCTATATGGATGCGGTAGGAGAGTGCCTTCGGTTCATCCTGTTCCTGGATGACTTGTATGGACGGATGTCTGACAGAGTATTTCCAAAGGGTCACGTACGTTGATTTCTTCAAACGTGCTATAGTTATTGGCGGGGAATTGCCGTTCTCTTAGCTTCTAGCTAGAGTATTTTTGTGGACGTCAATTAGTGATATCTGACGGATCTGACGATGTGGAATTCAAAGTGAATGGTGATCAGATGTTTCAAAGATAAACTCTGACCTCAAGCCTCATCAACCGGGAAATGACAAAAATCGGGCAGGCAGCATGGCTATGTGGGTCGCTCCCATTAGGGTGTATAATCACCTATCTAGTGGAAGTCCTATTTGTTTCTTAAATCTATGTTTCGATGCTGTCCCTTAACGGGAGACGGTTGCTGATCCCAACCGTCGGTGATATACATTCGATACACTCAAGCGAAATGAGTGGTCGGTCATGTGAGGGCCGGGTTGCAAGATGTTCTTGTTGAACCCAGTATATTCGTCTCTAGAGATACACTATCGGCAGGTGGTCCCATACCTTGTCATAGTCGGAATCCAATCTCCAATAAGCGCCCGCGGTTTTTATTTGTATACTATATATGTGGAGCGTGAGATGCAAGCGTTCCACTAGATTGTTATTTACTTGTATTTAGACATTATTATAATATCAGACTAGATATTGGTTTAAAACTGTTTTGGGTTATCGTAAGGTAAAAACTGTCCGTATTTATGTGTGGATTTGGTCTTACGATTATCCTTTTCTTTTGGAAAGATTTTTGACATTTAAAATCATGATTTGATGATTTCCCCTTACTACTGTGCGAGTTTATCTCACTCTGGTCCACCAAACTGACCTGGTGTTTTGTAAATGCTCGGGTTAGCCCGGCATGTATAGGTTCAGGTTATCGAATGCTGTGAAGTCCAGAGACGAGCTGGAGATGTTCAAGCGTATGATACTATATAGATACTTTTCCGCTGTGTGTTGTATATGGGAACAGGCTATTATAACTGTCCCATTGTATGATGTACTCTTATACTGTAAGTATTTTCAAAGCTCTCAATAAAGATTTATTTCTGTATTATATTTTGTTCCGCTGCGATGTGAGACTCTGTGTGGTGTTGCTTTCTTCTTCTTCTTCTATTCAATATTTCTACCTTATCTATTCTCACCCTCTAACTTCTTTCTATTAATGATCTGGAATGTTCGATGTCTGAATGGTCAACACGGTAGTTTGACGTTGATTTTCGGAGTCGAAAATCCCAGTTCGTTACAATATGTTTGGCGGCGGAGAATTTATTCTTTTGCTTAACGCCCTTCTCTGAGACGTACAAGCTCAGAGGTTGTATATCGATGGACATCAGTCGCATGACATGAATTGCCTGTGTAGCATGCTGAGTTGCATGGATCAAGGCTTCTGTTTAAAAGCAAAGTCTTGTGGTTGATGATCAAAGCACGGCCTTTGTGGCATAGCTTTGTGTATAACGTGAATTCGCGAGCCTCACACCTCGGTATGAGTTAAAAACGGGATAAGTACTGCGGGGAGAGCATGACGTTTCTTTCTATCTATGGTGGTGTCAGTGACTTACCAGCCCTGACATTTATATACTTTTCACCTATGTGGTTGTTGGATGAGGCGCCTCGATTTTAGGTCTGTAAGGACCGGGAAACGTGTGTTTAGGAATAATTAATCCTCAAACGTAAGAGAGGACCGGCCCTGAAAATCCAAGGATTGCCCAGAGTGTGTTGTCCTGAGACATTTGCTAGAGTGTCTCGAAAGCGGAGAGGAGCTTTCCCCTTACCACGACTCATGACGGAAATACAATTTCCAATACGTGTATTTCGACTTTATTTGTAGAGCCTAGTATGGCAACATAGTGGGATGGGGCACTTATGCCGTCTATGATTGATATTTATGATGGAAAATGTTTTGAAACTATACACTTGTTATAGTATCAAATGATTTGTTTTAAACGTACCAAGCATGTTTGGCTGTTATAAGGTAAAACCCTATCCTCCGGCTTGCGTTGCATTGTGTGATGGGATCTGGGTCTTATAATAGCTTCATTTTTCGAAAAAGCATTGCGCTGTTTATTCTATGCATTGGTATTCTTGGGGGAAAACCCGTTCCATGTTATACGGCATGGTCCCTTGAATTACTCTTTTTTTAAGTAAAGTTTTAAATAACTGTTTTAGTTCTCACACCAGTCACATGACTGACCTGGAGTTTATTGTTTTAACCTAAACTCTGGGTGCCCCTATTTTCGGCACGGGCAGCTAGTAGTTTTAGTTTTGTAGATTTATATTCACAGGATCCTGAGATACAGCTGGAACGATGCTCGAAAAGCTCTGTATCCGTGCATTACTTCTAGTTGTGTTTTATATTGTTTTTCCGCTGCTACGTAATTTATTGTAATCTCTGATATTTATCGAATGTAATTTATTCATTTATACTCTGTATATTCTTGTATCTGATGGAATTGTTGTAATAGCAATGAAATGTTCTTCTGTCTGCGTTCTGATTTGTCTTGTTCTCAAACGATCAGGGGTTTCGAACGGTCTTGGTCTGTTTAACGACTGATTCGGATCGAGCGAAATTCCCGGCCGTTACACTTGGTATCAGAGCTTTGGTTTACAGAGCTCGAGAACAAGACACATTAGAACCATACGAAAGAATTCATCAGATATTGGATTAGTAATTTCCAATTAGAATGACTCGTTAGAGATAGGATCAGTAGTATCCTAGAACGAGTGTGAAGAGTATATTTTTCAAATGAAAACAATTTTGTTTTGAAAAATTTAAATCGTTTTATATGTATTTGAATATTTATTTATTTTGAATTTGGACAATCCAATATATAAAGATTTTGCATATACGCGTCATGAACGTATATTCGAAGTTTTAATATACTGGATAGATATAGAATCATACTCTAGTGGCCGAAGATGATTCTGATGGTTGAGTACTCGTCGTCAGAATTTATATTCGAGTGACGAAGGTGTGATTTCTATATATTTCCATTAGACTGGTGTGAGAACCAAAATATAGCTAGAATTTATTGTTGTGATTTAGCATCAAAAACATGATTTTCTGTATATGTATCAAAATTATGAATTTGAAACGTTAATTCACTAATTGATTGATGTTTGTGTTGTTTGTTCATTTGTTTAATAATTTTGAACCATTTAGCCTAATTGAACCAAATATTGAACTGTATTGAAAATTGGTCGCATTTGCATGCATATACATGTACTTACATTGAACAGGTCATAGCAAGGAGGTTAGAGCAGAGAATAAAATTTGTTTGCCCGACAAATAGGTACATGTTTACTATAATTTACTCTTTTGTTTGGGTGATGATGATTTTATGAGCCAATTGGCTTTTTCTTTTTCTTTTTGAGATCAGAAGGCCTATATAGCAAATTCGGGATTTTCCCGTGCTCCCGGTGCAGGGGAGGATTTGGCGAAATTTTTCGAAAATTCCGTGTGTTAGCCAAATTTTTGAAAAATTTGAAAATTCTCAAAAACTGAAAAGTTGGAGAATGGAAGCCAGATTGAACGTAGAGTTGATTAATCAAACCACTTTCGACTTTGTTCCTTTTCGGGGACGAAAAGTTTTAAGTAGGGGAGATTGTAACAACCCGAAAATCTGGGCCAGTTTAAAATTTTTATTTTGGCAAATATAGCGAATTTTCTAAATTTAAAATGAATTATTTTAAATAATATCGACGAGAAATTTATTTTGAATAGAATTCGAACGTATATATTTATATATGTCATCGTTAGAATATAAATATTTTATTTTAATTATAAAAGGAATTGAAATGGCGCGGTAGTTCGATAATTCGATTTCAAACTTCAATTGAATGTACCGGGTGCAAAATAAACCAGATTTTAGTGAAACCAAAAATAATAGGATCTAATTGAGAATATCTTTCCAACGAATCCGAAAAATCAAAATTTCATAGCGAGAATCAAGAGATATGTCCAGTTGAAAATTCTAAATAGTTGCTATGGAATTCTGGCCCTTAAAAATGGAAATTTTGCAAACGACCTCGGATTTTGACGAAACTACTTTTGTTGGATCCGTGATGTCAAGTTATTGCTAGATTTCAATTTTCGTAATTTTTCGAATCAATACGTGAGCGTGGCAAAGGAAAATGCGTTTGACAGTTTTAGTTGATTTTAATCGACTGGAAAATGGCCATTTTTCAAACGGTCTCAGAATTCGACGAAACTAGTTTTGTTAAGACCGTATCGTCAATACGAAGTAGAAAATATTTTTCTGGAATTTTTCGAGTTAGTATGTGACCCCGGTAAATTGAAATGCACGTTCAAATTTAATATATAAAGTTATATGTTAATTTTGTTGAAAACTGATCGAAATGATCGAATCAGCCTACGCAGCATATTCCACTGTGTTCGGAATGAGGTTATTACGCTAAGGACGACAGTCGGTGGGCTCAATTTCGAGTTCGAATTTCAAAGTTGTTTTTTTTAGAAATAAATAAATTAAAATATATATTTTCATTTAAGCCCTTACCTTCCTCTCTCCTCTTCCTTTATTCATTCAGCCCCCCCACCCACGTTAGAATTCAATTCGAAAGGAAAAAAAACCCTAAAGCTATCGTCGCCCCCCCCCCCCCCCGATCGATCGCCGCCGCCGCCCAAGGCGGGGCCACCGCGCCTCCTACGACAGCACCGCCCCGATGCAGGCGAACCCCCTCCTTCTCCTTCGAACCCTTCTCGAACCCCGTGCGCCCCCGTCCTAGCCCTCCAACGCGAGGATCAGGCCGTCGCTCCGGCATCCCGACCCTCCAACCTCCGCCTGCTTCCCCTGGAGGCCGCCACTCTCCTGCGCAGGCAACCAACAGTAGTGACCCCCTTCTTTGCTGAAAACAATTCCAGTGAGTTTTACTATTCAATTTAGTTTAGCTAATTTAGAAAGTACGATTTAAAATCAGTTTTCTATGTATATATTAAAAAAAATTATGAAAGGGTAGGAATTTTATATTTAAAAGAGTTTGATTTTTATTATTAAAAAGATTTATTTTTTTCACTATAGAAAAGATTTGATTTTTGGCATAATAAAAATACGATTTTTCATGTTAGCAAAATATGTTTTTTCATGTAGGAAAAATAATTTTTTGGCCTATGTATGCTATTCTAAAAATAGCTAAGTAATGGAAATATTTTTATGAAAGTAAAGATTTAGTTTTTAAACGATATAAAAATATAATCTTTTCTATATAGTAGCATCAATAAAAATATAATCTTTTCTATATAGTAACGTCGATAAAAATATAATCTTTTCTATATAGTAACGTCGATAAAAATATAATCTTTTCTATATAGTAACGTCGATAAAAATACAATCTTTTCTATATAGTAGCGTCGATAAAAATATAATCTTATCTATATAGTAGCGATGTAAAAATAGAATTTTTATCCATAAGGAGTGATTATAAAAATATGATTTTTATATACATAGTAACAATATAAAAATGTGATTTTTATATATGTAGTGGCTACGGGCAACGAAAGTGACAAAGGGCGAGAACAGCGAAGATTTCCTACATAAGAAGAGTCGTGGAGTTGGGATAGCTTTGGTGAGAACTTCTCACCTTTTAAATTTTCTTTTCTAGTTATAAATATATATACTAGAATGCAGACGGTGTTTAATAGCACCCGACACCACTGTCCACAGACCATGAACTTGTTTGTTTGGTTGCATAGATTAGTTAGATTATTTGATTTGAATCTGATTGTTTGGTGAAATGGAATTGGATTGATTGATATGTGTATGGCGTGGGCCATCACTAGACCGGGGATAAGGCTAGGCCTTGTCCCGTTTCTAGTATCGTGCCGTTATGCCGCCGAAATTTTCTAAAATAAATTAGAAAAGTAAAGATATCATTTTATTTAATAAATGAACCGAATAGAATATTCATAGGTTGAATAAAATATTTGGTCGTTAGAAATATAATTTTTAACGTGAATGTGAATAAATAAATATTCATTGACAAACCGGACGGTTTGTTTATGTACACTGATTTGACTGACATTGATTGGGACGATAAATTTTACACATCGCCCAACTGCACAAATAAAATCTGTGTTTGATTGTTTGAAACCCCACACGGGTGTTGGGATAAAATACGGCATACACTAATCCAGTAATTAGTTATATGTCGATCGATTGATTGACAGGTTGTTATAAGCGTCAGATATCTATATTTGATGCTTATACAGAGTAGTGCACTTTGGATGATGGTTGATTATTTATCGTTGCTATCATATACATATGTTGTATGGAATCCATATAATTAACTTTGTATGGTAATTGATTGGGCCTCATTCCAATTTAGAAAATAAAGATTATAATAAAATAAAGGTTCATGTGTTGACAGTACTCATTCGTTGAGATTAGTCATGTGTTGAACGAAATATTTTAACAATAAAATTTACATCTTTATCATTATAATAAAATAAAGGTTCATGTGTTGACAGTACTCATCCGTTGAGATTAGTCATGTGTTGAACGAAATATTTTAACAATAAAATTTACAACTTTATCATATATAAAATTAGAAACTAACTGGAAAATAGATAAGATGAGTGGTCTCCTGGATATTGATCTGATGTTGGTTTCGGCCTTTGGGATTAATATTCAGGGAATTGTTCTCTTACTAATTTACGGTTGGAGTCTGATTTGAAATCAAACGATAGATACCATGATTTTTATAAAATATATTAAATAGCAAAAATAGTCACACGTGGACAGTACTCATTCGTTGAGATTAGTCATGTGTTGACAAAAATATAGATTCATGTATTGAATATGATAAATATTCATTTATTGAATAGAATAACGGAATTATTGAAATATATAAAGCCTTGTTGATCAGAGATGCGCTATTTGGACGCGAACGATATTTATATCAATTATATTCATTTTTATAATTGAATTGAATATATAACGAATTCGAATTGAATCGTCTATATAACGAATTCGAATAGAATTGAATATATAACGAATTCGAATTGAATTGAATATAAAACGAATTCGAACTGAATTGAAAATGAATTGAAATAGAATAAAAATTGATTTGAAATGAATTCAAATTGAATCGAAATTTGAATTAAACTGAAATGAATTTAAAACGAATTTATGAGGAAAATTTCAATTTTGATTTGAATTGGAAATGGAAGTTGAAATGTTTTTGAAACGAATTTAGAACGATTTATAAAATACGTTTTAAAAGGAAATCGACGAAATATATATTGTATATATTATATATATAATATAATGGCCTGAATAGAACGCGTCGCACCGCGGCAGTTCGTGAATTTCGACCATTGACTTCGAACGGACATTACGGGAGATCCGACCGTCGGATTCTCCTAAAACCGGAACTGTTGAGTTCGTATAGAATAGAGCTTTCTAACGAATATTAGAAATTTGAAATCTAACGGTTGGATTTGGAGATACGTCCAAATCAAATTTGGAAAAGGTCGTTGTAAGTGCAGTTCGATGGCCGTTGTTGGAAATCGACTGTACGGGCCTTGATAAAATTATTAAAAATAGTTATAATTTGTGTAAAATCATAAGAAATGATTTGGGAAAAATTGGGATGAAAAACTCCATATTTTAAAAGATAAAAATAGATTTTTATCGAAATGAACTAGTTTCGAACTAAAATTAAAACCCGACTATTTTTAAATAAATAAATTGGATTTGAAATGGGTTTTAAATAGAATTGATTTGTGGGTTTATCTTGAACGGTGTTTTAAATAACACTGGTTCTTTAACCCGATAAGAAAAAGAATGTGATTTGGGTTTATCGTGAACTGTGTTTTAAAAGACATTAGTTCTTTAACCCAGTAAAAGGAGTTTCAATGAATCTGCAATTAGATTGAAACGTAAATTGATAATTTAAATTATCAAATTTGGAAAATGAGCGAGAATGGAGTATCACCAGTTTTGCTCCAAGCGATAGTTAAATCTTTAATTAGATTTGAATGTGAAATGGTAATTAATTTTACCGATAACACCGTAGTGTTAGATATGGAGTATTACCAGTTTTTCTTCATGGGATGAATAGGTTGGGATTGGGAAATAAAATAAATAATTACTTCGGAGTGGTTCGCTAATCTCGACTAGTTTGGAAAACCATAATCTGGTTTGAAATGATATCCAAAGGAAGATTAAAGAATAAATTTTAAAGAATTTATCTTTGATAAAATTAATGGGTACCTTTCCCTAAGAATTGAAATTTAGAAACTAGCTGTAGGTTAGCTAAGGAGAATGGTTTCCTGGGTATTGATCTGATGTTGGTTTCGGCCTTCGGGGTTAATATTTGGGAAATTGTTCTCTTACTGATTTACAGTTAATGGCTGCTGAATTGGAATGAGGCGTATGTTGTGTTTGTGTAACATTTGTTCATAATATACGCGGGTTGTTCGGAAAGGCCGGGTTTATAGCCATTCTGAATTACCGATTCGACGATAAGTCGAAGATGATGACGATGGTTGAAGACTGGAAGTCTTCACAACGTTTGGGTGATTACTGATGATCTTGATTGGGCTGTACACCCAAGATGAGGGAATCAGTTGGTGGTCAGCCAGACGTACTTGGAGATCGATGGATATGCAAGGAAAGTGCCTCCAGTTTCGTTCAGACCCAGAACGAACTTGTAAATGGATGGTGTGTCTGACATTGGACTTTATTCTTTGTTGATTGATATCTATTAAATATACATCTGTTTGGCGATGGAGAATTTATTCTTTTGCTTAACGCCCTTCTCTGAGACGTACGAGCTCAGAGGTTGCATATCGATGGACATCAGTCGCATGACATGAATTGCTTGTGTGGCATGCTGAGTTGCATGGATCAAGGCTTCTGTTTAAAAGAAAAGTCTTGTGGTTGATGATCAAAGCACGGCCTTTGTGGCGTAGCTTTGTGTATAACGTGAATTCGCGAGCCTCACACCTCGGTATGAGTTAAAAACGGGATAAGGACTGCGGGGAGAGAACGACGTTTCTTTCTAGCTATGTTGGTGTCAGTGACTTACCAGCCCTGACATTTATATACTTTTCACCTATGTGGTTGTTGGATGAGGCGCATCGATTTTAGGTCTGTAAGGACTGGGAAACGTGTGTTCAGGAATAATTAATCCTCAAACGTAAGAGAGGACCGGCCCTGAAGATCCAAGGATTGCCCAGAGTGTGTAGTCCTGAGACATTTGCTAGAGTGTCTCGAAAGCGGAGAGGAGCTTGCCCCTTGCCTCGACTCCTGACGGAAATCCAATTTCCAATACGTGTATTTCAGCTTCATTTGTAGAGCCTAGTATGGCGACATAGTGGGATGGGGCACTTATGCCGTCTACGATTGATATTTATGATGGAAAATGTTTTGACACTATAAACTTATTATAGTATCAAATGATTTGTTTTGAACGTACCAAGCATGTTTGGCTGTTATAAGGTAAAACCCTATCCTCCGTCTTGCGTTGCATTGTGTGATGGGATCTGGGTCTTATAATAGCTTCATTTTTCGAAAAATCATTGCGTTGTTTATTCTATGCACTTGTATTCTTGGGGGAAAACCCGTTTCGTGTTATACGGCGTGGTCCCTTGAATTACTCTATTTTTAAGTAAAGTTTTAAATAACTGTTTTAGTTCTCACACTAGTCACATGACTGACCTGGAGTTATTGTTTTAACCTAAACTCTGGGTGCCCCTATTATCGGCACGGGCAGCTAGTAGTTTTTGTTTTGCAGATTTATATTCACAGGATCCTGAGATACAGCTGGAACGATACTCGGAAAGCTCTGTATCCGTGCATTACTTCTAGTTGTGTTTTATATTGTTTTTCCGCTGCTATGTAATTTATTTTAATCTCTGATATTTATCGAATGTAATTTATTCATTTATACTCTGTATATTCTTGTATCTGATGGAATTGTTGTAATAACAATGAAATGTTCTTCTGTTTGCGTTCTGATTTGTCTTGTTCTCAAACGATCAGGGGTTTCGAACGGTCTTGGTCGGTTTAACGACTGATTCGGATCGAGCGAAATTCCCGGCCGTTACATCAATTTTGTCATTTTGTTTACAATAAAAAGATTGAGATAAAAGATTATATTTTTATTGACACTTTGTTTTCAATAAAAAGACTGTACATTAAAAATTACATTTTGAATGTAATTTAGATTCCATTGAAAGGATTAGAATAAAAGGATTATATCCTTATAGTCATTTGGTTACAATGAAAAGATTAGGAAATAAAGATAACATCTTTAGGGTAATTGAAATAAAAGATTAGTTTTTATTGTCATATAGAATTAAAGGATTTTATTTTATTGTAACATTGTTGACAATAAAATGAATTGAATTAAAAGACTAGATTTTTATTGTCATTTGTTCACAATAAAAAGAATTGAAATATATGTCTATGATGTTGAAATTATATGTTTATGATGTTGAAATGTTTGAGGTGATAAATACAATGTTTGTATATTCGAATTGAATATTACACTCCCATTTACAAGTTACCCGACTTGTCTATGTGATTGGGACGATAATTTTCACACATCGCCCAAGTGCACAAATAATTTATTATTTGGTTAATGGATGAAACCCCACACGGGTATTGGGATGATATTGGACACACACTAATCCCAATATTTAGTTATCTGTCAATCGATGGATTGACAGTCTGTGATGAGCGTTAGTTATTTACTTTAATGCTCACACAGTTATAAATTCCACTTTGGTCGTCATTTGGATGTTTGATAATTATTTATCATGCTTGTTGATTTCATGCAATGTATGGTTGTTGAGTGAGTCACATTCCAATAAAGAATATTCTAGAAAAAGAATATTTTAGAAAATATCCTAAATATATATATATATCTTAGAAAAGAAAATATTTTAGAAGAATATATTTTTATTGAATGAACTAGTTATTAACTAGAATAAATCATTAAATTAAAATTTAATGAAGTTTTCCCAATATGTTAATATTTAATTAAAGATTAAATTGAATAAATTGGATTTTGGGTTTGTCGTGAATAGTGTTTTAAATAACAACTTTCTTAAAACCCCGTATGAAAGAATAAATCTTTTAATTAAGGTTATTACAGTTTTCAATTATATTTAGTAATTGGAATAAGATGAAATGTGAGTTGAGTTTATTGTGAACCATGTTTTTGAGTGACATGTGTTCTTTAACCCAACTGATAGCGAAAATGTGATTTGGAATTTATAATCTTTTATTAAGGTTCAAAAGGGAATTTTCCAAAATTAAAGTTTTCCCATTAAATATATTAAATTGGAGTTAGATGGAATTCGAATTAATAATAACCGAGATAAGCTTCTGTAAAAGAAAACCGATACTACATATGGAATTTAAGAGGCTTTGCCGTTATTCCAATTATATTATTGGTCGATACAGAAATTTATAACGATTATATATTGATTTGATTTCTGTGAAGATTCCATATTTAATGGAAGTCGATTTTGGGTTTATTGTGAACGGTGTTTTAAAATGACATTAGTTCTTTAACACAGTTAAAGATAAGATTAATTTATTAAATTTAATTAATCATTGAATAATGATTTGTGATATTTAAAACCAAATTGGGTTCTTAATAAATCTTTAAAAGTAAGATTTAAGAATAATTTAAAGAGTTTATCTTTGATAAGATAATGTGAATATTTTATTTAAAAGAATATTCTGAATTGGAATGAGGCGTTGGTTGTGTTTTTATAATACTTGATTTTTTTTAATTATAAAATACGTGAGTTATTCGGGAAGACCGGGTTTAACCCATTCCGAATAATTACTACGACGATGAAGAGTCGAAGATGAAGACGGTGGTTGAAGACCGACGATCATCACATCGAATGGATGTATTGCTACTGAGTCCCTTGATGGGAGTAGCTACCTTGAAGGGGCTTCAGTAGTGGTCGTCCGGACTATTGTTGATTGTTCGGATTTGGTTTTCGCTCAGACCTAGAGCATAAGCTAGTAAATGGATGCGTGTCTGACATTTGATTTCGTTCCATGTGAATTAAATCGATTTCTATTAATGTATGTCTGTTTGTTGGTGGGGAATGTATTCTCTACTTAACACCCTGGTATATATTAATAGTGATTGATCACATGGCGTGAATTGTCAATGTGGCACGCCAAGATGCAAATGATCAAGGCTTTTGTTGAAAAGCAGGGCCTTGTGGGATGATCAAAGCATAGCCTATTACGGCATAGCTTTGTGTATAGCGTGACTTCGCGAGCCTCACACCCCGGTATGAGTCAAAAATGGGATTAGGACTGCAGGGAGTGCACACGTTTCTTTCTAGCTAGGAGTGGTGTCAGTGCTTAAACTGGATGACATTTTACTTATGTGGATGATGGATTTTGAGGCGCCTCGGATTTTTATAGGCCGTTAGTGGTCATACTATAGGTCCAAAGGGACCGGGAAGCGTGTGTTCAGGCATAATTAATCCACTACCCTTAGGTAGGGACCGACCCTGAAGATCCAAGGGTTCACTATGGGGGATCCTGAGGCATTTTCTAGAGTGTCTCAAATTGGAGAGGAGCTTGCCCCTAGCCTCGACTCATGATGAAAATCCAACTTTCGATATGACCTTGCGGTTTTGATTGTAGAACTTGTATGGCGACATGATATATGGTACCCATGCCGTCTATGATTGATATATTATGATTGAAATTGTTTTTGGAAACATATATACACTAATGATAATATCAAATTCGTTTTTATCGTATCAAGCATTTTTGACCATTATAAGGTAAAACCCTATCCTCCGGTTTGTGTTGCATTGTGTGATGGGACTTGGGTCTTATAATGGTTTCATTTTTCTAAAAAGCATTGCGTTGTTTAACGATTTACGTTATTTTATGCACTGGCAATCCAATGGAGTAAATTTGTTTCGCGTTAGCGGCGTGGTCCTGTGATTAGCCTTATTATTAGATAGTTAAGTTAAGATTTCTCATACCAGTCCCATGACTGACCTGTAGTTTGTTTCACTGGCAAACTCGGGTGCCCATATTTTCCACACGGGCAGTCGAGTAGCTTTTTGCAGATTTTTACAGGATCCTAGCTTACAGCTGAAGCGGTATTCGGAAAGCTCTGTATCCGTGTATTCCTTTCAGTTGTATATTTGTAATATTTTTCTGCTACTATTTAAATGTAATTTGAAACTCTGATATTATTGTATTTCCATTTCTTTAATAAGTATTTATACTCTGTTACATTCTTGTACTCTGATGTAATTGTTGTAATCAGCGATAAATGTTCTTCGGTTTATGTTCTGATGTGTGTTGTTCTCTAAGCAATCTAGGCTTTCCTTTACTGGGAAGTTTGGGTCGTTTCATTTGGTACCAGAGCTTTGGTTTACAGAGCTCGAGAACAAGACACATTAGAACCGAACGAAAGAATTCATCAGAGATTGGATTAGTAATATCCAAGGAGAATAACTCATTAGAGATAGGATCGGTAGTATCATAGAACGAGTGTGAAGAGTAATATTTTCTTTAAAATAAAAATGAAAACAAATTTAGTTTTGAAAATTTTATCTTAATATACGTATTTGAGTATATTATATTTTAATGAGGACAATCGAGTATATAAGGATTTTGAATATACGAGTAATTAACGGATATTCGAAGTTTTAATATATTGGGTAGATATAGAATCACACTCTAGTCGCCCAGAGATAATTCTGGTGATAGGTCGACCATCACCAGTATTTATGTTCGAGTTTCGAAAGTGGGATTTCTATATATTTCCATTGACTGGTATGAGAACCAAAACTTAGTTAGTACACATTGCTGTGATTTGCACTAAAATATGATTTTTGACTATATATAAAAGTTATATATTTGAAAAGTTAATCACCTAATTGATTACTGGTTGTGATGTCAGGTAATTAGTTTCACTAATTAAAATATTAGAATGATAATTAATTAAACCAATAAATAAAAATTTAAAGCTGAGTTGGTTAATTAACCAACTTTTTAGCTTCGTTCCTTTTCGAGGACGAAAAGATCTTAAGTGGGGGCAATTGTAACAACCCGGAATTTTGGGGCTAATTTAAAAATTTTATTTTAGAAATTTTAATGAATTTAGGATGTTTAAAACAACTCATTTTAAATAATAACGATGAAAAATTTATTTTAAAACAAATAAATTCAATTTAATTATTAAAGGAGTTTAAAACAGCGCTGCAATTTGAAAATTTGAATTTGAACTTTAATTGAATGTACAGGATTCATTTTAAATCAGAATAGAGCGAAACCAGAAATATTTTAATCTGTTTAATCATATCTTTCTAACGAATCTATAAAACTGAATTTTTACTTTATAAATCAAAAGTTATGTCCAGTTTAAAATTTAGAAAAGTCGCTGTAGAATTTATATATATATATATATATATATATATTTTAATATAATATATTGGCCTTAAAAATAGCCATTTTTCAAACGACCTCGGTTTTCGACGAAACCACTTTTGTTGGAACCGGAATGTCGAATTATTGCTAAGTTTAATTTTCTAAAAAAATTCGAATTAATATGTGAGTGTGGCAAAGGAAAATGTGTTTTGTCAGTTTCGGTCAAATTTAATCGACTTGAAAATGACCATTTTTCAAACGGTCTCAGAATTCAACGAAATTAGTCTTGTTGGAACTGTATCGTCAAAATATAACTAGAAATGATTTTTTTGTAATTTTTAGAGTCCGTATGTGGCTCCGGTAATTTAAAATGTACGTTTGAATTTAATAATTAAATGATTTATAATAAAATTTAAAGAAAAACATATCGTAACAGCCGAACTGGGTTACGAAACATATTCCATTGCGTCCGGGCTGGGGGTTATTAGCTAGGGGCGACACTCGTTGGGTTTGATTTGGTGTTCGTATTGATAAATAAGAATTTTTGAATTAAATAAATATACACCTACAAATACGGTATAAATACGCTCCATATATGAACCCAAATCTAATTTCCGTAGCCGCCATATGCCATCGTTCAATGACTGAGGCGCTCCGAACTTCAATCCTTTCGATCTCCCAAACTATACAATAATATTCAATACTCCCAAATACAAATCGAAGAACAAAGGGAGCTCGTTGTTCTGAACGGTGATGATCGCCGATAACGTAATGTGGTGGTGGGATTTCTGGCTCGAAGTCGCTGACTTCAGGGGGGTTTCACAGGAGGGGGCCCACCGAATTGGCTCATGAGGGCAACGCAGGGAGCTCAGGTCGAGGCGGTCGAGGTGATGGGTTCTGATCCGACACCAGCGATCGGATGGAGGCGCGATGTGATGACCTAGATGTCAACAATGGGTTCTTTCGGTACAGGCATATACGAAGAGGAGAGGAAGACAAAGGGGTGACGTGGCAGGACGTGAATGGGTGAGGTTTGATATTTATTTATTTTTATATTTTAAAATTCAAACGATAAAACTTGAATAACTTCTTCATACGAAATCAGAATTATGCGAAACAAAGTGTGTTGGGATCGTCTTTCCAAGATCTAGACGATGGAACTAACTAGAGCTTAAACCGAGCACTTTGAAAATTCAGACAAAATCTTGGTGACATTTCAGTTTTCTTTTAAAATAATTAATTAATTTGATTATTTTATTTACTATGTGATGCTTGTACGTGTATGAATTAGATCTGCTTGTTCTGATATGTTGGGTGATGATTGATCTATAGTTTGTGTTAAATAATTATAGATCTAAATATGTTGATTTAATTTGAATCATTTTCTTTTTGACAAAATTTGGTGAATCATGAGTAATAGATCCAATATAAAAACTTATGTCATCACTTTTGTGAGTTGAATTAGACTGTCAATGCAATATAGGATAAAATGTCATCATTTTTATGTTATCATTCTTGTTGAATTAGTTCATAAAAAAAATATAGAATTTACATTTTATGTAAATATAACATTAGAAATAAAATTTACCTTCTTATGTAAAAAGTGATATTAAAATTGGAACTTACATTTTCATTGTAAAATGTGACATTATAGTAAAATTAACATTTTTTTTAAAAATATATTATGCATATAAAATTAACAAAGCTACGCCACAAAGGTCGTGCTTTGATCATCAACCACAAGACTCTGCTTTTCAACAGAAGCCTTGATCATTTGCATCTTAGCATGTCACACAGGCAAACCACTCTATGCAACCGATATCAGTCACACAGAATGAAATCCAATGTAAGACACACAGTCCATTTACAAGTTCGTTCGGGGTCTGAACGAAACTGGAGGCACCTAGTACCCCGCATATCCATCCATCTCCAAGTACGTCTGGATGATCACTAACTGATTCCCTCCTCTTGGGTGTACGGCCCAATCAAGATCATCAGTAACCACCCAAATGACGTGAAGACCTCCGGTCTTCAACCACCGTCCTCCTCTTCGACACTATGTCAAATCTGTTATTAAGAATGGGATAAACCCGATCTTTCTGAATAACTCGCGTATATAATAGACAAGTGTTACACAAACACAACATACGCCTCATTCCAATTCAGAATATTCTTTTATTCAAATATTCTTATATTTTGGGAAGGGTTCCCATTAATTTTATCAAAGATAAATCCTTTAAATTTATTCTTTAATCTGCTTTTGAATATCAATTCAACCTAGTCGGGATTAGCGAACCACACCGAAGTAATCATTTATTTTAGTTTCCCAATCCCAACCTATTCATGCCATGAAGTAAAACTGGTAATACTTCATATCTAACACCACGGTGTTATCGGTAAATTCAATTACCATTTCACGTTCAAATCTAATTAAAGATTTAACTATCGCCTGGAGCAAAACTGGTGATACTCCATTCTCGATCATTTCAATCAAATATATATCTGTTTCGTTCAGACCCAGAACGGACTTGTAAATGGACTGTGTGTCTGACATTGGATTTTGTTCTGTGTTGATTGATCTCTGTTAAATATATATCTGTTTGGCGGTGGAGAATTTATTCTCTTGCTTAACGCCCTTCTCTGAGACGTACGAGCTCAGAGGTTATGTATTGACAGAAATCAGTCGCATGGAGTGGATTGCCTGTGTGGCACGCCTAAGTGGCATATGATCAAGGCTTCTGTTGCAAAGCAAAGTCTTGTGGTTGATGATCAAAGCATGGTCTGTGTGACGTAGCTTTGTGTATAACGTGAATTCGCGAGCCTCACACCTCGGTATGAGTCAAAAACGGGAGACGGACCGCTGGGAGTGCACGACGTTTCTTTCTAGCTATGGTGGTGTCAGTGACCTACCAGCCCTGACATTATATATACTTTTCACCTGTGTGGTTGTTGGAATGCGAGGCGCCTCGATTATAGGTCTGTAAGGACCGGGAAACGTGTGTTCAGGAATAACTAATCCTCAAAAGTAAGAGAGGACCGGCCCAGCCGATTCCAAGGATCATAGTGGGGTCCTGGGACATTTGCTAGAGTGTCTCGAACGGAGAGGAGCTTGCCCCTTGCCTCGACTCAAGAAGGAATCCAATTTCCAATACGAAATTTGCGGATGTGATTGTATTACTAGTACGGTGACATAGTAGATGGTAGCTATGCCGCCTAGGATTGATATTTATGATTGAATTTGCTTTTTGAAACATATTTGCACTAGTAATAATATCAAACACCTTTGTTTTTATTCGTATCAAGCATCTTTGGCCATTATAAGGTAAAAACTCTATCCTCCGGCTTGCGTTGCATTGTGTGATGGGACCTGAGTCTTATAATGGCTTCATTTTATAAAAAGCATTGCGTTGATTTAATCATTTATTTTATTTCATGCACTAGCACTCATTGGAGTAAACCCGTTCCGCGAAAGTGGCATGGTCCTTTGATTTGCCTTAATTATTGTTGTTAATAAGTTGAGTAGATTTCTCATACCAGTCCCATGACTGACTCGTAGTTTGTTTCACCTTGCAAACTCGGGTGCCCTCATTTTCACACGGGCAGCCTAGTTACAGGTTTCTGACGCACCTTTTGGCTCATGGCGAGGCTTGACTACACCGTGCTGACTTGGATTTTCTCCGCCATTATTGTATCTATATTATGATTCCGCCACTGGCGATGTAGACTGATATTCCTTTTGTGTACTCTTTATGTATGATTCCGCCTCAGGCGATGGTGACTGATTATGTATCATTATACACTAAGTTGTATCCTGTACTGTGCTTCTCTGATGTGATGATATCTATATGATTCCGCTGTCATATGTGTGTAAATTATTCTGTTTTCTGTTTATGCTATTATCTGTGATCTGCTAATGTTGATTGATGTGTTATATTCCAATGATTATCCTTAACACCGTGTCACGGGGTTTTGGGATCGTCACAGCTGGTATCAGAGCTTTGGTTAACCTTAGTTCTGGAGTCTAACACATTAAACACTTCGTCAAAATAGAATCAGTAGTATTCTAAGGCGAGTCGCTCATTAGAGATGGGACTAGTAAAGTCCTAGAATGAGCTGAGCAGAATAGCAAAAACAATTGATCAGTCCATCGTTATCTTTCCGTAGAATTTCTGCTTAATTATGCAATAGACTATCATTTCTGTTAGCTGACTTTTTCGTTACTTATACAGAATTTGACAAATGGCTACCAGAGCAGCCGCCGCTAGAGGAGGCCGTGCCGGCCGAGGCCGAGGAAGGGGAGAAATCCCAGCTCAGGAAGGACCTTTGATACAACCTCCGGCAGCTCAATACTTCGAGCTCGACCGTGTAGCTAAGAGATATAAGAACTTAGGAGGCAAGACCTTCTCGGGAACTAGCACCGTAATAGAGGCCCTTGCATGGCTCAAAACATGCGAGAAAATTCTTGAAGGCCTAAGGCTAGGAGATGAAGACAAAGCTATTATGGGCGCCTGGCTTATGCAGGAACAAGCCGAATTATGGTGGGAATCTCTTACCGCCGGAAATAGAGAAGCTGGAAGAACATGGGATGGATTTAAAGAACTCTTCAAGGAGAAATATGTCCCAGAGCAAGCTCTAGAAAGAATGCACGACGACTTCGCCAATCTCCAGCAAGGGGATCTTTCCGTGCAAGATTATCTGAACAAATTTACAATGTTGTCGCCCTATGCTCCAGAGCTCGTTGCCACTGCGAAATCCAAAAATAAGAGGTTTATCTTTGGACTAAGACGACAATATCATGATAGAGCCATGGCCCATGTCAAGCTGGATTTCAACGAACTAGTGGAAATGACATGCAATTATGAAGACCTTGATCAAAGGCATCTGGATCAGGATCGCGCTAGAAGCCAAGCCGGAAACAAGCGCAAGCCTGCTATAAATCAAGGCGAGTCAAGCCAAGCAGCATCTTCAAAGCCTCAGTCTGGCAAGCCGCCAAGAGGAAGTTGCTTTAACTGTGGTAAGCCGGGGCACTACTCAAACGTCTGCACAGCTCTGAAGAGGCAGAAAACAAATTCTCAAGGCTCGAGCCAAGGCTCTCAGAACCCTCGCTCGTGCTTCAATTGTCGCAAGACCGATCATCTGGTCAAAGACTGTCCTTTGTTGAAGAAAGCTACTGTAGCTCATGTCTATGACGGGCCTAGCCCGCCAGCTGCTTCCGACGGAGCAGGTAAACCCGATGTTTTGGGAGGTACCCTTACAATTAAAAATATTCCTGTTTCTGTATTATTTGACACAGGTGCATCGCGTAGTTTTATTGCTAAAAACACAGTGCACAAATTAAAGTTAAAACAGCGAAAACTTAAAGAATCGGTGGAAGTTCATAACCCGATAGGGGGACCTATTACCCTCAGTTCGTGTTGTAAGGTTCCTACTTCTTTCTCCCGATACCAGTTTCCTTTCAATTTGATCGTTATGGATTTTCCCGAATTCGATATTATTCTCGGGCTAGATTGGTTAACGAAATATGAAGCCGAAGTGAATTGTGCGGAAAGAATCGTTAAAATTCGAACGAAGCTTGGATATATTACGGTTCCCTATCATGGGTCGAATCCGAATAGAGAAGAATTCTGGTCAGCGTTAGAACTTATCCCCACTTCCATAGAAAAGATTCCAATTGTTAGCAACTATGCGGATGTGTTTGAAGAAGTCGAAAACTTACCTCCGCAAAGAGAAATAGAATTCCGAATCGATCTAATTCCTAATGCCAGACCCGTGGTGCATCCAATTCGTAGAATGACTCCAAAGGAAAAAGAAGAATTAGGCGATCAGACTCGTCAACTATTGTGGAAAGGTCTAATCAGACCGAGTTTTTCCAATTGGGGTACAGCTGTTGTGTTTGTCCCGAAGTCAGACGGTACTCTTAGATTATGTGTTGATTACCGAGACCTCAACAAACAGACGCTTAAAAATAAATATCCATTACCCCGCATTGATGATTTGCTAGACCAATTGAATGGGGCGAAAGTATTTTCCCGAATGGACCTAGCTACAGGTTTTCATCAATTGAGAATAGCAGAAGAGTGTGTTCCTTTGACCGCTTTCAGAGGTCCAGACATATTTTATGAATGGTTAGTAATGCCGTTTGGCCTGTGCAACGCTCCAGCATACTTTGTCGATCTAATGAATAGAGTGTTCAGGGGAGTTCTGAATAAATTTGTCCTCGTATTCATCGATGATATTTTAATCTACTCCAAATCAAAACCCGAGCATGAAAAACACTTAGAACAAGTATTGGAGATTCTAAGGAAGAACGTCTTCAAAGCCAAATTCTCTAAATGTATCTTCTGGCAAGAATAAGTTAAATTTCTTGGCCATGTCGTGTCAGAGAAAGGAATTTCTGTTGACCCAAGCAAAATAATAGCGATTCAAGACTGGAAACAACCCACTACTCCCACAGAAGTTAGAAGTTTTATGGGGTTGGCTAGTTATTATCGAAAGTTCGTTAAGGATTTTTCGAAGATATCCGGTCCGTTAACGAAGCTCACAAAGAAACATGAGAAGTTTAAGTGGACTTCCGACTGTGAAGAAGCTTTCCAGGAATTGAAATCGAAGCTGACCACCGCCCCAGTGTTAACTATTATTGATGGAAATCAGGATTTAACGGTTTGGACAGATGCTTCTATTAGAGGTCTTGGTGCAGTGTTAATGCAGAGAGGCCAAGTAGTCGCTTATGCAAGCCGCCAATTGAAACCTAATGAGAAGAATTATGTGACTCATGATCTTGAGTTGCTAGCCATCGTATTTGCCTTGAAAATCTGGAGGCATTACTTATTGGGCGAGAAATTTATACTGTACACAGATCATCAATCATTGAAGTATTTATATACCCAGAAAGATCTGAATCTGAGACAGCAGCGTTGGCTAGAATTTCTTGCAGCGTATGATCTTGATATCCTGTATACGCCGGGGAAAGCTAACGTAGTAGCGGATGCGCTTAGTAGAAAGACCGCAATCGTTGCCCATCTTATAATTACACCTGGATTGATTCATAGGATTTCAGCCCTTCAGAAAGACGATGAATTCATTCAGAGAATCAGTAAGAGAGTCAAGGAAGGTGAAACCACGAGTTTCCGTATTGACAATAAGGGGGTTCTGATGTTAAATAATAGGATTTGCATCCCAAATATTCCAGGCCTTCGAAGAGAAGTGCTGGACGAATGCCATAAGTCCAAATTTTGCATCCATCCTGGGGTGAGTAAAATGTACAACGATATCAAACGCACTTTCTGGTGGAAGGCAATGAAAAGAGATATTTCTTTGTATGTTAGCAGATGCCCTACTTGTCAATTGGTCAAGAGCGACCAACAGAAGCTAGCTGGATTGTTGCAACCGTTGGAAGTCCCAGGCTGGAAATGGGAACACATTTCCATGGATTTCATAGATGGTTTGCCGCGAACCAAGAAAGGTAATGACAGCATTTGGGTAATCGTAGATCGCTTCACGAAGACTGCCAATTTTATACCTGTCAGGTCCAATAGAAATGCCCAAAGTCTAGCACAGATATGTTTCAAAGAAATTGTTAAGCTGCATGGAATTCCCATCAGCATAGTCAGTGATAGAGATCCCCTATTTACTAGCAAATTCTGGGAGGCTTTCCAGACAGAATTGGGGACAAAACTGAATATGAGCACCGCTTATCACCCACAAACAGATGGTCAAACTGAGCGGGTGAATAGAATTCTGGAAGATTTATTGCGGGCTTGAATAATCGATTTTGGTGGGTCATGGGAAGATCATTTGCACTTGGCAGAATTCTCATATAACAATAGCTATCAAGCAAGTTTGAAAATGTCACCATTTGAAGCATTATATGGCAGACCCTGCAGATCTCCAGCATGTTGGGTAGAACCTGGCAACAGACTTGTACTAGGACCCGATATGATTAGGGAAGCATCTGATAAAGTAGACTTCATCAAGAAGCGATTGAAAACCGCCCAAAGCCGACAGAAAAGTTATGCAGACTCTAGAAGGAGAGATTTGACATTTGCTGTTGGTGATCATGTTTATTTAAAGGTTTCTCCGATGAGAGGAGTAATCAGATTTGGCAAGACTGGGAAGTTGGCACCGAGATTTATTGGTCCCTTTCCTATACCTGAGCGAATTGGAACTCTTGCTTATAGGGTTCAATTACCAGATTGGTTGCCTGGAGTGCACAATGTATTTCACGTATCTCAGTTTAGGAGACATGTGCATGATCCGGATCTTGTTGTAGAAGAAGCAGCGCAACAGGATGTGGAGATAACTCCAGAATTAGCACTCAAAAGAGAGCCATTGAAAATTGTTGGCAAAGAAACTAGAGAACTCAGAAGCAAAAAGGTTCATTTAGTTAAAGTGCAGTGGAGCAGTGATCCTAGAGACTGTACTTGGGAAACTGAGGAAAGCATTAAGCAAGCTTACCCCAAATGCAGAGTGGATATCTCTGACTAACTCCGGTGCAAGGTACCTTTACATACTTTGCATTTACATTTTATTTCCTACTTTACTATTGGTTCCTTTTCGAGGACGAAAAGTTTTAAGTAGGGGAGATTGTAATAAGCCGGAAAATGAGAGCCAATTTAAAATTTTTAAATTGATTATTTCAAAGGAATTTAAACAATTGAAATAGAATATTTCAATAAAATAGTGGAGTAGAAATAGTGAGTCAGTTTGAAAATTTGAATTCAAACTTTGACTGACTATGCAGGGTGGAAAATATAACGGATTTTAGTGAAACCAAAAATATTTAAATCTGTTAGTCAATACCTTTCTAACGAATCTGAAAAATCGAAGTTTCATAACGGGAATCAAAAGTTATGGCCGAATGAATTTTCAGAAGAGTCGGTATATAGAATATATAGGCCTGGAAAATTGATATTTTGCATACGACCTCGGAATTCGACGAAACCACTTTTGTTGGGTCCGGGATGTCAAACTATTGCTAGGTTTCAAATTTCATAATTTTTGAAGCTAGTATGTGAGCGTGGCAAGAGAAAATGTGTTTGGTCGATTTCTGTTAAATTGGATCGACCAGAAAATGGCCATTTTTCAAACGACCTCAGAATTCGACGAAACTAGTTTTGTTGGGACCGTAGCGTCAAAACATAGCTAGATTTATTTTTCTGGAATTTTTCGAATCAGTTTGTGGCCATGTCAAATTGAAATGTGCGTTTAGAGTTAAAAATTAAATGTTTTATACTTTAATTTGAAAAATAACTGACTGTAACAGTCGAATTGGCCTACGAAACATATCTCATTGTGTCCGGAATGGGGGTATTTAGCTAGGGGCGACAGTCGTTGGGTTTAAAAAGGAGTTCGTTTAAGAAAACACTATTTAAAAATTTAATATAGTCTCGGCCAATCATATTTTTTCTATCATAAATTTTAAAAATAAAAAAAAACGCGAAAAACCCCGACCCCCCACCCCCCAGATCGAACGACGGCTTCCTTCTCCGCCTTCTCTCCTCCAAATCTCCACATCCGCTCATCAAAACACCAGGGCCCTTTGGATTTTTTCGTAGAGCTCGAGACGAGCTTCAAATCCATACCAACCTCGCCCAGCATCGTCGAGTATTTCGCCGGATCCGCTCCTCCAAAGTCCAGCCGTTCGGAGGTCGATTTCGCCGCCCAGAGGCCGTCGAGTTCAACGCCGTGGGGCCCGCACGTGCGCCTCTCCTCCGCCTACAACCCTGCACTGACCGATCATCCAACCGCTACACGGTTTGATCAAAAATCGCTGACCTAGTTTCGAAACCTTTAGCTAAGGTAACGGCCTGTTTAATTAAATTGTTTTACGACACTTTAAAACCGTTGCAAACCGTTTGAAAATCATATCTTTTTGGTATGTTGACGAAATTCGATGAAACAGGAAACATCGAGACCGCAAGGAAGCTCTCTACCTAATAGAAGAAGATGCGGATTTTTCTGACTTCGTATCAATTTTTAGCGCTCAGAAAATCAAGGTGAGAAATCTAAATTAACGTGAAATTGAATGCAAAATGTTGTGTATAATTTATATAAGCGAAATATAAATTACATACGTGTTGTATACCTCATGTACATGCGTAGTGTAAGCTATATAAGCGAAGTATGAATTTTCACATGCATAGAATAATTGATATATGTGTTGAAATGAAAGTGAAATATAGCAAATATATTATATATATATATACTCCCCTCGTCCACAAACCATGGACGATATTTATTGTGGTGAATTGGTGTGAAATATTGGTTGAAAAATACGAATGGTTGAATAATTGTTTGTGGTTGATATTGTTTGGTTGTGGTTGAAAAATACCCATTGGTGATTGAAATGAATTGGAAATATTTGTGGAAATAAAAATAAACATGCCGCCTGCGTGCGAATTAGATGCATGAATCCCCATTGTCAAAAACCGCGAGGTTTTAAGGTAGAGCGAGGAGCCGTACTAGGGACGGTGCCGGTTTTAACTACCCTGCCGTTATGCTGCCGAAATTTTGAATAATCTTTGTGTGTTAGAATTATTTTCATATGTTGAAATTATTTTTCATGCATAGAAATTAAAGTCATATATGAAACTATGTCCATGTGTGGAAATATTCATGTGTTGAAAAGTGTTGTGTGAAAATTTAATTCATTTGTGAATGAATGAAGTGGTTAAACAATAAAAAAAATCACATTTTTATATATATATGAAGTATGAAAAATATTCGCCTTATATAAATAATTTCAATCATAAAAATCCCATCTTTCTAATATGAACAACATAAATAAAATGTCCATGTGTGGGAATGCTCATTTGTTGAGAAGTGTGTGTAGTGGAAATATTCATGTGTTGAATAAAAAGATCGAACAATAAAGATTACATTTTTATTGAAACTATGAAGTGTTGAAACGGCGATTTGTTGAATAAATATTATAAATGATAAAAATATCATTTTTTATCATATGTGTGCTATGCTAAAGATATGCGGACGTTGAAATAAATATTTGTGACAGAAATATTATTTTTAACATGCATAGAAACTAAATAAAATAGTCATGTGTTGAAATCTATTTTAGTTCGCCAAAATTATCATCTTTTGAAATGTGAAGTGTTAAAAATATCCACTGGTTCAAATAAACGTGCATGAGTTGAAATATACATTAACTAGCTAATGATATGATTTTAGCCTATGCATGCAATATTCGAATGAATGGTGTTTTTAAACCAAAGCAAATCAAATATGCAATTGAATGGAAAATGATAAATGTTAGAAATTGTATATATGTACATGCATATCTATTGAACAGGTTAAAGCAAAAGGGGCTAGAGAAGAGAAATAGAATTTTGTGCCCGACAAATAGGTACACATTTACCGCTTTGTTTGGGTGATGATTTTATGAGCCTGTTGGCTAGCCGCTTGGCTTTTTCTTTTTCTTTTTGATATGAGATGCCCGTGTGGCTATTTGGAAATTTTCCCAGACCCTCCCGTACAAAGGAGGTTATGGCGAAATTTTCCAAAATTTGAAGGCGTTAGTGAAATAATTGAAGTGGAAACGATATAGGAATTTTTGAATGAACTATATTTATATAAATATATAAATATAAATAGAATTAAAACGAAACGTGGCCGTGCAGTTCATCTTTTGAAACCGTGATTTCAAACGACTAGTGCGGAAGATCCGACCATTGGATTTTCCCGAAACCTCAACCGTTGAGTTCGCCTTGGAAATATCTTTCCAACGGCACCAACTTTGTGAAGATCCGACGGTTGGATTGTCTTGAATGTTTAATTCAAAACTGAAGAAAAACAGCGCCAGAAACGATTATATTTATATATATATATATAAATATAATTAAATTAAATCGAATAACGACGCTGCAGTTCGTAAATTGAAATCGTAATTTCAAATGGTTAGTGTGGAAGATCCGACCGTCGGATTTTCCCAAAACTGGAACCGTTGGATTCGTTTTGAAAAGACCTTCCTAAGGATGTAAAATTTGTGAAGATCCAACGGTTAGATTTTCAGATATGTGTAAAACAAAATTAGTGGAAAGCAGCGCCAGTGCATCGACACGACCTGAAACGTCGTTTAATTAAACATGGCCGTTTTAAATTAAATAAAAATGGCGATATATCGTTATAAAGTGCTATAGACGATATAGAGTGAAAATGAACCAATTTTGTTGTGTTTGCTTGAGATGTGATGGCTGAATGTATTTGACATGAAAATTTTAACTAAATAACTGAAATGTGAATGTTGAGTAGTTCAACCATGTGATTAATTGGTTTGAAAATCTAAATATACGTGGATTATTTGAAAAGGCCGAGTTTATCTCATTTCAAATAATCGATCGACGTTGAGAAGTGGAAGAGTCGAAGATGGTTGAAGACCGACGATCTCCACATTGGATGGATGGGCGCTACTGATGCTCGTGATTGGAGTAGCTACCATGAAGGAATTGAAGTAGTAGCCGTCCAAACATATTGTTGATTGTACGGATATGCGAGGAATTGGTGCCTCCGGTTTCGTTCAGACCCAGAACGGACTTGTAAATGGACTGTGTGTCTGACATTGGATTTTGTTCTGTGTTGATTGATCTCTGTTAAATATATATATATCTGTTTGGCGGCGGAGAATTTATTCTCTTGCTTAACGCCCTTCTCTGAGACGTACGAGCTCAGAGGTTATGTATTGACAGAAATCAGTCGCATGGAGTGGATTGCCTGTGTGGCACGCCTAAGTGGCATATGATCAAGGCTTCTGTTGCAAAGCAAAGTCTTGTGGTTGATGATCAAAGCATGGTCTGTGTGACGTAGCTTTGTGTATAACGTGAATTCGCGAGCCTCACACCTCGGTATGAGTCAAAAACGGGAGACGGACCGCTGGGAGTGCACGACGTTTCTTTCTAGCTATGGTGGTGTCAGTGACCTACCAGCCCTGACATTATATATACTTTTCACCTGTGTGGTTGTTGGAATGCGAGGCGCCTCGATTATAGGTCTGTAAGGACCGGGAAACGTGTGTTCAGGAATAACTAATCCTCAAAAGTAAGAGAGGACCGGCCCAGCCGATTCCAAGGATCATAGTGGGGTCCTGGGACATTTGCTAGAGTGTCTCGAACGGAGAGGAGCTTGCCCCTTGCCTCGACTCAAGAAGGAATCCAATTTCCAATACGAAATTTGCGGATGTGATTGTATTACTAGTACGGTGACATAGTAGATGGTAGCTATGCCGCCTAGGATTGATATTTATGATTGAATTTGCTTTTTGAAACATATATGCACTAGTAATAATATCAAACACCTTTGTTTTTATTCGTATCAAGCATCTTTGGCCATTATAAGGTAAAAACTCTATCCTCCGGCTTGCGTTGCATTGTGTGATGGGACCTAAGTCTTATAATGGCTTCATTTTATAAAAAGCATTGTGTTGATTTAATCATTTATTTTATTTCATGCACTAGCACTCATTGGAGTAAACCCGTTCCGCGAAAGTGGCGTGGTCCTTTGATTTGCCTTAATTATTGTTGTTAATAAGTTGAGTAGATTTCTCATACCAGTCCCATGACTGACTCGTAGTTTGTTTCACCTTGCAAACTCGGGTGCCCTCATTTTCACACGGGCAGCCTAGTTACAGGTTTCTGACGCACCTTTTGGCTCATGGCGAGGCTTGACTACACCGTGCTGACTTGGATTTTCTCCGCCATTATTGTATCTATATTATGATTCCGCCACTGGCGATGTAGACTGATATTCCTTTTGTGTACTCTTTATGTATGATTCCGCTGGTGACTGATTATGTATCATTATACACTAAGTTGTATCCTGTACTGTGCTTCTCTGATGTGATGATATCTATATGATTCCGCTGTCATATGTGTGTAAATTATTCTGTTTTCTGTTTATGCTATTATCCATGATCTGCTAATGTTGATTGATGTGTTATATTCCAATGATTATCCTTAACACCGTGTCACGGGGTTTTGGGATCGTCACAGCTTGCATCTCACGTTCCACATATATATAGTATAAAATCATAAACCGCAGGGCGCTTATTGGAGAATGGGTTTCATCAGACAAGGTATGGGAGTACCTTCTGAATAGTGTACTCTAGAGGGGATACACTCAGGGTTCAACAAGAACGTCTTGCAACCCGGCCACACATGACTGCTCACTCATCTGGCTTGAGTGTCGCGAATATATTGCCACCACGGTTGTAGGCCATCCAACTGTCATCCGAAGATACAGAATCGAAAAGAAGTATAAATATGAATTTTCTCTAGATCGGTGACAATACACCCTACTTGGGGATGACCCAACTAGCCATGCTGCCTTGCCCAACTTTTGTTACTTCCTGGTTGTGAGGCTAGAGGCTACGTCTATTTTCAGAACATCTGATCGCCATTCACTTTGAATGCCACATCGTCAGATCCGTAATCACATATTGATTACACAAATGCACACTGGGTGTAGAACAAAGAGAAGTTACCTTCTCCCCACCAACTTGGTATATTTGTAAAATCAACGGAGTGACAGTTGGGAATACTCTGTCAGACACTCGTCCATACAAGTTGTCCTGGGACTGGACAAACACAAAACACCATTCTGGGACTTGACGACCCTTGCATTTAACTCCGTCTTCAATTATCTTCAGCATATCTAATACGCAGCGCTTATGCCTATACGGAGTGGTTTTCGGATAATAAATCCAACCGGTCCCTCCGTATTGACAACGATGGTCAAAACACTTCGATAATTGGTTATTTAACTATCGAAGTAAAAACAACATTCATTCAAATGTATCACACAATCACGGGCACTTTTTATTTAACATTCGATTTTATTATTCGAATTCCCATATCTTACCAGATATTTCCTCAAATCTCGTTTTAGCCTTTTCACACTTCTTGGAAAACGTTCCCAGTTATTATAGACTCTTATTCTTTCATGTTCCCGAAAACATACGTTATTAATGATCGAACTATTTCCATTAATCTTACATTCTTTATTTCTATACTTGGATAATCTACCCTATTTATATTGGAAAATATTTCCAATTTCCTTTTAACCCTTTAATCAGCCCCCCATTCACTTTTAAAACCTTTATTCACTTTGAAATGTGAATACACTCCCTTATTATAGAAATCTGAAAACCTTTATCATATAACTCTTTATTCCCGAAATACTTTCCCTTATCTTATTTACCGAAATCTCTTTCATACTTTTTATATTTCTATTCCACTTTATAAACTCTGTTTCTAAGTCAACTTCTTATTAAATCGATATCAAGTTATAACTACACACTGATTCCTATCCTATTTACATTTATTTGTTTAAAACTAAATGTTAATTATTCTATCAGATTATAATTCCTAAAAATGATATACTTTAATATATTCGACATCGTCGAATTCTAGTTCCAAATCCTAACGGTTTAATTCTAATCACATTTCGAACATCGAAATGCGGTCATCAGTTTCTAATACGATTCCCAAATTCTTTTTCTAAATTCTTTCTTATATTTCTTTGAACAAACATCGTTACTTATTACTCTAGAATAAGTGGATTTCAAACCAAACTGTTACATTTCGTAGGAAGTGCTGCTATATATAAAAGTCACGCTTAAACCTAATCAACAGCAGCTAATTTATCGCTATAGTTCTAAACTTGTCATACGCTGTAATATTCTCCTTATAACTAATTACAGTCACACTTACCTTATCAACAACGTTATTTTATTGCTATAGTTCAACTTGTCATACGCTGTAATATTCCTTGTTATAACAAATCTTGACATAACAGTCACGCTTAAGCCTAGTCAACAACATTATTTTATCACTATAGTTCTAAGACTTGCTATACGCTGCCATATCCCCTTTATACAAATCTTGACATCTCTT
The DNA here is from genome assembly GCA_030737875.1 of Allium sativum. Lineage (NCBI taxonomy): Eukaryota > Viridiplantae > Streptophyta > Magnoliopsida > Asparagales > Amaryllidaceae > Allium > Allium sativum. The sequence continues at coordinate 515,086,724 of CM060919.1, read as the reverse complement.
TCCGTCACAAACTGATACCGTTCCTCGATAATAGTGAAGCCGTTCAAGTTGGGGTATTTTATTTACCTCTCAGACCTTGACCGACAACGTTCTTACCTTAGATCCGATACAAGTCTGTACTCTAATCCTTTATTACTTCTACTATCTATCAGATCGTATTTTCTTGTTTATTTTTAACTATGGTTTTATAACACCCTATCCTTACTTTGAAATCTCTGGTGTTTATGATTATTTATATTAAACATTAACTCTCGGCTTTCTCCATTCCAACTTCTTAACCAAAAGGTAATTAAATCTCATTAATTTGGATTAATTTATTCCTAAAATGTTTCATTAAATTAACTAAAGTCCAATTTATCTAATAATCATTTTCCCAAATAACAGTTGATTAAATCAACTTCATTCCATAAGTAAATTCTTTAACTGATTTTAATTACTTCTCAACATTAGATTAATATAATTAATCTAAAAATATTTCTAAATTGTTTATCTTAAATATAATTATCCCAATATTTAATTGTCGGATAATTTCTGCTTTATAAACTCATTTAAATGTCAACATTCGTTTTTATTTATTTTATAAAAACGAACTCTAAAATACTGGTTTATAATAGAACTTCTATTATAATTTAAATCTTCTTTTTAATTATAAAAATAAAAATTTTATAATTAACTTCGTTGATTCGCCTGACGGCCAATCAACTTCTTAACAGGACGATGAATTTACGGTCGACTGTTACCACTTTCCTAGTCGATATCGTTTATTTATTTATCAAAACAGATGTTGAATTTTCGTTCAACATCAATATTCACACGGGGTTTTAAATATACTTCGGGTTCGAACAGTGCATACAAAACAACCAGTACATATAAATATCGAGGAATTCGGTCGGATTCCTCCAACCGGTTTCCGCATCCACAGATGTTAGTCCACACAATTATCAATAACTCTATACTAGGGAATATTCTAATTGATGGAATCAGTGTCCAATCGATGATGATGTATAATATTCAACCAAATGGATTGTAAACTAATTAATCGACCATCACACAATATTCAAACAACACTTAAAATATAATTATAATATTTAAAAAAAAATAGATCAGAGTTAGTGATTTACTCACCTTGGCGCGTTAACCGTTAAAAACGATTTGCGTCGGTGCATCGTTATGATTCCAACAAATCTGATCGCCTTCCGTTCGCCAATAACATCAGCTAATCTCTCCTTCTTCATTCATGTCTGTCTTCGCACTTCACCAGCTGTAGGACGTCAAACTCCACTTTCCATCCTTGTCCCTCACTAATCCGACATCTGATACTTCGAACAGAAATCGACACAGCTCCCCACTTTCTTATCGCTTACTGCTGTCACGATGAGCCGCCGGAATCAATCCCATCCCCGTCAGTGGTGGTTCATCACCTTTGTACTCAATAAACGCGCTACTTCATGAGATTTCCACTTAATCGCAACAGTGAGTCCTCATCGCACTGGTGAACTGACGTGCCTCAACACCGCGTCTTCCCAATAACTAAGGAATTAGTACTCGTACTCCTTCTCTTTTACACGCACTGACCCCTAACCAATTCCGTTCCCGTCCAGACATCGTGTGCTGATCTCAACAGCCTCCACAACGTGCAAACCCGTACCCAGTATTTGCAACTTGACCGCCATCCTCATCCGACACTTACTGCGTCCACCTTTGTTCCCACATACACACTTCCGTTAATGCAAAACTTTGAGCCATCATGTTCGCATGCTGCTCCACGTATTTGCTGAGCCACCACCTTTATCCTCTACTGCTTCCCATTTCCAACGTCCACGCAAGCCCATTGCACACCCCCCATATCACGCAACGTCCCTGCACTCACGGTAAGCTTTCCTTCACGTTAAACACCTCCTGTATGAACACGCACCACAATGCAATTCTGTTCCTTTCGCTTCCCCCATCCCATCTGTATGCCACCCATCACAGACACCATTTCCACACGCTTACACCTCCTCCGCACTTCAACTACTTTTCACGTTTCTTAAACTCCACCGTCCTCAAGATCACACACCACCAGTTATCACGTGTACAACTTTTGATACCCATACCGGTAGCACCCATCACAGTTAAATAAAACCAACCCCTCTCCATATTTAAAACACGCATTCACTCTCCTTGATTCAAACTGTTGAACTCGCACACTACATCCCACACCAAGGATACACAGTACACTACACAATACATACATGCCGCTATTTCAAACAATACACGCTTCCAGTATTCGCTCCTCTCATTCCATCCCACGCCATAAAAGAAACACCCATCTCAGTGTGACACCACTTCTCCGCACACCATTTCAAATCCTCCACGTTACACCTGATCCCGTCCTCACACAGCGCCTAGCCTCGACATCCCGCTTCCCTTCAGTTTCGAACATGAAGACCATGGATCTCCAGCTTCCTCCCATCCTTCACATACGCTTGCCGAAGAAAATGAACACCACTTCTTCACGTTTTTAAAGGACAAATTTACTTTGATTTTTCTTTTATTTATTTTGATCGAAATGCTTGTCTGAGGTTTTGTTTTAGTTGCTGTTCCGAAGTGAGAGGCTTCGCCTGTATTTATAGATTGAAGCTCCTTAGTGGTTAAGTATTAGGATGCTTAGCTTCTTAGGGTAGGTGTATGGAAAGTAGGGTTTAGCAGTATGGTTTGTATTAGTTTTAGGCTAGAGGTTACATTTCCAAAGGAAAGAACTATGCCAGCGAATGGTCTGTGTGTATAGGGTAGATTATCTAGTTAAGGAATAGGCATACTCTATTAAATATGCAAGTTGGCTAGCTGTAGTACCATAGGGTGCTTACTTTAGTTGAAAGAAATCTAGTTGCTTACACAGGAAGGTTCGGCCAACTCACATGTATGTATATTGGACATATATAAAAAGTGATTGAACGTATATATATTTATTCAAATGTCCTGAAGTCTCTTTTATGTTCAAAATTTTAGTGTAGCACGTAAGTAAGATTTTGTTCATATTCGAGCCGCTATAGACAGAAATGAGAATACGGTCGTATTCAGCGAGGTGCTACGATCCCAAAAATATAATAATACCGGTAGTTTGACTTATATTTTGAAATTCCGAAATACCGATACAGGGTGCACAGTACTCCAAATAAAAAGTTGCATATTTAATTAATTAAAAATTACAGTATAATTCTAAAAATTAAATTATCGCTGCGCCTCAAAAGAACCCTGTCCCGATTTGCATCCGATATCAAGTTATATTCAAATAATTGTTACGGTCGATAGACGCTTCTATAGCGACTTTTTGAATATTTGATTTGGACATATCTTGCAATCTATTTGACGAAATCTTGATTTTTCACTTCTGTTAGAAAGATACAGTTCAACAGATTCCAACGTTTCTCGTTTCGAAGAAATCCGATTCAAAACGAGTCCGGTACACTCAGTTGAAGTTCAGAACGTTAAATTACGAATTGCCGCGATATTTCGGGCTCGATTATATTTAATATATATTTTTATACGTTCAACTTCGTTTTAATTAATATGTAAATCCATTTATATTTCGAATTCAATATTTAAACTGATTTAAATATTTAAATTCAAACCGACAAAAATGCGGGATGTTACACCGCATATCCATCGATCTCCAAGTACGTCTGGACGATCACTAACTGATTCCCTCCTCTTGGGTGTACGGCCCAATCAAGATCATCAGTAACCACCTAAACGACGTGAAGACCTCCGGTCTTCAATCACCGTCCTCCTCTTCGACACCACGTCAAATCAGTTATTCAGAATGGAATAAACCCGGTCTTTCTGAATAACTCGTGTATATAATAGACAAGTGTTACACAAACACAACATACGTCTCATTCAAATTCAGAATATTCTTTTCCCATTAATTTTATCAAAGATAAATCCTTTAAATTGATTCTTTAATCTGCTTTTGAATATCATTTCAACCTAGTCGGGATTAGCGAACCACACCGAAGTAATCATTTATTTTAATTTCCCAATCCCAACCTATTCATCCCATGAAGTAAAACTGGTAATACTTCATATCTAACACCACGGTGTTATCGTTAAATTCAATTACCATTTCACGTTCAAATCTAATTAAAGATTTAACTATCACCTGGAGCAAAACTGGTGATACTCCATTCTCGATCATTTCAATCCAATTAAAGATTCATTAAAAATCCACTTAGTTTTAATCTTTGACTGGGTTAAAGAATCAGTGTCATTTAAAACACGGTTCACGATAAACCCAAAAATCAATACCAATTCCATTCCAATCAAATATTATTTAATTGGTACACTTCATTAAATCTAAATAAAAAGATTTAATCTTTTTCTCAACTGGGTTCAAGAACAGTGTTAATAAAGATACCATTCACGACAAACCCAAATCACATTTGATATTAAATACAAGGCTCTGAATACAAAATATATCGGCTTATATTCAATGTCAAATTCTACGACCAACAAATATCGTATTGGAAATAACGATATATATATCTTTCAAATTTCCATAACAATATCTGTATAATCACGAAATCCAACATCGAAATAATCCAAAGACAATTTCGATTCAAATCCATTCCAATATAATTATTGGAAATTATGGTTATATTTCAAAACCATTTCAAATCCAATTTATTTATTTAAAAATAAATAGAATTTTAATTCTAGTTCAAAACTAGTTCATTTCGATAAAAATCTATTTTTATCTTTTGAAATATGGAGTTTTTCATCCCAATTCTTCCCAAATCACTTCTTATGATTTTACACAAATTATTACTATTTTTAATAATTTTATCAAGGCCCGTACAGTCGATTTCCATCAACAGCCATCGAATTGCACTTACAACGACCTTTTCCAAATTTTATTTGCGCATAATTCCAAATCCAACCGTTAGATTTCAAATTTCTAATATTCGTTAGAAAGCTCTTTTCGATACGAACCCAACGGTTTCGGTTTTAGGAGAATCCGACGGTCGGATCTCCCGCAATATTCGTTCAAAGTCAATGGTCGAAATTGGCGAACTGCCGCGGCGCGGCACGTTCTATTCAGGCCATTATATATATAATATATATATATTATATATATTTTGTCGATTTCCTTTCAAAACGTATTTTATAAATCGTTTTAAATTCGTTTTCAAAACGATTTCAACTTCTATTTCAAATTCAAATCAAAATCGAATTTTTCAACATAAATTCATTTTAATTTCATTTCAAATCGATTTAATTCAAATTGGTTTCTAATTCAATTTCAGTTCGTTTTCAATTCAATTCAATTTCAATTCGAATTCATTTCTATTCAATTTCAATTTGAATTCATTTCTATTCAATTTCAATTCGAATTCATTTCTATTCAGTTTCAATTTGAATTCATTTCTATTCAGTTTCAGTTTGAATTTCAACTCTTTTCAAAATATCAGATTTTGAAATCACTTTCGATATTCATTATAAAATGAATAAAATCGATATAAATATCGTTCACGTCAAAATGGTGTCAATCTAATCTACACGGCTTCATATATTTCTATTTTACAATATTCTATTTCAAATATTGCTGTTTCAAATGTTTCTTTTTCAAATATTTCTATTTTCAAATATTCTTTTTCAAATATTTCTATTTTCAAATATTCTTTATCAAATGTGGAATGAGGCCCAATCAATTACCATATAATGTTAATTATTTGGATTTTCTACCACACGTATCTAACAACAACGATAAATCATCAACCATCATCCAAAGTGCGTTCTACACTGTATAAGAATCAAATATAAATATTTAACGCATATAACAGTCTGTCAATCAATCGATCGACATACAACTAATTATTGGGATTAGTGTACGTCAAATATCATCCCAATACCCGTGTGGGGTTTCAAACAATCAAACACAGATTTTATTTGTGCAGTTGGGCGATGTGTAAAATTTATCGTCCCAATCAATATCAGTCAAATGTGTGTATATAAACAAATCGTCCGATTTGTTTATTTTTATTTCATTTCATATACACGTTAAAATTTTATTTTCAACTATAAAATATTTTTAACTATATAAATATTTTATTTTGTTTCACATCACATCACACAATCAACTACATATCAAAATCAAACAAACAAGCATACAAGCCCTCCATGGTCTGTGGACGACGGGTGTCGGGTGCTACTAAACACTGTCTGCATCCTAGTACATATTTTAACTAGAAAATTAAATTAAAGTGAGAAGTTCTCACCAACTAGCTAATCCAAACGCCACAACTCTTCATATGTAGAAATCTTCACCGTGCTCGCCTTTTATCACTTTCGTTGCCCGTAGCCACTACATATATAAAAATCATATTTTTATATTGTTACTATGTATATAAAAATTCTATTTTTACACCTCTACTATATAGATAAAAATTATATTTTACACCGCTGTTTATATAATAAAGATTATATTTTTATCTCGCTATTCTTCCAATAAAGAATATATTTTTTCAACACTTCTTCCTATATAAAAATTATATTTTTATATTTTTCCTTCATATATGAAGATCGAATTTTTTATATCATTGCTATAAAAATCACATTTTCTTTTCAACATATATAAAACAAAAATCATATTTTTATTTCGTTACAAGACGATAAAAATCTTGCCTTTAACTGATTAAAAATCTAATCTTTAGCAAATTAAAAATCTTAACTCTCCTAGATTAAAGATTTAACCTTTTACATCATAAAAATTATATTTTTATTCCTTCTACAAACCACATGTTTTCTTTGCTAGCATCATATTTTTAAACCGCAAAAATCAAATCTTTACTTCTTTAAAAATTTCACTTTTACTTCTAAAAAAACAAAGCTCTTTAATCTATAAAAATAATATCTTTTTAATCTATAAAATCCTAAACCTTTCTATTTTTAAAACTAAAATTGAAATAAAACATTATTTAAAATACTCACCGTGTTCAAAAATCGGAGCTTGGTTGTAAAACGGGGTTCACATCAGCTTGGAAGGGGGTGGAGGAGCCCACATTGGCGGGAGGTGGCGACTGGAGGGTCTTGGCGAGGTGCTGGTGGTCGGATTCAGATCGGGTTTTGGGTTTCTAGGGGGGCACGACCAAACTAGGGCAGGAGGGAGAGGAGAAGGGGTCGGAGTGGCGAGGGGTGGCTGCAGCAGGGGGTCGGCGGCGTGGTGGTTGTGTCAAAATAGGAGAGAGGAGAGAGGGAGTTAGCGGAGGGGGGTCTGGGGACAACGGCGGTGGTGGTGTGGAGGTGGGCGACGGGCGACGGTGACCCACGGTGGGCGGCGATTGGTTTTTAGCTAGGTTTTTTTTCTTTTTTTTTTTAATTTTCGATTTTGGTCTGAAAAGGGGAATGGGGAAGAGAGAAAATAAAGAGGGCTATATAAATATTTTATATTTTATTATTTTAATTTCCACTAAAAAGTAACTTTTTATTTCGACCTCGAAACGAGGCCCACTGCCTGTCGTCCACTGCTAATTACCCTCATTCCGAACACAATGGGATAGGTATCGTAGGCTGATTCGACTATTTCGATCAGTTTTCGTCAAAATCAACATATAACTCTATATATTGAATTTGAACGCTCATTTCATTTTACCGGGGCCACATACTAACCCGAAAAATTCCAGAAAAATAATTTCTAGCTTCGTATTGACGATATGGTCCCAACAAAACTAGTTTCATCAAATTCTGAGACTGTTAAAAAAATGGCCATTTTCCAGTCGATTAAAATCAACTGAAACTGGTCAAACGCGTTTTCCTTTACCACGCTCACATATTGATTCGAAAAATTATGAAAATTGGAACCTAGTGATAATATGACATCACAGATCCAACAAAAGTGGTTTCGTCGAAATCCGAGGTCGTTTGCAAAATTCCCATTTTTAAGGGCCTGAATTCCGTAGCGACTATTCAGAATTTTCAACTGGGCATATCTTTTGATTCCCGCTATGAAATTTCGATTTTTCGGATTCATTGGAAAGATATCCTCAAATAGATTCCATTATTTTTGGTTTCGCTAAAATCCGGTTTATTTTGCACCCGGTATGTTCAATTGAAGTTTGAAATCGAATTATCGAACTACCACGCCATTTTCAATTCCTTTTATAATTTAAAACAAATATTTATATTCTAACGACGATCTATGTAATATATACGTTCGAATCCTACTCAAAGAAAATTTCTCGTCGATATTACGTAAAATAATTCATTTTAAATAATCAAAATTCGCTAAAATTGCCAAAATAAAAAAAATTAAATTGGCTCGAATTTCTGGGTTATTACAAGAAAATATCTTAAATATATATATATATATATATATCTTAGAAAAGAATATATTTTAGAAGAATATATTTTTATTGAAATGAACTAGTTATTAACTAGAATAAATCATTTAATTAAAATTTAATGAAGTTTTCCCAATATGTTAATATTTAATTAAAGATTAAATTGGATTTTGGGTTTGTCGTGAATAGTGTCTTAAATAACACTATTCTTAAAACCCCGTATGAAAGAATAAATCTTTGAATTAAGGTTATTACAGTTTTCAATTATATTTAGTAATTGGAATAAGATGAAATGTGAGTTGAGTTTATTATGAACCATGTTTTTGAGTGACATGTGTTCTTAAACCCAACTGACAGCGAAAATGTGATTTGGAATTTATAAATCTTTTATTAAGATTCAAAAGGGAATTTTCCAAAAGTAAAGTTTTCCCATTAAATATATTAAATTGGAGTTGGATGGAATTTGAATTAATAATAACCGAGATAAGCTTCTGTAAAAGAAAACCAATACTACATATGGAATTTAAGAGGCTTTGCCGTTATTCCATTTATACTATTGGTCGGATACAGAAATTTATAACGATTATATATTGATTTGATTTCTATGAAGATTCCATATTTAATGGAAGTCGATTTTGGGTTTATCGTGAACGGTGTTTTAAAATGACATTAGTTCTTTAACCCAGTTAAAGATAAGATTAATTTCTTAAATTTAATTAATCATTGAATAATGATTTGTGATATTTAAAACCAAATTGGGTTCTTAATAAATCTTTAAAAGTAAGATTTAAGAATAAATTAAAGAGTTTATCTTTGATAAGATAATGTGAATATTTTATTTAAAAGAATATTCTGAATTGGAATGAGGCGTTGGATGTGTTTTTATAATACTTGATTTTTTTTTAAATTATAAAGTACGTGAGTTATTCGGGAAGACCGGGTTTAACCCATTCCGAATAATTACTACGACGATGAAGAGTCGAAGATGAAGACGGTGGTTGAAGACCGACGATCTTCACATCGAATGGATGTGTTGCTATTGAGTCCCTTGATGGGAGTAGCTACCTTGAAGGGGCTTCAGTAGTGGCCGTCCGGAATATTGTTGATTGTTTGGATTTGGTTTTCGCTCAGACCCAGAGCATAAGCTAGTAAATGGATGCGTGTTTGACATTGGATTTCGTTCCATGTGAATTAAATCGATTTCTATTAATGTATGTCTGTTTGGTGGTGGGGAATTTATTCTCTACTTAACACCCTAGTATATATTAATAGTGATTGATCGCATGGCGTGAATTGTCAATGTGGCACGCCAAGATGCAAATGATCAAGGCTTTTGTTGAAAAGTAGGGCCTTGTGGGATGATCAAAGCATAGCCTATTACGACATAGCTTTGTGTATAGCATGACTTCGCGAGCCTAACACCCCGGTTTGAGTCAAAAACGGGATTAGGACTGCAGGGAGTGCACACGTTTCTTTCTAGCTAGGAGTGGTGTCAGTGCTTAAACTGGCTGACATTTTACTTATGTGGATGATGGATTTTGAGGCGCCTTGGTTTTTTATAGGCCGTTAGTGGTCATACTATAGGTCCAAAGGGACCGGGAAGCGTGTGTTCAGGGATAATTAATCCACTACCCTTAGGTAGGGACTGACCCTGAAGATCCAAGGGTTCACTGCGGGGGATCCTGAGGCATTTTCTAGAGTGTCTCGAGTCGGAGAGGAGCTTGCCCCTAGCCTCGACTCATGATGGAAATCCAACTTTCGATACGACCTTGCGGTTTTGATTGTAGAACTAGTATGGCGACATGATATATGGTACCCATGTCGTCTATGATTGATATATTTTGATTGAAATTGTTTTTGGAAACATAAATACACTAATGATAATATCAAATCCGTTTTTATCGTATCAAGTATTTTTGACCATTATAAGGTAAAATCCTATCCTCCGGTTTGCGTTGCATTGTGTGATGGGACTTGGGTCTTATAATGGTTTCATTTTTCTAAAAAGCATTGCGTTGTTTAACGATTTACGTTATTTTATGCACTGGCAATCCAATGGAGTAAACTCGTTCCGCGTTAGCGGCGTGGTCCTGTGATTAGCCTTATTATTAGATAGTTATGTTAAGATTTCTCATACCAGTCCCATGACTGACCTGTAGTTTGTTTCACTGGCAAACTCGGGTGCCTATATTTTCCACACGGGCAGTCGAGTAGCTTTTTGCAGATTTTTACAGGATCCTGTCTTACAGCTGAAGCGCTATTCGGAAAGCTCTATATCTGTGTATTCCTTTCAGTTGTATATTTGTAATATTTTTCCGCTGCTATTTAAATGTAATTTGAAACTCTGATATTATTGTATTTCTATTTCTTTAATAAGTATTTATACTCTGTTACATTCTTGTACTTTGATGTAATTGTTGTAATCAGCGATAAATGTTCTTTAGTTTATGTTCTGATGTGTGTTGTTCTAAAAGCAATCTACGCTTTCCTTTACTGGGAAGTTTGGGTCGTTTCAGATTTCTATTCAATTCGATTTTCAGTTCAATTTCAATATGTTTTAAACTCAATTCAAAACGATGTCAATTCTATTTTAATCTAATTCGAATTTCAATTCTATTCAGTTTAATTCGAATTTCAATTCTATTCAATTTAATTCGAATTTCTATTCTTTTCAATTTAATTCGAATTTCAGTTCATTTCAATTTAATTCGCACTTCGAAATCTCTTTCAATATTCATTGAAAAATGAATAAAATCGATATAAATATCGTCCACGTCAAAATGGCGTCAATCTAATCAACACGGCTTCATATATTTCTATTTTCTAATATTCTATTTCAAATATTTCTATTCAAATATTTCTTTTCAAATATTTCTATTTCAAATATTTCTTTTTCAAATATTTCTATTCAAAACTGTAATGAGGCCCAATCAATTACCATAGATTTTATTTCTAGGATTTCCATACAACGCATGTATATATCAACTACGACAAATAATCAACCATCATCCAAAGTGCATTTTACACTGTATAAGCATCAAATATAAATACTTAACGCTCATAACAGTCTGTCAATCAATCGATCGACATACAACTAATTATTGGGATTAGTGCATGTCATATATCATCCCAATACCCGTGTGGGGTTTCAAACAATCAAACACAGATTTTATTTGTGCAGTTGGGCGATGTGAAAAATTTATCGTCCCAATCAATATCAATCAAATCAGTGTATATAACCAAATCTCCGATTTGTTTATAAATATTTATTTTATATACACATTAAAAATTCTATTTTTAACTATAAAATATTTCTAACTATATAATATTTTATTTCACATCACATCACACAATCAACTACACATCAAAATCAAACAACAAGCATACAAGCCGTCCATGGTCTGTGGACGACCGGTGTCGGGTGCTACTAAACACCGTCTGCATCCTAGTATATAATTTTAACTAGAAATAAATTAAAGGTAAGGAGTTCTCACAGATTAGGCAAAACAAACGCCACGATTCTTCAAATGTAGAAGTCTTCGCCGTTCCTTCTTTCATCACTTTCGTCATCCGTATTCACTACATATATATAAAAATCGAATTTTTACCTCGCTATTCAATATATAAAAATCAAATTTTTACTTCGCTATTCAATATATAAAAATTGAATTTTTACTTTGCTATTCAATATATAAAAATCGAATTTTTACTTCGCTATTCAATATATAAAAATCGAATTTTTACTTTGCTATTCAATATATAAAAATCGAATTTTTACTTCGCTATTCAATATATAAAAATTGAATTTTTACTTTGCTATTCAATATATAAAAGTCGAATTTTTACTTTGCTATTCAATATATAAAAATTGAATTTTTACTTTGCTGTTCGATATATAAAAATCGAATTTTTACTTTGCTATTCAATATATAAAAATCGAATTTTTACTTTGCTATTCAATATATAAATTCGAATTTTTACTTCGCTATTCAATATATAAAAATCCTAACTTTCCTAGCCATAACGTATATAAAAATCCTATTTTTATTCTCTACATTATATAAAAATTATATTTTTATTCTCTACATTATATAAAAATTATATTTTTATATTGCTTTCTTCATGATAAAAATCCGATCTTTTTATAACTAAGAAAAAATTCTAGCTTTTCTAAAACAAAGATCCTAGCTAAAAAATATAATCTTTATACGATAAAAACATAATCTTTATATGGTTAAAAATGTTAATTTTATACGGTTAAAGCAAAAACTGATTTTTTTTATACATAAAATGTAATTTCAGAAAATAAACAAAATTAAATAAACTAAAATAAAAAGGAGAACGCTCACTGTTCGGAGGGATGAAGAGCTCCGTTCGTCGGAGGGGCGCAGTCGGCTGTTGGGGGCGCTGGTCATCCGGGAGTGGCGGAGGAGGTAAGTGTAGAGGGCGGCGGGGTATGTCGACGGTTGGGGTGGCTCAGGGGTGGTTGATTTGGGTATTTAGGGTTGGGAGTCTCGAATTGGGGTGGAGAGTCTGTGCGGTTTAGGGGGGGCTCGCCGGTCGAGGAGGAGGAGGAGGGGGTCTCGGGGGACGTCGTCGGCCTGCGCCGACGATGGCGGTGGCGGTAAGGGGCTGTCGCGATTCGCACCAGCTTTTTTTTATTCTGTGAAAGATATGAGGGAGGGAAAAGAAAGAAAAAAGGGGGGCTATATGTAAATGTTTATATTTTATTTATTTTTAATTTCGAAAAGTTGACTTTTTATTCGACCTCTAAACGAGGCCCACCGCCGGTCGTCCATAGCTAACTACCCCCATTACGAACACAATGGGATATGTATCGTAAGCTGATTCGATTGTTTCGTTCTGTTTTCGACAAAATCAACATATAACTCTATATATTGAATTTGAATGCGCTTTTCAATTTACTGGGGTCACATACGAACTCGGAAAATTCCAAAAAATATTTTCTAACTTCGTATTGACGATACGGTCCTAACAAAATCAATTTCGTCAAATTCTGAGACCGTTTGAAAAATGGCCATTTTCCAGTCGATTAAAATCAACTGAAAATGGTCAAACGTGTTTTCCTTTGCCACGCTCACATATTGATTCGAAAAATTATGAAAATTGGAATCTAGCAATAATTTGACATCACGGATCCAACAAAAGTCGTTTCGTCGAAATCCGAGGTCGTTTGCAAAATGGTTATTTTCAAGGGCCGAAATTCCATAGCGACTATTCTGAATTTTCAACTGGACATATCTTTTGATCCCCGCTATGAAATTTTGATTTTTCGGATTCGTTGGAAAGATATTATCAAATAGATTCTAATATTTTTGGTTTCACTAAAATCCGGTTTATTTTGCACCCGGTACATTCATTTGAATTTTGAAATCGAATTATCGAACTACCTCGCCATTTTCAATTCCTTTTATAAATATAAATAATTATTTATATTCTAACGACGATCTATATAAATATATGTTCTAATTCTATTCAAAATAAATTTCTCGTCGATATTATTTAAACTAATCCATTTTAAATATTCTAAATTCACTCATATTGTCAAAATAAAATTTTTAAATTGGCTCGGATTTCCGGGTTATTACAATCTCCCCCACTTAAAACTTTTCGCCCTCGAAAAGGAGCGAAGCCGAAAGTTGTTTAACAATTCAACTCAACTTCCAGTATTTTCAATACGGCTTAAGTTCTTCAACTTTTTCAGTTTCTAAGAACTTTTCAAATTTGGCTAACACCCCAAATTTTTGAAATTTTTTGCCATAACCTCCCCTGCACCGGGGACTTCGGGATATTTCATATAGCCTACTATGGCCTTCTTCAATCCAAAAAAAGAAAAGAAAAATCCAAGCTGCTATCCAATCGGCTCATAAAATCATCATCGCCCAAACAAAACAGTAAATTATGGTAAAAATGTACCTATTTGTCGGGCAAATAATTTTATTCTTCTGCTCTAGCCTCTTTGCTATGACCTGTTCAATGTAAGTACATGTATATGCAAGCAAATGCGACTAATTTTCAATACAATTCACTATTTGATACAATTTGGCTATAGGGTACAAATTTTAATTATTTCAAACAATAATCAAACAACACAACCAGCAATCAATTAGTTGATTAGCTTTTCAAATTCATAACTTTGATATATCGTCAAAAATCACATTTTTGATGCCAAATCACAACAATAGGCCCTACCTAATTTTGGTTCTCACACCAGTCAATAGGAAATATATAGAAGTCTCACTTTCGTCACTCGAATATAAACACTGATGATGAGGCCTCATCATCAGAATCATCTCCGGGCGACTAGAGTGTGATTTTATATCTATCTAGTATATTAAAATTTCGAATACACGCGGATCAGATGTATACGCAAAATCTGTATATACTGGATAGTCCAAATCAATATAAAATAAATAATCAAATACGAATAATTGATTTAAATTTCAAAACAAGATTTGTTTTAACTTTAAAAATATACCCTTCACACTCGTTCTAGGATACTACTGATCCTATCTCTAACGATTCAATCCCATTGGATATTACTAATCCAATTTATGATGAATTCTTTCGTATGGTTCTAACGTGTCTTGTTCTCTGAGCTTTGTAAACCAAAGCTCTGATACCAAATGTAAAAACCCGTAACTTCCCTGGTAAGGAAAGCGCGGATAGTTCGAGAACAAGCCACAAAAGAACGCAGACGGAAGAACATTTCATTGTTTATTACAACAATTCCATCAGAATACAAGAATATACAGAGTATAAATGAATATTATACATTACAAAGTATCAGAGATTACAATAAATTACATAGCAGCGGAAAATAATACAATACACAACTAGAAGTAATACGCGGACACAAAGCTTTCCGAGTATCGTTCCAGCTGTAAATCAGGATCCTGTGAATATAAATCTGTAAAACCAAAACTACTAGCTGCCCGTGTCAAAATAAGGGCACCCAGAGTTTAGGTTAAAACAATAAACTCCAGGTCAGTCATGGGACTGGTGTGAGAACTAAAACAGTTATTAATCGTTATTTTAAAGATAGTTAAATCAAGGGACCACGCCGTATAACAAGGAACGGGTTTCCTCCCAAGAATACCAGTGCAAATAACGACAGCGCAATGCTAAATAAAGAAAAATGAAGCTATTACAAGACCCAGGTCCTATCACACAATGCAACGCAAGCCGGGGGATAGGGTTTTACCTTATAATAGCCAAAGCATGCTTGATACGTTAAAACAAATCATTTGATACTATAAGTGTATAGTGTTAAAACAATTTCAATCATAAGTATAAATCATAGACGGCATAGCATCCCATGCTACTATGTCACCAATACTAGGCTCTACAATCAAAACCGCAAAGTCACGTATTTGGAAATTGGATTTCCATCTGCGAACTGAGGCTAGGGATCGTCCTACACCGAATTCGAGACAATCTAGCCCATGTCTCCGGAACAGCGGCAACTGCCCCTTTGATCGTCAGGGCCGGTCCACAGATGTGGATTATAGTGCCTGAACAATATGTCTCCCCGCCCTATGGGGCGTAAATGAGCTAACGAATGACTCCATCGGAACCATATCGTCCGATCTAATCGAGGCGCCTCGCAACAGCAACAACCACACAATTCAAACTCGTCAGGGCATGTAAAACCACTGACGCCACTTCTAGCTAGAAGGAAACGCATGCCCTCCCTGATGTCCTCTCCCGTTTCTGGTTCGCAACCGGGGTGTGAGGCTCGCGAATTAACGCTACACAAAGCTACACCACAAAGGCCGTGCTTTGATCATCAACCACAAGACTCTGCTTTTCAACAGAAGCCTTGATCATTTGCATCTTAGCATGCCATACAAGCAAACCACTCTATGCAACCGATATCAGTCACACAGAATGAAATCCAATGTTAGACACACAGTCCATTTACAAGTTCATTCTGGGTCTGAACGAAACCAAAGGCACCTAGTACCCTGCATGTCCATCGATCTCCAGGTATGTCTGGACGATCACTAACTGATTCCCTCCTCTTGGGTGTACGGCCCAATCAAGATCATCAGTAACCACCCAAACGACGTGAAGACCTCCGACCTTCAACCACCGTCTTCATCTTCGACACCACGTCGAATCAGTTATTCAGAATGGGATAAACCCAGTCTTTCTGAATAACTCGCGTATATAATAAACAAGTGTTACACAAACACAACATACGCCTCATTCCAATTCAGAATATTCTTTTATTCAAATATTCTTATATTTTGGGAAAGGTTCCCATTAATTTTATCAAAGATAAATTCTTTAATCTCCTTTTTGAATATCAATTCAAACTAGTCGGGATTAGCGAACCATACCGAAGTAATCATTTATTTTATTTCCCAATCCCAACCTATTCATCCCATGAAGTAAAATTGGTAATACTTCATATCTAACACCACGGTGTTATCGGTAAATTCAATTACCATTTCACGTTCAAATCCAATTAAAGATTTAACTATCGCCTGGAGTGAAACTGTAGATACTCCATTCTCGATCTTTTCAATCTAATTAAAGATTCATTTAAACTCCACTTAGTTTTAATCTTTAACTGGGTTAAAGAATCAGTGTCATTTAAAACACGGTTCACGATAAAACCAAAATCACATTCCATTAATTATCGGGTTAAAGAACAAATGTTATTTAAAACACTATTCACGATAAACCCAAAAATCAATACCAATTCAATTCCTATTAAATATCATTTAATTGGTACACTTCATTAAATCTAAATAAAAAGATTTAATCTTTTTCTCAACTGGGTTTAAGAACAGTGTTAATGAAGACACCATTCACGACAAACCCAAATCACATTTGATGTTAAATACAAGGCTCTGAATAGAAAATATACCGGCTTATATTCAATATCAAATTCTACGACCAACAAATATCGTATTGGAAGTAACGATATATATATATACATATCTTTCAAATTTCCATAACAACATCTGTATAATCACGAAATCCAACATCGAAATATTCCAAAGACAATTTCGATTCAAATCCATTCCAATTCAATTATTGGAAATTCTGGTTAATTTTAAAACCCTTTCAAACTCACTTTATTTATTTCAAAAATAAATGAATTATAATTCTAGTTCAAAACTAGTTCATTTCGATAAAAATCTATTTTTATCTTTTCAAATATGTAGTTTTTGATCCCAATTCTTCACAAATCATTTCTTGTGATTTTACACAAATTATTACAATTTTTAATCATTTTATCAAGGCCCGTACAGTCGATTTCCATCAACGGCCATCGAACTGCACTTACAGCGACCTTTTCCAAATTTGATTTGGACATAATTCCAAATCCAACCGTTATATTTCAAATTTATAATATTCGTTAGAAAGATCTTTTCGATACGAACCCACCGGTTCTGGTTTTAGGAGAATCTGACGGTCGGATCTCCCACAATGTCCATTCGAAGTCAATGGTCGAAATTTGCGAGCTGCCGCGGCACGGCGCGTTCTATTCAGGCCATTATATAATATATATATATATATAATATATATATACTTCATCGATTTACTTTTAAAACATATTATATAAATCGTTTTAAATTCGTTTTCAAAACGATTTCAACTTCTTTTTCGAATTCAAATCAAAATTGAATTTTCCCTTACAAATTCGTTTTAAATTTCATTTCAAATCGATTTTCAGTTCAATTTCAATACATTTTAAACTCAATTCAAAACGATTTCAATTCTATTTCAATCTAATTCGAATTTCAATTCTATTCAGTTTAATTCGAATTTCAATTCTATTCAATTCTATTCAATTTAATTCGAATTTCTATTCATTTCGATTTAATTCGAATTTCAATTCATTTCAATTTAATTCGCATTTCGAAATCTCTTTCAATATTCATTGAAAAATGAATAAAATCGATATAAATATCGTCCACGTCGAAAAGGCGTCAATCTAATCAACACGGCTTCATATATTTCTATTTTCAAATATTCTATTTCAAATATTTCTATTCAAATATTTCTTTTCAAATATTTCTATTTCAAATATTTCTTTTTCAAATATTTCTATTCAAAACTGTAATGAGGCCCAATCAATTACCATAGATTTTATTTCTATGGATTTCCATACAACGCATGTATATATCAACTACGACAAATAATCAACCATCATCCAAAGTGCATTCTACACTGTATAAGCATCAAATATAAATACTTAATGCTCATAACAGTCTGTCAATCAATCGATCGACATACAACTAATTATTGGGATTAGTGCATGTCATATATTATCCCAATACCCGTGTGGGGTTTCAAACAATCAAACACAGATTTTATTTGTGCAGTTGGGCGATGTGTAAAATTTATCGTCCCAATCAATATCAATCAAATCAGTGTATATAACCAAATCTCCGATTTGTTTATAAATATTTATTTTATATACACGTTAAAAATTCTATTTTTAACTATAAAATATTTCTAACTATATAATATTTTATTTCACATCACATCACACAATCAACTACACATCAAAATCAAACAACAAGCATACAAGCCGTCCATGGTCTGTGGACGACGGGTGTCGGGTGCTACTAAACACCGTCTGCATCCTAGTATATAATTTTAACTAGAAATAAATTAAAGGTGAGGAGTTCTCACAAATTAGCCAAACCAAACGCCACGATTCTCCAAATGTAGAAGTCTTCGCCGTTCCTTCTTTCATCACTTTCGTCATCCGTATTCACTACATATATATAAAAATCGAATTTTTACCTCGCTATTCAATATATAAAAATCGAATTTTTACTTCGCCATTCAATATATAAAAATCGAATTTTTACTTTGCTATTCAATATATAAAAATCGAATTTTTACTTTGCTATTCAGTATATAAAAATAGAATTTTTACTTTGCTATTCAATATATAAAAATCGAATTTTTACTTCGCCATTCAATATATAAAAATTGAATTTTTACTTTGCTATTCAATATATAAAAATCGAATTTTTACTTCGCTATTCAATATATAAAAATCGAAATTTCACTTTGCTATTCAATATATACAAATCGAATTTTTACTTTGCTATTCAATATATAAAAATCGAATTTTTACTTCGCAATTGAATATATAAAAATCGAATTTTTACTTCGCTATTCAATATATAAAAATCCTAACTTTCCTAGCCACAACGTATATAAAAATCCTATTTTTATTCTCTACATTATATAAAAATTATATTTTTATTCCCTACATTATATAAAAATTATATTTTTATATTGCTTTCTTCATGATAAAAATCCGATCTTTTTATAACTAAAAAAAAATTCTAGCTTTTCTAAAACAAAGATCCTAGCTAAAAAATATAATCTTTATACGATAAAAACATAATCTTTATATGCTTAAAAATGTTAACTTTATACGGTTAAAGCAAAACTGATTTTTTTATACATAAAATCTAATTTCAGAAAATAAACAAAATTAAATAAACTAAAATAAAAAGGAGAACGCTCACTGTTCGGAGGGCTGAAGAGCTCCGTTCGTCGGAGGGGCGCAGTCGGCTGTTGGGGGCGCTGGTCATTCGGGAGTGGCGGAGGAGGTAAGTGCAGAGGGCGGCGGGGTATGTCGACGGTTGGGGTGGCTCAGGGGTGGTCGATTTGGGTATTTAGGGTTGGGAGTCTCGAATTAGGGTGGAGAGTCTGTACGGTTTAGGGGGTTCGAAGGGGTGGGGCTCGCCGGTCGAGGAGGAGGAGGAGGGGGTCTCGGGGGACGTCGTCGGCTGCGCCGACGATGGCGGCGGCGGTAAGGGGGGTCGCGATTCGCTCCAGATTTTTTTTTATTCTGTGAAAGATATGAGGGAGGGAAAAGAAAGAAAAAGGGGGGCCTATATGTAAATGTTTATATTTTATTTATTTTTAATTTCAAAAAGTTGACTTTTTATTCGACCTCTAAACGAGGTCCACCGCCTGTCGTCCATAGCTAACTACCCCCATTCCGAACACAATGGGATATATATCGTAAGCTGATTCGATCGTTTCGGTCTGCTTTCATCAAAATCAACATATAACTCTATATATTGAATTTGAATGCGCTTTTCAATTTACTGGGGTCACATACGAACTCGGAAAATTCCAAAAAATATTTTCTAGCTTCGTGTTGACGATACGGTCCTAACAAAACCAATTTCATCAAATTTTGAGACCGTTTGAAAAATGGCCATTCTCCAGTCGATTAAAATCAACTAAAACTGGTCAAATGCGTTTTCCTTTGCCACGCTCACATTTTGATTCTAAAAATTATGAAAATTGGAATCTTCCAATAATTTGACATCACGGATCCAACAAAAGTGGTTTCGTCGAAATCCGAGGTCGTTTGCAAAATGGCTATTTTCAAGGGCTGAAATTCCATAGCGACTATTCTGAATTTTCAACTGGACATATCTTTTGATCCCCGCTATGAAATTTTGATTTTTCAGATTCATTGGAAAGATATTATCAAATAGATTCTAATATTTTTGGTTTTATTAAAATCCGGTTTATTTTGCACCCGGTACATTCATTTGAATTTTGAAATCGAATTATCGAACTACCTCGCCATTTTCAATTCCTTTTATAAATATAAATAATTATTTATATTCTAACGACGATCTATATAAATATATGTTCTAATTCTATTCAAAATAAATTTCTCGTCGATATTATTTAAACTAATCCATTTTAAATATTCTAAATTCACTCATATTGTCAAAGTAAAAATTTTAAATTGGCTCGGATTTCCGGGTTATTACAATCTCCCCCACTTAAAACTTTTCGTCCCCGAAAAGGAGCGAAGCCGAAAGTTGTTTAACAATTCAACTCCACTTCCAGTATTTTCACTACGGCTTAAGTTCTTCAACTTTTTCAGTTTCTAAGAACTTTTCAAATTTTTCAAAAATTTGGCTAACACCACAAATTTTCGAAAAATTTCGCCATAACCTCCCCTACACCGGGGACTTCGGGATATTTCATATAGCCTCCCATGGCCTTCTTCAATCCAAAAGAAAAAGAAAAATACAAGATGCTAGCCAATCGGCTCATAAAATCATCATCACCCAAACAAAACAGTAAATTATGGTAAACATGTATCTATTTGTCGGGCAAACAATTTTATTCTTCTACTCTAGCCTCTTTGCTATGACCTGTTCAATGTAAGTACATGTATATGCAAGCAAATGCGACTAATTTTCAATACAATTCACTATTTGATACAATTTGGCTATAGGGTAAAATTTTTAATTATTTCAAACAATAATCAAACAACACAACCAGCAATCAATTAGTTGATTAGCTTTTCAAATTCATAACTTTGATATATAGTCAAAAATCACATTCTTGATGCCAAATCACAACAACAGGCCCTACCTAATTTTGGTTCTCACACCAGTCAATAGGAAATATATAGAAGTCTCACTTTCGTCACTCGAATATAAACACTGATGATGAGGCCTCATCATCAGAATCATCTCCGGGCGACTAGAGTGTGATTCTATATCTATCTAGTATATTAAAATTTCGAATACACGCGGATCAGACGTATACGCAAAATCTGTATATACTGGATCCAAATCAATATAAAATAAATAATCAGATACGAATAATTAATTTAAATTTCAAAACAAGATTTGTTTTAACTTTAAAAATATACCCTTCACACTCGTTCTAGGATACTACTGATCCTATCTCTAACGATTCTTTCCCATTGGATATTACTAATCCAATTTATGATGAATTCTTTCGTATGGTTCTAACGTGTCTTGTTCTCTGAGCATTGTAAACCAAAGCTCTGATACCAAATGTAAAAACCCGTAACTTCCCTGGTAAGGAAAGCGCGGATAGTTCGAAAACAAGCCACAAAAGAACGCAGACGGAAGAACATTTCATTGTTTATTACAACAATTCCATCAGAATACAAGAATATACAAAGTATAAATTAATATTATACATTACAAAGTATCAGAGATTACAATAAATTACATAGCAGCGGAAAATAATACAATACACAACTAGAAGTAATACGCGGATACAAAGCTTTCCGAGTATCGTTCCAGCTGTAAATCAGGATCCTGTGAATATAAATCTGCAAAACCAAAACTACTAGCTGCCCGTGTCAAAATAAGGGCACCCAGAGTTTAGGTTAAAACAATAAACTCCAGGTCAGTCATGGGACTGGTGTGAGAACTAAAACAGTTATTAATCGTTATTTTAAAGATAGGTAAATCAAGGGACCACGCCGTATAACACGGAACGGGTTTCCTCCCAAGAATACCAGTGCAAATAACGACAGCGCAATGCTAAATAAAGAAAAATGAAGCTATTATAAGACCCAGGTCCTATCACACAATGCAACGCAAGCCGGTGGATAGGGTTTTACCTTATAATAGCCAAAGCATGCTTGATACGTTAAAACAAATCATTTGATACTATAAGTGTATAGTGTTAAAACAATTTCAATCATAAGTATAAATCATAGACGGCATAGCATCCCATGCTACTATGTCGCCAATACTAGGCTCTACAATCAAAACCGCAAAGTCACGTATTTGGAAATTGGATTTCCATCTGCGAACTGAGGCTAGGGATCGTCCTCCACCGAATTCGAGACAATCTAGCCCATGTCTCTGGAACAGCGGCAACTGCCCCTTGGATCGTCAGGGCCGGTCCACCGATGTGGATTATAGTGCCTGAACAATATGTCTCCCCACCCTATGGGGCGTAAATGAGCCAAAGAATGACTCCATCGGAACCGTATCGTCCGATTTAATCGAGGCGCCTCGCAATAGCAACAACCATATAATTCAAACTCGTCAGGGCATGTAAAACCACTGACGCCACTTCTAGCTAGAAGGAAACGCATGCCCTCCCTGATGTCCTCTCCCATTTCTGGTTCACAACCGGGGTGTGAGGCTCGCGTATTAATACTCTAGAATGAGTATGAATGTTTATGAGAGAACGTACTTGTAATTTTGATATAAAATGATTTTTATTTGTGTCGGTTTGTTCCGTTGAGTATTTATGAATTCTGGTCGGTACTTGGGACACCAGGGCATCGATAGGGAATCCTAGACACTTGAATATGACTCATTGACATAATATTGTTTTGAATTATATTTTATTTATATATAAAATTATTTGAAAATGCATGAATATTGATTTCGATTTTCATCATTTATCATTCGATTGGTCAATAATTTAAAACTATTGGTTATTGAATGATTTAAAAAAATGAAATATTGTAAATTAATTCAATAATGAAATAAGAAATTAAATATGAATTTGAGAATTTAATTTCGGATTGTTTTGTAATATTGATTTAAAAATAGTTTTGAAATAATATATTTATATTTTAAAATTATATAAAAACTGTTTTCAAATGAATTTTTTAAATAAGAGTACACTTTCCCTTTTTCCTTTGGAAAAAGATTTCGGTGATGAGTGCACGCATTATCAACATTATCTTTAAGAGACTAAGTAGGGAGAGACCACTTAGCATTTTGTACTTTGTTTGGAAATTTGGATTTCATTTAAATCTTTTAAATTATGGTTTGTTATTAAAGATAAAATATATATATTATTTTAAAGTGGATTTGGAAATGAACCCAAAGTTGAAATTTTAAGTTCTTGAATAATTATTGGATTTCAAATTGTTTAAATGAACTAAAATAGAAATTATAGAAATTTCTGAAATATACCATAAGAAAATGAAACCAAGAGTTTTATAATTAAAGTAAAACACTTTTGTCCATTGGAACAATGATTCAAAATGAACTGAAACTAGTGAACTTGTATAAAAACCAAACATTTCCATAGCATATATATAACTTACCAATTAATCAAAAAGTTAACATGTTATTGGGATAAATTTGGATAATATACCAGTACTGGTATGAACAATGAATGTTGAAAAAAAATTGATGGGTTATATATACAAGTGAAACTTAAGTTATAAAATAAACTATGTATACTTAGTTATGTTCGAAATAAAATTCAATATTTAATAAAAATAAACCGTGTCAATGAAATGAGCTAATGAAGTGAATTATTTAGTTATGAATTAAATTGTAGTGCTATTAAAGTTTAGATATTCAACGACTTAAGAAATCGGTATTTCCAAGTCGGAAAATAAATATTTAACTTGTCTTGTGAAAATAAAAGTGAATTGGTTTATAAAAATTAGATTTAAATGAAGACTGAACGAATTAATTAAATTTAATTAAAACGAGCTCATCGCGTAGTAGTAGTAGTCGTAATTTATGAATTGAAATTTAAATGAATGTATAAGATCCAAAATAAGTCAGAATTCTTTGAAATAAGAATCCTTCGGATCTGTTTTAACATAGTTTTCTAATGAAAGAGAAAATTTTAAATTTCGACTTATAGATTTTAAGATATGCGTAATTCAAATTTCCAGAAAAATCGCGGTATGGAAATTCCTGATTTAAAACTAAAATATTAATAAAATTAAGTTGAATAAAAATTTATATGGCTAAATATATCTAAATTGACAACTTTCTTACTACGCCTTTTCGAGGACGAAAAGTTTTAAGT
Organism: Allium sativum; assembly: GCA_030737875.1. NCBI lineage: Eukaryota > Viridiplantae > Streptophyta > Magnoliopsida > Asparagales > Amaryllidaceae > Allium > Allium sativum. Next base: position 515,061,804 of record CM060919.1, on the reverse strand, counting down.
GGGGGAGAGTGTAACATCCTGAGATTTTTGCGACGATTTAAAATATTAAATTTAATGTGCTTTGAACAAAAATTTGTTTTAAATATTAAAATTTATTATTTATGTCGTATATTGGTAAGGTAGGAGTAAGATTTAACTTGTTGAACAATAATATGGAATAGCTATACATGAGAATGTTGGAATTGATAATTTATTTATATAGAAATTTGAAATTTATTTGAATTATATATTTTGATTTGATTAGAGATTATAACTGTTGAATTTAATTTTAGGTAAACAAGTGAAAACTGAATATTTTATATATAAATATTGAAATTTGAAATTACTGTAAATAATCTCAGAATTTGGTGAAATTATTTTTTTTGAATCAGAAATGGTAATTTGTTTAATGATCTAAAATTTCGTAGCCATCAGAATTACAGTTTGATCTTAAGAAATTAAAACACGTATAAATTTATATGTACAATTCAATTAAATAATCAAGTATTAAAAGAAAACTGCTATAGACCTTGGAATTGGGTTGTGAAACATATTCCATTGCGTTCAGAAGGCATCAAAACCAATTATTAGGCAGTAAGCGAGCCTGATTTGGGCTGTCCAAATTTTTATTTTAAAATGCGCTAAACGAGAATCATAATATTATCAAATAATAATAAGATATTAGAGAAACCCTAATATTTCTATGGCCGCCATTCTTAGATTTTCAGTGGCTATGAAGCTCAATCATTACTTCCTCTGTTTCTTACGATCCAACCAAAGAAATTCAAAACTTTCAAAGCTAAAACTGTAGTGCTTCACGAGAGCTTTAGATCCATACAGCTGGTTCGAATTCTAGTAATCTAAAATCACCAGAATTCGTTAGTATTGTCGGCGGCTTTGGGTGCAGTTTGCGAGGCCAGGGTGCAATCGAATTGGATGGCTTTCGAGACACAGGGAGAGTCAAGGGAGGCGCGATCGTTGGTGATGTCTGATCATAGTTCGGAGGGTGTTTGGGAGGTGCGATTTGTAATGGTGATAAGAGAATTTGGGTTCGATGGAATTTCTGTAGCAGGAAAAAAATGCGATGGACAAGGAGGCGCAAGGAACAAGGGTAACGTGGCAGATTGTTAGTGGGGTAGAGATTTTTAGTGTATTTTATTTATTCTGAAATCCTAAATGTTTAAACATGAATAACTTTTTAATACGAGCACCAATTGACAGGCGGTTTATTGCGTTAAAGTCTTGCCGACGAGCTCTTCGTGATGGCACAAATTTGGACTGATTCTGAGACCGTTGATTTTTGGAGCATATTTTGGATTTCAAACGTGTTCAGAACGAAGGTGAGTGATTAAACCCACTCACATCTAACTAAAATATTTGATTGTTAGTTAGATTAAATTGATGTCATGATATGATTGTATTGTTTGCTGTTTGATTGTTTAAATTGCATATTTATGTTAAATCTGCATAGACTGTATAATTTAATTTGACTGTTATATATACTGTACTGTTATAGATTAATTTCTGGTTTAAATATAAAAAAAGAACCTCATACCTGATGACTAGTAGTAATAATATTGAACTGTTTAGATGTGCTGATCTTGATGTATGCCTTGAATTTATTTATTTAATGTGTTAATATGTAATCTATTTTTTTATCGACATTGTTTATAAATGTTATTGGTTTTCGTTTATTAATCCCAACCATCACCCTAGATATTACGGGCATCAAATAAACCAGGGATTAATCATTAAAATGAATTAAGAACGTAGGTTGAAATGAAAAATACCTATGACCCTGATTTGGATTGAAATGGTATATATCCTTTCCCAAAATACTAAAATTAAATTTCAAGTTTTACTTGGCCATAGGATAGAAAATTATATATGGACACCGGTTGGTTAAATAAAAATTGTTTTTAAACTTGAATTTTTGGAATATTGTTTTAGGACAATAAATGATATTATTAATCGATTTTCTTTAAATTTGAACTTTGAGCTTTGAAATTAAAATTTTCAATTTTAATAGAATTCGTAAATGTGGATAACTGAAATTAAACTGAATTAAATATGAACTAATTTTATCAAAATTGAATTGTTTATCCATCTTTGATATTACTTTAAATTAACCTGATTTATAGTAATAACTGAACTGTGAACTCGAGATTTTTAGAAGTGAATAATTCAAAGAGAAAATTATAATTGAAATTTAATTATTAAATCTAATTGTTTGAAATCGAACTGTCGAATCGAATGTAATATGAATGGGAAGTCAAATCCTTTTAAACTAAATATCGAAATTTAGTCGAATTTATTTGAAACGGAAATATGATTTCCTGTTTGGTTAAATTTTTGAAGATATGATTCTAATTCCAACTATAGTATTTTTAAACCATTTTATTTTTATAATAATGATTTTCTTTATAAAATATTTACCTTTTAAGTATTTTATTTACTATTTATTTTAATTTAACTAATTTAATATTTAACTATTTATTTTATAAACTATTTTAATATTTTACATATAAATTTTACTAAATCTGAAATTCTATTTTAAATACAAATTATTTACTTTCAAACTATTTATATTATATATTTAAATTGTTTAAATATATATATAACTATTTTAAAGTTGGAATTGTTTCAAGATTTTAAAATTAGTAAAAATGTAGATTTTATGATGAATAATATTCTCTCTTGAATATTGAAATGATTTTTATGAAAAGTTGACATTTTGATATGGAGTACGAACCCCTTTGAAATGTAAAAGAACTGAACGGTGTGAAAAATGTAAACGATTGGTTGTTAAAGAGACGGGGATCGGATATTGTCATACTCTCTGCCAATAACGAAAACCACTTTAGCAATTGTATTCACGGTGGAGTTCCAGAACGAAGTAAGTTGATTTGGAGGCGATTATGGATTTGAAGAAAGAGAACGATGATGGATATCCTTGACCCTTGGGTCATAATTAAAATGACTAAAACAGGGCTATACCATGGCCAAGTGGGGTTAACTACCTCCATCGGCAATAGTTCTTCCTTTATTACTATAGTCCCTCAGTTTGATTGATTTAATTTGATGCGCATCCGTGATTTGGAAGTGTTGTCCGAGGTGGGCGGTAGTCGCGGCTATGCGTTACCACCAGTCCAGGCGTGCAACAAGCATATTCATACTCTGGGCATTCCGCGTGTGCCTTGTCATATTATCCTGATCGAGCCACCTATGATTTTGGTTTAACGTTGTCGTATCACGACGTATCCCTATCCGCCAACGTACTGGAGTTATATGCAAAATGTACGGCAATGATATAAACGGTGTAAGGGTAATAATGGTAATCCCGCTTACACTATTTTAATATTTTATATTTAACCATAGACACAATTATAATAGCGCACTGTATTATATAGTATATAGTTTAACAGATCCTTAGGAGATGGAAATTCCCTTAACATCTCTTAAGTTATTGCACTCATATTATCACATGAAATTGATTTAACTAATATGAGAGTATTTTAGTTCTGATCTGAGTGTTTTTGTCCTTTCATTTATGCTCGGGTCAGCCTGAGTTTTCAGTTATTGAATATACCATTATGGAGATGAAGATGGAGCTCAACAGACGTATTTATTACTATTTATTCTGTTGCAAATATTGGTATGTTTATTTTCATTAACTCTGATAATTGTTGTAAAATAAAATCAATTGTATGTTTTAACAGCTTCATGAGCTGTTATTTAATTATTATATCTTGTCCTTCCACTGTGAGATTCTGCGTTTGTTTTTCTTCTTCTCTTCTCTTCTTTTCTTATATAAATCCCAATAACTTTTTGTATTTTTGATTTGTTTAAGTTTACAATTGAGGATCTTTGTCGATTTGAACGGTCAAAATCTCGTATGTTTCAAACATTTTCCTTATTCCCATAAACATTTTTATTGTATCGTCGGTCCTATTGCACTGCTAAAACGCGCACACAAAGCATCCAAACATCTTCTTTTCGCTATTCATGTGACCAAAAATCGAAATTTTTCAGAAAAATAATTTTCTGCTTGAAAACTTGTCATGTTTATTTTGGAAATTTCCTTTGAAAACCGCTTCACTTTCCTATAAAATAAGAAAATAATAAAAAAAATTCACACAATATTTTTCTAAAAACTTCAAAAATTTATTTTGCCGAAATTTAAACGATTCAAGTCACATGTTGGCGAAGAAGGAAGTCAGTTACGCCAAAAAAGCGAAAACTGAAATCACATTCAAAAAGACTAAGATAAATTTCAGCTTTAACAAGGAATGGTGATTTATTTATTTATACACCCATGTAGAACAATTCCTTTACTAAAATTTATCCAATGTAGAATTTTATTCTTTCCAGCCCTAGGACAGCTATTAGCTTAGATAAGAAAAATGAGATTTCATTCAAACAGGCATGCATGAATGGCATAAACATCTCTAAACATAGAAAGCTCATCAACTTAAGTCCTGCGATTTAAACAACACCAACTGTAATAACCCAGATTTTGGAACTAATTTAAAATTATATTTTTAATTGATTTAATAGATTTTTTAGAACTTAAAATGATTTATTTTAAGAATTAACAATTTAAAATATATTTTATTCAAAGTTAGAATGTATAAGTTTAAAATTTAATTAAAACGAGCTCAAAATGTCACAGTAGTTTGAAAATTCGATTTTTAGTTTTAGTCGAATGTATAGAATTCAATATAAATCAAAATTTAATGAAACAAGAAACATTAGCATTTGTTTAATTATATCTTTCTAATGAATGTAAGAAATTAGATTTCACTTAATAAATTGTAAGTTATGTCCAGTTTAAAATTTAGAATAGTCACTATGGAATTTATATATTTTTTAATAATATATATAGCCCTTAAAAATAGCCATTTTGCAAACGACCTCCTTTTTCGATGAAACCACTTCTGTTGGATTCAGAACGTCAAACTATTGTCTAGCTTAAATTTTCAAGTCGTTTGGAATTAGTATGTTGGCATAGTAAATTTAAACATGTTTTCAATTCCAATTTAGATTTAATAAACCAGTTAAAAGGCCATTTTTCAAACTGTTTCCATATTTGATGAAATTAATTTTGCTAAGACCGTATTGTCAAATAAAAGCTAGATTTCAAAATTCATAATTTTTGGAGTCAGTATGTGGTCCTGGTAAATTAAAATGTACGTTCAAATTCAATATTGACCATTATATTAATTTATATTTTAATTTTGGTGAAAACTGATCAAAATAGTAGAATTGGCTTATGAAACATATCCCATTGTGTCCAAAATAGGGGTATTTATTTAGGAACGACAGTCATTGGGTTTGATTTGGAGTTCATGACGATTTTGAGTTTTAAAGTGAATTAAATAATATTTAAAATATATATATTCTTTTTATCACCAACCCTAAGCCCCTTAACCTCGGAATGCGCCACCTATCGAAATGAAGTGCCGATTTTGTCCCAAATTCAATCCCAAAAATCTCGCAATCTTTCATGATTTAATTCCTGATTTCTAAACAAAATTCCTAGAACTTCTGGAGAGCTTTCGATTTGTACCAATATGATCTGATTTCATGGAGCATCATTCTCGATTTTAGCCCCTAAAGCTGCCGCGTTCAATCCTAAATCTCGAGGTTAGAGATGCTGCGAGCGGGGCGTCGTGCCAGGCAATGGTGCCTCCTGAGAAGGTTGACGTCGTGGACTAATCAAATCGATGCCACAAGGCTTCTAGAGGGGTGCAATTTTTGGTAAAAGGATAGAGAACGGGTTCGTATTCGAACTGGAAGGAAGACGATGGATTAGTTGTAACACCCCGGAATTTTAGTGACACTAAAGATGATGAATTAAAGAACAATTAGTGTGAAATACACCATTGACAATGAATTAAGGAAAACTTAATTAAATATTCAGAATTAAGTAAAATGGACTGCGCCTTGCGTCCATCTCGAAATTCTAGTCAAGATAGATGTATGATTTGCGTAAATCAGACACCGTATGAAGAAGTTATTAAGATTTGAAGTTTGTATACGCACAAGAATATATATATGATTATATATACATATATAATAGGTTCAGAAATTCAAAAATAGGTCCAAAATTTCGAAATTTGGTTCAAAATTCGAAATTTGGTTCAAAATTCGAAATTTGGGAAGGCAGCAGATTTCCCACCTTGGTGGGTTTACCCACCCAAAGGGGGGTCGACCCATAGGTCGACCCACTCAAATGGGGGTCGACCCACCACTGCAGATCTGGGAAGAATACATTTTTCTGAACCAGGACCGATTTCGGAGCAATATTCATGAACCCTAGGCTATATAAAGGACCTTAAACCTAGGTTTTATTCATCTAAAAATGGTGGCGACGGCGGGGCTCTACTGCAACAAAGATTGAATGGCCTTTTCTTCTTCAAATCTATTTCAGCAAACATTATACAAATTCACCGATTGCTACAACAACAAATTCAACGTGTTCTTCGCAGTAATTTGGATCCATTTCCTTAGATCTATTCACTGTGAGTTCAAGTTATGTTTAGATCTAAATATTTAATTAGTAACCCTAATATGTATATAAAAATTGGATCTTGAATCGGTGCCTAATCAGTTCTATTATGACATAATCATCAGATCTGTTTTATATGTTAATATCATCACCATTTTAAATCTTGCAATAATATGCCTATTCAGTTTATTCCTAATTCTATAAATTTATTGTTGATTCGTTATAATGCCTATTCTTGATTCTCTTCTCTCCCTCTTTTCCCTTTTTATTTTTATATAGCCAGTCTACCTTTGAGCCTAGGCCTAACACTGAAAATACGAATGTGCGAAACTGGAAATGATTGGCAAAGATATAATTTAGGGTATAATTGATATTGGAAAGATATGAATATAAGTTAGGGCATAAAATATGGAAATATACATATGGATTTGGGGACATATATCGTGTTGTATAACATGAACATGAATTTAGGCAAACATTGGAAAATATGATTTGACATAAATTATGTAAAATATGATTTGGGAGTATACTGGAACATATGTAATTATGAAATTAGGCATAGATTGTGACATATGTAAATGTCAATTTGGGGCATAAACTGGAACACATATGAATATTGATTTAGGGCATGGAAACCTATTATTATATAGAATAATTGTAAATATGAATTAAAAGGGGGCATGAAAGTCTATATTTGGAATAGGGAAATTTATTTGAATATGCCTAAAATAATGGAACTGTAGTAACGCTTAGACCCGAGGTTAGGTTGCATTAGTGGTGGAAGTCTGCCCGGACCCGACCGGCATATCCAACAGCCATCGATGTTGAACCTAATGTGAGAGGTCTAAGTGCACAAATACGAGGCATGCTCAGACACGAGGTTAAGCCCAATTTGTGGAATAAGTCTGCCCAGACCCGACCGGGATATCCAGCATCCACAAATGGCAGGCTTTATGTGGGAGGTTTAGCGTGCTATAACAATAAATGAAAATATGGTAATAAATCTTGAATACTTAACCTAGTAGAATCCATAGGGATTGTATGAATAAAATAAAGATGGGGTTAAGTAAAAATTGGTTGAAAATTGGGTAGGTTAAGTAAAATAGGAAGGGGTAGGTAATATTTACATATAGACCCATAAACTTAACCCGATAAGGTTATGTAATTAAAGACACCTAGATGTATACGTAACCAGTAGAAGTAATAAAGTTATGTAATTAAAAGACACCGTCTAGGGTAAGCATAACCTGTAAGGAAATGGGACAACTTGTGTAATACGATAAGAGGTACTTAATTATAAATTAAGTAATCTAGAAATCTAGAACCCGCTAATGTGAATAACATGTTTAGGCTTGTCCTAGGGACAAGAGGAAATTATAACATAGGTTATAATTAATGGGTTGACAAACTTGCTAATGGGCTTTTGTTAATAGAATAAGTTAACAAGTAAACAACGCTAAGTTGCATTGAGAATGTAAAGTGGAATTATGATTAAATGAGATAGAATGAGGAAAACTAACGATATAAGTTATATTTAATCATAAAAGTTAAATGACATATTAAAAAAACATGTAAAATGAGACGTACTTAATATCACATTAAGTAAGAACGTGTTATTGTAATGATGTAACCAAGCAAGAATATAAAATAGATTGTGGATTACAGACCTTGGGCCGTAATCTAGAGAATAACATGTTGTAAGCTTATTAAAAAACTAAGTTGTATGACTGAAATTAATAAGCAAGAGAAGCTTGGTAATTTGAATAAGAATTCAATATGAATTGGAATAAACAAGTCAACTGGAAACCTGATGAGGTGAGACAAGCGCATAAAAGAATTTTTAGACATAGGGTCTAACAACATGATAAAGTAAGGCGCTTAGGCCAGTCTGTGCGGTAGAGTGTGAATAACCCAACGGAGTAGAGCATCGAGGTGTTATAAGGCACGAGGGAAGCGCACATGCATCTGATTGTTTGAACGGCTCCAAAGGACTGGAAGGGGAAGCACACAGCTTACTAAGGTACGTAAGGTGCTCCTAGTAGTCCTCTGTGGGGTGACAGATGTCTTAGGCTGTGCTCGCAGAGGTTGGGTGAAACACCCTACATCCATTAACGTCACTCACTAAGGGAATGCATTAAGTTTCGTGAAGCGCTATAGGTAAACAGACACAAAATAATTACAAGACAGATATAAGTAAGAAAGCAACGGAAAATTTAAACTTTTATTTCAAACATAAGTCATAATACCGTGGTCCACAATTTCATAACTCACAAAAACCATTACAATAAAAATACTTCTGTCTTTCACCATCAGAGTACATAAGTAAATAAAAAGCATCATTTCCCCAATAAAAAGAGTTAAGCCATAGTAGAGACATGGACTTAAGCCATACTTCAGAAATAGCTCCAAGCAAGATAATATCTGATTCCTGATTAAGTCGGAGTGTTTCCTCCCTGAGAAACTGGGGGGAAATAGAAGAAAGAAGGAGAAACAACAGGGTCAGACAAAAAGTCTGGCAATTCTAGTTACTTTTAGCCAGTAAATAATTAAAAGCAACATGATAGGCATATAAAGTGGATAAGGGAGAGATCACTACATAAATGGCAGGTGTGACAAGGTAAGCAAGTTAAGGTGTATGCGCCTCACTAATGATTACTCTCCATTATTACTAGTATAACTGAAATGAAATGATCCCTTCCACTATAAGCTGGTAGGCTTAGGTTATACGTCCAAGTATATCCTCTACCCTAATCGATCGGCTCTCTACCTTGTAGATATCCTATGATGGCCCTACAGTGGGAGGTATCACTTCCTAAAGTGGCAACCCATGGTGTGCACAACCATATCTACCGGTGTCACGGTCGTCTTAGCCCCTTTTGCCCGGCCCATGCACGCACATATCCCTAGTTGGTTTGCGCCGCCCACACCATTCGCCTCGTTTGGATCTCTTACAATCAATCAGTAAGCGCGCCCTTTTCTCCGCCTAGTATGGAGGTCCTTACTTGATACCAACTCCGGGTTACTAACTGAAATGGGTCCCACACAATATGATACAAGCACTCCCCCTTGTCTTGTTTCCCCCACTAGGTTTTCCACTTACTATGTATACCCTTAAGTGTCTTTAATTACATAGCCCTATACTAGTTATGCTTAACCTAAAGGGTGCCTTTAATTACATAACTTTATTACATTATCTACCACTTATGTATACCACTAGGTGTCTTTAATTACATAACCCTATTACATTATTTACTGGTTATGTATACCACTAGGTATCTTTAATTACATAACCTTATTGGGTTAAGTACGTGGGCTTATATATACATATTACACATCCCCTCTAATTTACTTAACCCACCACAACCAATCCAATTTTACTTAACCCTAACTTAAGTCCATAGTCATATTAAATTAGGTTAAGTAGTACATTTCATTACCATGTCCAATTATGGTTATAATGGGCTAGACCTCCCACATTAGGCCTACAATGTGTGGATGCGGGATATGTTGGTCGGTTCTGGACAGTCTTATTCCATTGTTGGGCCTAACCTCGTGTCTTAGCCCAATTCGTATTTGTGTACTTAGACCTCCCACATTAGTTCAACATTAGTGGCTGCTGGATATGCCGGCCGGGTCCGGGCAGACTTCCACCACTAATGTAACCTAACCTCGTGTCATAAGTACAATTTACAATTCCTAATTATAAACTACTAAACATTCCAAATCTACCTATGTAATTATAGGTAACTATTTCTATGTTTTCCCCATTTGAATTACATGTCCATTTCCTATTAATACATAAATCATGCCCATTATAATCCCTTTTTTCCCCATTTTCTCTCTAACGTATTCGTATGTATTTTGGCGGCATTGTAACGACACGGAATTTTGGGCCAATTTAAATTTTTTTATTTTAGAAATTTTAATGGATTTTAATGTTTAGAATAATTTATTTTAGATAATAACGACTAAATTTTTTCTTTAAAACGAATAAATTCAATTTAATTAGAAAAGGAGTTTAAAACAGCGCTGCAGTTTGAAATTTTGAATTTGAACTTTGACAGACTGTACAGGATTCATTTTAAATCAGAATTGAACGAAACTAGAAATATTTAAATCTGTTTAATCATATCTTTCTAACGAATCTGAAAAACTGAAATTCCGTTTTAAAAATCAAAAGTTATGGCCAATTCAATTTTTAGAAAGGTCGCTGTTGAATTTATATATATATTATATAGGGCCGGGAAGGCTACTTTTCACATATGAAGGAATACGACTCGAAACCACTTCCATTGAGTTTGGAATGACATTTCTACATTGAAAAACAGTAAACACTTATATATTTTGAGTTTCGGAATTTATTTGTTTAAAAATGTATTTTTAATATTAAACATATTAGCCTTAAAAATAACCATTTTTCAAACGACCTCGGTTTTCGACGAAACCACTTTTGTTGGAACCGGAATGTCAAATTATTGCTAGATTTCAATTTTCATAATTTTTCGAATTAATATGTGAGCGTGGCAAAGGAAAACATGTTTTGTCAATTACAATCAAATTTAATCGACTTGAAAATGGCCATTTTTCAAACAGTCTCAGAATTCAACGAAACTAGTCTTGTTAGAACCGTATCGTCAAAACATAACTAGAAATAATTTTTCTGGAATTTTTAGATGCAGTATGTAGCCCCGGTAATTTAAAATGTACGTTCAAATTAAATATATATTGTTTTATATTTTAAATTAACGAGAAAACATATCGTAACAACCGAATTGGGTTACGAAACATGTTCCATTGTGTCCGGAATGGGGGTATTACGCTAGGGGCGACACTCGTTGGGTTTGATTTGGAGTACGTGAAGTTACAATAATTTTTGAATTAAAAGAATTATATATAAAAAAAAATACTAGTATAAATACCATAGGGAATACGTAACCCTAATTTGCCATATACCAGCCGCCATCTATCTATTTTAATGGCCAGAAAACTTCCGATTTCTCTCCTCAATAATTCCTAATCCCCTCAATGAAATTCGATCCTACCAAAACAAATTCGAAGAGAAATTCGAGCTCATCAACATCATACGGTTATGATCATCATCCATCTCGTTTTGCGTGTGAATCCAGGGCTGAAAGTCGCAATGTTTGCACGCCGTCCTAGGTGGGCTGGAGCGTGCGAGTTGAACGGCGCCTTGGGCGCTGGTGGACGGCGGTGAGGCGGTCAGAGGGGCGACGTTGGATGTGGATCCGGTGGCTTCTAGGGCGTACGATGGTTGGTCAAAGAAAGGAAGATGGGTTTCGTTGTGTGTCCAGAAAAGAACGATGATTCCAGGAAGAAGGCGGCCTAATTTTCCTAATAGAGATGTAATTAAATTAATTATTAATTAATTATTTATTAATATAATTCAACGCTAAACCAATCATAACTCTTTCATATATAATCGGAATTAAGAAATTTCAGTTTCGTTGGAATCACGGATTCGATATCTTCGTGATGGAACAGACCAGATCCGAAACGGAGATAGATGAAAATCAGGACTAAAATCAAATCAATGTGAGAAATCCTGATTTATTTTTATTATTATTTATTTTAAAATAATTAGAATATTGATTGACTGTATTTACTGGCTAAGTGATTAAGTTGTATGTGATGTGCTAATATAGATTTGTTTGTTAGAGTGCTGAAATTTACATTTATGTAAATTAGATAATTGGATCAAGGCAAATTTATCATTTTATTAGAATGTTAGAATTAACATTTCTATTAATTAGATTAAACAAAATTATCACTTTGTTAATTATATTGTTGAAATTAACATTCCTGTTCATCAAACAAATTATCACTTTGTCCAATGGATTGTTAAATTAACATTTCTGTTAATTAGAATTAGAATTTAGTTAAACCAAAATTATCTTTTGTTGTTAGAGTACTGAAATTAACATTTATGTTAATTTGAGAATTATATTAAACAAATTATCAATTCGTTTATTATATTGTTGAAATTATAATTTCTGTTCATGAAAGTTGGGATAAAATAAATTATCATCTTTATTTGCTAAGCTAGAATAGAAAATGTCACCAAATAACTGTTCATTTATTTGTATTAGAATTGGCAATATAAAATGTCATTTTTGGTTGTACTGGTTTGTTGAATTATATGTCTTTATAAACAAATATGGTTGTATGTTAGTAAAACATATTTATGAACAAATATGTCATTAAAACTAGAATATCACTTGATTGAAATGTTATATTAGGATACATATGAAATGTTATATTAGAATACATATGAAATGTTATATTAGAATGCATAGAAGTTGTTAACATAGAAAAATATTATTTATATAATATTAGAAAGTTGTTAACATAGAAAAATATTATTTATATAATATTAGAATCCATAGAAGTGTTAACATAGATAACATCGTTTTATTTAGAATTGTCATGTTAATATGAAACATCATTTTAGTTAAAATTTACAAGATATAATGAAATGTCATTTTAGTAAAAATTGCCAAGTAAGAACATTTTGTGGGAAATACATAATAGAATAAATAAAAGGAATATTTTTATTGGAAAATACACATTGGATTTAAAACAAAATTTTAGTTTGAATGTTGCATTAGAAGTACGCATTATAAAATTTTGGCTATAAAATGTTGTGTTAAAGAAGAGTGACATTTTACTATAAAGTGTTGCATTGGGAATAAAATGTGAAACATTAGAAAAGAGTAGACAATAGAAGATTATATTTTATTTTATATGAATCATTAGAAAGAAATATTTTTATTTACATTTTAGAACATACATTAGAGAAGAGAAAATTAACATTTTTGTCATAAAGGTTAGAATTAGAGAAAATGAAAATTTTTGTCATAAATGTTAGAATAAGAGAAAAAGAAACATTTTGGTCATAAATGTTAGAATTAGAAAAAAAATTAACATTTTCATATGTAAAAAAAAAGATTAAAAGGAAATTAACATTTTCATATGTTAAAAAGGATTAAAAGAAAATTTGACTATTTTGTTTACAAAGAAGAAAATTAACTCTTTTGTTTGCATTGGAGTTTTATAAACAAAAATTAACTCTTTCGTTTGCATTGGAGTTTTATAAACAAATTTAACACTTTTGTTTGCATTGAAGTTAATAAACAAATTCATCACTTTGTTTGCATCAAAAGTTAACAAACCATTTTGTTGTATTAGAAATTTATAAACAAAATTCACATTTCGTTGCATTTGAAGCTTATAAACAAGATCACCATTTTGTTCGCATTAGAAGTTTATGAAACAAAACCAACATTTTGTTTGCATTAAAAGTTTATGAAACAAAATCCTCATTTTGTTTGCATTAGAAGTTAAGAAACAAAATTATCATATTTTGTACACTGGAAAGACTATACAAAATTACCATATTTTGTACATTGAAATAGGATTAGACAAAAGAATGAACATTTTGTACACTTAAAAAGAATTAAATAAGAATATACATTTTTGGTAATTGAAGAGTAACACCAAAATAATCATATTTTGTCATTGAAAAGAGTTTCACCAAATTATACATTTTTAGGTCATTGAGAAGGATTACATTTTATTGTAACACTGTTTACAATAAAAGAATTGAATTAAAAGTTAAGATTTTTATTGTCACTTGTCAATAATAAAAAGGAATGGAAATAAAAGGTTAGAATTTTATTGTCATTTATCAAAAATAAAAAGGATTAAACTATATGTCTGTGATGTTGGATGTGTTAAACATATTGTTAGTATATTCAAATAGAATATTACACTTCCATTTACAAGTGATCCGACTTGTTTATGTGATTGGGACAATAATTTTCACACATCGCCCAAGTGCACAAATAATTTATTATTTGTTTGTTGGATGAAACCCCACATGGGTATTGGGATGATATTTGATCTACACTAGTCCCAATATTTAGTGCAGAATCCACTTTGTCTGATTAATTGGATGTTGATAATTATTTATCATGCTTGTTGACTTCAAGCAATATATGTTGTTGATTTGAGTCACATTCCAATGAAGAATATTTTAGAAAAGAATATTTTAGGAAGTATCTTAGTAAAAGAATATATTTTATAAAAATATATTTTATTGAAACGAACTAGTTATCAACTAGAATAAATTATTAAATTTAGATTTGATGAATTTTTCCAATTAGTTAATATTTAATTTAAGTTAAATTAAATAAATTGGATTTTTGGTTTGTCGTGAATAATGTCTTAAATAACACTGTTCTTAAACCCCGTATAAAAAGAATAATCTTTTAATTTAGATTATTAAAGTTTTCAATTATATAAGTTGAAATTTGAGTTGGGTTTATTGTGAACCGTGTTTTTAAGCGACATGTGTTCTTTAACCCAACCGACAGTGAAAATATGATTTGGGAATTATAAATCTTTTATTAAGATTTAAATGGGAATTTTTCAATAGTAAAAGTTTCCAATTTAAAATATTAAATTTGAGTTGAATGGAATTCAAATTTATTATAACCGAGATAAACTTCTGTAGAAGAAAACCGATACTACACATGGAATTTAAGAGGCTTTGCCGTTATTCCATTTATATTATTGGTCAGATACAGAAATTTACAACGATTATATGTTGATTCGAATTCTGTGAAGATTCCATAGTTTTATGGAAGATGATTTGGGGTTTACCGTGAACTCTGTTTTTAAATGACATTAGTTCTTTAACCCATTTAAAGTTAAGATTGATTTCTCAAATTTAAATGATCACTGAATAATGATTTGTGATATTTAAAACCAAATTGTGTTGTTATAAATCTTTAAAAGAAAAATATTTAAGAATAAAGATAAAGAATTTATCTTTGATAAGAATGATTTGAATATTTTATTTATAAGAATATTCTGAATTGGAATGAGGCGTTGGATGTGTTTTTATAGTACTTGATTTTTAATTATAAAAATACGTGAGTTATTCGGGAAGACCGGGTTTAACCCATTCCGAATAATTACTACGACGATGAAGAGTCGAAGATGAAGATGGTGGTTTAAGACCGACGATCTTCACATTGAATGGACGTGTTGCTACTGAGACCCTTGATGGGAGTAGCTACCTTGAAGGGGCTTCAGTGGTAGCCGTCCGGACTATTGTTGATTGTTCGGATTTGGTTTTCGCTCAAACCCAGAGCATAAGCTAGTAAATGGATGCGTGTCTGACATTGGATTTCGTTCCATGTGAATTAAATTGATTGTTATTAATGTATATCTGATTGGTGGTGGAGAATTTATTCTCTGCTTAACACTCTGGTGTATATTAATAGTGATTGATCGCGTGGCGTGAATTGTCAATGTGGCACGCCAAGATGCAATTGATCAAGGCTTTTGTTGAAAAGCAGGGCCTTGTGGGATGATCAAAGTATAGCCTATTACGACATACCTTTGTGTATAACGTGACTTCGCGAGCCTCACACCCCGATATGAGTCAAAAACGGGATACGGACCGTAGGGAGTGCACACGTTTCTTTCTAGCTAGAGTGATGTCAGGGACCTACCAGCGCTGACATTTTACTTATGTGGATGATGGATTTTGAGGCGCCTCGGATTTTTATAGGCCGTTAGTGGTCATATTATAGGTTCAAAGGAACCGGGAAGCGTGTGTTCAGGCATAACCAATCCACTGTCGATAGGCGAGGACCGGCCCTACCGCTCCAAGGGCTCACTGCGGGGGATCCTGAAGCATTTGCTAGAGTGTCTCGAATCGGAGAGGAGCTTGCCCCTAGCCTCGACTCATGATGGAAATCCAATTTCCAATACGACCTTGCGGTTTTGATTTTAGAACTAGTATGGCGACATAGTAGGATGGGGTACTATTTCGTCTATGATTAATACATTACGATTGAAATTGTTTTTGAAATATATATACCCATAGATATACACACTAATATTAAATTCGTTTTATCGTATCAAGCATCTTTTGACCATTATAAGGTAAA
Organism: Allium sativum; assembly: GCA_030737875.1. Classification (NCBI taxonomy): domain Eukaryota; kingdom Viridiplantae; phylum Streptophyta; class Magnoliopsida; order Asparagales; family Amaryllidaceae; genus Allium; species Allium sativum. Next base: position 515,045,334 of record CM060919.1, on the reverse strand, counting down.
ACCCTATCCTCCGGTTTGCGTTGCATTGTGTGATGGGACTTGGGTCTTATAATGGTTTCATTTTTCTAAAAAGGCATTGCGTTGTTTAACGATTTACTTTATTTTATGCACTGGCAATCCAATGGAGTAAACCCGTTCCGCGTTAGTGGCGTGGTCCTGTGATTCACCTTATTATTAGATAAGTCTAGTTAAGATTTCTCATACCAGTCCCATGACTGACCTGAAGTTTGTTTCACTGGCAAACTCGGGTGCCCATGTTTTCCACACGGGCAGTCGAGTAGCTTTTTTTGCAGATATATTTACAGGATCCAGGCTTACAGCTGAAGCAGTATTCAGAAAGCTCTGTATCCGTGTATTCCTTTAAGTTGTATATTTGTAATATTTTCCACTGCTATTTAAATCTCTGATATTGTATTTCCAATGTATATTATTCATTTATACTCTGTTATATTCTTGTACTCTGATGTAATTGTTGTAATCAGCAATAAAATGTTCTTTAGTTTGTGTTCTGAGGTGAGTTGTTCTCAAAGCAATCCATGCTTTCCTTTACTGGGAAGTTTGGGTCGTTTCAGTTGGTATCAGAGCTTTGGTTTACAGAGCTCGAGAACAAGACACATTAGAACCGAACGAAAGAATTCATCAGAGATTGGATTAGTAATATCCAATGAGAATGACTCGTTAGAGATAAGATCAGTAGTATCCTAGAACGAGTGTGAAGATTATTATTTTCGTTAAAATAAAAATGAAAATAAAATTAGTTTTGAAAATTTTATTTTAATACATGTATTTGAGTATATTATATTTTAATGTGGACAATCGAGTATATAAAGATTTCGATTAAACGAGTAATTAACGGATATTCGAAGTTTTAATATACTGGATAGATATAGAATCACACTCTAGCCGCCCGGGGATAATTCTGATGATGGAGCTCCATCATCAGTGTTTATGTTCGAGTATCGAAAGTGGGACTTCTATACATTTCCATTGACATGTATGAGAATCAAAACTTATTTAGTACACAATTGCTTTGATTTGCATTTAAAATATGATTTTTGACTATATGTAAAAGATATATATTTGAAAAGTTAATCCCCTAATTGAATACTGGTTATGATGTTTGATTATTAGTTTAGTTAATAAATTTTTTGGAATAATAATAATTTAATTAACAAAATTGCTGAAACCAATAAATAAAATTAAAGTTGAGTTAGCTAAATAGACAACTTTTAGCTACGTTCCTTTTCGAGGACGAAAAGATTTTAAGTGGGGGCGATTGTAACGACCCGGAAATTTGGGCCAATTTAAAATTTTTTTATTTCGGAAATTTTAATGGATTTTAATGTTTAGAATAATTTATTTTAGATAAGAACGACTAAATTTTTTCTTTAAAACGAATAAATTCAATTTAATTAGAAAAGGAGTTTAAAACAGCGCTGTAGTTTAAAATTTTGAATTTGAACTTTGACTGACTGTACATGATTCATTTTAAATCAGAATTGAACGAAACCAGAAATGTTTAAATCTGTTTAATCATATCTTTCTAACGAATCTGAAAAACTGAAATTCCGTTTTAAAAATCAAAAGTTATGGCCAATTCAATTTTTAGAAAGGTCGCTGTAGAATTTATATATATATATATATTATATAGGGTCGGGAAGGCTACTTTTCACATATGAAGGAATTTCGACTCGAAACCACTTCCATTGAGTTCGGAATGACGTTTCTACATTGAAAAACAGTAAACACTTGTATATTTTGGGTTTCGGAATTTATTTGTTTAAAAATGTATTTTTAATATTAAACATATTGGCCTTAAAAATAGCCATTTTTCAAACGACTTCGGTTTTCGACGAAACAACTTTTGTTGGAACCGGAATGTCAAATTATTGCTAGATTTCAATTTTCATAATTTTTCGAATTAATATGTGAGCGTGGCAAAGGAAAACGTGTTTTGTCAATTACAGTCAAATTTAATCGACCTGAAAATGGCCATTTTTCAAACAGTCTCAGAATTCAACGAAATTAGTCTTGTTAGAACCGTATCGTCAAAACATAACTAGAAATAATTTTTCTGGAATTTTTAGATGCAGTATGTAGCCCCGGTAATTTAAAATGTACGTTCAAATTAAATATATATTGTTTTATATTTTAAATTAAAGAAAAAACATATCGTAACAACCGAATTGGGTTACGAAACATGTTCCATTGTGTCCGGAATGGGGGTATTACGCTGGGGGCGACACTCGTTGGGTTTGATTTGGAGTACGTGAAGTTAAACAATAATTTTTGAATTAAAAGAATTATATATAAAAAAAAATAGTAGTATAAATACCATAGGGAATACATAACCCTAATTTGCCATATACCAGCCGCCATCTATCTATTTTAATGGCCAAAAAACTTCCGATTTCTTTCCTCAATCATTCCTAATCCCCTCAATGAAATTCGATCCTACCAAAACAAATTCGAAGAGAAATTCGAGCTCATCAACATCATACGGTTATGATCATCATCCATCTCATTTTGCGTGTGAATCCAGGGCTGAAAGTCGCAATGTTTGCACGCCATCCTAGGCGGGCTGGAGCGTGCGAGTTGAACGGCGCCTTGGGCGCTGGTGGACGGCGGTAAGGCGGTCAGAGGGGCGGCGTTGGATGTGGATCCGGTGGCTTCTAGGGCGTATGATGGTTGGTCAAAGAAAGGAAGATGGGTTTCGTTGTGTGTCCAGAAAAGAACGATGATTCCAGGAAGAAGGCGGCCTAATTTTCCTAATAGAGATGTAATTAAATTAATTATTAATTAATTATTTATTAATATAATTCAACGCCAAACCAATCATAACTCTTTCATATATAATCGGAATTCAGAAATTTCAGTTTCGTTGGAATCACGGATTCGATATCTTCGTGATGGAACAGACCAGATCTGAAACGGAGACATTTGAAAATCAGGACTAAAATCAAATCAATGTGAGAAATCCTGATTTATTTTATTATTATTTATTTTAAAATAATTAGAATATTGCTTGACTGTATTTACTGGCTAAGTGATTAAGTTGTATGTGATGTGCTAATATAGATTTGTTTGTTAGAGTGCTGAAATTTACATTTATGTAAATTAGATAATTGGATCAAGGCAAATTTATCATTTTATTAGATTGTTAGAATTAACATTTCTGTTAATTAGATTAAACAAAATTATCACTTTGTTAATTATATTGTTGAAATTAACATTCCTGTTCATCAAACAAATTATCACTTTGTCCAGTTGATTGTTAAATTAACATTCCTGTTAATTAGAATTAGAATTTAGTTAAACCAAAATTATCTTTTGTTGTTAGAGTACTGAAATTAACATTTACGTTAATTTGAGAATTAGATTAAACAAATTATCAATTCGTTTATTATATTGTTGAAATTAACATTTCTGTTCATGAAAGTTGGGATAAAATAAATTATCATCTTTATTTGCTAACCTAGAATAGAAAATGTCACCAAATAACTGTTCATTTATTTGTATTAGAATTGGCAATATAAAATGTCATTTTTGTTTGTACTAGTTTGTTGAATTATATGTCTTTATAAACAAATATGGTGGTATGTTAGTAAAACATATTTATGAACAAATATGTCATTAAAACTAGAGTATCACTTGATTGAAATGTTATATTAGGATACATATGAAATGTTATATTAGAATACATATGAAATGTTATATTAGAATGCATAGAAGTTGTTAACATAGAAAAATATTATTTATATAATATTAGAAAGTTGTTAACATAGAAATATATTATTTATATAATATTAGAATCCATAGAAGTGTTAACATAGAAAACATCGTTTTATTTAGAATTGTCATGTTAATATGAAACATCATTTTAGTTAAAATTTAAAGATATAATGAAATGTCATTTTAGTGAAAATTGTCAAGTAAGAACATTTTGTGGGAAAATACATAATAGAATAAATAAAAGGAATATTTTGTTGGGAAATACACATTAGATTTAAAACAACATTTTAGTTTGAATGTTGCATTAGAAGTATGCATTATAAAATTTTGGCTATAAAATGTTGTGTTAAAGAAGAGTGACATTTTACTATAAAGTGTTGCATTGGGAATAAAATGTGAAACATTAGAAAAGAGTAGACAATAGAAGATTATATTTTATTTTATATGAATCATTAGAAAGAAATATTTTTATTTACATTTTACAACATACATTAGAGAAGAGAAAATTAACATTTTTGTCATAAAGGTTAGAATTAGAGAAAATGAACATTTTTGTCATAAATGTTAGAATGAGAGAAAAAGAAACATTTTGGTCATAAATGTTAGAATTAGAAAAAAAAATTAACATTTTCATATGTAAAAAAAAAAGATTAAAAGGAAATTAACATTTTCATATGTTAAAAAGGATTAAAAGAAAATTTGACAATTTTGTTTACAAAGAAGAAAATTAACTCTTTTGTTTGCATTGGAGTTTTATAAACAAAAATTAACTCTTTCGTTTGCATTGGAGTTTTATAAACAAATTTAACACTTTTGTTTGCATTGAAGTTAATAAACAAATTCATCACTTTGTTTGCATCAAAAGTTAACAAACCAATTTACCATTTTGTTGTATTAGAAATTTATAAACAAAATTCACATTTCGTTGCATTTGAAGCTTATAAACAAGATCACCATTTTGTTCGCATTAGAAGTTTATGAAACAAAATCATCATTTTGTTTGCATGAAAAGTTTATGAAACAAAATCCTCATTTTGTTTGCATTAGAAGTTAAGAAACAAAATTATCATATTTTGTACACTGGATAGACTATACAAAATTACCATATTTTGTACATTGAAATAGGATTAGACAAAAGAATGAACATTTTGTACACTTAAAAAGAATTAAAAAAGAATATACATTTTTGGTAATTGAAGAGTTACACCAAAATAATCATATTTTGTCATTGAAAAGAGTTTCACCAAATTATACATTTTTAGGTCATTGAGAAGGATTACATTTTATTGTAACACTGTTTACAATAAAAGAATTGAATTAAAAGTTAAGATTTTTATTATCACTTGTCAATAATAAAAAGGAATGGAAATATAAGGCTAGAATTTTATTGTCATTTATCAAAAATAAAAAGGATTAAACTATATGTCTGTGATGTTGGATGTGTTAAACATATTGTTAGTATATTCAAATAGAATATTACACTTCCATTTACAAGTCATCCGACTTGTTTATGTGATTGGGACAATAATTTTCACACATCGCCCAAGTGCACAAATAATTTATTATTGGTTTGTTGGATGAAACCCCACACGGGTATTGGGATGATATTTGATCTACACTAGTCCCAATATTTAGTGCAGAATCCACTTTGGCTGATTAATTGGATGTTGATAATTATTTATCATGCTTGTTGACTTCATGCATTATATGTTGTTGATTTGAGTCACATTCCAATGAAGAATATTCTAGAAAATAATATTTTAGGAAGTATCTTAGTAAAAGAATATATTTTAGAAAAATATATTTTATTGAAACGAACTAGTTATCAACTAGAATAAATTATTAAATTTAGATTTGATGAAGTTTTCCAATTAGTTAATATTTAATTTAAGTTAAATTAAATAAATTGGATTTTTGGTTTGTCGTGAATAGTGTCTTAAATAACACTGTTCTTAAACCCCGTATAAAAAGAATAATCTTTTAATTTAGATTATTAAAGTTTTCAATTATATAAGTTGAAATGTGAGTTGGGTTTATTGTGAACCGTGTTTTTAAGCGACATGTGTTCTTTAACCCAACCGACAGTGAAAATATGATTTGGGAATTATAAATCTTTTATTAAGATTTAAATGGGAATTTTTCAATAGTAAAGGTTTCCAATTTAAAATATTAAATTTGAGTTGAATGGAATTCAAATTTATTATAACCGAGATAAACTTCTATAGAAGAAAACCGATACTACACATGAATTTAAGAGGCTTTGCCGTTATTCCATTTATATTATTGGTCAGATACAGAAATTTACAACGATTATATGTTGATTCGAATTCTGTGAAGATTCCATAGTTTTATGGAAGATGATTTGGGGTTTACCGTGAACTATGTTTTTAAATGACATTAGTTCTTTAACCCATTTAAAGTTAAGATTGATTTCTCAAATTTAAATGATCACTGAATAATGATTTGTGATATTTAAAACCAAATTGTGTTGTAATAAATCTTTAAAAGAAAAATATTTAAGAATAAAGATAAAGAATTTATCTTTGATAAGAATGATTTGAATATTTTATTTATAAGAATATTCTGAATTGGAATGAGGCGTTGGATGTGTTTTTATAGTACTTGATTTTTAATTATAAAAATACGTGAGTTATTCGGGAAGACCGGGTTTAACCCATTCCGAATAATTACTACGACGATGAAGAGTCGAAGATGAAGATGGTGGTTTAAGACCGACGATCTTCACATTGAATGGACGTGTTGCTACTGAGACCCTTGATGGGAGTAGCTACCTTGAAGGGGCTTCAGTGGTAGCCGTCCGGACTATTGTTGATTGTTCGGATTTGGTTTTCGCTCAGACCCAGAGCATAAGCTAGTAAATGGATGCGTGTCTGACATTGGATTTCGTTCCATGTGAATTAAATTGATTGTTATTAATGTATATCTGATTGGTGGTGGAGAATTTATTCTCTGCTTAACACTCTGGTGTATATTAATAGTGATTGATCGCGTGGCGTGAATTGTCAATGTGGCACGCCAAGATGCAATTGATCAAGGCTTTTGTTGAAAAGCAGGGCCTTGTGGGATGATCAAAGTATAGCCTATTACGGCATACCTTTGTGTATAACGTGACTTCGCGAGCCTCACACCCCGGTATGAGTCAAAAACGGGATACGGACCGTAGGGAGTGCACACGTTTCTTTCTAGCTAGAGTGATGTCAGGGACCTACCAGCGCTGACATTTTACTTATGTGGATGATGGATTTTGAGGCGCCTCGGATTTTTATAGGCCGTTAGTGGTCATATTATAGGTTCAAAGGAACCGGGAAGTGTGTGTTCAGGCATAACCAATCCACTGCCGATAGGCGGGGACCGGCCCTACCGCTCCAAGGGCTCACTGCGGGGGATCCTGAAGCATTTGCTAGAGTGTCTCGAATCGGAGAGGAGCTTGCCCCTAGCCTCGACTCATGATGGAAATCCAATTTCCAATACGACCTTGCGGTTTTGATTTTAGAACTAGTATGGCGACATAGTAGGATGGGGTACTATTTCGTCTATGATTAATACATTACGATTGAAATTGTTTTTGAAATATATATACCCATAGATATACACACTAATATTAAATTTGTTTTATCGTATCAAGCATCTTTTGACCATTATAAGGTAAAACCCTATCCTCCGGTTTGCGTTGCATTGTGTGATGGGACTTGGGTCTTATAATGGTTTCATTTTTCTAAAAAGGCATTGCGTTGTTTAACGATTTACTTTATTTTATGCACTGGCAATCCAATGGAGTAAACCCGTTCCGCGTTAGTGGCATGGTCCTGTGATTCGCCTTATTATTAGATAAGTCTAGTTAAGATTTCTCATACCAGTCCCATGACTAACCTGTAGTTTGTTTCACTGGCAAACTCGGGTGCCCATGTTTTCCACACGGGCAGTCGAGTAGCTTTTTTTGCAGATATATTTACAGGATCCAGGCTTACAGCTGAAGCAGTATTCAGAAAGCTCTGTATCCGTGTATTCCTTTAAGTTGTATATTTGTAATATTTTCCACTGCTATTTAAATCTCTGATATTGTATTTCCAATGTATATTATTCATTTATACTCTGTTATATTCTTGTACTCTGATGTAATTGTTGTAATCAACAATAAAATGTTCTTTAGTTTGTGTTCTGAGGTGAGTTGTTCTCAAAGCAATCCATGCTTTCCTTTATTGGGAAGTTTGGGTCGTTTCAGTTGGTATCAGAGCTTTGGTTTACAGAGCTCGAGAACAAGACACATTAGAACCGAACGAAAGAATTCATCAGAGATTGGATTAGTAATATCCAATGAGAATAACTCGTTAGAGATAAGATCAGTAGTATCCTAGAACGAGTGTGAAGATTATTATTTTCGTTAAAATAAAAATGAAAATAAAATTAGTTTTGAAAATTTTATTTTAATACATGTATTTGAGTATATTATATTTTAATGTGGACAATCGAGTATATAAAGATTTCGATTAAATGAGTAATTAACGGATATTCGAAGTTTTAATATACTGGATAGATATAGAATCACACTCTAGCCGCCCGGGGATAATTCTGATGATGGAGCTCCATCATCAGTGTTTATGTTCGAGTATCGAAAGTGGGACTTCTATACATTTCCATTGACACGTATGAGAATCAAAACTTATTTAGTACACAATTGCTTTGATTTGCATTTAAAATATGATTTTTGACTATATGTAAAAGATATATATTTGAAAAGTTAATCACCTAATTGAATACTGGTTATGATGTTTGATTATTAGTTTAGTTAATAAATTTTTTGGAATAATAATAATTTAATTAACAAAATTGCTGAAACCAATAAATAAAATTAAAGTTGAGTTAGCTAAATAGACAACTTTTAGCTACGTTCCTTTTCGAGGACGAAAAGATTTTAAGTGGGGGCGATTGTAACGACCCGGAATTTTGGGCCAATTTAAATTTTTTTTATTTCGGAAATTTTAATGGATTTTAATGTTTAGAATAATTTATTTTAGATAAGAACGACTAATTTTTTTCTTTAAAACGAATAAATTCAATTTAATTAGAAAAGGAGTTTAAAACAGCGCTGTAGTTTGAAATTTTGAATTTGAACTTTGACTGACTGTACAGGATTCATTTTAAATCAGAATTGAACGAAACCAGAAATGTTTAAATCTGTTTAATCATATCTTTCTAACGAATCTGAAAAACTGAAATTCCGTTTTAAAAATCAAAAGTTATGGCCAATTCAATTTTTAGAAAGGTCGCTGTAGAATTAAATATATATATATATATATATATATTATATAGGGTCGGGAAGGCTACTTTTCACATATGAAGGAATTTCGACTCGAAACCACTTCCATTGAGTTCGGAATGACGTTTCTACATTGAAAAACAGTAAACACTTATATATTTTGGGTTTCGGAATTTATTTGTTTAAAAATGTATTTTTAATATTAAACATATTGGCCTTAAAAATAACCATTTTTCAAACGACTTCGGTTTTCGACGAAACAACTTTTGTTGGAACCGGAATGTCAAATTATTGCTAGATTTCAATTTTCATAATTTTTCGAATTAATATGTGAGCGTGGCAAAGGAAAACGTGTTTTGTCAATTACAGTCAAATTTAATCGACCTGAAAATGGCCATTTTTCAAACAGTCTCAGAATTCAACGAAATTAGTCTTGTTAGAACCGTATCGTCAAAACATAACTAGAAATAATTTTTCTAGAATTTTTAGATGCAGTTTGTAGCCCCGGTAATTTAAAATGTACGTTCAAATTAAATATATATTGTTTTATATTTTAAATTAAAGAAAAAACATATCGTAACAACCGAATTGGGTTACGAAACATGTTCCATTGTGTCCGGAATGGGGGTATTACGCTAGGGGCGACACTCGTTGGGTTTGATTTGGAGTACGTGAAGCTAAACAATAATTTTTGAATTAAAAGAATTATATATAAATAAAATAGTAGTATAAATACCATAGGGAATACATAACCCTAATTTGCCATATACCAGCCGCCATCTATCTATTTTAATGGCCAGAAAACTTCCGATTTCTTTCCTCAATCATTCCTAATCCCCTCAATGAAATTCGATCCTACCAAAACAAATTCGAAGAGAAATTCGAGCTCATCAACATCATACGGTTATGATCATCATCCATCTCATTTTGCGTGTGAATCCAGGGCTGAAAGTCGCAATGTTTGCACGCCATCCTAGGCGGGCTGGAGCGTGCGAGTTGAACGGCGCCTTGGGCGCTGGTGGACGGCGGTAAGGCGGTCAGAGGGGCGGCGTTGGATGTGGATCCGGTGGCTTCTAGGGCGTATGATGGTTGGTCAAAGAAAGGAAGATGGGTTTCGTTGTGTGTCCAGAAAAGAACGATGATTCCAGGAAGAAGGCGGCCTAATTTTCCTAATAGAGATGTAATTAAATTAATTATTAATTAATTATTTATTAATATAATTCAACGCCAAACCAATCATAACTCTTTCATATATAATCGGAATTCAGAAATTTCAGTTTCGTTGGAATCACGGATTCGATATCTTCGTGATGGAACAGACCAGATCTGAAACGGAGACATTTGAAAATCAGGACTAAAATCAAATCAATGTGAGAAATCCTGATTTATTTTATTATTATTTATTTTAAAATAATTAGAATATTGCTTGACTGTATTTACTGGCTAAGTGATTAAGTTGTATGTGATGTGCTAATATAGATTTGTTTGTTAGAGTGCTGAAATTTACATTTATGTAAATTAGATAATTGGATCAAGGCAAATTTATCATTTTATTAAATTGTTAGAATTAACATTTCTGTTAATTAGATTAAACAAAATTATCACTTTGTTAATTATATTGTTGAAATTAACATTCCTGTTCATCAAACAAATTATCACTTTGTCCAGTTGATTGTTAAATTAACATTTCTGTTAATTAGAATTAGAATTTAGTTAAACCAAAATTATCTTTTGTTGTTAGAGTACTGAAATTAACATTTACGTTAATTTGAGAATTAGATTAAACAAATTATCAATTCGTTTATTATATTGTTGAAATTAACATTTCTGTTCATGAAAGTTGGGATAAAATAAATTATCATCTTTATTTGCTAACCTAGAATAGAAAATGTCACCAAATAACTGTTCATTTATTTGTATTAGAATTGGCAATATAAAATGTCATTTTTGTTTGTACTAGTTTGTTGAATTATATGTCTTTATAAACAAATATGGTGGTATGTTAGTAAAACATATTTATGAACAAATATGTCATTAAAACTAGAGTATCACTTGATTGAAATGTTATATTAGGATACATATGAAATGTTATATTAGAATACATATGAAATGTTATATTAGAATGCATAGAAGTTGTTAACATAGAAAAATATTATTTATATAATATTAGAAAGTTGTTAACATAGAAATATATTATTTATATAATATTAGAATCCATAGAAGTGTTAACATAGAAAACATCGTTTTATTTAGAATTGTCATGTTAATATGAAACATCATTTTAGTTAAAATTTAAAGATATAATGAAATGTCATTTTAGTGAAAATTGTCAAGTAAGAACATTTTGTGGGAAAATACATAATAGAATAAATAAAAGGAATATTTTGTTGGGAAATACACATTAGATTTAAAACAACATTTTAGTTTGAATGTTGCATTATAAAATTTTGGCTATAAAATGTTGTGTTAAAGAAGAGTGACATTTTACTATAAAGTGTTGCATTGGGAATAAAATGTGAAACATTAGAAAAGAGTAGACAATAGAAGATTATATTTTATTTTATATGAATCATTAGAAAGAAATATTTTTATTTACATTTTACAACATACATTAGAGAAGAGAAAATTAACATTTTTGTCATAAAGGTTAGAATTAGAGAAAATGAACATTTTTGTCATAAATGTTAGAATGAGAGAAAAAGAAACATTTTGGTCATAAATGTTAGAATTAGAAAAAAAAAATTAACATTTTCATATGTAAAAAAAAAAGATTAAAAGGAAATTAACATTTTCATATGTTAAAAAGGATTAAAAGAAAATTTGACTATTTTGTTTACAAAGAAGAAAATTAACTCTTTTGTTTGCATTGGAGTTTTATAAACAAAAATTAACTCTTTCGTTTGCATTGGAGTTTTATAAACAAATTTAACACTTTTGTTTGCATTGAAGTTAATAAACAAATTCATCACTTTGTTTGCATCAAAAGTTAACAAACCAATTTACCATTTTGTTGTATTAGAAATTTATAAACAAAATTCACATTTCGTTGCATTTGAAGCTTATAAACAAGATCACCATTTTGTTCGCATTAGAAGTTTATGAAACAAAATCATCATTTTGTTTGCATGAAAAGTTTATGAAACAAAATCCTCATTTTGTTTGCATTAGAAGTTAAGAAACAAAATTATCATATTTTGTACACAGGATAGACTATACAAAATTACCATATTTTGTACATTGAAATAGGATTAGACAAAAGAATGAACATTTTGTACACTTAAAAAGAATTAAATAAGAATATACATTTTTGGTAATTGAAGAGTTACACCAAAATAATCATATTTTGTCATTGAAAAGAGTTTCACCAAATTATACATTTTTAGGTCATTGAGAAGGATTACATTTTATTGTAACACTGTTTACAATAAAAGAATTGAATTAAAAGTTAAGATTTTTATTATCACTTGTCAATAATAAAAAGGAATGGAAATAAAAGGCTAGAATTTTATTGTCATTTATCAAAAATAAAAAGGATTAAACTATATGTCTGTGATGTTGGATGTGTTAAACATATTGTTAGTATATTCAAATAGAATATTACACTTCCATTTACAAGTCATCCGACTTGTTAATGTGATTGGGATAATAATTTTCACACATCGCCCAAGTGCACAAATAATTTATTATTGGTTTGTTGGATGAAACCCCACACGGGTATTGGGATGATATTTGATCTACACTAGTCCCAATATTTAGTGCAGAATCCACTTTGGCTGATTAATTGGATGTTGATAATTATTTATCATGCTTGTTGACTTCATGCAATATATGTTGTTGATTTGAGTCACATTCCAATGAAGAATATTCTAGAAAATAATATTTTAGGAAGTATCTTAGTAAAAGAATATATTTTTGAAAAATATATTTTATTGAAACGAACTAGTTATCAACTAGAATAAATTATTAAATTTAGATTTGATGAAGTTTTCCAATTAGTTAATATTTAATTTAAGTTAAATTAAATAAATTGGATTTTTGGTTTGTCGTGAATAGTGTCTTAAATAACACTGTTCTTAAACCCCGTATAAAAAGAATAATCTTTTAATTTAGATTATTAAAGTTTTCAATTATATAAGTTGAAATGTGAGTTGGGTTTATTGTGAACCGTGTTTTTAAGCGACATGTGTTCTTTAACCCAACCGACAGTGAAAATATGATTTGGGAATTATAAATCTTTTATTAAGATTTAAATGGGAATTTTTCAATAGTAAAGGTTTCCAATTTAAAATATTAAATTTGAGTTGAATGGAATTCAAATTTATTATAACCGAGATAAACTTCTGTAGAAGAAAACCGATACTACACATGGAATTTAAGAGGCTTTGCCGTTATTCCATTTATATTATTGGTCAGATACAGAAATTTACAATGATTATATGTTGATTCGAATTCTGTGAACATTCCATAGTTTTATGGAAGATGATTTGGGGTTTACCGTGAACTATGTTTTTAAATGACATTAGTTCTTTAACCCATTTAAAGTTAAGATTGATTTCTCAAATTTAAATGATCACTGAATAATGATTTGTGATATTTAAAACCAAATTGTGTTGTAATAAATCTTTAAAAGAAAAATATTTAAGAATAAAGATAAAGAATTTATCTTTGATAAGAATGATTTGAATATTTTATTTATAAGAATATTCTGAATTGGAATGAGGCGTTGGATGTGTTTTTATAGTACTTGGTTTTTAATTATAAAAATACGTGAGTTATTCGGGAAGATCGGGTTTAACCCATTCCGAATAATTACTACGACGATGAAGAGTCGAAGATGAAGATGGTGGTTTAAGACCGACGATCTTCACATTGAATGGACGTGTTGCTACTGAGACCCTTGATGGGAGTAGCTACCTTGAAGGGGCTTCAGTGGTAGCCGTCCGGACTATTGTTGATTGTTCGGATTTGGTTTTCGCTCAGACCCAGAGCATAAGCTAGTAAATGGATGCGTGTCTGACATTGGATTTCGTTCCATGTGAACTAAATTGATTGTTATTAATGTATATCTGATTGGTGGTGGAGAATTTATTCTCTGCTTAACACCCTGGTGTATATTAATAGTGATTGATCGCGTGGCGTGAATTGTCAACGTGGCACGCCAAGATGCAATTGATCAAGGCTTTTGTTGAAAAGCAGGGCCTTGTGGGATGATCAAAGTATAGCCTATTACGGCATACCTTTGTGTATAACGTGACTTCGCGAGCCTCACACCCCGGTATGAGTCAAAAACGGGATACGGACCGTAGGGAGTGCACACGTTTCTTTCTAGCTAGAGTGATGTCAGGGACCTACCAGCGCTGACATTTTACTTATGTGGATGATGGATTTTGAGGCGCCTCGGATTTTTATAGGCCGTTAGTGGTCATATTATAGGTTCAAAGGAACCGGGAAGCGTGTGTTCAGGCATAACCAATCCACTGTCGATAGGCGGGGACCGGCCCTACCGCTCCAAGGGCTCACTGCGGGGGATCCTGAAGCATTTGCTAGAGTGTCTCAAATCGGAGAGGAGCTTGCCCCTAGCCTCGACTCATGATGGAAATCCAATTTCCAATACGACCTTGCGGTTTTGATTTTAGAACTTGTATGGCGACATAGTTGGATGGGGTACTATGCCGTCTATGATTAATACATTACGATTGAAATTGTTTTTGAAATATATATACCCATAGATATACACACTAATATTAAATTCGTTTTATCGTATCAAGCATCTTTTGACCATTATAAGGTAAAACCCTATCCTCCGGTTTGCGTTGCATTGTGTGATGGGACTTGGGTCTTATAATGGTTTCATTTTTCTAAAAAGGCATTGCGTTGTTTAACGATTTACTTTATTTTATGCACTGGCAATCCAATGGAGTAAACCCGTTCCGCGTTAGCGGCGTGGTCCTGTGATTCGCCTTATTATTAGATAAGTCTAGTTAAGATTTCTCATACCAGTCCCATGACTGACCTGTAGTTTGTTTCACTGGCAAACTCGGGTGCCCATGTTTTCCACACGGGCAGTCGAGTAGCTTTTTTTGCAGATATATTTACATGATCCTGGCTTAAAGCTGAAGCAGTATTCGGAAAGCTCTATAGCCGTGTATTCCTTTCAGTTGTATATTTGTAATATTTTCCGCTGCTATTTAAATCTCTGATATTGTATTTCCAATGTATATTATTCGTTTATACTCTGTTATATTCTTGTACTCTGATGTAATTGTTGTAATCAGCAATAAAATGTACTTCAGTTTGTGTTCTGAGGTGAGTTGTTCTCAAAGCAATCCATGCTTTCCTTTACTGGGAAGTTTGGGTCGTTTCAGTTGGTATCAGAGCTTTGGTTTACAGAGCTCGAGAACAAGACACATTAGAACTGAACAAAAGAATTCTTCAGAGATTGGATTAGTAATATCCAATGAGAATAACTCGTTAGAGATAGGATCAGTAGTATCCTAGAACGAGTGTGAAGAGTATTATTTTCTTTAAAATAAAAATGAAAACAAATTTAGTTTTGAAAACTTTATTTTAAAACACGTATTTGAGTATATTATATTTTAATGTGGACTGTTAGCCCACTTTGTGAACTGGGCAACACAAAGTCAAGATATGAAACATTGAAAAAACTTGGGAAGCACTGAAGCAGGTCGGATCGGAGCAGTGTAGCGGTTCGGATCGGATGAAGTCTGCTGTTCGAATCGGTGAACTATTGCTGTTGGAATCAGAGAGGCAGGGCTGTTCGGATCGGAGAGCAACTACTTCCAGTTGGATCGGAGAGCTACCTGCTACGAAGACGGACCGGAACGAAATGAAAGAGAACGAAGACTTAGCCTTAGGACAAAACCGGATCGGATCGGTTACCCCGATCCGAACCCCTCCTGTATACTCTCCCGATCTGAACCCATCTTCCACGTCATTCTCCTGCATGATCGCCAAGTTATTCGGAGTGGCTATGACCAGTTCCTACCCACAACGTCCACTGCTCTGATGCGTTGTCAACACAGAAATCTATCCGAACCCGAGGCTAATGGGATGGATGACACGTGGCTCCGATCCGGATCGGGTTCTGGGCCAATTTTCACCTATAAATACCCCGTTTGGAGACAAAGAAAAGGATCTTTTTCTGGCACTTTGAGAGTTCAACCACCTTCATAACCCGAATTCCAACACTCCCGGAAAATCCAAATCTTCTTTCATTATTTGTTTTTAGACAATTGAGTGAATGTAAGTGAGTTGTGAGAGAAATCAAGTGAATATTTCATTGTATTTGCAACTACATCATTGAAAATAGTGAAAGACAAGTGGACGTAGGCATTTCTTCGCCGAACCACTATAAATCCTGTGTTTTCATTTTACTTTTGATTTCATTTCATTCTGCTTTTAATCAATTTGGGTGTTAGAGCCACTTTTTGGTCTAACATTTTGGTGCTTTCACTGAGAACCATCTGAATTCTTTGTTTTTCGGGATTATCGTTCTACTTTTTGGACCGTTGAGTTCAAAGAAGTTAATCCTCAAGTTTCGACGCTCTTGGATATTTGTTGAAGTGATTGTTGAAGAACCATGGCCAAAGGAAAAGCCAAAGAAGTTCAATCTGGTCGAGGAAATGGAGCTGGCGAAGATCAGCAAAATGCGGTTGTGACAAGGTCTCGTGGGCAGAGTTTAGCAGCAGGACGAACCGATGCAGGAAACGCGAACCGCCTTCAGGGGGAGAGCTCCGATCCGATCCGGGTAGGAGATTCTGAAGCAGTGCATTCCCCCAACCTGAACCGACCCGAGCAGCTTGCCATGTACCGACCCGACCAGGCTCCCCAGCTCCGAACCGACCCGATCTCCCATCTCCGATCCGATCCGACACTTGGTGATGTTGGAACCTCTACTCAAGTCCCTATGAATGCTCTGATTCCAGCCACCAGGGTCAATGATCAGGTCAATCCATCTGCGCCCATTACTCAAGGAGATTTCTCGTGCCTACTTGACATGCTTGAGAGTACTAGGGAGGCTATGAAAATCCACGAGCGCACCAACCTCATGATGCAAGAAAATATGAGACTCATGAGCAGGGAAATTAGCGAACTCCGAAGACAGAGAACCCCTTCCCCGGTTCGTCACACACCAGTGGATCAGTCTTCTTCTTCCGAGGAAGAGCGGCCCCGTGAACGAAGGCCGCTCGAACGACCTCAGAATTTGGAGCAGCTGACATTCGGATCTTTGAGGTCTCACGAGGATATTGCACGAGCACTAGGAAACAATGATCCCACTCTGGGGCAAAGGCTCCAGTCCCCTCCTCCCGAGATCGACCGGGAGCGTAGGGAGCGGAATAGAGCAGAAGCATCTCAAAGAAGAAGGGTATCTCCTGAACAAGAGCCCAGAAGGAACCCGGATACCAGGACCAGGGAACCTGAATGGCCCCTAACTAATGCTGATGTACAGGCAATGGTACGCCAGATTATGTCCGAGAGCCGGAACTATACCAATGAAGATTATGGCATTGAGCGAAGCCATACAACTTTCACTGACGACATCCTCGATTTTCAGTTTCCCCGGCATTTTAACCTGCCACAGATGGACAAGAACAATGGAAGAACTGATCAAGGACAGCATTTGATGCGATACTCGTGGCTCATGAATGCTGCCGCTGCTCCTGATGAAGTGAAGTGTAAGGCATTCCCGATCTATTTAGAGGATGTGGCGCTGTTATGGTTTACACGAAAGTCCAAAAGTCCAAAAGTGTTATTGAATTATCAAGAATTAAGCAGGCACCAGGAGAATCTTTGAGGTCATATCTTGACTGTTTTAACTTAGATGTGACTGAAGTTAGCGACTCGCATGAGCCCACCATCTTGATGGCATTAAAGGAAGGAGTCGATCCTGAATCCGAGTTTGGAGATTACCTTTCTGGGAAGACACCCTCCACGAGAGAGATATTCTATGAAAAGGCTGATATTTATTTGAGACGAGAGGAGGCCAGGGCTAGCCGAAAGAGAAAGTCTGAAGCGGCTTCAAAAGAAAATGTTCAGAGTAACGTCGCCGTGAAGCAATCTGGGGAAAGTTCCTGAAAAGTTGAAGTAAATGTGGGAAACAAGAGTGGAAACGATAAGTCTGGAAACGGGGGCAACAACAATAACCGTAATGCGAACGGTAACAGAAGAAATAGAAAAAGAGGAAGTGATCCTAGCAAAAGGCCCCGATTCCAGACTTATGAGAATTATACACCGTTGAACGACACTCTGGAGAACATTTACCTGGATACATATAATGTTTTGCAATATAAAAGACCACCACCTCGTGACTCGACAGAGAAAGAAATGGCAACTGGGAAGTTTTGTTTGTTTCATGGAACTCATGGGCATTCAACCAATGAATGTCGGCATTTGAGAGATGTGATTGAAAAGTTGCTGCGTGAAGGGAAACTGGATGAATATAAGGTTGCCCCGAGGGACAGGGGGCAAGGAGAGCAGGCTCCAAAACAGATTCAATCCGCTCCCAAGCCTACAGCGCAGCAGAAAGGCAAGGGAATTGTTATCAACTCCATAGTGGGTGGACCTCACCCAGCAATCTGTAGCTTTAGAGCAATGGATCAATATGTAAATGCTGCCAAGCACATAGATGTGAATGAAGGTGATGATTTGGAAGATATCGCCCCCATAAAACAACAGAAGACAATGTTTGACGACGTGGTGTTCCGCAGCAGAGATAACACTAGGATCCAATCACCCACTGATGATCCGTTGGTCATTACTACCACCATTGGGCCGGCCTTGGTTCATAAGGTGTTAGAAGACAACGGAAGTTCTGTTAATATTTTATTTAAAAAGTCATTCGATCAGATGAAGCTTGAAACTGAAGATTTGAAGCCATGTGATGGATGGATCAGAGGCTTCAACGGGGCGTCAACAGCTCCCATGGGGTACATAGAATTGCCCGTGACCTTGGGGCAAGGAGAACGCCGAAGAGTGCGGATGCTTCAGTTCGTAGTCTTGGACGTAGATTCACCTTATAATGCATTTTTGGGGAGGCCTGCCCTTGCTGAGTTCAGAGCTTGCATCGCCCCTTGGTGTTTATTGCTTAAGTTCCCAACTGAAGCCGGAACTGGAGTAATGAGAGGGGATCAAGTTTCCGGACGGGCCTGCTATGTTGCCGAATTGAAGATGTTGATGAAAGGAATTAACATCGAGAGTAAAGATGCCTCACCTCCCCCGAAGGGGGGCTCGACATAGCAATTAGAGAGATCGACCCTAAAGGAGTTGCCCAAAGGAACGCCTGAAGACCTGGATCCCAGAAAAGACGAGGAACCAGAGACTAGAAATGCAACTCCTAGTGAAGAGATAGTGGAAATTCCCATTGATGAAGCTGATCCAACAAGAGTTTTGAAGATTGGATCACAATTGGATCCACGTCGAGCCAAAGAACTAACAGACTTCTTGAAGGCGAACTTGGACGTGTTTGCCTGGACCCACGCTGACATGTGTGGGATATCGCCATCCATCATAAGTCACACACTAAATGTAAACCCGAAACATCCGCCTGTGAAGCAAAAGAGACGTATGCTAGGCCCAGAGAGGTCGGCTGCTCTTAAAGAGGAAGTGGAGAAGCTGAAGCAGAACGGATTTATTCGAGATTCGACATATCCCGACTGGATATCGAATCCCGTCTTGGTAAAAAAGCCGAATGGAAAGTGGCGGACTTGCATTGATTTTTCAGACTTGAACAAAGCTTGCCCAAAAGATAGTTTCCCACTTCCCAGGATTGACCAGCTTGTAGATTCGACAGCAGGTCATGAACTTCTCTCTTTCATGGACGCATATTCTGGGTACAACCAAATTCCTATGCACGTGCCAGATCAAGAACATACGAGCTTCATTACAAATTTGGGATTATATTATTATGTTGTAATGCCATTCGGATTGAAAAACGCCGGAGCCACTTATCAGCGCTTGGTGAACAGAATGTTTTATAATCAAATAGGGAAGACTATGGAAGTTTACGTGGATGATATGCTTGTCAAATCGAAACAGTCCTCCAGTCATACGCAAGACTTGGCGGAAATGTTTGGTATCCTGCGAAAGTATCGGATGAAGTTGAATCCTTTGAAATGCTCATTTGGAGTGGCATCGGGAAAGTTCCTAGGCTTCATTGTGAGCTCCCGAGGAATTGAAATCAATCCTAGCCAAATAGCAGCGATTAGAAACATTGAAGAGCCGAGGAGAACTAAAGACGTCCAAAGTCTTGCAGGGAAAGTAGCTGCGCTGAGTAGATTTATCTCTAAAGCCACAGATAAATGCATCTCGTTTTTTGATTTGATTAAAAGGGGAAAGAAGAACTTCGAGTGGACTCCGGACTGTGTTGTGGCCTTTCGAAATTTATTGGAACTGCTAGAGAAGCCACCGATTTTGTCAAAACCGGTGGATCACGAAGAGTTATTTGTTTACTTGGCAGTTTCGGCTCACGCCGTTAGCACAGCCTTGGTTCGAGAAGAGGACAAAGTGCAAAGGCCAGTATATTATGTAAGCAAGAAATTAGCAGCGGCAGAGCGCAACTACCCAAAGATTGAGAAGCTCGCTTACAGCCTCCTAATCGCATCCCGAAAACTTCGTCACTATTTCCAAGCTCATCCAATAACCATATACACCGACCAGCCCCTGAGGCAGGTGTTGCAGAGACCCGAAGCATCGGGAAGGTTGATCAAATGGAATATAGAATTAAGTCAGTTTGATTTAAATTTTCAACCATGAAGGTCGATCAGGGGGCAAGCTCTGGCAGACTTTATAGCAGAGTTCACCATCCCAGAGGAGGAAGTAATCGATGACAGAGTGGTTAAGTCGGAGGATGAGTTAAAGATAGATCCATGGAAACTATACACAGATGGAGCCAAGAACGACCGAAGGTCCGGAGCTGGAATCGTCTTAGTCACTCCTGAAGGACGGTCGTTATATTACGCTCTACGATTAGAATTCTCGGTGACTAACAATGACTCTGAATACGAAGCCCTGATTGCCGGGCTGAAGCTTGCTAAAGACCTCGGAATTAAAATTTTGGACATATTCTGTGACTCTAAAATCGTTGTTTGCCAAGTGCGAGTGGAATTTTTGGCTCGGGGACCTCGACTTATCGCCTACCTCAGGAAAGTGAGAGAGCTATTGAGTAGCTTGGAGCGGTACAATATAACACATATCCCAAGAGCCGAAAACCAGAAGGCGGATAGGCTGGCAAAGCTAGCTAGTTCCGACAATCCAGAAGAGACTGAAATAATTCCAATTGAAACGTTGGAATCGCCAAGCTTTGAGTCGATGGAAATTGAGTTCGCTTTCGAAGCAGAACCGGAGAAGGAGTCGTGGATGACCCCAATTAAAAACTTCCTTAAGAATGGGACACTCCCATCAAAGAAGAGTGAGAAAAGGGCTATAGTTCGCAAGGCTACCAGATATGTCATACAAGATGATATTCTTTATAGGCAAGGATTTTCTATGCCCCTGTTACGATGTATAGCACACGACGACATCAAACGTGTACTAAGAGAAGTGCACGAAGGTGAGTGTGGAGATCATACAGGAGGTCAGACTTTAGCGAAAAAGATATTGCGATATGGATACTTCTGGCGCACAATTAATAAAGATGCAGCTGATTATTCACGACGCTGCGATAAGTGCCAGAGATTCGCCAAAATCCCCAGAGCACCGTCGACCCAACTCAAATCAATGGTGAGTCCTTGGCCATTTGCCACGTGGGGAATTGATATCATTGGAGTTCTACCGATTGCTAAAGGAGGAGCGAAATATGCAATAGTCGCTGTGGACTATTTTACGAAGTGGGTGGAAGCTGAGCCCTTGACCAAAATCACGGCAAGAAAGGTGATAAGTTTCGTGGTTAGAAAAATTATATGCCGGTTCGGGATCCCAAGGACCATTATAACTGACAACGGAACCCAGTTTGATGGTACTGAATTCAGAAATTTCTGCCAGAAGTATAAGATCGACAAGCGATACACTGCGGTTGCTTATCCGCAGTCGAATGGGCAAGTTGAGGCAATAAACAAAGTAATAAAATCCATCCTCAAGAAACGGTTGGAGCGCGCAAAGGCAAAATGGGTTGACGAATTGCCCCTAGCTTTGTGGGCATATCGGACAACATTTAAGACGGCTACTGGTCATACCCCTTTCTCTCTCTCTTTTGGCTCAGAAGCAGTAATTCCAGTAGAGCTTGAAGTCTCTTCCCACCGGGTGACATATTATGACCCGATGACTAATCGGGCACTCTTACTCGAGTCTCTTGATGAAATCGAAGAAAAAAGGGACAAAGCGGATTTGCGTGCTGCAAGGCATCGACGTTAGATGGCACGCTATTACGACAAAAAAGTTCGCCTTAGGACTTTTGAACCAGGAAATTTGGTGCTAAAGAGAGTCTTTCCATCCCTTCCTCACCTCGGTCCAAAGTGGGAAGGACCCTTTGTCATCCAACGGAAACTTGAAAAAGGAACCTTCAAGTTAACGACCGTAGATGGCAAAGAAGTCCCTAGGGCATGGAATGCCCAACACTTGATGCGATATTTGGATTAGAAATGTTGTACTCTTTATTGTTTTTTCTTATGAACTCTGTAATAAGGCACGACTTGCCTTGGGAAAATCTGATGATATGAATAAAGGACTATAAAGTGGATGTAGGCTACGACTTAGCCGAACCACTATAAAAATATCGTGTGTTATTTACTTTTATGCATTATATATATACATTCATCGACTATTCTGTTGTGATTATGGAATACAAGATGATTTAAAACCTGAAAAGGTTGAAGACAGTTTAAACATAAGAAAAAGCACAACGGCTATTTGTGCGACAAGACATAAAAGAATGAGAAAACGACATTCTTAACTCTAACTCTCCAGAGAGAGAGAGATTATAAAAGCGTCTCCGACTGAGCGCTGAGAAAGAGATTCTTCCCCGCTGAAGGATCGGAGGGTGAGAAAACGACATTCTTAACTCTAACTCTCCAGAGAGAGAGAGAGAGAGAGAGAGTATAAAAGCGTCTCCGACTGAGCGCTGGGAAAGAGATCCTTCCCCGCTGAAGGATCGGGGAGTGAATAGATTGCTGAGCTCGAACTCTAACTCTCCAGAGAGAGAGAGAGAGTATCAAAGGACGGGAAGACGACGTCCTCTGAGGCATGAAGGTGCACCCAGACAAGGGACCGCCTCAGTAAGAACTCTAACCTGAATATAAGACAGGAGAGTATAAAAGAAATGCCAGAAAAACCGACAGGCACTGACGACACAGAAAATGCTATCCCGTCAGAAAATCGGGAGCACTCAGATTGCTTGATTAAGCCTTAAATAATTTGTGAGAATTGACTGGGGGCATATATGTATACACATATTTCCTCCCTCCGTAACTTCATTTCATAACTATAATATGACAGGCATTTTTACATAAGTGCAGAACTACTGACAAACAGACATTGCAGAAAATGAATTATTTTTTATTTACGAATGAATGAATTTGTACAGGAAACTAGCTAAAAAAGAAGGTGCAAGAGCCACTCTTGTAGCAGCAATTGTTGGTTCACTGAATGCTAAAACGACTCAAGGCAACCCACTATTTAGATTTCGAGTGAGCCTTGGACTTCTTGGCGGCTTTCTCCGCATCCTTTGCCTCTTTCTCGGCCTATGTCAAGATTCGTTTTGATTTCTTCTTTCCTGAAGATGCGGTGCTGGAACCGGTTGACTTCTTCCCGGAGGGCGGAGCGCTGGAATCAAGAGAAGATTTTTTAGCGAGTTCCTCTGTAATAGATCTAGTTGAGAGCTTAACAACTAACCTTGATCCCGCATCCACAACTGCGAGAGGCTTGAGGGCTTCAGGGTCTAGTTCTTCGGTTTTTAATTGCAAGCGTTTATCTTGATCAGTTTTCATTGCAGCCAAAGTAACATCATCTACACTTTTCGATTCCCCGACTATCGCCACCTCTGGATCTTCCTCATGTCCTCCGTCGCCGCCATCGTCCTTTAAGGCTGCTATCATTTCTTCATCATGGGGAGTTTCAGCCTTAGAAGGTTCGCTTCCTTCTCCCAAGTCTATAGGAGCAGCCTTGTCCTTCCCTTCTTTTGCCTTCTCCAAAGGTTCTGCCCCAGATGCGGCTCCCTGAGTCACCTCTGTTTTTTCGAATGGCTCAACACCTACAGAGTGAGAAGCAACAGTTATCAACTCAGGAGAAAATAATGGGTTTTTCATCGATTGCTCAATCATGTGGCGAAAGGTAGAAATAGCCTTGACGAATTGAGGAGAAAAGGTAGGGATACCTTCTGAAGACTTCTCGGCAGGGGTAACTACTGTTTCTGATGCCGTTTCAGGAATAGGGGATAGCAGAGTTGTTCGGGGGATTCCCGGATTTTCAGTATCATACCCCTCTACTTCAGAAGTCGCAGGGGCAGTAGAAGAGGAACCAGCTTCGAGAACAGTCTTCTGTTTAGTCCTCTGCCTCTCTTCTTCCATAGCATCAGCAATGAGGCGGCGCCCTTCAGCTAGACGTTCCGGCTCATCATCCCTCAAGTATTTCTCCATTAGCTTATCCTCATCGATGGAATCGACTTTGAGTTCCTCTTTTTCCCACTCGACGATCTGATTCCATACTTGAACTAGAGTGGATGGGTAATCCTCGATCCAAGAAATGTTTCGGCGACGGATGATATGTGCGAAGAATTCAATCATTAATTCGCCGAAACCCTGAATCTCTGCCTCCGCCTCTGACAGTTGTTGGCGGGCCTCCTCCGCAGATTTGATAGCACACTCAACGTTGCCCTCTGCCAGGGCAGCTCTGTTCTCTGCCTCCAGTAGCTTTGAAGCCAAGTCAGTATTTTTCTTTTCTAGCTCAGCATTCCTCTTTGCTAACTCGGCATTTTTCCGTTCGAGGTCAGTGTAAGCAAGGCGCGTCTTAGCAGCTTCTGACTTAGCATCATCAGCTTGCTTTTTTAACTTAGAACGCTCTTGACTGTGAGATTCAAGCAAGTCATGATAACGTTTTTGCATATCCTCAAATTGTTGTTTGAAGTTGGTAGCGTCCCTCTGAGCAATAGCAAGCTGGGCCTGTGTGTCCTCCAAATCTTTACCTAGGTTCTTTAAGGCCTTTGCATCTTCTTCCGCGGTTTTTTGCATTGAATCAGCATTCGTGATTAGAGTACAGATAATTCTGGAAAGGTTGCGTGAATATTTAAACATCTCAGAATACTGTTTTTCAACCGCGTCTATCTTTGCTTGGGCCTCGTCTGCCCACCTGGAAGAAATAGGTTCGAGGGCAGGTAAAAAAGTCAAAGTCTCGAAGTAATGTTCGGGAAATTGCTCCTCCAAATACGCCCGCTTGATTGCAGTTTCCGCATCTAGTGGTGGAGGAGCGGGGATCGTCAATTCAGTGTCCCTGTGTGTGGAGGATTCAATAGTTTCTTTGTCTGTCCTTGGTCGTTTAGTAGCAGGGACCTTGCATTTACTTCGAGACTCATTATCTTTTGGAGGACTTCTCTCTCTGCTACGCTTTTCGTGGGAAGAGGTGGAGTCTTTCGATTGTGGCCTGTCCTCTTCCCTACGACTTTGATAACCTTTATATTTCTCTTGGTCCGACCGAACGGGAGAGCGAGAACGTGAGGGTCGAGGGCGATAGGGTTCATAAGGCCTTCTCTCCTCCCTACCGCGATCATCACGGCGATCATACTCGATATCTTGAGGTGGATTAGACATGCTGCGGCGGAGCTTCCTGATATCATAGTAAGATCGGGACATCGTGCCTGCACAATAAGACAAATGAAATTCAGAATCAATAGTTTCACAGAGAGAGTGGTGCAATGAATGCTAATGCTATTGTGTAAAGCGTGTCCTAAGTGGTGTGTTCCCCACAACCAACCCGAGTCTGAAGCTAGACTAGTACGGGCAGGCTCTTTGGCCTTAGCAGGAGTAGTCTCTTCAGAAGAGGTGAAGACTAAGGGATCCTTCCTAAAATCCTCTGAAGTGTATATAGTTTCAGGTAAGGGGAGATCCCCCAAACCCTGAAATAATGGGTCATCTGTACTGGGGACATCTCCCTCGGAAGCATTAAGGGGCGACTCTTTGGAGGATGTTGACTTTTCCGGAGAAGTAGCCTCCTCAGGGGCAGTATACCCTTCACGATGCTTTTCGGCCAAGTTAGCCAATTCGTCATCTTGAGTAGAAGATGGAGAAGGTGAAGTTTGAAGAGGCACTGTAGGAGCTGCCGAACCTTCTCCTGTCTCTGGGACTACATCCACTGGAGGAATATATACGTATGGAGCCGTCCCATGACCGATACTATGAAAAACGGATAACAGCCCATGAAAGTGAAGATATTCGTCCTTAAGGACTTCATCAATAGTCAGGAATTTCTGGTCGCCATTAAGAAGTTGGTGCATCCGGTCAAAGAACACCTGATCTGATATTTGTTTCGGATTGTCGACTACAAACAAAAAGAAAAACGAGTTAAGACAATGACTTGAAGGTAAAGAGCCGAGATGTAGATAATTAATGCTTTACTTGATTTCGTCCATCTCCTGGCACACCCAGGCTGTCGCTTCACATAAAACCACTCCAGTCTGGAATCTCCAGCTTTACTGCTGAATGGCGCTGAGATTATCTTCCTCTTAGGAACAGACTCAAAATAGCAGAAAGAAGGAGTCTCTCGAGTCCGATGCTTGAAGTTATAGAAGAAATGAACATCATCGAAAGTGAGCTCTATGCCTTAGATCTCACGGTATGCTATGTATAAAGTGTGTAAGTAGGCATAAGAATTGGGATGCAGCTGCATGGGGGCAATCCGCATTTGTCTTAGAAAATCAACGATGAAGGGACAAAATGGAGGGATAGCACCGACCATACACATCAACCGAGTGACCGCCATATATCCTTCTGGAGGGTTGTGGGGACGGTCAGATCTCGAAGGCACTAGAGTGTCCCTTTTCATTATCCCGTATTTCAAACAAATTCAGGTAAGTCGGTCATTATCAATTGTTGATTCAACAGAATCTTGGGGTGATTCCAATATGACAGCCGATTCAAACTCATCAGGAGCCCGGTCGTCGCCAACCCCTCCTTCCTCTTCAAAACCTAGAGAAACTTCATTCTCTGAAGACACTTCGTCACTTTCACGATTTCTGACTTCGTAGTCTGAACCCTCATTATCCCATTCTGGATCCGACGGAGAAGATATGTCCTCGAGAGTAATTTTGGTGGAGGTTTCCGGGGCCTCTTTCTTCTCAGCTAGTCTGGAAGAGTGTCTGGGTCTCATGGTCATAAAACTATTGAAGAAGCAATAGCACAAATTAGAGCAAATTAGCCTGTATCCCCCCGTGTATGTGTGCAAACTATAGTGTAAACAATGCATGCGGAAAGTGCAAAGTAAATGTTTAAAAGTGCGACGAGAAAGTTTGGCAAAATATAAAGAGTTGAAGTAGTTCTTGATGTCCAGTTACGTTTGCAAGGCACTATCCTAACTGTCCATTAGGTTGAAGATTATGCCAAAAGTTGATTGGGCCAGTTAAACAAGTTCTTATGCATTAAGGTGAACTGCTTTTCGGTTCGGTTCGGGCGTGCTTATGGGGATCGGATCGGGGATGCGGCCTCGACTTGGGCTCGGATAAACTGTGGAACTCAGAAATCAAAATCGGATCGGTTCGGAGGTAGAGTCCCCTAACGGTTCGGATCGAATCACATAGTCATACTTCTCCTCCTTTTATCTTATGGTCCGACCCGATCCGGTTAGGCAAGCTCCCTTTCCCCCTTCCTTAAATACTTGCTCCGACCTGATCCGATCTCCCGGATTTCTTTTCTTTTTTCTTTCTTTACTTGCCCCGACCCGGTCCGACATCCTGAATTTCCTTCCTTCTTCCCTTATTTTTTTCACCTTCCATATCCCTCCGAACCGAACCGATTCCCTACTATCTTCTTCTTCTCCTTCACCCTCTTTCTTCCCTAACCAACGCCAAGGCCAGTTTCATGCCAGTCACCCAAATCAAAGCCAAGCGATTATACGCTGGCGCACTCAACAACGGATTCTAATCCCCTCCATTCCGACCTCAAGATGGCGACGAGTCTACTGGCGACGATGACGGGGGGGGGGGGGGGGGGTCACGGTGGCAAGGTTGTCCAATTTTCATACTCAAATCATCCTAATCGTCTACGAATCCGAATCGAGAGCAACTAAAGAAGGAATTGTTTAAAGTTTTATAACCTACCGATGTAATTTCTTCGAGAATTAAAAGGAATTTTGATAATTCAAGAATTAGGTTTTCTCGTTTTGCAGAGCTTCGGGAGCGGTGAAACAATAAAAATGAGAGAAGGAAGAAGACTCAGTTTATATAGAGGAGAAGAGTGTTTATTCGTCTCCCCATTCGGATCGGTAGCCCAGTAGAAGAACCCCCGTTCGGATCGGATGGACAGTCCAGAAGCAAAGCTTGGCCCAATAGTCCAGTGAAAAATAGAAAGGAGAAGGGGTCTGTTCGGATCGGAATCCGAACCGAACCGAGTTTTTTAGCTCAGCAACGAATTAAATTGAAATTTGAAGAAAAAGATGAAAACACAAGGAAAATCAAAAGAAAAATCACCTCGAAGAGCGCGGTGCAATGATAGTCAAAGCATGCTCCGTCTCCAACAGAAGCATCCTTTGAGGGGGCAAAATGTTAGCCCACTTTGTGAACTAGGCAACACAAAGTCAAGATATGAAACATTGAAAAAACTTGGGAAGCACTGAAGCAGGTCGGATCGGAGCAGTGTAGCTGTTCAGATCGGATGAAGTCTGCTGTTCGGATCGGTGAACTATTGTTGTTGGAATCAGAGAGGCACGGCTGTTCGGATCGGAGAGCAACTACTTCCAGTTGGATCGGAGAGCTACCTCCTACGAAGACGGATCGAAACGAAATGAAAGAGAACGAAGACTTAGCCTTAGGACAAAACCGGATCGGTTACCCCGATCCGAACCCCTCCTGTATACTCTCCCGATCCGAACCCATCTTCCACGTCATTCTCCTGCATGATCGCCAAGTTATTCGGAGTGGCTATGACCAGTTCCTACCCACAACGTCCACTGCTTTGATGCGTTGTCAACACAGAAATCTATCCGAACCCGAGGCTAATGGGATGGATGACACGTGGCTCCGATCCGGATCGGGTTCTGGGCTAATTTTCACCTATAAATACCCCGTCTAGAGACAAAGAAAAGGATCTTTTTCTGGCACTTTGAGAGTTCAACCACCTTCATAACCCGAATTCCAACACTCCCGAAAAATCCAAATCTTCTTTCATTATTTGTTTTTAGACAATTGAGTGAATGTAAGTGAGTTGTGAGAGAAATCAAGTGAATATTTCATTGTATTTGCAACTACATCATTGAAAATAGTGAAAGACAAGTGGACGTAGGCATTTCTTCGCCGAACCACTATAAATCCTGTGTGTTCATTTTACTTTTGATTTCATTTCATTCTGCTTTTAATCAATTTGGGTGTTAGAACCACTTTTTTGTCTAACATGGACAATCGAGTATATAAAGATTTCGAGTAAACGAGTAATTAACGGATATTCGAAGTTTTAATATACTGGATAGATATAGAATCACACTCTAGCCGCCCGGGGATAATTCTGATGACGGAGCTCCATCATCAGTGTTTATGTTTGAGTATCGAAAGTGGGACTTCTATACATTTCCATTGACACGTATGAGAATCAAAACTTATTTAGTACACAATTGCTTTGATTTGCATTTAAAATATGATTTTTGACTATATGTAAAAGATTTATATTTGAAAAGTTAATCACCTAATTGATTGCTGGTTGTGATGTTTGATTATTAGTTTAGTTAATAAAATTATTGGAATAGTAATAATTTAATTAACAAAATTGCTGAAACCAATATATAAAATTAAAGTTGGGTTAGCTAAATAGACAACTTTTAGCTACGTTCCTTTTCGAGGACGAAAAGATTTTAAGTGGGGGCGATTGTAACGACCTGGAATTTTGGGCCAATTTTAAATTTTTTTATTTTAGAAATTTTAATGGATTTTAATGTTTAGAATAATTTATTTTAGATAAGAACGACTAAATTTTTTCTTTAAAACGAATAAATTCAATTTAATTAGAAAAGGAGTTTAAAACAGCGCTGCAGTTTGAAATTTTAAATTTGAACTTTGACTGACTGTACAGGATTCATTTTAAATCAGAATTGAACGGAACCAGAAATATTTAAATCTGTTTAATCATTTCTTTCTAACGAATCTGAAAAACTGAAATTCCGTTTTAAAAATCAAAAGTTATGGCCAATTCAATTTTTAGAAAGGTCGTTGTTGAATTTATATATATATATATATTATAGGGCCTGGAAGGCTACTTTTCACATATGAAGGAATTTCGTCTCGAAACCACTTCCATTGAGTTCGTAATGACGTTTCTACATTGAAAAACAGTAAACACTTATATATTTTGAGTTTCAGAATTTATTTGTTTAAAAATGTATTTTTAATATTAAACATAATGGCCTTAAAAATAGCCATTTTTCAAACGACCTCGGTTTTCGACGAAACCACTTTTGTTGGAACCGGAATGTCAATTATTGCTAGATTTCAATTTTCATAATTTTTCGAATTAATATGTGAGCGTGGCAAAGGAAAACGTGTTTTGTCAATTGCAGTCAAATTTAATCAACTTGAAAATGGCCATTTTTCAAACAGTCTCAAAATTCAACGAAATTAGTCTTGTTAGAACCGTATCGTCAAAACATAACTAGAAATAATTTTTAGATGCAGTATGTAGCCCCGGTAATTTAAAATTTATGTTCAAATTAAATATATATTGTTTTATATTTTAAATTAAAGAAAAAACATATCGTAACAACCGAATTAGGTTACGAAACATGTTCCATTGTGTCCGGAATGGGGGTATTACGGTAGGGGCGACACTCATTGGGTTTGATTTGGAGTACGTGAAGTTAAACAATAATTTTTGAATTAAAAGAGTTATATATAAAAAAAATACTAGTATAAATACCATAGGGAATACATAACCCTAATTTGCCATATACCAGCCGCCATCTATCTATTTTAATGGCCAGAAAACTTCCGATTTCTCTCCTCAATCATTCCTAATCCCCTCAACGAAATTCGATCCTACCAAAACAAATTCGAAGAGAAATTCGAGCTCATCAACATCATACAGTTATGATCATCATCCATCTCATTTTGCGTGTGAATCCAGGGCTGAAAGTCGCAATGTTTGCACGCCATCCTAGGCAAGCTGGAGCATGCGAGTTGAACGGCGCCTTGGACGCTGGTGGACGGCGGTGAGGCGGTCAGAGGGGCGGCGTTGGATGTGGATCCAGTGGCTTCTAGGGCGTACGATGGTTGGTCAAAGAAAGGAAGATGGGTTTCATTGTGTGTCCAGAAAAGAACGATGATTCCAGGAAGAAGGCGGCCTAATTTTCCTAATAGAGATGTAATTAAATTAATTATTTATTTATTAATATAATTAAACGCTAAACCAATCATAACACTTTCATATATAATCGGAATTCAGAAATTTCAGTTTCGTTGGAGTCACGGATTCAATATCTTCGTGATGGAACAGACCAGATCTGAAACGGAGACAGTTGAAACTCAGGACTAAAATCAAATCAATGTGAGAAATCCTGATTTATTTTTATTAATATTTATTTTAAAATAATTAGAATATTGCTTGACTGTATTTAATGGCTAAGTGATTAAGTTGTATGTGATGTGCTAAAATAGATTTGTTTGTTAGAGTGCTGAAATTTACATTTATGTAAATTAGATAATTGGATCAAGGCAAATTTATCATTTTATTAGATTGTTAGAATTAACATTTCTGTTAATTAGATTAAACAAAATTATCACTTTGTTAATTATATTGTTGAAATTAACATTCCTGTTCATCAAACAAATTATCATTTTGTCCAGTGGATTGTTAAATTAACATTTCTGTTAATTAGAATTAGAACTTAGTTAAACCAAAATTAACTTTTGTTATTAGAGTACTGAAATTAACATTTACGTTAATTTGAGAATTAGATTAAACAAATTATCAGTTCGTTTATTATATTGTTGAAATTAACATTTCTGTTCATGAAAGTTGGGATAAAATAAATTATCATCTTTATTTGCTAAGCTAGAATAGAAAATGTCACCAAATAACTATTCATTTATTTGTATTAGAATTGGCAATATAAAATGTCATTTTTGGTTGTACTGGTTTGTTAAATTATATGTCTTTATAAACAAATATGGTGGTATGTTAGTAAAACATATTTATGTACAAATATGTCATTAAAACTAGAGTATCACTTGATTGAAATGTTATATTAGGATACATATGAAATGTTATATTAGAATACATATGAAATGTTATATTAGAATGCATAGAAGTTGTTAACATAGAAAAATATTATTTATATAATATTAGAAAGTTGTTAACATAGAAAAATATTATTTATATAATATTAGAGTCCATAGAAGTGTTAACATAGAAAACATCGTTTTATTTAGAATTGTCATGTTAATATGAAACATCATTTTAGTTAAAATTTACAAGATATAATGAAATGTCATTTTAGTAAAAATTGTCAAGTAAGAACATTTTGTGGGAAAATACATAATAGAATAAATAAAAGGAATATTTTGTTGGGAAATACACATTAGATTTAAAACAACATTTTAGTTTCAATGTTGCATTAGAAGTACGCATTATAAAATTTTGGCTATAAAATGTTGTGTTAAAGAAGAGTGACATTTTATTATAAAGTGTTGCATTGGGAATAAAATGTGAAACATTAGAAAAGAGTAGACAATAGAAGATTATATTTTATTTTATATGAATCATTAGAAAGAAATATTTTTATTTACATTTTATAACATACATTAGAGAAGAGAAAATAAACATTTTTGTCATAAAGGTTAGAATTAGAGAAAATGAACATTTTTGTCATAAATGTTAGAATGAGAGAAAAAGAAACATTTTGGTCATAAATGTTAGAATTAGAAAAAAAATTAACATTTTCATATGTAAAAAAAAAAAGATTAAAAGGAAATTAACATTTTCATATGTTAAAAAGGATTAAAAGAAAATTTGACTATTTTGTTTACAAAGAAGAAAATTAACTCTTTTGTTTGCATTGGAGTTTTATAAACAAAAATTAACTCTTTCATTTGCATTGGAGTTTTATAAACAAAATTAACACTTTTGTTTGCATTGAAGTTAATAAACAAATTCATCACTTTGTTTGCATCAAAAGTTAACAAACCAATTTACCATTTTGTTGTATTAGAAATTTATAAACAAAATTCACATTTCATTGCATTTGAAGCTTATAAACAAGATCACCATTTTGTTCGCATTAGAAGTTTATGAAACAAAATCGTCATTTTGTTTGCATTAAAAGTTTATGAAACAAAATCCTCATTTTGTTTGCATTAGAAGTTAAGAAACAAAATTATCATATTTGTACACTGGAAAGACTATACAAAATTACCATATTTTGTACATTGAAATAGGATTAGACAAAAGAATGAACATTTTGTACACTTAAAAAGAATTAAATAAGAATATACATTTTTGGCAATTAAAGAGTTACACCAAAATAATCATATTTGGTCATTGAAAAGAGTTTCACCAAATTATACATTTTTAGGTCATTGAGAAGGATTACATTTTATTGTAACACTGTTTACAATAAAAGAATTGAATTAAAAGTTAAGATTTTTATTGTCACTTGTCAATAATAAAAAGGAATGGAAATAAAAGGCTAGAATTTTATTGTCATTTGTCAAAAATAAAAAGGATGGAACTATATGTCTGTGATGTTGTAATGTTGGATATGTTAAATATATTGTTAGTATATTCAAATAGAATATTACACTTCCATTTACAAGTCATCCGACTTGCTTATGTGATTGGGACGATAATTTTCACACACCGCCCAAGTGCACAAATAATTTATTATTTGTTTGTTGGATGAAACCCCACACGGGTATTGGGATGATATTTGATCTACACTAGTCCCAATATTTAGTGTAGAATCCACTTTGGCTGATTAATTGGACGTTGATAATTATTTATCATGCTTGTTGACTTCATGCAATATATGTTGTTGATTTGAGTCACATTCCTATGAAGAATATTCTAGAAAAGAATAGTTTAGGAAGTATCTTAGTAAAAGAATATATTTTAGAAAAATATATTTTATTGAAACGAACTAGTTATCAACTAGAATAAATTATTAAATTTAGATTTGATGAAGTTTTCCAATTAGTTAATATTTAATTTAAGTTAAATTAAATAAATTGGATTTTGGGTTTGTCGTGAATAGTGTCTTAAATAACACTGTTCTTAAACCCCGTATGAAAAGAATAATCATTTAATTTAGATTATTAAAGTTTTCAATTATATAAGTTGAAATGTGAGTGGGGTTTATTGTGAACCGTGTTTTTAAGCGACATGTGTTCTTTAACCCAACCGACAGTGAAAATATGATTTGGGAATTATAAATCTTTTATTAAGATTTAAATGGGAATTTTTCAATAGTAAAGGTTTCCAATTTAAAATATTAAATTGGAGTTGAATGGAATTCAAATTTATTATAACCGAGATAAACTTCTGTAGAAGAAAACCGATACTACACATGGAATTTAAGAGGCTTTGCCGTTATTCCATTTATATTATTGGTCAGATACAGAAATTTATAACGATTATATGTTGATTCGAATTCTGTGAAGATTCCATAGTTTTATGGAAGATGATTTGGGGTTTACCGTGAACTATGTTTTTAAATGACATTAGTTCTTTAACCCATTTAAAGTTAAGATTGATTTCTCAAATTTAAATGATCACTGAATAATGATTTGTGATATTTAAAACCAAATTGTGTTGTAATAAATCTTTAAAAGAAAAGTATTTAAGAATAAAGATAAAGAATTTATCTTTGATAAGAATGATTTGAATATTTTATTTATAAGAATATTCTGAATTGGAATGAGGCGTTGGATGTGTTTTTATAGTACTTGATTTTTAATTATAAAAATACGTGAGTTATTCGGGAAGACCAGTTTTAACCCATTCCGAATAATTACTACGACGATGAAGAGTTGAAGATGAAGATGGTGGTTTAAGACCGACGATCTTCACATTGAATGGACGTGTTGCTACTGAGACCCTTGATGGGAGTAGCTACCTTGAAGGGGCTTCAGTGGTAGACGTCCGGACTATTGTTGATTGTTCGGATTTGGTTTTCGCTCAGACCCAGAGCATAAGCTAGTAAATGGATGCGTGTATGACATTGGATTTCGTTCCATGTGAATTAAATTGATTGTTATTAATGTATATCTGATTGGTGGTGGAGAATTTATTCTCTGCTTAACACCCTGGTGTATATTAATAGTGATTGATCGCGTGGCGTGAATTGTCAATGTGGCACGCCAAGATGCAATTGATCAAGGCTTTTGTTGAAAAGGAGGGCCTTGTGGGATGATCAAAGTATAGCCTATTACGGCATACCTTTGTGTATAACGTGACTTCGCGAGCCTCACACCCCGGTAAGAGTCAAAAATGGGATACGGACCGTAGGGAGTGCACACGTTTCTTTCTAGCTAGAGTGATGTCAGGGACCTACTAGCGCTGACATTTTACTTATGTGGATGATGGATTTTGAGGCGCCTCGGATTTTTATAGGCCGTTAGTGGTCATATTATAGGTTCAAAGGAACCGGGAAGCGTGTGTTCAGGCATAACCAATCCACTGCCGATAGGCGGGGACCGACCCTACCGCTCCAAGGGTTCACTGCGGGGGATCCTGAGGCATTTGCTAGAGTGTCTCGAATCGGAGAGGAGCTTGCCCCTAGCCTCGACTCATGTTGGAAATCCAATTTCCAATACGACCTTGCGGTTTTGATTTTAGGACTAGTATGGCGACATAGTAGGATGGGGTACTATGCCGTCTATGATTAATACATTACGATTGAAATAGTTTTTGAAATATATACCCATAGATATACACACTAATATTAAATTCGTTTTATCGTATCAAGCATCTTTTGACCATTATAAGGTAAAACCCTATCCTCCGGTTTGCGTTGCATTGTGTGATGGGACTTGGGTCTTATAATGGTTTCATTTTTCTAAAAAGGCATTGCGTTGTTTAACGATTTACTTTATTTTATGCACTGGCAATCCAATGGAGTAAACCCGTTCCGCGTTAGCGGCGTGGTCCTGTGATTCGCCTTATTATTAGATAAGTCTAGTTAAGATTTCTCATACCAGTCCCATGACCGACCTATAGTTTGTTTCACTGGCAAACTCGGATGCCCATATTTTCCATACGGGCAGTCGAGTAGCTTTTATTGCAGATATATTTACAGGATCCTGGCTTACAGCTGAAGCAGTATTCGGAAAGCTCTGTATCCGTTTATTCCTTTCAGTTGTATATTTGTAATATTTTCCGCTGCTATTTAAATCTCTGATATTGTATTTCCAATGTATATTATTCATTTATACTCTGTTATATTCTTGTACTCTGATGTAATTGTTGAATCAGCAATAAAATGGTCTTCTATTTGTGTTCTGAGGTGAGTTGTTCTCAAAGCAATCCATGCTTTCCTTTACTGGGAAGTTTGGGTCGGTTCAGGCATCTAGGCTATAAAGTAGGCTAGCTATAATAATAAAAGGGAATATGACAACGGTGATAGTTTCAACATGTCTTGGCATAAACATGAACATAAACTGGCATAATAACAAAGTAAATGGACATGTGATTAACATCATAATAAAGTGGACATTACACTAGTGACAATCACTATGATGTTTAAGCAAGCATAATGAGATCTAGATTTAACATTAGGTGCCAAATTACCTAGATCTATTATAGTTAGGGTGACCTAGCAAAATGTTTAGATCAAAAGGTTGATTTACATGTCAAGTTTACAACATATATCAATGTATCACAATATGACAGGTTAAAGGTGATTAACATAAAGGTCTAGATCCAAGTAATGTCTCAATTATCCAAATTAATAGATGTACATCCATCATAACATGGTTACAAATCAAGATCCATATAAGCATCATAATCGAATCAACACAATTATATTAGATCTAGGAAATGAGATCTGTCATGACATAGGATAGAATTTAATATTAACATAGAATCATACTTTACAACATATCCAATTCATTGTCTATCAAAGCATACTTTTATTTATCTAAACCTAAAAGTAATCTAGAAACTCACAGCGTTAGGTTTAGAAAATTTAGGAAGAATGGATCTAGAATTTCTGAATTGGATTTATAGAATATGTTGTTGTAGAAACGGTTCAGTTTGCACTCCAGCAGCATATGGCCTCCATGGCTCCTAATGAAGAGAATATGAGAAATATGACACGTACATATAGCTTCCAGACCCCCTGAAACCGAGTGCCACCTCAGTCCTAGGGGTGTCGACACCCCTATGGGTGGGTCGACCTTTATGTCGACACCCCGTCAGGGTGGTCGATGCCTAGGTCGACACCATTCTATGGGGGTCTACCCCCTAGAGCGGGAATTTTGCCGCTCTGAGGAAATTTTTGAATTTGAATCCTCTGTATAGGATTCTGACTCACCTCTGACTCATGCGTATATATAAAATATTTCTGTGCGGATACAAACTTAAAACTCTCATAACTTCTTCATACAGTGTCCATTTTACGCAAATCAAATGTCTATCTTGACCAGAATTTCAAGACAGACGCAATGGTACAGTCTGTTTCCTCTAATTCTAAACATTGAATTAATTATTATTTAATTTATTTTCTTTAGTGTCGTTTAAAAATTCAGGGTGTTACATTTTCCCCTACTCAAAGGATTTCATCCCCGAAATCTCTGAGCTGAGAAGAGTGCGTATCCTACCATCCATCATCCATCTACTCATCTATCAATCACTGGCATCCATTGTCCTTAAAGACTTCTAATGCTTATATGAATATATGCAAAGATGTGTGTATATGTCCCAACACTAATGCGAAGATCAGGCGGTCTACTAATTAAGTTGACCTCCTTAATGCAATGTATGTTAATGCCATGAATCCAATATGTATGCAAATAAATCTATTGTATCATATAAGTTCTATATGTGTGCACATCCATTCGTCCAAATGTGACATCCATATGCCAGTTCATCCATTTCATCCATAAAAGAAAAGAAATTGTGCACACATCCATATGCAATAGGAAAGTGATTGAGCCGATCTTAGTGCCTAATGTGTGTGTATATGCATCCACAGACAACCACTAGCAAACTTTTGCATCCACTTGCATCCATCAAACATAACATGTTTCAAAAAAATGTTTACATCCATAGGATTCCCATCTAAATGTCGAAAATACGATGGATAAGATATATTCTATTGACAGAAATAAGTACTGATAAAACTTAGGAAAGGATTTAAGAACATACCCTCGAAAAGAAAAGGGTACGAAGCACGAATCTTGTCTTTGGTCTCCTAAGTTGCATCTTCTGGGTTATCTACCCATTGAACCTTGATTACCTTACTGCGCAGCTTCTTAACCTCTAACCCAAGAATACGGGTGGGGACTCGTCGAACTGTCCCCTCCCGTTCCACTTCAACTTCTTCCAACATGCTCGGCTCAACAACTTCCGTGGTGTCGTGCAAGCACTTTCGCTGATGAGAGACATGGAAA
This sequence comes from Allium sativum, assembly GCA_030737875.1. Classification (NCBI taxonomy): domain Eukaryota; kingdom Viridiplantae; phylum Streptophyta; class Magnoliopsida; order Asparagales; family Amaryllidaceae; genus Allium; species Allium sativum. The sequence goes on along the minus strand of CM060919.1, from coordinate 515,006,581 downwards.
ACGTTATGAACACCAGATAGATTTTCTGGGAGCTTTACTCTGTAGGCCATCTGGCCAGTCCTCTCGGTTATGGGAAATGGTCCCACAAACCTAAGTGCCAACTTCCCTACTGATCTTAAGCGAACCACATTCCTCATAGGTGATACTTTGATAAAAACTAAGTCTCCCACTTCGAATTTGATGTCTGTTCTTCTCTTGTCTGCATAGGACTTCTCCAATCTTGAGCTGTCTTCATCCGCCGTTGAATAAGGTCAATCTTTTCGGATGTTTCCCTAACCATATCTGGTCAAAGTAATAATCTTTTGTAGATTCCCACCAACAAGTTGGTTATCTACAGGGTCGTCTGTACAATGCTTCATAGGGTGCCATACTGATGCTAGCCTGATAGTTGTTATTATAGGCAAACTCTACTAAAGGAAGATGCTCTTCCTAAGTGCCTCCGAAGTCAAGGATACACAGCCTTAAAATATCTTCTGGAATTCTGTTCACCCTCTCCGTCTACCCATCGGTCTGAGGATGATATGCGGTGCTAAAACACAACTGTGTACCTAATGCTTCTTGCAAGCTCCTACAAAATTCGTTAGTAAAGATGGGGTCACGATTGCTCGCGATGCTGGAAGGAACTCCGTGGAGGCGAACTATCTCACGAACATAAATTGCTACCAACCATGATGCCGTCCTGTTACTGTTAACTGGAGTAAAGTGAGTGCTCTTAGTGAGTCTTTCCACTGTCACCTAAATACTGGTATTATCTTTCTTCGATCTAGGCAAACCATAAATGAAATCCATAGAGATACTTTCCCATTTCCACTGCGGAACCTCCAACGAATGAAGCGATCCACCGGGCTTCTTTTGCTTAGCTTTGACTTGCTGGCAAACCAAACATTGAGAAACAAATTCGGCCACATCATTCTTCATCCCAGCCCAAAAGAAAACCTTCTTCATATCCCTGTATATCTTGTCACTTCCTGGATAAATGGTCATCTTAGAATGGTGGGCTTCTTCTAGGACTGCCTTTATCAAGCTTCCAGTTTGAGTAACACAAAGCCTTCCATCTCGTCGCAACCACCCCTTTTCATCTATGGCATATCTACTGAGGTGACTAATGTCTCCCCTCTTCTTAGCTTATCCATGATGTCTAGAATCTGTGGGTCACCTTGTTGTGAAGCTCCTATCTGACCCACAAGAGTCGGTCGTATCTCCAAGGATGCAAACAAATCAGGTAAAACCTCGATGGAGGGTCTAAAATCAAAAGTTGATATGAACTCCAAGTTCTTTCTTTCCACAAACAGAGGGCTTATGGCCACTCTCTGCCAACTTAGTGCGTCTACCACCACATTTCCCTTGCCAGGGGAATAAGTAATCTCGAAATCATATGAAGCTAAGAACTCCATCCATCATTGTTGCCTTAGGTTTAGATCCTTCTGTGAGAATAGATACTTGAGAGATTTAAGATCGGTGTGTAACTCGAACTTTTCTCCAAGTAAATAATGACGCCACGTATTTAACGCGAATACTATGGCAACTAGATCTAGATCATGTGTGGGGTAGTTCTTCTCATGAACTCTCAATTGTCTACCCCCATAACATATTACTTTCCCTTCTTGCATCAGAACCGCACCAAGCCCCGTACCACATGCATCAGTGTAAATAGTAAACACTTTACTTCCATCGGGTAAGGTCAAGACTGGGGCTATTATCAGAGCCCTCTTCAGTTGTTGGAAAGCAACGTTGCAGTCTATGTCCCATGAAAATGCCAAATTGTTCTTTGTCAGCCTGGTAAGAGGGGCTGATATCTTCGTGAAGTCCTTAATTAACTTCCTATAATAACCTGCCAACCCAAGAAAGGTTCTTACCTCTGTTGCATTTTTAGGAATCTTCCAATCTTATACTGCAACCACTTTGGCGGGATCTACAGCTATCCCTTCTTTGGAGACTACATGCCCCAAGAATCTCACGTCCTTTCTCCAGAAATGGCATTTGGAGAACTTTGCTTTTAGCTTATGGTTACGGAGAGTTTTCAAAACTTCTCCCAAATGCTGGGCATGCTCTTCTTCGCTCTTGGAGAAGATCAAAATATCATCAAATAAGACTACAACGAATTTGTTTAGGAACTCCTGCAACACCCTACTCATCAAATCAACAAAATAGGTGGGTTCATTTGTCAGCCCAAAAGGCATAACTAGCCATTCAAAGAAAGCATCTGGAGTTCTGAAAACAGTCTTATCTATGCTGTCCTCAGCCACCCTCAGCTGATGGAACCCCTTAGCCAAGTCCAACTGAGAAAATACCGAGGCACCAACAAGGTGATCAAATAAATCATCAATCCTCGGAAGCGGGTGCCTATTCTTCTTGGTGAGCTTATTTAACTCTCTATAGTCAACACACAAATGAAGCGAACCATCCGCTTTAGTTGCGAATACTACCGGTGCACCCCACTCAGATATGTTTCGTCTGATAAACCCTTTTTCAAGTAGCTCTCCTACTTTCTTACTCAGCTCCCTCCTTTCCCTTGGAGCCATGTGGAGCACTGGTAATGCAACTGGCTTTGCATTGTCCACTAGATATATGCAGAAGTCGATCTCACGCCTTGAAGGTAAAACCTGTACCTCATCAAAAACATTGGGATAATCTCGAACCACTGGAACAGATTGCAAATCATCTATGGATGCATCTAGAGACTCTAGGAAGTTAAGCATAATAGACCCTCGGGGGTCACAAGAAACTTCGAGGGTCTTCCCATGACAAGTTGGGAGTCTAACAACCCTCCTCTCACAATCCAAAATGGCCCATATGTGGTAAGCCAATCCATTCCTAGAATCAACCCGTAGCCCATAAACCCGAGCACATACGCGTCGTATTCAAACTCGACGCCTAACACAGATATTTTCAAACCCCGACAAATCATCGATAAATGAGCCAAAACACCAATGGGGTTTGAAAAAACTAAGGGATCTACTACCATACTAGTAATTAAATGCAGAGATTCAACCATAGAACTAGATATAAACGAGTGTGAAGCACCAAAATCAAAAAGTTTTCTAACTGGATAGTTTGAAAGAGAAACTTAACATTCTGCGGAAATTTTTCTACCTCTTTCAGGAGCACTGATCGCGAGAGCATGCACCTGCCCTCCATAAGTCCCTGCTCTTTTCCCTTGTCCATACGGTCCTTGTTTCTTCGGGCACTCTTTAGAGAAGTGTCCGACCTCTCCACAATTAAAGCAACTGGCCTTCCTTCTCTTACAATCTTTGATCAGGTGGCCCTCCTTTCCACAATTGTGACATTTTCTCTTATCCTTGCCTTTATCATATTTTTCCCCCTTTCTTCTGTTGTTGCTGTTGTTGCTGCCCCTTCTTGGGCCACGCCTTCTTATTCTACGATGTCCCCTTGGTCTTTGTTTCCTTCTTTTCTCCCTTGTAACACCCCACGTCCATTTATGTCACTCACAAAGGGAATACATTAAGTTTAGTGAAGCGTTATAAGTAAGCAGAATAGAATATTACAAGACAGATACATAAAAATAGTACTTGTAAAATTTATAACTTCATTGCAGTGGAAACAAAAATAAGTTTGGTTACATATTTAAACCCATTGCATCAAAGCCAATTACATAATATCAGTCTTGTACAAAAGTCATCAGAGTACATAATTTTTAAAACCATAATCCCCAATCCAAAATGCCATATGAAAGAGAAACAAAGCTAAGCATTGCTTTCAGCACTTCAAGCAGGAAAGTCCAAATCAAGATTTAACGTGCCTAACCTGAGAACCGGGGGGAGAGGGGAAGAGGAAAGAAAAGAGGCAAAACAAAAAGGGTCAGACATTAAGTCTGGCAAGTCCAATGACTTTAACAATATAATTAGTAAAGCAACATAATAAGAACATAAACTGGATATAAAAGATGACTGCAACATAAGCAGATATGGAAAGGTAACAAGCCGAATAGGATATAACATTGATTGCGCTTCTAACCACTATAAGATATTCTCTGCATCGCACCAAAACTGGTTTCATACTAAAAGATGATCCCTCATGGATAAATAGAATGATGATAGTTTCGAGTACTTCTAGCTGCCAACAAAGGTAACCTTTGTGCACCTATCACAACTAGATGTACCCACTATCCTCCTTGTTCGATTATATACTCCTAGCTACTCTCGTAGGTGCCCCACTTGCACCTACCACCACTAGTTGTACCCTCCCTACTAATCATAATAATGGTAGCCGCATGTACTCCTAGCTGTTGTCATAGGTGCCGCCTGCTCCTATCTCCACTAGTTGTACCCACTACCCTTCCCATTCGATCGGCTCCCTTACTCGTAGATACATGTGCGGCTCCCATAGTAGGGTGTATCACTCCCTAAAATGGAAACCCGATACTACTAAAATGCACGGCTTACACCTATACGATGCAACAACTTCTTACCTACCAGCCCGGACCCACGCACGCACATGACTCCGTTGGACTTGCACTGTCATCGCTAACTCTTTATTGACCTCTTTCAAACAACCCCAGTAAGCGAGTCCCCTTCCTCGACCTAGTTCGAGCTCATATAGATACTAAAATGGGTTACTGGTTGATAAGGGGCCACCCACTTGACACAAGTTTGCATCCTAAGCTTGGTCCCCACTAGGAATTCCCACTTAACCTCTCTTTATCCCCATGTCTAATCACATGCCTCGTCTTGTTTAAGTGCTTTTATTATGTTTCACATGCTACCTATGTTACCCACTTAACCCTTTATGTCTTACCACATGTCTTATCTTGGTTAAGTGCTTATTATTTATGTTATACATGTTGCCATGCAATACATGCTTCCCATGTCACCTACTTAACCCTTTTACTGTTCCCATGTCTTCCCACATGTCTTATCTTGGTTAAGTGTTTTCAATTGTGTTTCGCATGCTATCCATGTCACCCACTTAATCCCTTTTACCATTCCCATGTCTTCCCACATGTCTTAACTTGGTTTAAGTCTTTTTGATTGTGTTTCACATGCTATCCATGTCACCCACTTAACCCCTTTACTATTCCCATGTCTTACTACATGTCTCAGCTTGGTTAAGTGCTTTACTTATGTTTCACATGCCACCCATGTTTCCACTTAACCCTTTATCATCCCCATATCTAGTCACATGTCTTATCTTGGTTAAGTGTTCATTAATTTATTATAACCGTAATCTTGCAAGACCCCTCACATTAGATTATCGTTTTGTGGTTGTTGGATATGCCGGGTGGTTCCGGGTAGGCTTATACCGCAAACCAAATCTAATCTCGTGTATTTGCATTATTACGCATCTAATTTCTGTCTTCGACCTCTCACATTAGATTACCAAATTGCAGTTGCTAGATGTGCCTGGCGGTTCCAGCCAGTCTTATACCGCAATTTGAATCTAACCTCGTGTCTTAGGCGTTCGTTATCATTTTCTTGATTCAAGTCCTAATTTTAAATCTTGGATTAAAATATATTCCAATTACCCATAATTTCCAATGTTTATTATTTTAATCCAAATTAGTCCTATAATCTTACGTATACATGTTATGCCAGATTATAACCAAATTAATTTGCGTTCATTGTTATTAACAATTTAAGCCAAACCTCATGTATACAAATTATATCCAATTATGCCAAATCCAATTTATTCCAAATCTTATGTGTACAATTTATACACAATTATGCTCAAATCTATTTATGCCAATAATCTCATTTTATTACAAATTTCCCCAAACTTTTCCCAATCGTTCAAACCTTATTCGTATGCAAATCTCAGCGCAATATGTTAGGCTCGAGGTTAGCCTAATCTCATTAAAAAAGGAAAATAAGTGGAGAAGAGAATCAACATCAATATTGGTGTAAACATAAGAATAGGCATATGAAACATAAACAGGCATATAACGATAAACTGGATCAGAAAGGCATATGGCAGATTTATGGGTATGAATTTAAAGGATAATGATTTACAAACTTGATAAGATTCATCTCAATCACAGGCATATTCATTAAATCCAATACATAATTCTATCACAATTACTTTTTAAATTCAATTATATGTGAAAGTGACATAGACTCACAACGAAAGGATTCTTAGAAAATTACGCATTGTTGTAGCGATTCGGATCTTGAATAATCACTACTTCATTGATGTAGATCTGATCTTCTAATTTGATTGTTGAAGAAGAACTAAATCTAAATCTCTACTTTGATTTTGGTTGGAGAAGAAAGGCTAGGTTAATTTAGATTAGAGCAGCATGGAGGCGCCATGGATGAATAACAATGAGGTTAGGGTTAGGTTTAGTGGTGTTTTATAAAAGCTCTAGGTGAATTAGGACCCTTAGATTAGATTAGGAACCATCTGAACCATCCAAACCAGAAAAACACATCGTCCAGCCAATCCCAGAAGACCATGTATCAGTCCAGACTCGTCAGGCCAGATCTGGGCCGATGGGGGTCGACACCCCTATAGGGGGGTCGACACCCCAGTTGACAACCCTATAGGGGGGTCGACACCTATGTCGACTCCCCTAGGGGGGTCGACACCCTAGAGCGGGAGATTTCCCGCTCACCCAGCTAAATGTGATTTTGATTTTTGAATTCATTTTTGATTTTTAATTATTATTTTAATTTAAATTCTGTTTTAAGCTGAAATATTCTAAGCTTCATAACTTCTTCATATGATACCCGATTTACGCAAACTCGGACTCTATTCCAAGCAGAATTCCGAGACGAACGCAATGGCGCAACCTGTTTCCCTTAATTCTTCTTATAAAAATTAAGTATTCTTTAATTACCCCTTATGTCATGTTTTTAAACATACGGGTGTTACATTCTCCCCTCCTTAAAGGATTTCGTCCCTGAAATCTTCAAGTTAAGAAGAATGTATATCCTACCATCCAACATCCATCTACTCAACCATAAATCACAGGCATCCATTGTCCTTAAAATATCTCTAATGCTTTTCGTGAACATATGCATAGTTTGCATATATGTCCTTACCCTAATGCAAAATCAGGCGGTCTACTGATTCAGTCGACCTCCTTAATGCAATCATTTTAGTGCCATGTGTCCATTACGTATGCAAAAGAATCCTATTGATACATATTATTTCTACATGCGTGCACAACCATTCATTCAAATGCAACATCCATATGATAACACATTAACTATACATCCATTAATTTTAAATATGCACACTCATTCATATGCAATATGAAGGTGACTGAGCCAATATTAGTGCCTAAAGTGTGTGTATATGTGTCCACGAGCAACCACTTGCAAACACTTGCATCCACTTGTAACCATCAATCATAACATGTCTCAAACACATGTTTACATCAATTGGCTTCTACCTAAGGATCGAAGATATAATCGAGAGGATGTACTAAACAACAGAAACAAATATGAACAAAGCTGGTAGGAATGGAGAAGTTAAGAACATATCCTCAAAAAAGAAAGAGTACTATGCACGTTTCCTGTCTCTCATCTCCCAAATCGCATCTCCTTGGTTATCTCCCCGTTGAACTTTGTCCAACTTAACCTCTCGGTTGTGTAGCTTTTCGACCTCCGATCTAAGGATGCATGTAGGAGCTCGTCTAATCGCGGCATCTCGCTTTACTTCCACTTCCCTAAGCATGCTCGGCTCTAGTACTTCCGCGGTATCTTGTAAACACTTCCGAAAATGTGACACATGAAATACGTCATGAACATCACTAAGTTTCTCCGGCAACTTCACTTTATAGGCCATCTGTCCAATTCGCTCTGTAATAGGGAACGACCCTACGAACCTTGGTGCCAATTTCCCTATAGATCCAAAACGAAATACATTCGTCAATGGTGATACTTTAATAAAGACCATATCTCCAACACTAAACTCACGATTGGTCCTTCTCTTATCAGCATGCTCTTCCTAGCTTCTAGAGAATATCAAGATATCATCCATAAGGACTACCACGAACTTGTTTAGAAACTCTCTAAACACCCTACTCATCAAATCTACAAAATATGTGGGTGCATTTGTCAATCCAAAAGGCATGACGTGAAGAAACCGTCGGGATTCCTAAAAGCAGTCTTATCTATACTATCCTCAGCTGCCCTCAACTGATGAAAAACCTGTAGCTAAGTCCAACTTCAAGAAAACCAAAGCACCAACCAAATGATCGAACAAATCACCTATTCTTGGAAATGGGTGCCTCTCCTTCTTCGTGAGCTTATTCAGCTCCCTATAGTCCACGCACAATCTAAGCGAACCATCAGCCTTCGTAGCGAAAACAACCAAAGTACCCCATTCCGAAATACTTCTTCTGATGAACTCTTTCTCAAGAAGCTCCCCTACTTGTTTACCGAGTTCCTTCCTCTCTCTCGGAGCCATGTGACGCACTGGCAATGCAACGGGCTTTACATTAACTACTGAGTATGCGCGGAAGTCTATCTCACACCACGGGGGGGGGGGGGGGGGGGGGGTAAACCCCGAACCTCATCAAAGATGTCATCATACTCACGGACTACTTGAACAAATTGCAAATCATCGATGGATGCATCAAGTGATTCTAGGTAGCTAAGCATCACCGAACCCCTAGGGTCACATGAAATATTATGGGTCTTTCCACGAGTCAACAGTCTAACTATCCCCCCTTTTCACAGTCTAGGATGGCACCATACCTGGCTAGCCAATCCATCCCTAGAATCAGACCATAGCCCATGAAACCAAATATGTAGGCGTTTCATTCAAACCCAATGCCCAAGATAGACATTCTTAAATCTCGCCAAATCATAGGTAAATGAGCCGAGCCACCAACAGGATTTGAGACTACAACGGGATCCATGACTAGTATTTAGGTGCAAAGTTTCAACTAAAGAAGCAGATATAAACGAATGTGAATCGCTAGAATCAAATAAGGTTCTAACAGGATAATCAAAAGGAAAATCAAACTTTCAACAGAAACTTTTCTACCTCTATCAAGTATGCCAGCCGTGAGAGCACGGATCTGCACTCCGGAAGATCTTGTACTTTGTCCTTGCCCTTTTTGGACAATCCCTAATAAGATGTCCTATCTCTCCGCAATGATAACAACCAGTCTTCTTCTTCTTCCTACGGTCTTTGGCTATATATGACCCACCATTCCCCAGTAATGACACTTCCTCTTTTCTTGGGGTCTATAGTTATTTCCACCCTTCCTTGGTTCCATTTCCTTAATATGCGATACTTCAACCTTGACCTCCTTCTTTTCTCCTTTATCTTTTTTTGTGCACCGAGGATATATCCAGAGTTTCTCATCCTTGGGTTGTGCTCCTTAGACCAAACCCTTTCATTCTCATTCTCATCCTTGTGAAACAAGTTAACAAGTCTCTCTCAAAAGCTGCATCCATCGCGCGGAAAACCCTACAAAGCTTGAAGGAAAATTAGCCGTAGGTGAAACTACTGCGGCTATAGATGGAAGTTAGGCACATTTTTGCCTTTCGACAGGCGCCGTAGTCTCATCATTGCAACAAAACCATGCCACGATGAAGTTACCTCCCAAAAAGCCAGGAGCCCCAGAGACTCAGAAAAGAAGGAAACAAGGATTCAAACAGAAAAATCAAGAGATAGTGCATATGGATTTGGGGAATATGTCTCTCAAAACAAACTTTTCTTTTGAAAATACTTCTTTTAAAACAACTTTCAAAATCTTTTATCTGATCTGGTAACCTTCAGCTCTAATACCAAGTGTAACACCCCACGTTCGTTAATGTTACTCACAAAGGGAATGCATTAAGTTTCATGGAGCATTATAAGTAAACAGAACAGAATATTACAAGACATATACATCAAATTGTACTTGAAAATTTTATAAATTTATTGCCGCGGAAACAGAAATAAGTTTGGTTACATCTGTAAACCCATTGCATCAATGCCAAGTACGTAATATCAGTCTTGTACAAAAGTCATCAGAGCACATAATTTTTAAAACCATAATCCCCAATCCAAAATGCCATATGAAAGAGAAACAAAGCTAAGCATTGCTTTCAGTACTTCAAGCAAGAAAGTCCAAATTAAGCTTCAACGTGCCTACCCTGAGAACCTTAGTGGGAAAAAGGAAAGAAAAGAGGCGAAACAAAAAGGGACAGACATAAAGTCTGGCGATTACAGTGACTTTAAAAATATAATTAGTAAAGCAACGTGATAAGAACATAAACTGGATATAAAAGATGACTTCAACATAAGCAGATATGGAAAGGTAACAAGCTGAATAGGATATAACAATGACTGCGCTTCTAACCATTATAAGATATTCTACGTACCATACCAATACTAGTTTCTTACTAAAAGATGATCCCTCTTTGCTAAATAGGGTAATGATAGTTTCGTGTACTTATAGCTGCCATCATAGGTAACCTTTGTGCACCTATCACCACTAGATGTACCCACTATCCTCCTTGTTTTACTATGTACTCCTAGCTGCTTTCGTAGGTGCTTCACTTGCTCCTACCACCACTAGTTGTACCCTCCCTACTAATCATAATAATGGTAGCTTCGTGTACTCCAAGCTGCTGTCATGGGTGCCGCCTGCTCCTATCTCCACTAATTGTACCCACTACCCTCCCCATTCGATCGTCTCCCTAACTCATAGATACCCATTTTGGTCCCACAGTAGGGTGTATCACTCCCTAAAGTGGCAACCCGACACTACTAAAATGCGCGGCTTACACCTAAACGATGCAACAACGTCTTACCTACCAGCCCGGACCCACACATGCATATGACTCCGTTGGACTTGCACTACCATCGGTAACTCTTTATTGACCTCTTACAATCAACCCCAGTAAGCGTGTCCCCGTCCTCCACCTAGTTTGAGCTCATATAGATACTAAAATGGGTTACTGGTTGAAAAGGGTCCAGCCACTTGACACAAGCTTCCCTCCTAAGCTTGGTCCCCACTAGGAATTCCCACTTAACCACTGTTTATCCCCATGTCTAATCACATGTCTCATCTTAGTTAAGTGCTTTTATTATGTTTCACATGCTACCCATGTTACCCACTTAAACCTTTATGCTTACCATGTGTCTTATCTTGGTTAAGTTCTTATTATTTATGTTATACATGCTACCCATACAATACATGCTTCCCATGTCACCTACTTAACCCTTTTACTGTTCCCATGTCTTATCTTGGTTAAGTGTTTTTAATTGTGTTTGACATGTTATCCATTTCACCCACTTAACCCCTTTTACTGTTCCCATGTCTTCCTACATGTCTTATCTTGGTTGTTGGATATGCCGGGTGGTTCCGGGCAGGCTTATACCACAAACCGAATCTAACCTCGTGTCTTTGCGTTATTACGCATCTAATTTCTGCCTTTGACCTCTCGCATTAGATTACCAAATTGCGGTTGATAGATGTGTCGGGCGGCTCGGGGCAATCTTATACCGCAATTCGAATCTAACCTTGTATCTTAGGCGTTCATTATCACTTTCTTGATTCAAGTCCCAATTTTAAATCTTGAATTAAAATATATTCCAATTACCCATAATTTCCAATGTTTATAATTTTAATCCAAATTAGCCCTATAGTCTTATGTATACATGTTATGCCAGATTATGCCCAAATTAATTTGCGTTCATTGTTATTAACAATTTATGCCAAACCTTATGTATACAAATTATATCCAATTATGCCCAATCCAACTTATGCCAAATCTCATGTGTACAATTTATACACAATTATGCTCAAATTTATTTATGCTAATAATCCCATTTTATTACAAATTTCTCCAAACTTTTCCCAATCGTTCAAACGTTATTCGTACACAAATCTCAACGCAATATGTTAATCTCGAAGTTAGCCTAATCTCATTAAAAAAAGGAAAAGAAGAGGAGAAGAGAATCAACATCAAAATTGGTGTAAACATAAGAACATGCATATAAAACATAATCAGGCATATAACGATAAATTGGATCAGAAAGGCATATGGCAGATTTATGGGTATGAATTTAAGGATAATGATTTACAAACTTGATAAGATTCATCTCAGTCACAGGCATATTCATTAAATCCAATTCAGAATCCTATCACAATTACTTTTTAAATTCAATTATATGTGAAAGTGACATAGACTCACAGCGATAGAATTCTTAAATAATTAGTCGTTGTTGTAGCGATTCAGATCTTGAATAATCTCTACTTCATTGATGTAGATCTGATCTTCTAATTTTATTGTTGAAGAAGAACTATCTCTAAATCTCTACTTTGATTTTGGTTGGAGTAGAAAGGCTAGGTTAATTTAGATTAAAGCAGCATGGAGGCGCCATGAATGAATAACAATGAGATTAGGGTTAGGTTTAGGGGTATTTTATAGATGCTCTAGGTGAATTAGGACCCTTAGATTAAATTAGGATCCAACTAAACCATCTAAACCAGAAAAACATGTCATCTAACCATTCCTAGAAGAAGTATCAGTCCAGACTGGTCAAGCTAGATCTGGGCCGATGAGGGTCGACACCCCTATAGGTGGGTCGGGGGGTCGACACCCCTGTTGACACCCCTATAGGGGGTCGACACCCTAGAACAGGATATTTCCCGCTCACCCAACTAAATCTGATTTTGATTTTTGAATTCATTTTTGATTTTTAGTTATTATTTTAATTTAAATTCTGCTTTAAGATGAAATCTTCTAAGCTTTATAACTTCTTCATATGAGATCCGGTTTACGCAAACTCGGACTCTATTACAACCAGAATTCCGAGATGAACGCAACGGTATAACCCATTTCCCTTAATTCTTCTTATAAAAATTAAGTATTCTTTAATTATCCCTTATGTCATGTTTTTAAAATTACGGGGTGTTACATCCCTTGTCCTCCTCATTCATTAGGGCTATATCAACAAGCTTTTCAAAGGTGGCCCCCATTGGAAGATGGGACATAGCTAAACCATGAATAGGCTCATTCAACCCCTTAGAAAACCGCAAAGCCCTTTTGTGCGCTGTGTCTACCAATTCTATCCCGAACCTTGCCTGCTAGTTGAACTTGTTCACATACTCCTTCACCGTCAAATTTCCTTGTTTGAGTGTTAAGAACCTCTCCATCTGTATGCTTCTCTCCGCTTAGGAAAGAAATTTCACTTTGAACCTCTGTCTAAAGTCTTCCTAAGTTTCTACCGGACGTCCAGCTTGGGTGATTTCCCACCAAAATGAGGCTTCGTCCTTTAACAGCCAAGCAACTAATTGAATTTTTATTCAGTCCCCCACTTCAAAGATTATGAATAAGTCCTCGGTCTCCTTAAGCCAATTCCGAGCTTCTACGAATGTCTTGTTCCCATTGAATGGCCTTCCTCCCATAGCCCGGAAGTCTTTGCAGATCTTCGTAAAGTTATCTATTGGAGGGGGAGGAGAAGGAATAACTGGTGCAGCTGGGGGAGGAACGTTTTCTTGGCTTTCGGTAGGCACCGTGGCCTCTAAATACCTACAGAACCATCCGAGTATTGTGACGTCCTCCGGGATATTAGGGATGTTTTGTTCCCCAGACATGCAGAAAAAGGGAAAAGGAGAAATTTAGATAAAGGACCGAAGGATACAATATATGGCTTTTTGGGGAATGTTTTTCAAAATAGACTTATCTTTTTTTGAAAATGCTTTCCTTTTAAAACCGTTTTCAAAACAATTTTAAAAAACTTTTATCTAATCTGGTAACCTTCTGCTCTGATACTAGTGAAACACCCCACGTCCATTAATGTCACTCATTAAGGGAGCATCGGAAAATTTAAACTTTTATTTCAAACATAAGCATAAGACCGTGGTCCACAATTTCATAAGTCACAAAAACCATTACAATAAAAATACTTCTGTCTTGCACCATCAGAGTACATAATTAAATAAAAAGCATCACTTCCCCAATAAAAGGAGTTAAGCCATAGTAGAGACAAGGACTTGATCCATACTTCAGAAGTATCTCCTAGCAAGATGATATCTGATTAAGTCTGAGTGTTTCCTCCCTGAGAACCTGGGGGAAACAGAAGAAAGAAGGAGAAACAACAGGGTCAAACATAAAGTCTGGCGAGTTTTGTTAGTTTTAGCCAGTTGATAATTAAAAGTAACATGATAGGCATATAAAGTGGATAAGAGAGAGAGATCACTACATAAATGGCAAGTGTGACAAGGTAAGCAAGTTAAGGTGCATGTGCCTTACTTATGATTACTCTGCATTATTACTAGTATAATTGAAATGAAATGATCCCTTCCACTATAAGCTGGTTGGTTCAGGTCATACGTCCAAGTATACCATAACCACTACCCTAATCGATCAGCTCCCTACCTTATAGATATCTTGTGCTGGCCCCACAGTAGGAGGTATCACTTCCTAAAGTGGCAACCCATAGTGTGCACAACCATATCTACCGGTGTCACGGTCGTCTTAGCCCCCTCTGCCCGACCCATGCACGCACATGTCCCTGGTTGGTTTGCGTCGCCCACACCATCCGCCTCGTTTGGATATCTTACAATCAATCAATAAGCATGCCCTTTTCTCTGCCTAGTACGGAGGTCCTTACTTGATACCAACTCCGAGTTACTGACTGAATTAGGTCCCACACAATATGATACAAGTTCTCCACCTTGTCTTGTATCCCCCACTAGGTTTTCCACTTACTATGTATACCCTTAGGTGTCTTTAATTACATACCCCTATACTAGTTATGCTTAACCTAAAGGGTGTCTTTAATTACATAACTTTATTACATTATCTACCGGTTATGTATACCACTAGGTGTCTATAATTACATAACCCTGTTACATTATTTACTGGTTATGTATACAACTAGGTGTCTTTAATTACATAACCTTATTGGGTTAAGTACATGGTCCTATATATACATATTACCCATCCCCTCTAATTTACTTAACCCACCACTACCCATCCAATTTTACTTAACCCTAACTTAAGTCCATAGTCATATTAAATTTGGTTAAGTAGTCCATTTCATTACCATGTCCAATTATGGTTATAATGGGCTAGACCTCCCACATTAGGCCTACAACGTGTGGATGCTGGATATGCCAGTCGGTTCTGGGCACTCTTATTCCATAGTTGGGCCAAACCTCGTGTCTTATCCTGATTTATATTTGCATACTTAGACCTCCCACATTAGGTTCAACATTAGTGGCTGCTGGATATGCCGGTCGGGTGCTGCCAGACTTCCACCACTAATGTAACCTAACCTCATGTCATAAGTACAACTTACAATTCCTAATTGTAAATTACAAAACATACCAAATCTACCTATGTCATTATAGGTAACTATTTCTATGTTTTCCCCATTTGGATTATACGTCCCATTTCCTATTAAAAATTACATAAATCATGCCGATTATAATCCCTTTTTCCCTGTTTCCTCTCTAACGTATTCCTACGTATTTTGGCGGCATCTAGGCTATAAAGTAGCCTAGCTATGATAATAAAAGGGAATATGACAAGGGTGATAGTTTCAACATGTCTTGGCATAAATATGAATATAAACTGGCATAGTAACAAAGTGAATGGACATGTGATTAACATCACAATAAAGTGGACATCACACTAGTAACTTCTGGCAATCACTATAATGTTTAAGCAGGCATAATGGGATCTAGATTTAACATTAGGTGTCCAATTACCTTGATCTAGCATAGTTAGGGTGACATAGCAACATGTTTAGATCAAAAGGTAGATTCACATGTCAAGTTTACAACATATATCAATGTATCACAATATGACAGGTGAAAGGTGATTAACATAAAGGTCTAGATACAAGTAATGTATCAATTATGCAAATTAATAGATGCACATCTATCATAACATGGTTACAAGTCAAGATCCATATAAACATCGTAATCGAATCACCACAATTATATTAAATCAAGGAAATTAGATTTGTCATGACATAGGATATAATTTAATATTAACACAGAATCATACTTTTCAACATATCCAATTCATTGTCTATCAAAGCATACTTTTATTTATCTAAACCTAAAAGTAATCTAGAAACTCACAACATTAGGTTTAGAGAATTTAGGAAGAACGGATCTAGAATTTCTAAATTGGATTTGTAGAATATGTTGTTGTAGAAACGGTTCAGTTCACACTCCATCAGCATATGGCCTCCATTGCTCCCAATGAAGAGAATATGAGAAATATGACACGTATATATAGCTGCTAGACCCCCTGAAACCGAGTTCCACCTCAGCCCTAGGGGTGCCGACACCCCTGTGGGTGGGTCGACCCCTAGATCGACACCCTTTCAGGGTGGTCGACCCCTAGGTCGACACCGCTCTAGGGGGTCGAGCCCCTAGAGCGGGAATTTTGCCGCTCAGAGGAAATTTTCGAATTTGAATCCTTTGGATAGGATTCTGACTCATCTCTGACTCACCTCTGACTCATGCATATATATACAATATTTCTGTGCGTATACAAACTTAAAACTCTCATAACTTCTTCATACGGTGTCCGTTTTACGTAAACCAAATGTCTATCTTGACCAAAATTTTGAGACGGACGCAATGGTGTCGTCCATTTCCTCTAAATATGAACATTAAATTAATTATTATTTAAGTTATTCTCTTTAATGTTGTTTAAAAATTCGGGGTGTTACATTTGGGTCTGCGCGTAACTACTAGGTGGGTGGGCCTTGACTACAGATGCAGCTATGCAGTTAGAATGTTGTGGCGAGGTGACACCAGAGTAGTTCGGCGGTCTCCTCATGAGGAGGCGGAGGGTCACGACCAACAAGGATAGTAGATAGTCGGATACCTGTCATCGACAGCCAGTGGAATGCGAAAAAACTAGAGCTAAACCCAAGATATCATTTCACCTTTCACTATCGAGGTACGGAGTTGAGGGTAGATGCCACATGGATGTTTTGATTGGTTGTTATTATGGGAAGTCGCTTAGCTTTTGTAGTCTTTACTAGTTGACGGAGGGGCCAAGGTAGGGCCATAGCCACCATGGAAAACAGACCCGAGGAATATCTGTACTTGGAGGCTCTTAGAGGCGGGCCTCTATAGGTATGGAAAAGAACCCGGTCGAGTTTCGTGTTTCTTGTTTAGCCCTACCATGGAACTCAATGCACATTAGAGGGCGTGCAATTGAGGAATCGAGCTACAATTACAGTACAAACATGGGACAAGCTAGATACATGCATATCTGCTCTAGATGGTGTATCGTAGACTAGAGGGCATTATTCTGATATGGAATTTGATTCGATCGATGGTGGTAATCCATACGCTTACGTAGCATAGTAATGATAGATATATGCAGAACGTAAACATTGTTATATAGAGATCCGTACCTCACTCCAGCGTAGTATGAGGGACCGCGTTCATTTCGGTGGAGACCGTGCGAGTGGGTTACCATGGGGTGTATCTCAATATTGAGATATAGCTACATATATTGTATTAGGTGAATCCATGGGAAAGTAAATGGGTACGATGCGCGGATAAGTCTTGATTTCTACTAACCCAAGTAACCTAATAATCAATAAAATGAAATGGAATGATATTGGTAGGGATCATTCTATTTCTGATATACTAGTATCGGTGCGGTGCATAGAAATGTATTTAAGAAGCACTATATATCATGTTCATCTTATCTTGCTCAGTTCACTCTTGTTATTGTTACTGTTATCTTGTTCTTCCAGTTTTATATAGCAGCCATGATACTTTTATTAATTTATATTTAAAATAACTGGACTCGCCAGACTTTATGTCTGACCCTTTTTGTTTCCTCTTCTCTCTCTTCCGTTCCCCCTAGGTTCTTAGGGTGGAAGTTCTTAGAGTTGATTTGGATTCTTTCAGCTTAGCATGAATTTTGGATGTACCGCTTTGACCTCTGGTCAACTCTCTTATGGCTTCACATGGGAAATATGGTTTTATGCTTTTGTACTTTGATATTTTTGGCAAGATAGAATATTTATGTAATTGGTTACTACAAACTTATGGTGTAAACTCAGTATTTGGGACCATAATGTTTTGATTCAAATAATGTTTTTAATTTCGCTGTTATTTTACATGTCTGTCTTGTGATATTATGTTCTTATTTACCTATAACGCTTCACGGAACTTAATGCAATCCTATAGTGAGTGACATTAACGGATGTAGGGTGTTACATTTGGTATTAGAGCATATGGTTATAAGATTGGATTAAGTATTTTGACAATGGTTTTCAAAAATGTATCAAAAACAAAGTATTTTAAAATAAAAAGTTTGTTTTTGAAAAGCATATTTCTCACCATAAATACCTTCTCGATTCTCCACTTGATTCCTTTTCCTCTGTGTTCGGGGAACCATTTCTTCCCGAAAGGGTATCCCTATTTTGACATGGTTTCGTAGGCATGTCAAGACTGTGATACATGTCGAAGGGAAAAGAAGTGCCCAACCTCCATCTTTAGCCGCAGTGGTTTTACCTGCGTCTTATTTTCTCTCAGGCCTCGTAAGGATTTCCATGCGATGGAGGCAGCTTTCAAGAGACTTGTTAGCATGTTGCAAAAAGGAGAATAAGGGAATTGGGGCTAAGGAGCACAACCCAAAGATGAAAGAAAATGGTGGCTTAAGAAGGGAACATAGATGAAAGAAGAAAAGAGGAAATACCATAACTTCGGAATGGTGGGCCATCTGAAAAAGGATTGCAGAAAGAGGAAAGGCGTTTGTTACCACTTTGGTAATGCAGGACACCTTATTAAGTAATGCCCAAAGAGACAAGGACAAGGCCAAAGGGCATGAACTTATAAAGGGCAAGCTAATGTTCTCATAGCTGGTGGACAGGATAGGGGTAGGAAAGTTTCCATCGAAGGATTGATTTATATTTCTAATCATCCTGTTAGGATTCTTTTTCTGGCGCTTCGCATTCTTTTTTATCTAATCCTTTAGTTGATTCTCTACACCTAGATACTAGTATGGTTTTGGATCCCGTTATCGCCTTAAACCCCATTGGAGGTACGGCTCATTTATCGAGGATTTGTTGGGGTTTGAGAATCTCTGTGTCAGGCGTCGAGTTTGGTTGTAGTGCATATGTTCTTGATTTCATAAGATATGTTTTGATTCTAGGGATGGATTGGTAAACTACATATATGGATCCATTCTAGATTGTGAGAGGAGAGTCGTTAGACTTTTGACTTACCATAGAAAGGCTCTCGAGATTTCTTATGGCCCCAAAAGGGTCTGTCATGCTTAGTCTCTTAGAATCTCTTGATATATCTATCGATGCTTAGCGATTTGTACCAATAGTTGTGAGTATCCTAACATTTTGATGCAGATCGGGGTTTACTTTGAGACACGAGATTGGTTTCCGCGTACACTAGGTAGACAATGCAAAGCCAGTTGCATTGCCTTTGTGACATATGACACCTACAAGAAAAGAGGGAACTTTGTAAGCATGTAGGGGAGCTACTTGAGAAAAGGTTTGATAGGTGAATTATATCGGGATGGGAAACTTGTTGAAGACAGTCCTTGAGGAAGCCCATCATTCTAAGATGAATATTCATTCAAGTGGCAACAAAATTTATAGAGTTCGAGGTAGTGGAGCCAAACTTGCGAGAGGAAGTGAAAGTAGAGAGGAAGCAACGACTGGACGAGTTCCGACTTGCGTATTTGGATCGGAGGTTAAGAAATTGTGCAACAAAGAAGTGAAGCTAGTAAGAGTGAAATGGGGAGAGGACCGCGGGAACGCTACTTGGGAGTATGAAGACAAGATTCGCGCTTTATATCCTTTCCTTTTCAAGAATATGTCCTTAACTTCTTTTTCCCAAGCTTCAAATTAATACTTGTATCTATCGTTTGAATATCTCCTATCGAGCGAGTCTTTAGGTAGAAAACTAATGAATGTAAATATGTGTTTGAGACATGTTATGTTTGATGGATGTAAGTGGTTGCTAGTGATTGCTCTTGGATGCATATACACACACAATAGGCACTAGATCGGCTCAATCATTTAAATATTGCATATTGATGTGTGTACATTTTAATTTTTTATGGATGGAAATGGGTGTATCATTGCATTGATGTTGCATATAGATGGATGAATTTGCACACATATAGAATTTACATGTATTATAATGATTTTCATACATTTTGGTTGCATAGCACAAACATACATTACATTAAGGAGGTCAACTGAATAAGTAGACCGCCTGATCTTTGGCATTAGTATACGGACATATACACACACTATTGCGCATGTTCATTAAAGCATTAGAAATTCCTTAAGGACAATGGATGCCTGCGATTGCTAGATGGATTTATGATTGTTGGATGTTAGGATATACGTTCTTCTTAACTTAGAGATTTCAGGGACGAAATCCTTTGAGTAGGGGAGAATGTAACACCTGGAATTTTAACGACACTAAAGGTGATGAATTAAAGAATAATTAGTGTGAAATACACTGTTAATAATGAATTAAGGAAAACTTAATTAAATATTCAGAATTAAGTAAAACGGAATGCACCATTACGTTCATCTCGAAATTCTAGTCAAGATAGACATTTGGTTTGCGTAAATCGGACACTGTATGAAGAAGTTATTAAGGTTTGAAGTTTGTATACGCACAGGAAGAATATACATATATATATATATAATAGGTTCAGAAATTCAAAATGGGTCCAGAAATTCAAAATTCGGTTCAAAATTCAAAATTTGGAAGGCGGCAGATTACTCACCTAGGTGGGTCTACCCACCCAAAGGGGGGTCGACCCATAGGTCAACCTACCCAAAGCGGGGTCGACCCATAGGTCGATCCACTCAAAGGGGGATTGACCCACCCCTACAGATCTGGGCAGAATACATTTTTCTGAACCTGGACCAATTTTGGAGCTAAACTCATGAACCCTAGTCTATATAAAGGACCTTAGACCTAGGTTTTATTCATCTAAAATTAGTGGCGATGGCGGAGCTCTGCTGCAACGTAGATTGAATGGCCTTTTCTTCTCCAAATCTAATTCAGCAAACATTATACAAATTCAATGGTTGCTACAACAACAAATTCAACGTGTTCTTCGTAGTAATTTGGATCCATTTCCTTAGATCTATTCACTGTAAGTTCAAGTTATTTTTAGATCTAAATATTTAATTAGTAACCTTGATATATATATAAAAATTAGATCTTGAATCGGTGCCTAATCAGTTCTATTATGACATAATTATCAGATCTGCTTTTATATGTTCATATCATCATCATTTTAAATCTTGTCATAATATGCCTATTTAGTTTATGCCTATTTCTATCGGTTTATTATCGATTCATTATTATGCCTATTCATGATTCTCTTTTGTCCCTCTTTTCCCTTTTTTTATATAGCCGGGCTACCTTTGAGCCTAGGCCTAACACTGAAAATGCGAACATGCGAAATTGGGAAAGATATAATTTGGGGAATAATTGATATTGGAAAGATATGAGTATAAGTTTGGGCATAAAATGTGGAAATATACAAATATGGATTTGGGGACATATATCGTGTTGTATAACATGAACATGAATTTAGGCAAACATTGGAAAATATGATTTGGCTTAAATTATGTAAAATATGATTTGGGCGTAAATTGGAACATATGTAATTATGAAATTAGGCATAGATTGTGACATATGTAAATGTCAATTTGGGGCATAAACTGGAACACATGTGAATATTGATTTAGGGCATGGAAACCTATAATTGAATAGAATAATTGTAAATATGAATTAAAAGGGGGCATGAAAGTCTATATTTGTAATAGGGAAATTTATTTGAATATGCGTAAAATAATGGAACCGTAGTAACGTTTAGACCCGAGGTTAGGTTGCATTAGTGGTGGAAGTCTGCCCGGACCAGACTGGCATATCCAGCAGCCACTGGTCACTACAAGAAAACAGCATATAGCAGCGGTTAAATCCGCTTCTAATCTGTCGCTATATTGGCTTTAGCGACGGATTTCCTGCATAACACTATGGTCGGTAAAAACCATGACGGTAATTGTGTCAGATCTTGCAACGGAATTTAGTCTGAGTTTTCCGACAGTTTTCCATCGTTTTACTAATTATATAATAAAAATGTAATTTTATTTATTAATTTAATTTTAATTTATATACCG
Source organism: Allium sativum (assembly GCA_030737875.1). NCBI lineage: Eukaryota > Viridiplantae > Streptophyta > Magnoliopsida > Asparagales > Amaryllidaceae > Allium > Allium sativum. The sequence goes on along the minus strand of CM060919.1, from coordinate 514,984,513 downwards.
ACCGTTTGTCGACGGATAATTAATTTATAATAATTTATCATTTATAAAAAACATCGGTAAAGACTTATTAATTATCAATGGATTAGCGACAAAATACTTTTTAGATCAAACATTTTCGATAAGTAATCCGTCGCTATTCCCTTTCTGTTCCACCAATAAACATTCTTCCATGTTTCCTACTTTCGCCTTTACCAACTACTATCCTTCAACTATCAACAGTAAAACAAATAGCATAACCAAAAAATAAAAATAAAGAATGCAGTTATGAGTACAACACACAAATTTATTACTATTTAACACAAAATAGTATAATACAATATAATACACGTTTTTGTAATTTGGTAACATTGTACACAACCTAACACACTTCTCTTTACAGCCTAGATTGCTAGGATAAGCATATAACTTATCTCTTAGCTCAAAATTCAATATATGAATTACTCATTCTCTACCTAGCATTGTTGAAAACCACTCTTTTCAGTTTGAGATATTCTCTTTCCCATTTGCCACCTGTAATGTTAAGAAAGTATCAACAGAAAAAATGAGCTTCAAAATTTAGTTAGGTTTATTGCTAACTCTATAAATAGATAATCGTACAAACTAACGGCTGGTTTACACACTGTATACATATGTGTGTATTATCAGAGTACTAAACTTATAGATATATAGCTGAAACTTGAAATTGCTGCTTGTTCTATGTCTTGATGTAACAAAATGGTCCAAAATAATAAGAACAGAAAATAATAGAAACATTAAACTATTGGTTTTTCTTTTGTTGAATCTGTTATCTGTATGTAGTTGTACTTAAGCTGTACTAAGTTAGACCCCATAAAACTGATCTGCCTTTTCCAAAAGTTGTATTTATATTTGTGACATGAAATTTTCACCTTTCAAATTGTTGAAATAGTAGATTGTGCATCTATTCTTCATATAACCAGATAATATGGTATCTTAAGTCAGACATATTTCAAACCATTGTATAATAGCACATCCTTATAAGTGGAAAAATAGTTCGAAGATCAAATGTTGTATGAGGGACCAACCTGTTAGCAAATTGGACAAAGCCACATCGGTTTCCTGAGGGTATTTTCACATGAACCAATTCTCCGTACGGGCTGAAAAGCCGGCATAGCACTTCTTCAGGAATGTTTGTGTCTAAGCCTCTGAAAAATATCTGTACCAATAATTGTGCAAGTGAGATAAAGGGATATAACCCAAAGTATGAATAAAATGCACTGGAAAAGTACACACAGTAGTATTAGTAGGATCACTGTCGGTTTGTGCTCCTTGGTACTCTGGTAAGAAGCTCCAAATGACAACATAGTAAGAAGATAAATATTCATAGTATTTTTAAGCAAGCTGATGTTGAAACTTATTAAATCGGCCATGATAGTAAATAAACTTAATAATATGATAGAAACTAAACCCATGGTAGGCCGTATATGTATATATCTGGGTACACAACAAACCCGTACAACAAATAATGCAACAACATTGTATATTCCACCAAATGATAAAAGATTGAATAAACTTTTGTAATCTTAAGCTTGAGGGACATAATTAACTAGCGCATAGTCTATGTCAAATATTCTACTGAATAAGTTAGATTCTTCCATGTATTTATGTGAAACACAAAGGGGAAAATGACGTCTTAAATATTCTGTGATTCATAACAAAATTCAAGAATCGAACTTTGGAAAGAACTGTAACACCCCGAAAATTCTATAACTGTGAAATTCATGAATTAAAGTATAATCAAATTCAAATCAAAGAACTAAGGGAAAGGGGATACGCCATTGCGTTCGTTTCGGAAAAATACGCGAAATAGAGTCCGAGTTTTCGAAAAACGGAGTCCGTATGAAGAAGATATGGCCTTCGGAAGTTTTGAATTAAATTTAAAATTCAAACAGAATAAAATAATAATTTGAAATGGGGCCCAATGGGCCAGGCGGATAAAACACCCGCCTAGCCACCCAGGTCGACTGGGCTGTCGACCTGGGCTACCCATGTCGACAGGGCTGTCGACAGCCCTGTCGACAGGGGTATCGACCTGGTCGAGCCCAGTCAACCTGGCTGGCCAGGTCGGTGTGTGGTCGAATTTCTGTGGTCTGCTTTGTCATTAGGGCTAGGTGGCGGGTTTTTATTGGTCTCTCTTCCTAATGAATGGCTATGATCTAACCTAGCAACATCAAGGGCCCTAATCAATTCCTAACCTCTATATAAACAACCCTAGACTAAACCCTAATCTATTCATTAAAAATTAAGAACATGGCCGCCATGTTGCTGAGGAACGACAAAGCATAGCCGCCAACTAAAGAGAGGATTAGGGAGGAAGTTCTAAGGCCTAAAGCAATTCAAGCAACCTAAAGCTAATCAATTCAACAAAGGAATTTGCGTCTTCAATCCCTAAACTAGAGAATTCATCAAACCATTGTAAGTAGAGTATTACTTTGGTATTAATAAACAACTGTGTTGATGTGTATGCTTGAATTGTGGCAATGGAAGTAATTCATGTTTGTGAAAAATTATGTTATTCATTATAAAGAACTACATGCGGTAGTTCTATGCAAATATACGTTTGGAATATTGCGCAAATTGTGTAGTCTATGTTGAAGCTACATGTATATAGTTGAGTGAAATTTATGCAAGTTTGGGGCTTTGTTATTATGCCATTATGATGTATGTTTTTATGTATAAATCATTTTGCAAGTAATTGAAACAAGTTTGGTTATTATAGTTCATATGAAACTATGTGGAATTTTGACACCATGTATTAGTCATGCTTTTGCAAACTTATGAATATGGCTAGGAATGATATTTGGCATAATTGAGATCTATGATTAAGTCTATCTTGTTCTAAAGAATTATATGATGACATATGTGAGACATGGTTAGATTAGACTCAAAAATCCCCTTTTTGCAAGTTTAAAGCAAAACACCATGATTAGGAATATTTATGCATAAGTATGTTTATACCATCGTTATGTGATTAGGCTTAAATCATGATTAAGTGGAATTATGTTATGCTCATGCTAGAAGTATTTTATGCCATGCTTATGTTTGACAATATGCCATGTTTATGCTAGAAGTATTTAGGCCATGCTTATGTTTGACATTATGCCTAAATAAGAATATAGGTTCATGTTGTAGTTAAACCTATGCAAGTTTACATGCCTTGATTTATGTCACCTATGTTGTATGACCAAAATACATGTCACCACTATGCAAGTACACCAATTTCTATTATGTATTTTCCAACGTCATATGCAAGTTCATGCGCTCACTTTCCCCTCTTTGTGTATACGCCATAAGCCTCCCCTTTCGCATGGCTAAATTGGGCTTTAAAAGGCTAAGCCCAATATATATGAACGGACGTGTAAGACGGGGGAAAATAACGTTGGGTTAAAAATGAATTAATGAATGAAAATATGAAATAGAAGGGCCCAAAGTCAAGTATGGGTTGGGCCCATGGTTGGTGAAACCATTACACCATTAACATAATAATGGGCCGCAAATATTTACATATAAGAAATAAAGAAGAATGACAAAATATGTAAATGTAGAAAAGACGATGTGTTTAACCCGAGGTTGGATTGAGTTGTGATGTAAACCTGCCCGGAACCGCCCGGCTGTCCAGTAGTCACAACAATACCTATCCAATGTGGGAGGTTAAACATGGAGCCCAGCAAGGACCCGAGGTTAGACTGAGTTGTGGCGTAAGACTGCCCGGAACCAACCGGCAACAGGCAGCCACAACAATACCTGTCTAATGTGAGAGGTCAGGGCCTTAATAAGACAATTAAGGCTGAGTCAGGATTGTTAGGATTAAGTGAACTAAAGACTTAATCAAAATGGAACATGCTAAACTAAACGGACTGGTGGGGTTAGGTTAGGAAACACTTAACCAACTTAGCATGTTGGCTAGAGATAGAAAACCTAGTAACGGGGGACCCTTTTCAGCAGTAACCCTAAAAGGTGTATCAGGATACCCTGAAACTAGGCAGGGTGGGGCACGATTACTGGGCTGATTGTAAGAGGTCAAATCGACGGCGGTGGTGTAGCAGTGTAGGTTCTAACGGTGTGCGGGCGTGCACGCACTCCGGCGCAGAAAAATAAAGCATTGGACACCAGTAGCATACCTTTGCACTCTAAGGTTGTGTCGGGTTGCCACTATGGGACTTGATACACCCCATGGTGGGACCAGCATAGGTAACTACAGACATCGGGGGCCGTAAGACACATGTAACTATGCGAGTAGGAGCCGATCATCATGGAATGGATCACATTACCCTGATTATGGGATGCAAATTGGGAACTAGTTTATATGGGTTCAGAGATTAACATGGGGTACGATAGTATATTCGAACCTAGATAACTTAACCAAGTTTATAATGTTGCCCACTTCCTGTTTACTTATCATACCCAGTTCTTTATTCATAGACAAAGTAGTACTAGACTTACTCAGGCTTTATGTCTGACTCTATTTTTCTTTCGTCTTCTTTCTTCCGTTTCCCCCCAGGTCCTCAGGGAGGGAACACAGCAGCTTGACCTACCTCAACATCCAGCTTGAAGAAGAGAAATGTATTGCTTGGACTTTCCTGTTTTGAACTATGGCTTTGGACAATTCACTATGGGGCTTTGGCAGTTTATCTATGTTTTATTTATGCTTCTTTAAAAATAATGTACTCAAGACAGATTATGAAGTATTATGTTATGTTTTTTGAAGGGATGTTGTTGTAACACGTATTTGACTTTATGAAATAAAATTTGTTGTTCTTCCGCTGGCTTACAAATATGTGTCATTATATCTGTCTTGTATATCTGTGACTTGTACTTATAAACCTCCACTAGAAATTAGGGCATTCCCTTTGAGAGTGACCCTAATGGAGGTGGGGTGTTTCACTTGGTATCAGAGCATAGGTTTACCAGATAAGATAAAAAGTTTTGAAAAATTATTTTCAAAAAGGAAATTTAAAGAAGCATTTTTAAAAGAAAAATATTATTTTATTTTAAAAAAAAAAAAAGGCAAAGTCCACTCCCCAAAGCCATAGGTATTATCTCTTATCCTTCGTTTTGAATCTATCCTTTTTGTTTCAGCATGTCCCAAGAACTTAACTTGCCTGAAGGGGTGCCCATACCTGGTTGGTTTAGACGTTTCTTAGAAGCTAGGGCCACTCAGCCAGGTCCTACCGTTCCTCCTCCTCCAGCTGAAGGGAATCATCCAGCCGCAGCAGTACTTTTTCCTCCACCTCCTCCACGGGGAAACACATTCCCTAAGATATGTAAAGATTTTAAAGCTATGGGAGGAAGGGATTTCCATGGAACTGAGTCCTTCGTAGCAGCTAGGAATTGGCTAAAAGAAACGGAGGACCTATTCATCATCTTTGAGGTAGAAGATAGACAAAAGGTACAACTAGCGGTGTGGCTATTGAAGGGCGAGGCTTCCTACTGGTGGGAAGTCACCAATGCTGAAAGACCGGTGGAGACATGGGAGGACTTTAGGGCAAGGTTTGAGACCAAATTTCTCTCAGATGCGGAAAGAAGTTTGCAGTTGGAAAAATTCTTATTTCTTAAGCAAGGGGACAAGACAGTCAGAGAGTATGTGAATCAGTTCGATGAGCTGGCTAGGTTTGGGCTTGACCTAGTCAATACCCCGCATAAGAAGGCTCTCCGTTTCGTCAAGGGGTTAAATGAGCCATTACATAGTTTGGCCATGACCCATATACCCATGGGAGCCACGTATGAAAGATTGGTGCAAATGGCATTGCTGAACGAAGAGGACAAGGGCAAGAAGGAGACCAAGGCAGAAAGCTCTCAAGGGAAGAAAGAGGGTTTGCAGCCTAAGAAGACAGACTTCAAGAAGGGCGGAAAGGGCAACAAAGAGAAGAGGAAGTGTAATTTCTGTGGCAAAGTGGGGCACTTAGTAAAGGACTGCCGGAAGAAGAAGGCTAAGGAGAATGGTGGGTGCTTTTCGTGCGGTCAGACAGGCCACAGGGCTAAGGACTGCCCAAGGAAACGAGGACAGGGGCAGGGCACTGGATCCACCCCAGGGGCACAGGTTCATGTGCTAGAAGCGCCACCATTGCAACAGCGAGGTATAAATACTTCTGTAGAAAGTGTAGTTTATCTTTATGATCACCCCGTTCGCACTTTATTTGATTCTGGCGCATCACACTCCTTTATCTCGTCTGCTTTAGTAGAATATCTGCACCTAAAAACTAGTATGGTAGAGGACCCCTTAATTGTTTCAAACCCAATTGGGGGCCCAGCTCATTTGTCTATGATCTGTTTGGATTTGAAAATTTCTATCCTAAGTGTTGAATTTCAATGTAGTGCCTTTGTTTTGGGCTTTTCGGGGTATGGTTTGATTTTGGGTATGGATTGGCTATCCAGTAATGGGGCCATCCTTGATTATGAGAAAAGGGTTGTTAGGCTCCTAACCCAGCTCGGTAATACTTTGGAAATTTCTTGTAATCCCTCGTATGCGGTTATGCTTAGTTATCTTGAATCGCTAGATGCCTCCGTTGAAAATTTGAAATCAGTTAGAGTGGTCCGGGAATATCCGGAAGTCTTTGAAGAAGTGAAGGGCTTGCCTCCGAAGCGGGAAATAGACTTCCGCATATATCTTGTAGATAATGCAAAACCCGTTGCGTTGCCCGTTAGACATATGGCTCCACGAGAAAGGAAAGAGCTCAGTAAACAGATTAAAGAGCTTCTAGAAAAGGGGTTCATTAGGAGGAGCATTTCAGAATGGGGCGCTCCAGTGGTGTTCGCTACAAAGGCGGATGGTTCACTCCGTCTATGTGTTGACTATAGGGAGCTCAACAAGCTAACGAAAAAGAATAGGCACCCTCTCCCTAGAATTGACGATTTATTTGACCAGCTTGTAGGAGCGTCTGTTTTCTCCCAACTCGATTTAGCAACCGGTTTTCATCAGCTAAGGGTGGCTGAAGATAGCATCGATAAAACGGCTTTCAGAACCCCAGACGGCTTCTTTGAATGGCTTGTCATGCCTTTCGGCTTGACAAATGCACCTGCGTACTTCGTGGACCTGATGAGTAGGGTATTTAGAGATTTCCTCAACAAATTCGTAGTGGTCTTCGTAGATGATATCCTTATCTTCTCAAAGAATGAAGAGGAACATGCTCAGCACTTAAGGGCAATCATGGAAACTTTGCGAGTCCATCAACTAAAAGCCAAGTTCTCCAAATGCCACTTTTGGAGAGAAGAGGTGAGGTTCCTAGGGCACATAGTATCCAAACAAGGGTTAGCGGTGGACCCTGCTAAGGTAGTGGCGGTACAAGATTGGAAGACACCAAGGAATGCAACTGAGGTCCGAAGCTTTCTAGGACTAGCAGGTTTCTATCGAAAATTTATAAGGGATTTTGCGAAAATCTCAGCTCCGCTCACGAAATTGACTAAGAAGAATCTAGTATTCAATTGGGACTTGGATTGCGAGTTTGCTTTCCAACGGCTGAAAAGGGCTCTTACAACAGCCCCAGTTTTGACGCTGCCAGATGGGAGCAAGATGTTCACTGTTTATACGGATGCATGTGGGACAGGGCTAGGCGCCGTCTTAATGCAAGAAGGAAGGGTAGTAGCTTATGGCGGGAGGCAATTGAAGGTGCACGAAAAGAACTACCCAACCCACGATCTTGAGTTAGCCGCCATCGTCTTTGCACTCAAGTCTTGGCGACACTATCTCCTAGGTGAGAAGTTCGAACTTTACACTGACCATAAATCGTTGAAATATCTTTTCTCGCAGAAGGATCTTAACTTGAGGCAACAAAGATGGATGGAGTTTCTTGCCTCGTACGATTTCGAAATCTCCTACACTCCGGGCAAAGGCAACGTAGTGGCAGACGCGTTGAGCCGAAAGAAATTGACCCTAAGCCCGTTGTTTGTTGAAAGACAAAGCCTAGAGTTTATAGCCAGCTTCGACTTTAGGCCCTCCTCCGATTTCGTACCGGGCTTGCTTGCATCTCTCGAAGTGCACCCAACTTTAGTAGATTCAGTAGGGGCAGCACAACGCGAAGACCCTCAGCTTGTGGAAATAATTGATAGACTAATTAGCGGTGAGACTTCAAGTCACCTCAACAGATACTCCATTGACGATAAGGGTTTGCTAAGGCGAGACGGAAGACTATGCGTCCCACAGACAAACGATTTAATAAAGAAGGTTCTCGAGGAAGCACATCACTCCAAGATGACGATACACCCAGGCGGAGATAAAATGTACAAAGACATAAAAAGGACTTTCTTCTGGAACGGCATGAAAAAGGACGTGGCAGAGTTCGTTTCTAAGTGTATGGTGTGCCAACAGGTTAAGGCGGAACAGAAAAAGCCTGGCGGACTGCTACATCCTCTGGAGGTCCCACAGTGGAAGTGGGATAGCATCTCAATGGACTTCATCGATGGGCTGCCTAGGTCTAGGAGAGGCAACACTAGCATTTGGGTAATAGTGGATAGGCTTACTAAAAGCGCCCACTTTTTACCTGTCAAAAGTAAGAGAACTGCCTCATCCCTAGCATCACTTTACCTTAAGGAAATCGTGCGACTCCATGGAATACCATCTAGCATCGTTAGTGACCGAGACCCCATCTTCACCAGCGAGTTTTGGCGGAGTCTGCAAGAAGCAGTAGGAACGCAGTTATGCTTGAGCACGGCCTATCATCCCCAAACTGACGGCCAAACGGAGAGAGTGAACAGAGTTTTGGAAGACCTCTTAAGGCTATGCGTCCTTGACTTCGGAGGGACATGGGAAGACCACCTTCCTTTGGTGGAATTTGCCTACAACAACAGCTATCAAGCAACCATAGGAATGGCGCCCTTCGAAGCTTTATATGGAAGACCGTGCCGATCGCCCACTTGTTGGTGGGAGTCCACGGATAAGCTCATACTTGGACCAGACATGATCCGAGAGACTTCAGAGAAAGTGGACTTAATACGAAGAAGGATGAAGACGGCCCAAGACAGACAAAAGTCCTATGCCGACAAGAGGAGGACCGACCTTGAATTCGAAGTTGGAGACAGAGTTTTTCTCAAGGTATCACCACTAAGGAACGTTGTTCGTTTTGGAACCACAGGAAAGCTAGCGCCAAGATTCGTAGGGCCATTCCCTATCATCGAGAAAATTGGGAAAATGGCTTTTAGATTAGAGCTACCCGAGAAGTTGGCTGGAGTCCACAACGTCTTTCACGTTTCACATCTCCGAAAATGTCTGCATGAGTCAGCTGAAGTGGTAGAGCCAAACATCCTCGAAGAGGCCGAAGTGGAACGCGAAGCAACCATAAGGAGAGTTCCTACCCGCATCTTAGGAACGGAAGTGAAGAAGCTACGCAACCGCGAAGTCAAGCTCGTCAAAGTTCAGTGGAGCAACGCCGAGGGAGACGCGACTTGGGAAACTAAGGCTAGAATCCGTACTGCCTACCCTTTTCTGTTCGAGGGTACATCCTTGATCTTTCTTTTCCATAAGTTGCGCTTTTATCTATCTATCTTTTTAGGTATATTTCCTCGACCGTATCTTTTAGGTAGAAAACCTTTGGATGAAAACATGTAGTTGAAACATGTTATGGATGAATGGTTGCAAGTGGTTGCAAGTGATTGCTAGTGGTTGCTCGTGGTTGCATATACACACACAATCTAGGTTTTAGATCGGCTCAGTCACTTCATATTGCATATGCATATATGTTTGCTTTCGTCTATGGTTGAACATTAATATGTTGACATGTGGATGTTGCATTTGTATTGAATGATTGTGCACTCATGTAGAATCAAGAATAGGAAAATTTGCATACATAATGGATTCATGGCACTTACATGATTCGCATTAAGGAGGTCAACTGAATCAGTAGACCGCCTGATTTTGCATTAGATAAGTTCATGTATACACACACACTTTGCATATGATCATGAAGCATTAGAAGTCTTTTAAGGACAATGGATGCTCGTGTTTGATGGATGAGTAGATGGATGATTGGATGTTAGGATTTACATTCCTCCTAACTTGAAGATTTCGGGGACGAAATCCTTTTAAGTGGGGGAGAATGTAACACCCCGAAAATTCTATAACTGTGAAATTCATGAATTAAAGTATAATCAAATTCAAATCAAAGAACTAAGGGAAACGGGATACGCCATTGCGTTCGTCTCGGAAAAATACGCGAAATAGAGTCCGAGTTTTCGAAAAACGGAGTCCGTATGAAGAAGATATGGCCTTCGGAAGTTTTGAATTAAATTTAAAATTCAAACAGAATAAAATAATAATTTGAAATGGGGCCCAATGGGCCAGGCGGATAAAACACCCGCCTAGCCACCCAGGTCGACTGGGCTGTCGACCTGGGCTACCCATGTCGACAGGGCTGTCGACAGCCCTGTCGACAGGGGTATCGACCTGGTCGAGCCCAGTCAACCTGGCTGGCCAGGTCGGTGTGTGGTCGAATTTCTGTGGTCTGCTTTGTCATTAGGGCTAGGTGGCGGGTTTTTATTGGTCTCTCTTCCTAATGAATGGCTATGATCTAACCTAGCAACATCAAGGGCCCTAATCAATTCCTAACCTCTATATAAACAACCCTAGACTAAACCCTAATCTATTCATTAAAAATTAAGAACATGGCCGCCATGTTGCTGAGGAACGACAAAGCATAGCCGCCAACTAAAGAGAGGATTAGGGAGGAAGTTCTAAGGCCTAAAGCAATTCAAGCAACCTAAAGCTAATCAATTCAACAAAGGAATTTGCGTCTTCAATCCCTAAACTAGAGAATTCATCAAACCATTGTAAGTAGAGTATTACTTTGGTATTAATAAACAACTGTGTTGATGTGTATGCTTGAATTGTGGCAATGGAAGTAATTCATGTTTGTGAAAAATTATGTTATTCATTATAAAGAACTACATGCGGTAGTTCTATGCAAATATACGTTTGGAATATTGCGCAAATTGTGTAGTCTATGTTGAAGCTACATGTATATAGTTGAGTGAAATTTATGCAAGTTTGGGGCTTTGTTATTATGCCATTATGATGTATGTTTTTATGTATAAATCATTTTGCAAGTAATTGAAACAAGTTTGGTTATTATAGTTCATATGAAACTATGTGGAATTTTGACACCATGTATTAGTCATGCTTTTGCAAACTTATGAATATGGCTAGGAATGATATTTGGCATAATTGAGATCTATGATTAAGTCTATCTTGTTCTAAAGAATTATATGATGACATATGTGAGACATGGTTAGATTAGACTCAAAAATCCCCTTTTTGCAAGTTTAAAGCAAAACACCATGATTAGGAATATTTATGCATAAGTATGTTTATACCATCGTTATGTGATTAGGCTTAAATCATGATTAAGTGGAATTATGTTATGCTCATGCTAGAAGTATTTTATGCCATGCTTATGTTTGACAATATGCCATGTTTATGCTAGAAGTATTTAGGCCATGCTTATGTTTGACATTATGCCTAAATAAGAATATAGGTTCATGTTGTAGTTAAACCTATGCAAGTTTACATGCCTTGATTTATGTCACCTATGTTGTATGACCAAAATACATGTCACCACTATGCAAGTACACCAATTTCTATTATGTATTTTCCAACGTCATATGCAAGTTCATGCGCTCACTTTCCCCTCTTTGTGTATACGCCATAAGCCTCCCCTTTCGCATGGCTAAATTGGGCTTTAAAAGGCTAAGCCCAATATATATGAACGGACGTGTAAGACGGGGGAAAATAACGTTGGGTTAAAAATGAATTAATGAATGAAAATATGAAATAGAAGGGCCCAAAGTCAAGTATGGGTTGGGCCCATGGTTGGTGTAACCATTACACCATTAACATAATAATGGGCCGCAAATATTTACATATAAGAAATAAAGAAGAATGACAAAATATGTAAATGTAGAAAAGACGATGTGTTTAACCCGAGGTTGGATTGAGTTGTGATGTAAACCTGCCCGGAACCGCCCGGCTGTCCAGTAGTCACAACAATACCTATCCAATGTGGGAGGTTAAACATGGAGCCCAGCAAGGACCCGAGGTTAGACTGAGTTGTGGCGTAAGACTGCCCGGAACCAACCGGCAACAGGCAGCCACAACAATACCTGTCTAATGTGAGAGGTCAGGGCCTTAATAAGACAATTAAGGCTGAGTCAGGATTGTTAGGATTAAGTGAACTAAAGACTTAATCAAAATGGAACATGCTAAACTAAACGGACTGGTGGGGTTAGGTTAGGAAACACTTAACCAACTTAGCATGTTGGCTAGAGATAGAAAACCTAGTAACGGGGGACCCTTTTCAGCAGTAACCCTAAAAGGTGTATCAGGATACCCTGAAACTAGGCAGGGTGGGGCACGATTACTGGGCTGATTGTAAGAGGTCAAATCGACGGCGGTGGTGTAGCAGTGTAGGTTCTAACGGTGTGCGGGCGTGCACGCACTCCGGCGCAGAAAAATAAAGCATTGGACACCAGTAGCATACCTTTGCACTCTAAGGTTGTGTCGGGTTGCCACTATGGGACTTGATACACCCCATGGTGGGACCAGCATAGGTAACTACAGACATCGGGGGCCGTAAGACACATGTAACTATGCGAGTAGGAGCCGATCATCATGGAATGGATCACATTACCCTGATTATGGGATGCAAATTGGGAACTAGTTTATATGGGTTCAAAGATTAACATGGGGTACGATAGTATATTCGAACCTAGATAACTTAACCAAGTTTATAATGTTGCCCACTTCCTGTTTACTTATCATACCCAGTTCTTTATTCATAGACAAAGTAGTACTAGACTTACTCAGGCTTTATGTCTGACTCTATTTTTCTTTCGTCTTCTTTCTTCCGTTTCCCCCCCCCCCCCCCCCAAGGTCCTCAGGGAGGGAACACAACAGCTTGACCTACCTCAACATCCAGCTTGAAGAAGAGAAATGTATTGCTTGGACTTTCCTGTTTTGAACTATGGCTTTGGACAATTCACTATGGGGCTTTGGCAGTTTATCTATGTTTTATTTATGCTTCTTTAAAAATAATGTACTCAAGACAGATTATGAAGTATTATGTTATGTTTTTGGAAGGGATGTTGTTGTAACACGTATTTGACTTTATGAAATAAAATTTGTTGTTCTTCCGCTGGCTTACAAATATGTGTCATTATATCTGTCTTGTATATCTGTGACTTGTACTTATAAACCTCCACCAAAATTAGGGCATTCCCTTTGAGAGTGACCCTAATGGAGGTGGGGTGTTTCAAGAACCTAGGTAAAAGTACTTGGATACCCTTGCATTGTGTTTGATTATAGATAAAATAATATTTAATCATGCAGGACCTCTTTGTAACATTGATCACTAACAAACTAGCGTATAGTCTATGTCAAATATTCCAGTGAATAAGTTAGATTCTTCCATGTATTTATGTGAAAAACAAAGGGGGGAAAATGACGCCTGAAATATTTTGTGATTCATAAAAAAATTCAATAATTGAACTTTGGATGGAAGTAGAACCAAGGTAAAAGTACTTGGATGCACTTGCATTGTGTTTGAGTATAGAAAAATAATATTTGATCATACTGGACCCCATTGTAACATTGATTACTAACAAACTAGCGTATAGTCTATATCAAAGATTTCAGTGAATAAGTTAGATTCTTCCATGTATTTATGTGAAACACAAAGGGGGAAAATGACATTATAAATATTCTATGATTCAAAACAAAATTCAAGAATCGAACTTTGGAAAGAAGCAGAACCAAGGTAAAAGCACTTGGATCCCCTTGCATTGTGTTTGACAATATAAAAAATAATATTTAATCATACTGGACCTCTTTGTAACATTGATTACTAACAAACTAGATTATTCACAGAAGCATGTCACGTTTTGCTAAGTAGACTAAACCAAAATAAATCGGCTTGATGAATAAATGTTTTATGTGTCATGCTATTTGAAATGTTTCATGTTCATTTTAGTCATTTTTGGCACCAAATAACATTATTTCTGCCTTTTTTCAACTAAGTTTGTTTTTGCTCTAAATTTTGCATGGTGGCTCAAAATGAGAAACAATCCAATAGAGATGTAACAAAATAGATGATCACCCACCCGAGGATTGGTGTAACGAATATCGTCTATCCACTCTATAACCAGAACACGTGGACCAGAAAGGTCCCTATAAACTAGAGGTATTTTCATGGTTGGATCATTCTGTGAAAACCCGTAACTTCCCCGTAAAGGAAAGTGTCGGATAGTTCGAGAACAAGCCACAACAGAACGCATACGAAAGAACATTTCATTGTATATTACAACAATACATCAGATTTCAAGAATATACAGAGTATAAATGAATATTACACAGAAATATCAGAGATTTAAATTACATTTAAATACATAGCAGCGGAAAATAATACAATACACAACTAGAAGCGATATACGGATACAAAGCTTCCCGGATATCATTCCAGCTGTAAACCAGGATCCTGTGGATATAAATCTGCAAAACCAAAACTACTAGCTGCCCACGTCAAAATAAGGGCACCCAGAGTTTAGGTTAAAACAATAAACTCCAGGTCAGTCATGGGACTGGTGTGAGAACTAAAACAGTTAATAATCTTTATTTTTAAAGTTAGGTAAATCAAGGGACCACGCCGTATAACACGGAACGGGTTTCCTCCCAAGAATACCAGTGCATGAAACAAACAGCGCAATGCTAAATAAAGAAAAATGAAGCTGTTATAAGACCCAGGTCCCATCACACAATGCAACGCAGCCGAGGATAGGGTTTTCCCTTATAACAGCCAAAGAATGCTTGATACGGTTAAAACAAATCGTTTGATACTATTATAAGTGCATAGTGTATAAAACAACTTCAAATCATAAGTATCAATCATAGGCGGCATGGGTACCATATATCATGTCGCCATATATAGGTTTACAATCAAAATCGCAATGTCGTATTTGGAAATTGGATTTCCATCTATGAACCGAGGCGAAAGATAGTCCTCACCGAATTCGAGACGCTCTAGCCCGCCCCTCAGGCCAGTACTCAGTCAAGCCTTTGGATCGTCAGGGCCGGTCCACCGATGTGGATTAAAATGCCTGAACATGCGTTTCCCCGCCCTTTGGGGCGTAGATGAGCCAACGAATGACTCCATCGGACCCGGATCATCCGATCAAACCGAGGCGCCTCGCAACAGCAACAACCACATAAGTCAAACTCGTCAGGGCGTGTAAAACCACTGACGCCACTTTTTAGCTAGAAAGAAACGCATGTCCTCCCTGATGTCCGTCTCCCGTTTTTGGTTCATACCGGGTGTGAAACACGCGAAGTAACCGTTACACAAAGCTACGCCACAAAGGCCTTGCTTTGATCATCACCACAAGACTTTGCTTTTCAACAGAAGCCTCGATCAATTGCCACTTAGGCATGCCACACAGGCAATTCACTCCATGCGTTTGATATCCATCAATATATAACCCCTGAGCTCGTACGTCTCAGAGAAGGGCGTTAAGCAAGAGAACAAATTCTCCGCCGCCAAACAGATATATATTTAATAGAGATCAATCACACGGACTAAAATCTAATGTCAGACACACAGTCCATTTACAAGTCCGTTCTGGGTCTGAACGAAACCGGAGGCACCTAGTACCCCGCATATCCATCGTTCTCCAAGTACGTCTGGACGATCACCAACTGTTTCCATCTTCTTGGGTGTACAGCCCAATCAAGATCATCAGTAATCACCCAAACGACGTGAAGACTTCCGGTCTTCGACCATCGTCTTCATCTTCGACTTATCGTCGTATCAGTTATTCAGAATGGGATAAACCCGGTCTCTCCGAATAACCCGCGTATATTTTAAATAAGTGTTACACAAACACAACATACGCCTCATTCCAACTCATCAGTCACTAACCGTAAATTAATCAAGAGAATAATTCCCCAAATATTAACCCCGAAGGCCGAAACTAACATCAGATCAATATCCAGAAAACCATTCTGCTTGGCTAACCGACAGTTAGTTTCTAAATTTCACCTTCATAGGGAAAGGTTCCCATTAATTTTACCAAAGATAAATTCTTTATATTTATTCTTTAATCCATTTTTGAATATCAATTCAAACTAGTCGGGATTAACGAACTTTACCGAGGTAATCATTTGTTTTAATTTCCCAATCCCAACCTATTCATCCCATGAAGTAAAACTGGTTATACTTCATATCTAACACCACTGTGTTATCGGTAAATTCAATTACCATTTCACGTTCAAATCTAATTAAAGATTTAACTATCGCCTGGAGCAAAACTGGTGGTACTCCATCTTCGATTATTTCAATCTAATTAAAGATTCATTAAAACTCCACTTAGTTTTAATCTTTAACTGGGTTAAAGAATCAGTGTCATTTAAAACACGGTTCACGATAAACCCAAAACCACATTCCATTAATTATCGGGTTAAAGAACGAGTGTTATTTAAAAACACTGTCCACGATAAACCCAAAAATCAATATCAATTCAATTCCAATTAAATATCCTTTAATTGGTACACTTCATTAAATCTAAATAAAAAGATTTAATCTTTTCTCGACTGGGTTCAAGAACAGTGTTAGTGAAGACACCATTCACGACAAACCCAAATCACATTTGATATTCAATACAAGGCTCTGAATAGAAAATATACCGGCTTATATTCAATATCAAATTCCACGACTAACAAATATCGTATTGGAAATAACGATATAAATATATATCTTTCAAATTTCCGTAACAACATCCGTATAATCACGAATTCCAACATCGAAATATTCCGAAGACAATTTCGATTCAAATCCACTCCAATGCAATCATTGGAAATTCTGGTTATTTTTAAAACCCTTTTAAAATTCAATTTATTTACTTAAAAATAAATAGAATTATAATTCTAGTTCAAAACTAGTTTACTTCGATAAAAATCTATTTTTATCTTTTCAAATATGGAGTTTTTCATCCCAATTCTTCACAAATCATTTCTTATGATTTTACACAAATTATTAATATTTTTAATAATTTTATCAAGGTCCGTACAGTCGATTTCCATCAACGGCCATCGAACTGCACTTACAGCGACCTTTTTCAAATTTGATTTGGACATAATTCCAAATCCAACCGTTAGATTTCAAATTTCCAATATTCGTTAGAAAGCTCTTTTCGATACGAACCCAACGGTTCCGGTTTTAGGAGAATTCGACGGTCGGATCTCCCGTTTTGTCCGTTTGAAATAAATGGTCGAAATTCACGAACTGCCGCGGCGCGGCGCGTTCTATTCAGGCCATTATATATATAATATATATATATATATATTATCTATTTCGTCGATTTCTATTTAAAACGAATTATATAAATAGTTTTAAATTCGTTTCAAAAGCAATTTTAACTTCCATTTCAATTCAATTCAAAATTGAATTCTTCTTTATAAATTCGTTTTAAAATTCATTTCTATTCAATTCAAATTTCAATTCAATTTGAATTCATTTCAAATTTGCTTTCAATTAAATTTGAATTCGTTTTCAATTCATTTCGAAATCGTTTTCAATTCAATTTATTTCGAAATCGTTTTCAATTCAATTCATTTCGAAATCGTTTTCAATTCAATTTATTTCGAAATCGTTTTCAATTCAATTTATTTCGAAATCGTTTTCAATTCAATTCATTTCGAAATCGTTTTCAATTCAATTCATTTCGAAATCGTTTTCAATTCAATTCATTTCGAAATCGTTTTCAATTCAATTCATTTCGAAATCGTTTTCAATTCAATTCATTTCGAAATCGTTTTCAATTCAATTCATTTCGAAATCGTTTTCAATTCAATTTATTTCGAAATAGTTTTCAATTCAATTCATTTCGAAATCGTTTTCAATTCAATTTATTTCGAAATCGTTTTCAATTCAATTCATTTCGAAATCGTTTTCAATCCAATTTATTTCGAAATGAATAAAATCGATATAAATATCGTTCACGTCAAAATGGCGTCAATCTAATCAACACGGCTTCATAAATTTCTATTTTCAAATACTCTATTTCAAATATTTCTTTTTCAAAATAGTTGTTATTATCAAAATATTTCGTTCAACACATGACCAATCTCAATGGATGAGTACTGTCAACACATGAACCTTTATTTTATATTGATAAAGAGGTAAATTTTATTACTAAAATATTTCGTTCAACACATGACCAATCTCAATGGATGAGTACTGTCAACACATGAACCTTTATTTTATATTGATAAAGATGTAAATTTTATTACTAAAATATTTCGTTCAACACATGACCAATCTCAATGGATGAGTACTGTCAACACATGAACCTTTATTTTATATTGATAAAGAGGTAAATTTTATTACTAAAATATTTCGTTCAACACATGACCAATCTTAATGGATGAGTACTGTCAACACATGAACCTTTATTTTATATTGATAAAGATGTAAATTTTATTACTAAAATATTTCGTTCAACACATGACCAATCTCAATGGATGAGTACTGTCAACACATGAACCTTTATTTTATATTATTCTTTATTTTCTAAATTGGAATGAGGCCCAATCAATCACCATATAAAATTAATTATATGGATTTTCATACATTACACACATATAATAGCATTGAAAAATAATCAACCATCAACCAAAGTGCACTACACTGTATAAGCATCAAATATAGATATCTAACGCTTATAACAGCCTGTCAATCGATCGATCGACATATTTAATCAATCAGGATGAGTGAACTTCAAATTTCATCCTAACACCCGTGTGGGGTTTCAAACAATCAAACACAGATTTTAGTTGTGCAGTTGGGCGATGTGTAATATTTATCGACCCAATCAATGTCCTTCAAATAGGTGTACATAAACAAACCGTTCGGTTTGTAAATGAATATTTTATTTTATTCACTTCACGTTAAAAATTATATTTTTAACGATAAAAACATTTTTATTTCAACATATGAATTTCTATTCAGTTCATTTATTCAATAAAATGATATTTTTATTTTTCTAACATATTTTAGAAAATTCGGCGGCATAACGGCACGATACTAGAAACGGGACGAGGCCTAGCCTTATCCCCGGTCTAGTGAAGGCCCACGCCATTCACACATCAATCAATCCATTCATTTCACCAAACGATTCAATTTCACCAAACAATTCAATTTCAAATTAAATCATCTAACTAATCTATGCAACCAAACAAACAAGTCCATGGTCTGTGGACGATTGTGTCGTGTGCTACTAAGCACCGTCTGCATCCTAGTATATATATATGACTAGAAAAGAAATTGAAGAGTGAGAAATTCTCACCGATAGCTATCCAATTCCACGACACTACATTGATAGAAATCTTCATCGTTATCGCATCTTCGTCATCTTCGTTGCCCGTAGCCACTACATATGTAAAAATCGAATTTTTACTTCGTTGTTCAATATATAAAAATCGAATTTTTACTTTGTTATTCAATATATAAAAATCGAATTTTTACTTTCACGTTATATGGATAAAAATTCTATTTTTACATTGCTACTATATAGATAAAAAAAATTCCATTTCAAAAATATAGATTTCGCCTTTTCTAATATGAAGTCTTCGCCTTTTCTAATATGAAGTTTTCGCCTTTATAAAAATAAAGATTTCAACTTTTCATATCTAAAAATATCGTCTTTTCAAAATCAATCTTTATTTTGCTACTCATATAGAGGTGCTATTTTTAATATTCCTATCATGTAAAAATTATATTTTTAATCCACTACATAAGTAAAAATCAAATTTTTACATCTTCTATATACTAAAGATTATATTTTTGATACTTTAAAAATATAAAAATCATATTTTTAATACTTTAAAAATATAAAAATCATATTTTTATAATCGCTATATAGTAAAGACTATATTTTTAATACTTTAAAAATATAAAAATCATATTTTTATTATTTTAAAAATATAAAAACTATATTCTTTTTTTTTATCCTTGTTCATATAAATAAAGATCAAATCATTATATGTTAAAAATATAAATAAAAACCATATTTTGATATGTAAAAATCCCATTAAAGTATGCATAAATAAATAAAACAAATCAATTTTATAACAAAATAAAATTCAGTTTTATAACATATAAAAAAAACAGTTTTTTTTTTACCTGAAAAATATACAACTCACTGTGAATCGAAGGGGGGAGTGCTCCACATGCTAGGGGGTCGGCGGCAGACTTCTGCGTCGGAGGGTGGTGGCCAGAGGCGCTCGAGATGGCGGAGGGCGGAGGACGAGGCGACGTGTTGTTGCTCGCTCGAGGTGGTCAGCGGCGGTCTCGAATCGGGGCTGGTCGCGTCGCTTGAGGAGAGGGGGGGCTGCGCTTGGTGCGGCGGCGCCAGGAGGCTGGGCGGCGGCCTCCCTGGTGAAGCGATTCGCCTTTCCCCTTTTTTTTTCCTGTTATGTTTCGACTGAAAACGAGAGGGGCGGGGGCCAGAGAGAAATAAGGGGAGGAAGGTGTTTTATTTATTTATTTATTTATTTAATTAATTTTTAAAAAGTTGACTTTTACATACGACCTCGAAACGAGGTCCACCGCCTGTCGTCCATAGCGTTTTACCCCCATTCCGAACCCAATGGGATACGTATCGTAGGCTGATTCAATAGTTACAATCAGTTTCCGTTGAATTTACATTTAAATCATTATATTGAATTTTAAACGTGCATTTCGAATTACCGGGGTTACATACTGTCTCTAAAAATTCCAGAAAAATATTTTCTAGCTTCGTATTGACGATACGGTCCTAACAAAACTAGTTTCGTCGAATTCCGAGACCGTTGGAAAAATGGCCATTTTCCAGTCGATTAAAATCAACTGAAACTGGTCAAACGCGTTTTCCTTTGCCAAGCTCACATATTGATTCGAAAAATTATGAAAATTGGAATCTAGGAATAACTTGACACTGCGGATCCAACAAAAGTGGTTTCGTCGAAATCCGAGGTCGTTTGCAAAATTTCCATTTTTAAGGGCCTGAATTCCATAGCGACTATTCAGAATTTTCATCTGGACATATCTTTTGATTCCCGCTATGAAATCTTGATTTTTCAGATTCGTTGGAAAGATATTATCAATTAGATCCTAATGTTTTTGGTTTCACTAAAATCCGGATTGTTTTGCACCCGGTACATTCAATTGAAGTTTGAAATCGAATTATCGAACTACCGCGCCATTTTCAATTCTATTTAATTATATATATAATTATTTATATTCTAACGACGACGCGTATAAATATATACGTTCGAATATATTCAAAATAAATTTCTCGTCGATATTATTTAAAATAATCTATTTTAAATATCCAGAATTCGCCAAAATTGCCAAAATAAAAATTTTAAACTGGCTCAGATTTTCCGGGTTATTACACATTCTTAAAATTTTCTATGAAATCTCGTATGTTTCTAGCCTCCTAGAATCAAAGTGAATATTATATGGACAAAAATGATAAAATAGTTCAAGTTTAGAACAAAAGCAGGACTTGACATACAAGAGTTTAATCCAGCTCTTCCAACAATTTTTCACCGGATTCATCAACAATAAGCTCTGCATTGCAACCTAGTTTCTGCTGACTGATGCCATTCAGTAAAGAAGCAAGTGTTCTGAAAAGGAAAAGATCGCGGTAATATATAGTTTCTATCCCTGGCCTTTGCACCTATATATATAAAACAAGATGTCAGCATAGAATTTTGATATGTGAAACAAAATTAAACTTAATACCAATAAGACCGGTAAATTTGACATGTTGAACTCAAATTCCCATTTGTCTTATTGCTCCGAAAATAGTAACTAGCAGCAAAATAATTTTATTGATAACAATAGAAAAACTGGTGATTTTAACATCCAAAAAATGTTTATTACCATTTCTTCTGCAAGAAAAAGATACGAAAGGCCAACTGATAATAAATTATGTGAGCCATCAAAAATTGAAGTACAAAATTAACTAATTAAGTAATAAATCATTTGGAAAATTACTGACATGTACCAACCTTAATAGCAACATCTTCTCATGTGTCCCTCAGAGTAGCACGATAAACTTAAGTCACCCTTAATAGCAACATCTTCTTCAAGACTCAGGGCACTTCACCAATTCCTTAAAAAATCCCAAAATCTCATCCATGACAGTATTAGTATTTTCAACCCCACCCCCTTATGATTTTACTATTTCTCTTTAAACTGCTAGAAACCATAGTGATTCCGCACTTAATCCCAGCCCCAAACTCCACCAAATCATTCTTCGTAGTATTAGGGTTGTCAAAGTTAGAGTTGGCGCTGTTAGGGTCAAAATCGTAATTGGACGGAACAGCAAGTAGAGGACCGAAAAAGCATGCCACGTCTAGCAAGTGGCGGACCAACTAAGAGAGATCATCTTTCACGCCACGAAACCCATGCGCCGTGGATCAAATAATGATCGCTATGATGGCAGATGTATAAATTAATATGCAATTTAGTTAGGGTTTGCAAAAAAAAAAGATCTTCAGACTTCACTTTGAGGGTAGATTTCAATAAATTCATCTCGCTTCGAGATTAAAAACTTGTATGATTCGAATTCAAAAAACAAACGAAACAACTTGAAACTCGAAGCAGTTATTTCAGTTTAGATTTGAAAACTACCCGATGCACCTAAAGCCCGAAACGATTCTTCTAATTCGAACCTGGAAATCATTCCACTCGAAGCGTTGATTCGAATCTGAGGTCCATCCATCCTACTCGAAGTATCTATTCGAAGTAATAAATTGAGATGCTGCTGAGAATCGACAAATTGGATTTGGATTTGTAAAGTTAGCGGAGGAAGAAACAACTTGAAATTTGGGACTTAGGGTTGATAAAGTGAAGGAGGCGGAGTAGTAGTAAGACAATAAAAGGTGGGGAAGGGAAATGCGGATCCGTTTTCGAATTTCATTCTAAATGCAAAATTAAAGCATTTGTAGCGAAATTGAAATCAAATGGAGCCAAAAGTTTCTAGTGATGGAGCCAAAGTTTCACATGCGGAGCCAACGATTAAAAAAATTATACATTATCTTAGTCAGAATTTATAGCAAATTTTAAAATTAGAATATGACTTATACAATTTAAATTAAACTATTAAATGAACTTTTTCAATATTTTAAAGTTTAGAAATTTTGGTTATTTCGTGTCAAACAATAATTGGTTTTATAAACTTTATGACTGATTTCAAATTTATTCAAGATGATTTCAAGTTTTTTAATCTTTTGAAATATAGAATATAATTATCAACTATAATTATAAAATATAAGTATCAACTATAATTATCAACTATTATTATTAAATACAATTATTTAAAACTAATTATTGAATACTGGATATCATTTCGTAAGTGTTAAATTTTATTATTAATTATTCAATTATCACTATAATTATCTAATATTTTCATTATATAGAGGAATAATTACAAAAGAACAATTTAAAATTTTGGGATTTAGCTTAAAATATACTGGTATACTGACTGAAATTTATGATGAATGTAGAGGACTTTATTAAGAATTTAGTAATTGCATTGGTTATGAGAAAAGATTATTTTGCTAATTCTAAATAAGCAATGATTATAAATTATTTATTAAAGAACATAAATTATTATTTATTATTAGTTATAAATCATTAATTATAACAAATTAATTATTGAACATGTTAATAATTATTAAAAAATAACACTAAGATATACCTTAGAAAAATAATATAAACATCTCTTGCAAATCTGTTGGAATTCTGTTGCAAAATAGCTTTGAAAAATATTCGTCGGTATTTTCCCTGGATTTTGTGACACCCCATCTCCATTAAGGTCACTCACAAAGGGAATGCTTTAATTTTGGTGTAGCGTTTATTGTGTATAGAACAGAAAAGTAAACAAGACAGATAAATATATTGGTACTTGGAAAATAAAAACCAATTTTATTGCAGCGGAGAAATAGTTTGGTTACATCACATCAAAAACCAACTACAAAACCAAATACACTTGTTATCCATCTTGACAAATAAGTTCTGAGTACATAAAATAAAAGACATAACCCCAAAATAAAATAGCCATAAATAAGATAGGCTGAACTTCAGCAATCCAAGCAACTTCCAAAAGAAAGGGATAAAGTTGTCCAATCAAGCTCCACTAGTACTAGTCCCACCCTGAGCACCTGGGGGGAGGGGAAGGGAAGTAAAGAGGTGGAAACAAAGGGGGTCAGACATAAAGTCTGGCGAGTGCAATAACTTTAACAATATAATCATTAAAGTAACAAGGATAAGGCATAAGCTGGAAAATAAGGAAATGACTGTGAACAAATGGGCATGACAGAGCAAACAAAGGAAATAAGATGAACAAAGATAACGTTAAAGGCGCGCCTAATCACTATAAGATAATTACAACACCGCACCACACCAAACACCCTAAAAGTCGATCCCGCCTGTAGAACTTAAATATGATAATGGTAGTTTCAAGTACCCCTAGCTTCCTTCATAGGTGTCGTATGCCCCTATCTCCACTAGGTGTACCCACTACCCCCATTCGATCGTCTCCCTAACTCGTAGATACCCGTGCTGGCCCCACAGTGGGGTGTATCACTCCCCAAAGTGGCAACCCGATACCACCAAAAATGCACAGCTTATACCTACACGATGCAACAACGTCTTACCTACCAGCCCGGGCCTACACGTGCACATGACCCCGTTGGACTTGCGTTGCCACCACTAACCCGTTTTGACCTCTTACAATCAAACCCAGTACGTGTGTCCCGTCCTCGACTTGGTTCAATCCTACAAAGATACTTAATGGGTTACTAGTTTGAAAAGGGCCCCCATGCATGACACAAGCTTTCCACCTATGCTTGGTGCCCTCTAAGGTTTTCCCCACTTAGCACCATTCTTATTCATGCCTACTTACATGTTTCAATCTTGGTTAAGTGCATCTAATCATATTTCACATTCCACCATGGGCACCCACTTAATTTCACATGCCACCCAGGGCACCCACTTAATCCCCCCATGTCCCACCACATGCTTATCTGGTTAAGTGTTTGTAACACCCTGAATTTTCGGTTAACATTATAATAAAAAATTAAAGAATACTTAATTTAAAACGTGAGAATTAAGTAAAACGGACATCACCATTGCTTTCGTTTCGGAATTCTGCTTGAGATAGAATCCGAGTTTGCGTAAAACGGATAATGTATGAAGAAGATATCTTTGAATTAAATATTGCAGCAAAACATGAAAAAAAAATGAGAA
Source organism: Allium sativum (assembly GCA_030737875.1). Taxonomy (NCBI): domain Eukaryota; kingdom Viridiplantae; phylum Streptophyta; class Magnoliopsida; order Asparagales; family Amaryllidaceae; genus Allium; species Allium sativum. Next base: position 514,959,224 of record CM060919.1, on the reverse strand, counting down.
AAGAATAGTGTCTAGCATTGTTCTAAGGTCAATAAGCAAAAAGACTTAGTAGCTCATTTGGTTAGAACATGTGACTTTCATACAAGAGGTACGAAGTTTGATCCTCGCTAGCGCCATATTTTTGTTTTAGGGGAATGGCTCAAAAATGGCCTAGTGTGAATGTAGTTCAAAAAATGGTTTAGTGTGAAAATGGGTATTTGGGAAGATAGATAAAAAGAAAACGAAATTAAATATATATATATATATATATACGCATATGTATATATATATATGAAGTGTACGCATCATATAGCGTACGTTGCACATTTTTGGTTGTCAAGGATTTGTTTTTTTAAAGAGGAAGAATATGTATACGGTAAAGGGAAGATGTATCTATTAAATACGTATTTATGTTTGATGGATTGGCAATAAATAATAAATGTTGATAATGTACATTTAGAGAGTAATTATGGCATAAGTAAATTAGGAATTATTTACATATAGAATTTGTCCTAAATGAGAAATGTGTACATTATAGAAAATATATATATATGCTAAAACGTAAAATTACATGCATGGTAATTATGACATAATTTAAAATAAGATTATCATTTTAGTGATAAATCTGTCGTATTTGTTAGAAATCAATTGTGTCATTAATGTTAGAAATCAAGGTTGCCATTTATATTAGAATAAAAATGTCCTATATGTTAGGGATCATATTATGTAAATTAACCCATCATATATGTTAGGGATCATATTTGGCAAATTAACATGTCACTTATGTTAGAGGACATATTGCGTAAATAAATATGTTGTTTAGTTAGAATATGAAATTGTCTGTTATTTGAATAAAATTTTCATGTTGTCATAAATGTGTTATTAGAATAAAGTGGTCATTTTGTCATAAATGGGTTATTAGAATAAATTAAAAATGTCATGAGAATAAAAAAGAACATTTATGCTAGAATAAAAAAATGACACTTATGTTAGGATTCAAAAAAAAATGTCATTTACGTTAGATTAGAAATGTCCTTATAATGAAATGGTCATTAGATTTAAAATGTTATTTATTAGGGAATGTCATTAGATTAGAAATATTCATTTATTGGTTTCTCCTGAGGTGGATGGCCTTGATGGATCCTTGCTAGAACGGACGGCTCTAATTAAATTGAAAATCTATATAAGCAACCAAAGACTCAAACCTAAAACCTAATCAAAAATAAGAAAAATGGCCGTCATGCTGTCACTCCAAAGCCTAGAGTAGCCGCCACAAAGTAGAAGCTAAGTGAAGATAATCAAATCAATTCAACTTAAGTCTAATCTAATCTTAACAACGAATTCAACATCAAAGGCGTGCTAATCAAATTCATAACTTAGATTTCAGAACCCAAGAATTCCTTTAAATAGTAAGTATGGTTATTTTTCAGTTATGAATGAAATAAAGATGTGATTTGCAATGGAATGTAAATAGAATTCGTATCATGTTATGTGCGAAATTGATTCATGTTATTCATATCTATTTAATCATGTTATATGCGAAATTTGATTCATGATTATTTAAGAGTTATTGTGGATTTATTATTAGTATTTTTGCGGCCATTTTGTATGTGAATCTACGATGGAATTACTATTGTTGAAAGCTTGTAAATAAGCATATGTATTATTTGTTTGGCGATGACATATTATGTACTTATGTATTGTATGTAAGTTTTTGGGATTTTGCAATCCTTATGCAAAATTAGACGATGCCATCATGTCATAACACATGCAAACTATAGGCTTAACATGACTGTGTAAACTTTCATGATGGATCCATTTGCTTTTATGATAAACCTACAAATTTTATGTTAACATATGTTAGATCTATATGCTCTTATGTTAAATCTACAACTTTTATGTTAACATATGTTAGATCTATATGCTCTTATGTTATATCTACAACTTTTATTTTAACATATGTTAGACTCATATGTTTATCTACAACGCTTATGTTAAACTCATATGTTTTATGTTAGATTTATGACTTCTATGTTAGATCCACATATGTTAGACTCATATGCTTTTATGACAAATATACAACTTTTATGTTAATAGACACATATGTTAGACTCATATGCTTTTACGACAAATCTACAACTTTTATGTTAGTAGACACATATGTTAGACTCATATGATTTTATGACAAATCTACAACTTTTGTGTTAGTAGACACATATGATAAACTCATACACCTTTTATGTTAAGATCTATGCTAGTTGATTCAACCCCTATGCAAGTTCACTACTACATGTTTAATTAGGTTTGGCGTAGTTTTATGAGCAACTCTTATGTTATGATTCATGTTGCATAAATTAAGTTTGCAAGTTCATAATTAAAAGTATATTGTTCCTTGCCCATTCAAGAGACACCTATTAAATTAGATCCTATTTCAATGCAAACTTACCTCTACATGACATGTTTAAATTGTGTAAATTCATATGCTATGATTTAGGATAGTTGGATCTAAAAGTACAAGTTCCTTTTTTTTATGCTAAGTTAATTTTGTACATGTTTATGATTCATGTTGCAAGTTCATCATCACATGAAGAATCTATATGTCACATATGTTATGTTGTTAGAATAATTCATGTTTTTTTCTTTTCCCTTTTATGTTTATAAGTTGGGCTAAAATATTTAGCCCAACGTTCCTTGTAATTTTGCAAACGTAAATGCGGGGGATATCGTGGGGATAAACATGAAAATATATGAAAATTGGCATGTTTGGCACATGCCAAATATTGATGACATTTAATGGTATAAATTTTATATACCAAACATGATGAACTTGATTAGAGGGAAAGTGGGCCTTGTCAATAAATATTTGACAAATTTACATATAAATATAAAAGGATAAAAAGGGAAATATTAGAAAAGACGAATATGCTTAACCCGAGGTTGGATTTAGTTGTGACGTAAACCTGCCCGGACCCGCCCGGCTGTCCAGTAATCACAACAATACCTATCCAATGTGGGAGGCTAAGGCATTGAACCCAATAAAGACCCGAGGTTAGACTGAGTTGTGGCGTAAGACTGCCTGGAACCGCCCAGTATATAGGCAGCCACAACAATACCTGTCCAATGTGAGTGGTTGGTGCTTTAATAAGACAATTAAAGCTAAGGTAGAATTTGTAGGGTTAAGTCAATTAAATAAATACTTAACCAAATTTAACATGTTAACTAGACTAGAAGGTGGGGTTAAGTAAACTTAATAAACTTAACCAAATTTAACACGGTAACTAGAATAGAAGGTGGGGTTAAGTAAAATTAGAGTACTTAACTATTATAACATGTTAATTAGACAAGTGGGTGAGGTTGAGTAAGTTTAGAACACTTAACCGTTATAACATGTTAGTGAAACAGATGGTAGGGTTAAAGTTAACTAAGGTAACACTTAACCAATATATATATATATATATATATATATATATATATATATATATATATATAACATGGTGAATGAACAGGGTTAAGTTAATAAATCACACTTAACCAATCCAACATGATAAGTGAGAAAGGTTAAGTTAATAGGAAACACTTAACCAACATGACATGACGAGTAGGAGGGTTAAGTACATATCGGGTTGGTGGGTAATATCAGTAAATATAGGCCCATAAACTTAACCATTAATAAACATACTTGAATCAGTAAGAGGGTTAAGTACATATCGGGATGGTGGGTAATATCAGTAAATATAGGCCCACAGACTTAACCATTAATAAACATGCTTGAATCGGTGGGAGGGTTAAGTACATCACGGGTAGGTGGGTAATATCTGTATATATAGGCCCACAAACTTAACCAGTAGGAAACCCTAGTAACGAGGACCCATTTCAGCAGTAACCCAATTAGGTATCATGGTACCCTGAAACTAGGCAGGGTGGGGCACGATTACTGGGCTGATTGTAAGCGGTCAAAAACGACGGCGGTGGGTGCACAGTGTGGGTTCTAACGGGGTGCGGGCGTGCACACACTCCGGAGCAGACAAACAGGGCACTGGGGCACCAGTAGTATAATCTATGTATTCTAGAATTGTGTCGGGCCGCCACCATGGGTCTTGATACACCCCATGGTAGGCCCAGCATAGGTATCTACAATTCTTGGGGGCCGTATGACACACGTGACACATGCATGCAGGTAGGGAGCCGATCGATAGGGTAGTAAGGGTACATCTAACATATTCACGGCAATTGGGCTGATTGAGGTGGAATCCTCAAAATAGATGTACACATGAAGGCTACCACAACTTCGGGGATTGGGATCGTATTTATATAGATTACTAGTTTGGACACTAGTTAGGAGGTGCAGAGATATAGAATGGGGTGCGATAGTATATTCGGTTTAAACCGTCTTACCTTGGTTGATGATACTGTCCTGTTTTCAGTTTATTCCTATCATGATCTTTCTCTTATTCATGCACTAAAGAGTCACTAGACTTACTTAGGCTTTATGTCTGACTCTATTTTTCTTTCGTCTTCTTTCCTTCCATTCCCCCCCACCAAGGTCAGCAAGGGAGGGAATATTCCAGCTTAGTCAGACTCTTTGCAAACTTCAAGATAGTGGATGTATGATTTGGACTCTCTTTCCTTGGATTATGGCTTTGGATACATTCTATGGGGACTTATGCTATTTTATTTTATTTTATGCTTCTTCATGGATAATCAAGACAGAGATTATGATGTAATGGTTTGAAAGTTTGTTTTAAGACAATTTGTCGTAATGCTTTTGTTATGAACCAAATTTAAATAAATGACTGTTTTCTTTTCCGCTGCTTATTTATATCTATCTTGTAAATTATCTATGTCTTTTACCTATAACCCTCCACCAAAGTTAAGACATTCCCTTTGTGAGTGAACTTAATGGAGGTGGGGTGTTTCACTTGGTATCAGAGCGAGGTTTACTGGATTAGATAAAAAGATTTGAAAAATTATTTTCAAAACGGTTGTTAAAGAAGCATTTTCAAAAGATTTTTTTTATTTTAAAGGCATATTCCCCAAAGCCATATGCACTATCTTTTGATCCTCTGCTTGAGTCCTTGTTTCCTTCTTTCTTGAGTCTCTGGGGCTCCTGGCTTTCTAGGAGGTAACCTCATCGCAGCATGGTTTCGTAGGCTTGAAGACACTACGACATCGGTTAAAGGGCGAAGAAGTGCCCAACCTCCATCTATAGCCACATTAGTTTCACCTGCGGTTAATTTTCTTCCAAGATTTGTAGGGATCTTTGTGCGATAGAGGTAGCTTTCGAGAGACCTGTCAACATGTTACACAAGGATGGTAAAGGCAAGAGATGAATAGTTGTGGCAGGTGCCCTAGGTAGGAAGAAAGACTGACCTTGAGAAAGGTAAAAAGTACATAGCAACTTTTAGCTTTAGACCCTCAGATTTGTAACGTTATGGATAAGCTAAGTATAGGAGAGACCTCTAATCATCTTAGTATATACACTAGGTATCAAGGTAAACATCTGTTTATCTTGGAAAGATAGTTCGACTACATTGGATACCCTCTAGCATAGTAAGTGATCGAGGTCCTATCTTTATTAGTTGGTTTTAGAAATGGAGGCCAAGAAGGTTCGCAATCATGAAGATTAATTAGTTAAGGTACTGTGGAGTGAAGCACAAGAAGATGCGACGTGGGAGACTGAAGATAAGACACGCGTATCATACCCTTTTTCTTAAGGATATATCCTTGATCTTTTTATAGGAATCTTATGCATACTCGTTTCTATCTTTTTAGGTATATCCTCTAGGTCATATCTTCGATTCTTAGGTATGTATAAACCAATGGTTGAAACATGTGTTTGAGACATGTTATGTTTGGTGGATGAAAGTGTTTGCTAGTGGTTGCTCGTGGATGCATTTACACACATTAGGCGCTAGATCGACTCAGTCACCTTTTCATATTGCATATGGATCCAAGTGCATATGTTTGTATATGGATTAAAAATTGATGTGTTATCATATGGATGTTGCATATGGATGAATGAATATGCATGCATATAGTATTTACATGGCTAGGGATGCATGCATACATATTGGATGCATGACACTCTCATAATTCGCATTAAGGAGGTCAACTGAATTAGTAGACCGCCTAATTTTGCATTAGATAAGAACATATACACACACTATATATATGAACATGAAAGCATTAGAAGTTTTGTAAGGATTATGGATGCCTATGTTTGATGATTGAGTAGATGGACGATTGGATGGTAGGATATACGTTCTCCTTGACTTGAAGATTTCGGGGACGAAATCCTTTAAGGAGGGGAGAATGTAACACCCCGAATTTTCGGTTAACATTATAATAACAAATTAAAGAATACTTAATTTAAAACGTGAGAATTAAGTAAAATGGACATCACCATTGTGTTCGTTTTGGAATTCTGCTTGAGATAGAATCCAAGTTTGCGTAAAACGGATAAAGTATGAAGAAGATATTTTTGAATTAAATATTGCAGCAAAACATGAAAAAAAAAAGAATGAGAAAAGAATAGTGTCTAGCATTGTTCTAAGGTATATAAGCAAAAAGACTTAGTAGCTCATTTGGTTAGAACATGTGACTTTCATACAAGAGGTACGAAGTTCGATCCTTGCTAGCGCCATATTTTTGTTTTAGGGGAATGGCTCAAAAATGGCCTAGTGTGAACGCAGTTCGAAAAATGGTTTAGTGTGAAAATGGGTATTTGGGAAGATAGATAAAAAGAAATTAAATATATATATATATATACGCATATATATATATGATGTGTACGCATCATATAGCGTACGTTGCACATTTTTGGTTGTCAAGGATTTGTTTTTTTAAAGAGGAAGAATATGTATACGGTAAAGGGAAGATGTATCTATTAAATACGTAATTATGTTTGATGGATTGGCAATAAATAATAAATGTTGATAATGTACATTTAGAGAGTAATTATGGCATAAGTAAATTAGGAATTATTTACATATAGAATTTGTCCTAAATTAGAAATGTGTACATTATAGAAAATATATATATATATATATATGCTAAAACATAAAATTACATGCATGGTAATTAAGACATAATTTAAAATAAGACTATCATTTTAGTGATAAATCTGTCGTATTTGTTAGAAATCAATTGTGTCATTAATGTTAGAAATCAAGGTTGCCATTTATATTAGAATAAAAATGTCCTATATGTTAGGGATCATATTATGTAAATTAACCCATCATATATGTTAGGGATCATATTTGGCAAATTAACATGTCACTTATGTTAGAGGACATATTGCGTAAATAAATATGTTGTTTAGTTAGAATATGAAATTGTCTGTTATTTGAATAAAATTGTCATGTTGTCATAAATGGGTTATTAGAATAAATTAAAAATGTCATGAGAATAAAAAAGAACATTTATGATAGAATTAAAAAATGACATTTATGTTAGGATTCAAAAAAAATGTCATTTATGTTAGATTAGAAATGTCCTTATATTGAAATGGTCATTAGATTTAAAATGTTATTTATTAGGGAATTTCATTATATTAGAAATATTCATTTATTGGTTTCTTCTGAGGTGGATGGCCTTGATGGATCCTTGCTTGAACGGACGGCTCTAATTACATTGAAAATCTAAATAAGCAACCGAAGACTCAACCTAAAACCTAATCAAAAATAAGAACAATGGCCGTCATGCTGTCACTCCAAAGCCTAGAGTAGCCGCCACAAAGTAGAAGCTAAGTGAAGATAATCAAATCAATTCAACTTAAGTCTAATCTAATCTTAACAACGAATTCAACATCAATGGCGTGCTAATCAAATTCAGAACTTAGATTGCAGAACCCAGGAATTCCTTTAAATAGTAAGTATGGTTATTTTCCAGTTATGAATGAAATAAAGATGTGATTTGCAATGGAATGTAAATAGAATTCGTATCATGTTATGTGCGAAATTGATTCATGTTATTCATATCTATTTAATCATGTTATATGCGAAATTTGATTCATGATTATTTAAGAGTTATTGTGGATTTATTATGAGTATTTTTGCGGCCATGTTGTATGTGAATCTACGATGGAATTACTATTGTTGAAAGCATGTAAATAAGCATATGTATTATTTGTTTGGCGATGACATATTATGTACTTATGTATTGTATGTTAGTTTTTGGGATTTTGCAATCCTTATGCAAAATTAGACGATGCCATCATGTCATAACACATGCAAACTATAGGCTTAACATGATTGTGTAAACTTTCATGATGGATCCATTTGCTTTTATGATAAATCTACAACTTTTATGTTAACATATGTTAGATCTATATGCTCTTATGTTAAATCTACAACTTTTATGTTAACATATGTTAGATCTATATGCTCTTATGTTAAATCTACAACTTTTATGTTAACATATGTTAGACTCATATGTTTATCTACAACGCTTATGTTAAACTCATATGCTTTATGTTAGATTTATGACTTCTATGTTAGATCCACATATGTTAGACTCATATGCTTTTATGACAAATCTACAACTTTTATGTTAGTAGACACATATGTTAGACTCATATGCTTTTACGACAAATCTACAACTTTTATGTTAGTAGACACATATGTTAGACTCATATGCTTTTATGACAAATCTACAAATTTTGTGTTAGTAGACACATATGATAGACTTATACACCTTTTATGTTAAGATATATGCTAGTTGATTCAACCCCTATGCAAGTTCACTACTACATGTTTAATTAGGTTTGGCGTAGTTTTATGAACAACTCTTATGTTATAATTCATGTTGCATAAATTAAGTTTGCAAGTTCATAATTAAAAGTATATTGTTCCTTGCCCATTCAAGAGACACCTATTAATTTAGATCCTATTTCAATGCAAACTTACCTCTACATGACATGTTTAAATTGTGTAAATTCATATGCTATGATTTAGGATAGTTGGATCTAAAAGTACAAGTTCCTTTTTTTTATGCTAAGTTAATTTTGTACATGTTTATGATTCTGGTTGCAAGTTCATCATCACATGAAGAATCTATATGTCACATATGTTATGTTGTTAGAATAATTCATGTTGTTCTCTTTTCCCTTTTATGTTTATAAGTTGGGCTAAAATATTTAGCCCAACGTTCCTTATAATTTTGCAAACGTAAATGCGGGGGATATCGTGGGGATAAACATGAAAATATATGAAAATTGGCATGTTTGGCACATGCCAAATATTGATGACATTTAATGGTATAAATTTTATATACCAAACATGATGAACTTGATTAGAGGGAAAGTGGGCCTTGTCAATAAATATTTGACAAATTTACATATAAATATAAAAGGATAAAAAGGGAAATATTAGAAAAGACGAATATGCTTAACCCGCGGTTGGATTGAGTTGTGATGTAAACCTGCCCGGACCCACCCGGTTGTCCAGTAATCACAACAATACCTATCCAATGTGGGAGGTTAAGGCATTGAGCCCAATAAAGACCCGAGGTTAGACTGAGTTGTGGCGTAAGACTGCCCGAAACCGCCCGGCATACAGGCAGCCACAACAATACCTGTCTAATGTGAGTGGTTGGTGCTTTAATAAGACAATTAAAGCTAAAGTAGAATTGGTAGGGTTATGTAAATTAAATAAATACTTAACCAAATTTAACATGTTAACTAGACTAGAAGGTGGGGTTAAGTAAACTTAATACACTTAACCAAATTTAACATGTTAACTAGACTAGAAGGTGGGGTTAAGTAAAATTAGAATACTTAACTATTATAACATGTTAATTAGACAAGTGGGTGAGGTTGAGTAAGTTTAGAACACTTAACCGTTATAACATGTTAGTGAAACAGATGGTAGGGTTAAAGTTAACTAAGGTAACACTTAACCAATATATATATATATATATATATATATAACATGGTGAATGAACAGGGTTAAGTTAATAAATCACACTTAACCAATCCAACATGATAAGTGAGAAAGGTTAAGTTAATAGGAAACACTTAACCAACATGACATGACGAGTAGGAGGGTTAAGTACATATCGGGTTGGTGGGTAATATCAGTAAATATAGGCCCACAAACTTAACCATTAATAAACATACTTGAATCAGTAAGAGGGTTAAGTACACATCGGGATGGTGGATAATATCAATAAATATAGGCCCGCAGACTTAACCATTAATAAACATGCTTGAATCGGTGGGAGGGTTAAGTACATCACGGGTAGGTGGGTAATATCTGTATATATAGGCCCACAAACTTAACCAGTAGGAAACCCTAGTAACGAGGACCCATTTCAGCAGTAACCCAATTAGGTATCATGGTACCCTGAAACTAGGCAGGGTGGGGCACGATTACTGGGCTGATTGTAAGCGGTCAAAAACGACGGCGGTGGGTGCACAGTGTGGGTTCTAACGGGGTGCGGGCGTGCACACACTCCGGAGCAGACAAACAGAGCACTGGGGCACCAGTAGTATAACCTATGTATTCTAGAATTGTGTCGGGCCGCCACCATGGGTCTTGATACACCCCATGGTGGGACCAGCATAGGTATCTACAATTCTTGGGGGCCGTATGACACACGTGACACATGCGTGCAGGTAGGGAGCATATCGATAGGGTAGTAAGGGTACATCTAACATATTCATGGCAATTGGGCTGATTGAGGTGGAAACCTCAAAATAGATGTACACCTGAAGGCTACCACAACTGCGGGGACTGGGATCGTATTTATATAGATTACTAGTTGGGACACTAGTTAGGAGGTGCAGAGATATAGAATGAGGTGCGATAGTATATTCGGTTTAAACTGTCTTACCTTGGTTGATGATACTGTACTGTTTACAGTTTATTCCTATCATGATCTTTCTCTTATTCATGCACTGATGAGTCACTAGACTTACTCAGGCTTTATGTTTGACTCTATTTTTCTTTCGTCTTCTTTCCTTCCGTTCCCCCCCCCCGGTCCGCAAGGGAGGGAATATTCCATCTTAGTCAGACTCTTTGCAAGCTTCAAGATAGTCGATGTATGATTTGGACTCTCTTTCCTTGGATTATGGCTTTGGATACATTCTATGGGGACTTATGCTATTTTGTTTTATTTTATGCTTCTTCATGGATAATCAAGACAGAGATTATGATGTAATGGTTTGAAAGTTTGTTTTAAGACAATTTGTTGTAATGCTTTTGTTATGAACCAAATTTAAATAAATGACTGTTTTCTTTTCCGCTACTTATTTATATCTGTCTTGTAAATTATCTGTGTCTTTTACCTATAACCCTCCACCAAAGTTAAGACATTCCCTTTGTGAGTGACCTTAATGGAGGTGGGGTGTTTCAGTGTTTCTTAATTCATTAACACCGTAACCTTGTAAAGACCTCCCATATTAGACTGGCATTTGTGGTAGTTGGATTAGCCGGGCAGGTCCGGTCAGTCTTACACCACAAATGAGCCTAACCTCGTGTCTTTACAACTGTTACGCATTTAATTCTTGCCTTTGACCTCTCACATTAGACTGGCACTTGTGGCTGCTGGATTTGCCGGGTGGGTCCAGGCAGTCTTACACCATAAAAGAGTCTATCCTCGTGTCTTAGGCGGTTTACTATTACACATCTTTATTTAACCCCAAAGTGGATTAATATCCCTATTCAAATTTGTCAATAAATTCCAAATATACTTATATCCATAACTGTCTCTTAAAATTATGTCCATAAGTGCCAATTTTTCTAATTAATGTCTTTAATTAATTATATGCCTTTTTACGGCCATTTATGCCAATTCTCAATATGTGTATATTCAATATTACCCCCATCGTCCCCACGTTGTTCGTTCGTTTATCATGACATATATATATATATATATATATATATATATATTAGACTAGCAATTAGTCTAACACATAAAAGAGAAGTAACATCGCAAATTTGCATAACACACGAAATGGATCTAACTTGCAAATAAGGATTACAACATAACTTGCATAAACTTTGTATTGTTATGAATCTAAACATAGGCCTAAAGGTGTGAACTTGCATATATATAATATAGTTTTTCACCCAAAACTTGCATATATGAATATAGTTTTCATCCAAAACTTGCATAGGCCATAGCCAAACTTGCATAAAACTATGTACGTCATAGATCTAAATCTAAAGGTGTAAACTTGCATATATATATATATGAATCAAATTTCTACCTAAACTTGCATATAGTCATTTTACTTGGTTCTCATGTAGACTTGTGTACAATTCACATAAAAACAAGCATATGATCTACACCCAAACTTGCATATAAAATGATGTCAAACATGAATCAAGTTGAACATACGTGATTGGGCATATACAAAGGAATCTACAATAAAAAATGCCATTATGAACAACTAGCATATATCCACAAAATATCACATTTTCCAATGTTTCACAAACATAGCCATATAACCCAATTTATAACTCAGCCCAATTAACTTGTTAATTATCTTATTAAAGAAATTGAACTAACAACTCAAAGAAGGTCTTGAGTTCTGGGATCTTAGTTCTAAAATTGATTTAGCTTGCCTTTGAAGTAGACAAATTCGTTGTTGTCGTTATAGATTTGAGTTGAATTGAGTTGATTAGCTTCACTTTTCCTCTAGTTGATGACGGCTATTCTAGGTTGTAAGGTAATAGCATGACGACCATGGTTCTAATTTTGATTTGGTTTTAGGGTTTGAGTCTACATGTGTTTATATAGAATTTAGGATTATTTTAGGCCATCCGATCAACCTAGAATCAATCAAGACCATCAAGTCAAGATAGAGTGACACCTCAGCCCTAATGACTCAGCACTGAGTCACAAAATCGTCATCTTTCATATCGGCCCGGGGGGCAGGTCGACCCCCAGGTCGAGGTTGACCTGTATAGGGGGAGGTCGACACTAGGGTCGACCCCCAGGTCGACACTAGGGTCGACCCCCAGGTCGACACTAGTGTAATAACCCGCAAAATCTGGGCCAGTTTAAAATTTTTATTTTGGCAATTTTAGCGAATTTAGTATATTTAAAATAGATTATTTTAAATAATATCGACGAGAAATTTATTTTGAATACAATTCGAACGTATATATTATACGCGTCGTCGTTAGAATATAAATAATTATATATAATTATAAATAGAATTGAAAATGGCGCGGTAGTTCGATAATTCGATTTCAAACTTCAATTGAATGTACCGGGTGCAAAACAATCCGGATTTTAGTGAAACCAAAAATGATAGAATCTAATTGATAATATCTTTCCAACGAATCCGACAAATCAAAATTTCATAGCGGGAATCAAAAGATATGTCCAGTTGAAAATTTTGAATAGTCGCTATGGAATTCAGGCCCTTAAAAATGGACATTTTGCAAACGACCTCGGATTTCGACGAAACCAGTTTTGTTGGGTCCGGGATGTGAAGTTATTGCTTGGTTTCAAATTTCATAATTTTTCGAATCAATATGTGAGCGTGGCAAAGGAAAACGCGTTTGACCAGTTTCAGTTGAATTTTATCGACTAGAAATTGGCCATTTTTCTAACGGTCTCAGAATTCGACGAAACTAGTTTTGTTGGGACCGTATCGTCAATACGAAGCTAGAAAATATTTTTCTGGAATTTTTCTAGTTAGTATGTGACCCCGGTAATTTGAAAAGTACGTTTAAAATTCAATATAGTGATTTAAATGTAAATTCAACGGAAACCAATCGAAACGATCAAATCAGCTTGCGATACATATCCCATTGGTTTCAGAATGGGGGTAAAACGCTATGGACGACAGGCGGTGGACCTCGTTCAGGGATCGTATGTAAAAGTCAACTTTTTAGGAAATAAAATAATTAAATAATAAAAATAAAATAAAAATAAAAACCTTTTTTTCCCCCCTTAATCTCGTTCTGGCCCCCCCGAGGAGTTCATTCTTCAGAAAAAAAAAACAAAAGAAAAAAGAAAAAGGGGATCGGACCTGCCACCGCCTGCCTCCGTCCGCCCCCTTACCTCGAGCGCCCCTCTTCCGTTCTCCCCTAGCCGCCGCCTGAGCCACCGCCAAGACGACTGTCGAACCTCCCCACCGCCCACCTCGAAGCCCTCGCGACGCGAACCGAGCACCCAACCCCCCCCTGAAGCCTCGACGCCACCACCCTGCCGCCGACGGCATCTTCTCCCCCCCTTCGCAGCAAATCGGTGAGTATTTTATTTATTTTTCTTTTTATATTTTATTTTATTTATTCTGTAAATACCGATTTTAGGAAGTAATTTAAAAACAGATTTTAAAAAAAAGGATTAAATACTTTTTTTTGATTTAGAATACCGATTTTAGAAAGAATTTGAAACTGATTTTCTTGGTTTATGAAATCTGAAAATAGAGTTATATAAAATCTGAAAATATATTTATATAAAATCTGAAAATATATTTATATAAAATCTGAAAATATATTTATATAAAATCTGAAAATATATTTATAATCTAAAGATTCGATTTTTAAACTAGAAAAGGTTCGATTTTTAAACGAAGTAAAAATGAGATTTTTATATATTGAAAGTCGAAGTAAAAATCAGATTTTTATATATTGAAAGTCGAAGTAAAAATCAGATTTTTATATATTGAAAGTCGAAGTAAAAATCATATTTTTATATATTGAATAGCATCGTAAAAATTCGATTTTTACATATGTAGAGAATACGGGCGATAGCGATGAAGATTTCTATCAATGAAGTGCCGTGGAGCTAGGATAGCTATATGTGAGAATTTCTCACCTTTCAATTTTATTTCTAGTTATACATATATACTAGGATGCAGACGGTGCTTAGTAGCACCCGACACAATCGTCCACAGACCATGGACTTGTTTGTTTGGTTGCATAGATTAGTTGGATTATTTGTTTGAATTGAATTGTTTGGTGAGATGAAATTGATTTGATTGATGTGTGAATGGCGTGGGCCTTCACTAGACCGGGGACAAGGCTAGGCCTCGTCCCGTTTCTAGTATCGTGCCGTTATGCCGCCGAAATTTTCTAAAATAAGTTAGAAAAATAAAATATCATTTTATTTAAAGAATGAACTGGATAGAAATTCATATGTTGAAATAAAATGTTTTATCGTTAAAAATATAATTTTTAACGTGAATGCGAATAAATAAAATATTCATTTACAAACCAGACGGTTTGTTTATGTACACTGATTTGACTGACATTGGTTGGGTCGATAAATTTTACACATCGCCCAACTGCACAAATAAAATATTTGTTTGATTGTTTGAAACCCTACACGGGTGTTAGGATGAAAAAATGCAGTTCACTCATCCTGATTGATTAAATATGTCGATCGATTGATTGACAGGCTGTTATAAGCGTTAGATATCTATATTTGATGCTTATACAGTGTAGTGCACTTTGGTTGATGGTTGATTATTTTTCAATGCTATTATATACATGTGTTGTATGAAAATCCATATAATTAACATTATATGGTGATTGATTGGGCCTCATTCCAATTTAGAAAATAAAGAATATTATAAAATAAAAGTTCATGTGTTGACAGTACTCATTCATTGAGATTGGTCATGTGTTGAACGAAATATTTTAGTAATAAAATTTACATCTTTATCGATATAAAATAAAAGTTCATGTGTTGACAGTACTCATTCATTGAGATTGGTCATGTGTTGAACGAAATATTTTAGTAATAAAATTTACATCTTTATCGATATAAAATAAAAGTTCATATGTTGACAGTACTCATTCATTGAGATTGGTCATGTGTTGAACGAAATATTTTAGTAATAAAATTTACATCTTTATCGATATAAAATAAAAGTTCATGTGTTGACAGTACTCATTCTTTGAGATTGGTCATGTGTTGAACGAAATATTTTAATAATAAAATTTACATCTTTATCAATATAAAATAAAGGTTCATGTGTTGACAGTACTCATTCATTGAGATTGGTCATGTGTTGAACGAAATATTTTGATAATAACAACTATTTTGAAAAAGAAATATTTGAAATAGAATATTTGAAAATAGAAATTTATGAAGCCGTGTTGATTAGATTGACGCCATTTTGACGTGAACGATATTTATATCGATTTTAAAACGATTTCGAAATGAATTGAATATATAACGATTTCGAAATGAATTGAATATATAACGATTTCGAAATGAATTGAATATATAACGATTTCGAAATGAATTGAATATATAACGATTTCGAAATGAATTGAATATATAACGATTTCGATTTGAATTGAATATATAACGATTTCGAAATGAATTGAATATATAACGATTTCGATTTGAATTGAATATATAACGATTTCGATTTGAATTGAATATATAACGATTTCGAAATGAATTGAATATATAACGATTTCGATTTGAATTGAATATATAACGATTTCGAAATGAATTGAAAATATATAACGATTTCGATTTGAATTGAAAATATAACGATTTCGATTTGAATTGAATATATAACGATTTCGATTTGAATTGAATATATAACGATTTCGAAATGAATTGAATATATAATGATTTCGATATGAATTGAATATATAACGATTTCGAAATGAATTGAAAATATAACGATTTCGATTTGAATTGAATATATAACGATTTCGAAATGAATTGAATATATAACGATTTCGAAATGAATTGAAAATATAACGATTTCGATTTGAATTGAATATATAACGATTTCGATTTGAATTGAAAATATAACGATTTCGATTTGAATTGAATATATAACGATTTCGATTTGAATTGAAAATATAACGATTTCGATTTGAATTGAATATATAACGATTTCGAAATGAATTGAATATATAACGATTTCGAATTGAATGGAATAGAAAACCAATTTGATTTCAATTGAATATATAATGAATTTGATTCAAATTGGAAACGAAACGAATTTGATTTGAATAGAAAAATGAATTTGAATCGAATATAAAACCATTTTGAATTGAATTGAATTGAAACAAATTCAAATTGAATCGAATTGAAAACGAATTCAAATTGAATCGAAAGCGAATTGAAATGAATTCAAATTGAATTGAAATTTGAATTGAATAGAAATGAATTTTAAAACGAATTTATAAAGAAGAATTCAATTTTGATTTGAATTGAAATGGAAGTTGAAATTGCTTTTGAAACGAATTTTAAAACTATTCATATAATTCGTTTTTAAATAGAAATCGACGAAATATATATTATATATATTATATATATAATATAATGGCCTGAATAGAACGCGCCGCGCCGCGGCAGTTCGTGAATTTCGACCATTTATTTCAAACGGACATTACGGGAGATCCGACCGTCGGATTCTCCTAAAACCGGAACCGTTGGGTTCGTATCGAAAAGAGCTTTCTAACGAATATTAGAAATTTGAAATCTAACGGTTGGATTTGGAATTATGTCCAAATCAAATTCGAAAAAGGTCGCTGTAAGTGCAGTTCGATGGCCGTTGATGGAAATCGACTGTACAGGCCTTGATAAAATTATTAAAAATAGCAATAATTTGTGTAAAATCATAAGAAATGGTTTAGAAAGAATTGGGATGAAAAACTCCATATTTGAAAAGATAAAAATAGATTTTTATCGAAATGAACTAGTTTTGAACTAGAATTATAATTCTATTTATTTTTAAATAAATAAATTGAATTCGAAAAGGGTTTTAAAAATAACCAAAATTTCCAATGATTGCATTGGAGTGGATTTGAATCGAAATTGTCTTCGGAATATTTCGATGTTGGAATTCAGGATTATACAGATGTTGTTATGGAAATTTGAAAGATATATATATTTATATCGTTATTTCCAATACGACATTTGTTAATCGTAGAATTTGATATTGAATATAAGCCGGGATATTCTCTATTCAGAGCCTTGTATTTAATATCAAATGTGATTTGGGTTTGTCGTGAATGGTGTCTTCACTAACACTGTTCTTGAACCCAGTTGAGAAAAGATTAAATCTTTTTATTTAGATTTAATGAAGTGTACCAATTAAAGAATATTTAATTGGAATTGAATTGATATTGATTTTTGGGTTTATCGTGAACAGTGTTTTACACAACACACGTTCTTTAACCCGATAATTAATGAATGTGATTTTTGGGTTTATCGTGAACAGTGTTTTAAATAACACTTGTTCTTTAACCCGATAATTAATGTGATTTGTGTTTATCGTGAACCGTGTTTTAAATGACACTGATTCTTTAACCCAGTCGAAGATTAAAACTAAGTGGAGTTTTAATGAATCTTTAATTAGATTGAAATAATCGAAATGGAGTATCACCAGTTTTGCTCCAGGCGATAGTTAAATCTTTAATTAGATTTGAACGTGAAATGGTAATTGAATTTACCGATAACACTGTGGTGTTAGATATGAAGTATTACCAGTTTTACTTCATGGGATAAATTGGTTGGGATTGGGAAATTAAAACCAATGATTACTTCGGTAAGGTTCGTTAATCTCGACTAGTTGAATCGAAATTCAAAAGAAGAATAAATTCAAAGAATTTATCTTGGATAAAATTAATGGGAACATTTCCCTATGAATGTGAAATTTAGAAACTAACTGTCGGTTGGCCAAGCAGAATGGTTTTCTGGATATTGATCTGATGTTGGTTTCGGCCTTCGGGGTTAATATTTGGGGAATTATTCTCTTGATTAATTTACGGTTAGTGACTAATGAATTGGAATGAGGCGTATGTTGTGTTTGTGTAACACTTATTTAAATATACGCGAGTTATTCGGGAAGACCGGGTTTATCCCATTCTGAATAACTGATACGACGATAAGTCGAAGATGAAGACGATGGTCGAAGACCGGAGGTCTTCACGTCGTTTGGGTAATTACTGATGATCTTGATTGGGCTGTACACCCAAGAAGATGGAAACAGTTAGTGATCGTCCAGACGTACTTGGAGATCGATGGATATGCGGGGTACTAGGTGCCCCCGGTTTCGTTCAGACCCAGAACGGACTTGTAAATGGACTGTGTGTCTGACATTGGATTTTAGTCTGTGTGGTTGATCTCTATTAAATATATATCTGTTTGGCGGCGGAGAATTTATTCTCTTGCTTAACGCCCTTCTCTGAGACGTACGAGCTCAGGGGTTATATATTGATGGAGATCAAACGCATGGAGTGAATTGCCTGTGTGGCATGCCTAAGTGGCAATTGATCGAGGCTTCTGTTGAAAAGCAAGGTCTTGTGGTGATGATCAAAGCACGGCCTTTGTGGCGTAGCTTTGTGTAACGTTTACCTCGCGTGTTTCACACCCGGTATGAACCAAAAACGGGAGACGGACCTCAGGGGGGACATGCGTTTTCTTTCTAGCTAGAAGTGGCGTCAGTGGTTTTACACGCCCTGACGAGTTTGACTTATGTGGTTGTTGCTGTTGCGAGGCGCCTCGGATTGATCGGTCGTTCTCGAACCGATGGAGTCATTTAGTTGGCTCACCTACGCCCCAAAGGGCGGAGAAACATATTGTTCAGGCATTATAATCCACTTCGTGTGGACCGGCCCTGACGATCCAAGGTACGGTTGCGGCTGTGCCTGAGACACGGGCTAGAGCGTCTCGAATCGGTTGAGGATCTTGCCCCTAGCCTCGGTTCATAGACGGAAATCCAATTTCCAAATACGTGACTTTGCGATTTCGATTGTATAACCTATATATGGCGACATAGTGGTATGGGGCATTCATGCCGCCTATGATTGATACTTATGATTTGAAGTTGTTTTATACACTATGCACTTATAATAGTATCAAATGATTT
The DNA here is from genome assembly GCA_030737875.1 of Allium sativum. Lineage (NCBI taxonomy): Eukaryota > Viridiplantae > Streptophyta > Magnoliopsida > Asparagales > Amaryllidaceae > Allium > Allium sativum. The sequence continues at coordinate 514,939,438 of CM060919.1, read as the reverse complement.
GTTTTAAACGTATCAAGCATTCTTTGGCTGTTATAAGGGAAAACCCTATCCCCCGGCTTGCGTTGCATTGTGTGATAGGACCTGGGTCTTATAACAGCTTCATTTTTTCTTTATTTAGCATTGTGCTGTTTGTTTTATGCACTGGTATTCTTGGGAGGAAACCCGTTCCGTGTTATACGGCGTGGTCCCTTGATTTACCTAGCTTTAAAATAAAGATTAATAACTGTTTTTAGTTCTCACACCAGTCACATGACTGACCTGGAGTTTATTGTTTTAACCTAAACTCTGGGTGCCCTTATTTTCGACACGGGCAGCTAGTAGTTTTGGTTTTGCAGATTTATATTCACAAGATCCTGGTTTACAGCTGGAATGATATCCGGAAAGCTTTGTATCCGTATATCTCTTCTAGTTGTGTATTGTATTATTTTCCGCTGCTATGTATTTAAATGTAATTTAAATCTCTGATATTTCTGTGTAATATTCATTTGTACTCTGTATATTCTTGTAGTCTGGTGCATTGTTGTAATATACAATGAAATGTTCTTCTGTATGCGTTCTGTTGTGGCTTGTTCTCGAACTATCCGACGCTTTCCTTTACGGGGAAGTTACGGGTTTTCACAGTTGGTATCAGAGCTTTGGTTTACAAAGCAGAGAACAAGGCACATTAGAACCATACAAAAAAATTCATCAGATATTGGATTAGCAATATCCAATGGAATGACTCGTTAGAGATAGGATCAGTAGTATCCTAGAACGAGTGTGAAGAGTAAATTTTTAAAAATAAAAGTGAAAACAAATTTTTGTTTTGAAAATTTAAATCGATTATTCGTATTTGATTATCTATTTATATTGATGTGGACAATCCAGTATATATAGATTTTGCGTATACGTCTGATCCGCGTGTATTCGGAATTTTAATATACTGGATAGATATAGAATTACACTCTAAACGCCCGGAGATGATTTTGATGATGGAGCTCCATCATTAGAATTTATGTTCGAGTGACGAAAGTGGGCTTTCTATATATTTCCTATTGACTGGTGTGAGAACCAAAATTAGATAGGGCCTATTGTTGTGATTTGGCATCAAAAATCTGATTTTTGACTATATATCAAAATTATCAATTTGAAACTCTAATTCACTAATTGATTGATGTTTGTGTGGTTTGTTTATTTGTTTGCTAATTTTGAACCATTATGCCTAATAGCATCAAATATTGAGTTATATTGAAAATTGGTCGCATTTGCTTGCATATACATATATATCATTGAACAGGTCATAGCAAGGAGGCTAGAGCAGAGAATAAAATTTGTTTGCCCGACAAATAGGTACATGTTTACTACATAATTTCCTGTTTTGTTTGGGTGATGATGATTTTGTGAGCCTATTGGCTAGCCGCTTGGCCTTTTCTTTTTCTTTTTGAGATCTGAAGGACCGGGGAAGCTATTTGAAATTCCCCGATGCTCCCATTGCAGGGGAGGTTATGGCGAAATTTTTCAAAAATTTAGGGTGTTAGCCAAATTTTTGAGATTTTGAAAATTCTCAGAAACTGAAAAGTTGGAGAATGGAAGCCTGATCGATCGTAGAGTTGATTAATCAAACCACTTTCGACTTTGTTCCTTTTCGGGGACGAAAAGTTTTAAGTGGGGGAGATTGTAATAACCCGCAAAATCTGGGCCAGTTTAAAATTTTTATTTTGGCAATTTTAGCGAATTTAGTATATTTAAAATAGATTATTTTAAATAATATCGACGAGAAATTTATTTTGAATATAATTCGAACGTATATATTATACGCGTCGTCGTTAGAATATAAATAATTATATATAATTATAAATAGAATTGAAAATGGCGCGGTAGTTCGATAATTCGATTTCAAACTTCAATTGAATGTACCGGGTGCAAAACAATCCGGATTTTAGTGAAACCAAAAATGATAGAATCTAATTGATAATATCTTTCCAACGAATCCGACAAATCAAAATTTCATAGCGGGAATCAAAAGATATGTCCAGTTGAAAATTCTGAATAGTCGCTATGGAATTCAGGCCCTTAAAAATGGACATTTTGCAAACGACCTCGGATTTCGACGAAACCAGTTTTGTTGGGTCCGGGATGTGAAGTTATTGCTTGGTTTCAAATTTCATAATTTTTCGAATCAATATGTGAGAGTGGCAAAGGAAAACGCGTTTGACCAGTTTTAGTTGAATTTTATCGACTGGAAATTGGCCATTTTTCTAACGGTCTCAGAATTCGACGAAACTAGTTTTGTTGGGACCGTATCGTCAATACGAAGCTAGAAAATATTTTTCTGGAATTTTTCTAGTTAGTATGTGACCCCGGTAATTTGAAAAGTACGTTTAAAATTCAATATAGTGATTTAAATGTAAATTCAACGGAAACCAATCGAAACGATCAAATCAGCTTGCGATACATATCCCATTGGTTTCAGAATGGGGGTAAAACGCTATGGACGACAGGCGGTGGACCTCGTTCAGGGATCGTATGTAAAAGTCAACTTTTTAGGAAATAAAATAATTAAATAATAAAAATAAAATAAAAATAAAAACCTTTTTTTTCCCCCCTTAATCTCGTTCTGGCCCCCCCGAGGAGTTCATTCTTCAGAAAAAAAAAACAAAAGAAAAAGAAAAAGGTGATCGGACCTGCCACCGCCTGCCTCCGTCCGCCCCCTTACCTCGAGCGCCCCTCTTCCGTTCTCCCCTAGCCGCCGCCTGAGCCACCGCCAAGACGACTGTCGAACCCCCCCACCGCCCACCTCGAAGCCCTCTCGACGCGAACCGAGCACCCACCCCCCCTGAAGCCTCGACGCCACCACCCTGCCGCCGACGGCATCTTCTCCCCCCCTTCGCAGCAAATCGGTGAGTATTTTATTTATTTTTCTTTTTATATTTTATTTTATTTATTCTGTAAATACCGATTTTAGGAAGTAATTTAAAAACAGATTTTTAAAAAAAGGATTAAATACTTTTTTTTGATTTAGAATACCGATTTTAGAAAGAATTTGAAACTGATTTTCTTGGTTTATGAAATCTGAAAATAGAGTTATATAAAATCTGAAAATATATTTATATAAAATCTGAAAATATATTTATATAAAATCTGAAAATATATTTATATAAAATCTGAAAATATATTTATAATCTAAAGATTCGATTTTTAAACTAGAAAAGGTTCGATTTTTAAACGAAGTAAAAATGAGATTTTTATATATTGAAAGTCGAAGTAAAAATCAGATTTTTATATATGGAAAGTCGAAGTAAAAATCAGATTTTTATATATTGAAAGTCGAAGTAAAAATCATATTTTTATATATTGAATAGCATCGTAAAAATTCGATTTTTACATATGTAGAGAATACGGGCGATAGCGATGAAGATTTCTATCAATGAAGTGCCGTGGAGCTAGGATAGCTATATGTGAGAATTTCTCACCTTTCAATTTTATTTCTAGGTATACATATATACTAGGATGCAGACGGTGCTTAGTAGCACCCGACACAATCGTCCACAGACCATGGACTTGTTTGTTTGGTTGCATAGATTAGTTGGATTATTTGTTTGAATTGAATTGTTTGGTGAGATGAAATTGATTTGATTGATGTGTGAATGGCGTGGGCCTTCACTAGACCGGGGACAAGGCTAGGCCTCGTCCCGTTTCTAGTATCGTGCCGTTATGCCGCCGAAATTTTCTAAAATAAGTTAGAAAAATAAAATATCATTTTATTTAAAGAATGAACTGGATAGAAATTCATATGTTGAAATAAAATGTTTTATCGTTAAAAATATAATTTTTAACGTGAATGTGAATAAATAAAATATTCATTTACAAACCAGACGGTTTGTTTATGTACACTGATTTGACTGACATTGGTTGGGTCGATAAATTTTACACATCGCCCAACTGCACAAATAAAATATTTGTTTGATTGTTTGAAACCCTACACGGGTGTTAGGATGAAAAAATGCAGTTCACTCATCCTGATTGATTAAATATGTCGATCGATTGATTGACAGGCTGTTATAAGCGTTAGATATCTATATTTGATGCTTATACAGTGTAGTGCACTTTGGTTGATGGTTGATTATTTTTCAATGCTATTATATACATGTGTTGTATGAAAATCCATATAATTAACATTATATGGTGATTGATTGGGCCTCATTCCAATTTAGAAAATAAAGAATATTATAAAATAAAAGTTCATGTGTTGACAGTACTCATTCATTGAGATTGGTCATGTGTTGAACGAAATATTTTAGTAATAAAATTTACATCTTTATCGATATAAAATAAAAGTTCATGTGTTGACAGTACTCATTCATTGAGATTGGTCATGTGTTGAACGAAATATTTTAGTAATAAAATTTACATCTTTATCGATATAAAATAAAAGTTCATGTGTTGACAGTACTCATTCATTGAGATTGGTCATGTGTTGAACGAAATATTTTAGTAATAAAATTTACATCTTTATCGATATAAAATAAAAGTTCATGTGTTGACAGTACTCATTCATTGAGATTGGTCATGTGTTGAACGAAATATTTTAATAATAAAATTTACATCTTTATCAATATAAAATAAAGGTTCATGTGTTGACAGTACTCATTCATTGAGATTGGTCATGTGTTGAACGAAATATTTTGATAATAACAACTATTTTGAAAAAGAAATATTTGAAATAGAATATTTGAAAATAGAAATTTATGAAGCCGTGTTGATTAGATTGACGCCATTTTGACGTGAACGATATTTATATCGATTTTAAAACGATTTCGAAATGAATTGAATATATAACGATTTCGAAATGAATTGAATATATAACGATTTCGAAATGAATTGAATATATAACGATTTCGAAATGAATTGAATATATAACGATTTCGATTTGAATTGAATATATAACGATTTCGAAATGAATTGAATATATAACGATTTCGATTTGAATTGAATATATAACGATTTCGATTTGAATTGAATATATAACGATTTCGAAATGAATTGAATATATAACGATTTCGATTTGAATTGAATATATAACGATTTCGAAATGAATTGAAAATATATAACGATTTCGATTTGAATTGAAAATATAATGATTTCGATTTGAATTGAATATATAACGATTTCGATTTGAATTGGATATATAACGATTTCGAATTGAATGGAATAGAAAACCAATTTGATTTCAATTGAATATATAATGAATTTGATTCAAATAGGAAACGAAACGAATTTGATTTGAATAGAAAAATGAATTTGAATCGAATATAAAACCAATTTGAATTGAATTGAATTGAAACAAATTCAAATTGAATCGAATTGAAAACGAATTCAAATTGAATCGAAAGCGAATTGAAATGAATTCAAATTGAATTGAAATTTGAATTGAATAGAAATGAATTTTAAAACGAATTTATAAAGAAGAATTCAATTTTGATTTGAATTGAAATGGAAGTTGAAATTGCTTTTGAAACGAATTTTAAAACTATTCATATAATTCGTTTTTAAATAGAAATCGACGAAATATATATTATATATATAATATAATGGCCTGAATAGAACGCGCCGCGCCGCGGCAGTTCGTGAATTTCGACCATTTATTTCAAACGGACATTACGGGAGATCCGACCGTCGGATTCTCCTAAAACCGGAACCGTTGGGTTCGTATCGAAAAGAGCTTTCTAACGAATATTAGAAATTTGAAATCTAACGGTTGGATTTGGAATTATGTCCAAATCAAATTCGAAAAAGGTCGCTGTAAGTGCAGTTCGATGGCCGTTGATGGAAATCGACTGTACAGGCCTTGATAAAATTATTAAAAATAGCAATAATTTGTGTAAAATCATAAGAAATGGTTTAGAAAGAATTGGGATGAAAAACTCCATATTTGAAAAGATAAAAATAGTTTTTTATCGAAATGAACTAGTTTTGAACTAGAATTATAATTCTATTTATTTTTAAATAAATAAATTGAATTCGAAAAGGGTTTTAAAAATAACCAAAATTTCCAATGATTGCATTGGAGTGGATTTGAATCGAAATTGTCTTCGGAATATTTCGATGTTGGAATTCGGGATTATACAGATGTTGTTATGGAAATTTGAAAGATATATATATTTATATCGTTATTTCCAATACGACATTTGTTAATCGTAGAATTTGATATTGAATATAAGCCGGGATATTCTCTATTCAGAGCCTTGTATTTAATATCAAATGTGATTTGGGTTTGTCGTGAATGGTGTCTTCACTAACACTGTTCTTGAACCCAGTTGAGAAAAGATTAAATCTTTTTATTTAGATTTAATGAAGTGTACCAATTAAAGAATATTTAATTGGAATTGAATTGATATTGATTTTTGGGTTTATCGTGAACAGTGTTTTACACAACACACGTTCTTTAACCCGATAATTAATGAATGTGATTTTTGGGTTTATCGTGAACAGTGTTTTAAATAACACTTGTTCTTTAACCCGATAATTAATGTGATTTGGGTTTATCGTGAACCGTGTTTTAAATGACACTGATTCTTTAACCCAGTCGAAGATTAAAACTAAGTGGAGTTTTAATGAATCTTTAATTAGATTGAAATAATCGAAATGGAGTATCACCAGTTTTGCTCCAGGCGATAGTTAAATCTTTAATTAGATTTGAACGTGAAATGGTAATTGAATTTACCGATAACACTGTGGTGTTAGATATGAAGTATTACCAGTTTTACTTCATGGGATAAATAGGTTGGGATTGAGAAATTAAAACCAATGATTACTTCGGTAAGGTTCGTTAATCTCGACTAGTTGAATCGAAATTCAAAAGAAGAATAAATTCAAAGAATTTATCTTGGATAAAATTAATGGGAACATTTCCCTATGAATGTGAAATTTAGAAACTAACTGTCGGTTGGCCAAGCAGAATGGTTTTCTGGATATTGATCTGATGTTGGTTTCGGCCTTCGGGGTTAATATTTGGGGAATTATTCTCTTGATTAATTTACGGTTAGTGACTAATGAATTGGAATGAGGCTTATGTTGTGTTTGTGTAACACTTATTTAAATATACGCGAGTTATTCGGGAAGACCGGGTTTATCCCATTCTGAATAACTGATACGACGATAAGTCGAAGATGAAGACGATGGTCGAAGACCGGAGGTCTTCACGTCGTTTGGGTAATTACTGATGATCTTGATTGGGCTGTACACCCAAGAAGATGGAAACAGTTAGTGATCGTCCAGACGTACTTGGAGATCGATGGATATGCGGGGTACTAGGTGCCCCCGGTTTCGTTCAGACCCAGAACGGACTTGTAAATGGACTGTGTGTCTGACATTGGATTTTAGTCCGTGTGGTTGATCTCTATTAAATATATATCTGTTTGGCGGTGGAGAATTTATTCTCTTGCTTAACGCCCTTCTCTGAGACGTACGAGCTCAGGGGTTATATATTGATGGAAATCAAACGCATGGAGTGAATTGCCTGTGTGGCATGCCTAAGTGGCAATTGATCGAGGCTTCTGTTGAAAAGCAAGGTCTTGTGGTGATGATCAAAGCACGGCCTTTGTGGCGTAGCTTTGTGTAACGTTTACCTCGCGTGTTTCACACCCGGTATGAACCAAAAACGGGAGACGGACCTCAGGGGGGACATGCGTTTTCTTTCTAGCTAGAAGTGGCGTCAGTGGTTTTACACGCCCTGACGAGTTTGACTTATGTGGTTGTTGCTGTTGCGAGGCGCCTCGGATTGATCGGTCGTTCTCGAACCGATGGAGTCATTTAGTTGGCTCACCTATGCCCCAAAGGGCGGAGAAACGTATTGTTCAGGCATTATAATCCACTTCGTGTGGATCGGCCCTGACGATCCAAGGTACGGTTGCGGCTGTGCCTGAGACACGGGCTAGAGCGTCTCGAATCGGTTGAGGATCTTGCCCCTAGCCTCGGTTCATAGACGGAAATCCAATTTCCAAATACGTGACTTTGCGATTTCGATTGTATAACCTATATATGGCGACATAGTGGTATGGGGCATTCATGCCGCCTATGATTGATACTTATGATTTGAAGTTGTTTTATACACTATGCACTTATAATAGTATCAAATGATTTGTTTTAAACGTATCAAGCATTCTTTGGCTGTTATAAGGGAAAACCCTATCCCCCGGCTTGCGTTGCATTGTGTGATAGGACCTGGGTCTTATAACAGCTTCATTTTTTCTTTATTTAGCATTGCGCTGTTTGTTTTATGCACTGGTATTCTTGGGAGGAAACCCGTTCCGTGTTATACGGCGTGGTCCCTTGATTTACCTAGCTTTAAAATAAAGATTAATAACTGTTTTTAGTTCTCACACCAGTCACATGACTGACCTGGAGTTTATTGTTTTAACCTAAACTCTGGGTGCCCTTATTTTCGACACGGGCAGCTAGTAGTTTTGGTTTTGCAGATTTATATTCACAGGATCCTGGTTTACAGCTGGAATGATATCCGGAAAGCTTTGTATCCGTATATCTCTTCTAGTTGTGTATTGTATTATTTTCCGCTGCTATGTATTTAAATGTAATTTAAATCTCTGATATTTCTGTGTAATATTCATTTGTACTCTGTATATTCTTGTAGTCTGGTGCATTGTTGTAATATACAATGAAATGTTCTTCTGTATGCGTTCTGTTGTGGCTTGTTCTCGAACTATCCGACGCTTTCCTTTACGGGGAAGTTACGGGTTTTCACAGTTGGTATCAGAGCTTTGGTTTACAAAGCAGAGAACAAGGCACATTAGAACCATACAAAAAAATTCATCAGATATTGGATTAGCAATATCCAATGGAATGACTCGTTAGAGATAGGATCAGTAGTATCCTAGAACGAGTGTGAAGAGTAAATTTTTAAAAATAAAAGTGAAAACAAATTTTTGTTTTGAAAATTTAAATCGATTATTCGTATTTGATTATCTATTTATATTGATGTGGACAATCCAGTATATATAGATTTTGCGTATACGTCTGATCCGCGTGTATTCGGAATTTTAATATACTGGATAGATATAGAATTACACTCTAATCGCCCGGAGATGATTTTGATGATGGTGCTCCATCATTAGAATTTATGTTCGAGTGACGAAAGTGGGCTTTCTATATATTTCCTATTGACTGGTGTGAGAACCAAAATTAGATAGGGCCTATTGTTGTGATTTGGCATCAAAAATCTGATTTTTGACTATATATCAAAATTATCAATTTGAAACTCTAATTCACTAATTGATTGATGTTTGTGTGGTTTGTTTATTTGTTTGCTAATTTTGAACCATTATGCCTAATAGCATCAAATATTGAGTTATATTGAAAATTGGTCGCATTTGCTTGCATATACATATATATCATTGAACAGGTCATAGCAAGGAGGCTAGAGCAGAGAATAAAATTTGTTTGCCCGACAAATAGGTACATGTTTACTACATAATTTCCTGTTTTGTTTGGGTGATGATGATTTTGTGAGCCTATTGGCTAGCCGCTTGGCTTTTTCTTTTTCTTTTTGAGATCTGAAGGACCGGGGAAGCTATTTGAAATTCCCCGATGCTCCCATTGCAGGGGAGGTTATGGCGAAATTTTTCAAAAATTTAGGGTGTTAGCCAAATTTTTGAGATTTTGAAAATTCTCAGAAACTGAAAAGTTGGAGAATGGAAGCCTGATCGATCGTAGAGTTGATTAATCAAACCACTTTCGACTTTGTTCCTTTTCGGGGACGAAAAGTTTTAAGTGGGGGAGATTGTAATATCCCGCAAAATCTGGGCCAGTTTAAAATTTTTATTTTGGCAATTTTAGCGAATTAAGTATATTTAAAATAGATTATTTTAAATAATATCGACGAGAAATTTATTTTGAATATAATTCGAACGTATATATTATACGCGTCGTCGTTAGAATATAAATAATTATATATAATTATAAATAGAATTGAAAATGGCGCGGTAGTTCGATAATTCGATTTCAAACTTCAATTGAATGTACCTGGTGCAAAACAATCCGGATTTTAGTGAAACCAAAAATGATAGAATCTAATTGATAATATCTTTCCAACGAATCCGACAAATCAAAATTTCATAGCGGGAATCAAAAGATATGTCCAGTTGAAAATTCTGAATAGTCGCTATGGAATTCAGGCCCTTAAAAATGGACATTTTGCAAACGACCTCGGATTTCGACGAAACCAGTTTTGTTGGGTCCGGGATGTGAAGTTATTGCTTGGTTTCAAATTTCATAATTTTTCGAATCAATATGTGAGCGTGGCAAAGGAAAACGCGTTTGACCAGTTTCAGTTGAATTTTATCGACTGGAAATTGGCCATTTTTCTAACGGTCTCAGAATTCGACGAAACTAGTTTTGTTGGGACCGTATCGTCAATACGAAGCTAGAAAATATTTTTCTGGAATTTTTCTAGTTAGTATGTGACCCCGGTAATTTGAAAAGTACGTTTAAAATTCAATATAGTGATTTAAATGTAAATTCAACGGAAACCAATCGAAACGATCAAATCAGCTTGCGATACATATCCCATTGGTTTCAGAATGGGGGTAAAACGCTATGGACGACAGGCGGTGGACCTCGTTCAGGGATCGTATGTAAAAGTCAACTTTTTAGGAAATAAAATAATTAAATAATAAAAATAAAAATAAAAACCTTTTTTTTCCCCCCTTAATCTCGTTCTGGCCCCCCCGAGGAGTTCATTCTTCAGAAAAAAAAAAACAAAAGAAAAAGAAAAAGTGGATCGGACCTGCCACCGCCTGCCTCCGTCCGCCCCCTTACCTCGAGCGCCCCTCTTCCGTTCTCCCCTAGCCGCCGCCTGAGCCACCGCCAAGACGACTGTCGAACCCCCTCACCGCCCACCTCGAAGCCCTCGCGACGCGAACCGAGCACCCACCCCCCCTGAAGCCTCGACGCCACCACCCTGCCGCCGACGGCATCTTCTCCCCCCCTTCGCAGCAAATCGGTGAGTATTTTATTTATTTTTCTTTTTATATTTTATTTTATTTATTCTGTAAATACCGATTTTAGGAAGTAATTTAAAAACAGATTTTTAAAAAAAGGATTAAATACTTTTTTTTGATTTAGAATACCGATTTTAGAAAGAATTTGAAACTGATTTTCTTGGTTTATGAAATCTGAAAATAGAGTTATATAAAATCTGAAAATATATTTATATAAAATCTGAAAATATATTTATATAAAATCTGAAAATATATTTATATAAAATCTGAAAATATATTTATATAAAATCTGAGAATATGATTTATAATCTAAAGATTCGATTTTTAAACTAGAAAAGGTTCGATTTTTAAACGAAGTAAAAATGAGATTTTTATATATTGAAAGTCGAAGTAAAAATCAGATTTTTATATATTGAAAGTCGAAGTAAAAATCATATTTTTATATATTGAATAGCATCGTAAAAATTCGATTTTTACATATGTAGAGAATACGGGCGATAGCGATGAAGATTTCTATCAATGAAGTGCCGTGGAGCTTGGATAGCTATATGTGAGAATTTCTCACCTTTCAATTTTATTTCTAGTTATACATATATACTAGGATGCAGACGGTGCTTAGTAGCACCCGACACAATCGTCCACAGACCATGGACTTGTTTGTTTGGTTGCATAGATTAGTTGGATTATTTGTTTGAATTGAATTGTTTGGTGAGATAAAATTGATTTGATTGATGTGTGAATGGCGTGGGCCTTCACTAGACCGGGGACAAGGCTAGGCCTCGTCCCGTTTCTAGTATCGTGCCGTTATGCCGCCGAAATTTTCTAAAATAAGTTAGAAAAATAAAATATCATTTTATTTAAAGAATGAACTGGATAGAAATTCATATGTTGAAATAAAATGTTTTATCGTTAAAAATATAATTTTTAACGTGAATGCGAATAAATAAAATATTCATTTACAAACCAGACGGTTTGTTTATGTACACTGATTTGACTGATATTGGTTGGGTCGATAAATTTTACACATCGCCCAACTGCACAAATAAAATATTTGTTTGATTGTTTGAAACCCTACACGGGTGTTAGGATGAAAAAATGCAGTTCACTCATCCTGATTGATTAAATATGTCGATCGATTGATTGACAGGCTGTTATAAGCGTTAGATATCTATATTTGATGCTTATACAGTGTAGTGCACTTTGGTTGATGGTTGATTATTTTTCAATGCTATTATATACATGTGTTGTATGAAAATCCATATAATTAACATTATATGGTGATTGATTGGGCCTCATTCCAATTTAGAAAATAAAGAATATTATAAAATAAAAGTTCATGTGTTGACAGTACTCATTCATTGAGATTGGTCATGTGTTGAACGAAATATTTTAGTAATAAAATTTACATCTTTATCGATATAAAATAAAAGTTCATGTGTTGACAGTACTCATTCATTGAGATTGGTCATGTGTTGAACGAAATATTTTAGTAATAAAATTTACATCTTTATCGATATAAAATAAAAGTTCATGTGTTGACAGTACTCATTCATTGAGATTGGTCATGTGTTGAACGAAATATTTTAGTAATAAAATTTACATCTTTATCGATATAAAATAAAAGTTCATGTGTTGACAGTACTCATTCATTGAGATTGGTCATGTGTTGAACGAAATATTTTAATAATAAAATTTACATCTTTATCAATATAAAATAAAGGTTCATGTGTTGACAGTACTCATTCATTGAGATTGGTCATGTGTTGAAAGAAATATTTTGATAATAACAACTATTTTGAAAAAGAAATATTTGAAATAGAATATTTGAAAATAGAAATTTATGAAGCCGTGTTGATTAGATTGACGCCATTTTGACGTGAACGATATTTATATCGATTTTAAAACGATTTCGAAATGAATTGAATATATAACGATTTCGAAATGAATTGAATATATAACGATTTCGAAATGAATTGAATATATAACGATTTCGAAATGAATTGAATATATAACGATTTCGATTTGAATTGAATATATAACGATTTCGATTTGAATTGAATATATAACGATTTCGATTTGAATTGAATATATAACGATTTCGAAATGAATTGAATATATAACGATTTCGATTTGAATTGAATATATAACGATTTCGAAATGAATTGAAAATATATAACGATTTCGATTTGAATTGAAAATATAATGATTTCGATTTGAATTGAATATATAACGATTTCGATTTGAATTGAATATATAACGATTTCGAAATGAATTGAATATATAACGATTTCGATATGAATTGAATATATAACGATTTCGAAATGAATTGAAAATATAACGATTTCGATTTGAATTGAATATATAACGATTTCGAAATGAATTGAATATACAACGATTTCGAAATGAATTGAAAATATAACGATTTTGATTTGAATTGAATATATAACGATTTCGATTTGAATTGAAAATATAACGATTTCGATTTGAATTGAATATATAACGATTTCGATTTGAATTGAAAATATAACGATTTCGATTTGAATTGAATATATAACGATTTCGAAATGAATTGAATATATAACGATTTCGAATTGAATGGAATAGAAAACCAATTTGATTTCAATTGAATATATAATGAATTTGATTCAAATAGGAAACGAAACGAATTTGATTTGAATAGAAAAATGAATTTGAATCGAATATAAAACCAATTTGAATTGAATTGAATTGAAACGAATTCAAATTGAATCGAATTGAAAACGAATTCAAATTGAATCGAAAGTGAATTGAAATGAATTCAAATTGAATTGAAATTTGAATTGAATAGAAATGAATTTTAAAACGAATTTATAAAGAAGAATTCAATTTTGATTTGAATTGAAATGGAAGTTGAAATTGCTTTTGAAACGAATTTTAAAACTATTCATATAATTCGTTTTTAAATAGAAATCGACGAAATATATATTATATATATTATATATATAATATAATGGCCTGAATAGAACGCGCCGCGCCGCGGCAGTTCGTGAATTTCGACCATTTATTTCAAACGGACATTACGGGAGATCCGACCGTCGGATTCTCCTAAAACCGGAACCGTTGGGTTCGTATCGAAAAGAGCTTTCTAACGAATATTAGAAATTTGAAATCTAACGGTTGGATTTGGAATTATGTCCAAATCAAATTCGAAAAAGGTCGCTGTAAGTGCAGTTCGATGGCCGTTGATGGAAATCGACTGTACAGGCCTTGATAAAATTATTAAAAATAGCAATAATTTGTGTAAAATCATAAGAAATGGTTTAGAAAGAATTGGGATGAAAAACTCCATATTTGAAAAGATAAAAATAGATTTTTATCGAAATGAACTAGTTTTGAACTAGAATTATAATTCTATTTATTTTTAAATAAATAAATTGAATTCGAAAAGGGTTTTAAAAATAACCAAAATTTCCAATGATTGCATTGGAGTGGATTTGAATCGAAATTGTCTTCGGAATATTTCGATGTTGGAATTCGGGATTATACAGATGTTGTTATGGAAATTTGAAAGATATATATATTTATATCGTTATTTCCAATACGACATTTGTTAATCGTAGAATTTGATATTGAATATAAGCCGGGATATTCTCTATTCAGAGCCTTGTATTTAATATCAAATGTGATTTGGGTTTGTCGTGAATGGTGTCTTCACTAACACTGTTCTTGAACCCAGTTGAGAAAAGATTAAATCTTTTTATTTAGATTTAATGAAGTGTACCAATTAAAGAATATTTAATTGGAATTGAATTGATATTGATTTTTGGGTTTATCGTGAACAGTGTTTTACACAACACACGTTCTTTAACCCGATAATTAATGAATGTGATTTTTGGGTTTATCGTGAACAGTGTTTTAAATAACACTTGTTCTTTAACCCGATAATTAATGTGATTTGGGTTTATCGTGAACCGTGTTTTAAATGACACTGATTCTTTAACCCAGTCGAAGATTAAAACTAAGTGGAGTTTTAATGAATCTTTAATTAGATTGAAATAATCGAAATGGAGTATCACCAGTTTTGCTCCAGGCGATAGTTAAATCTTTAATTAGATTTGAACGTGAAATGGTAATTGAATTTACCGATAACACTGTGGTGTTAGATATGAAGTATTACCAGTTTTACTTCATGGGATAAATAGGTTGGGATTGGGAAATTAAAACCAATGATTACTTCGGTAAGGTTCGTTAATCTCGACTAGTTGAATCGAAATTCAAAAGAAGAATAAATTCAAAGAATTTATCTTGGATAAAATTAATGGGAACATTTCCCTATGAATGTGAAATTTAGAAACTAACTGTCGGTTGGCCAAGCAGAATGGTTTTCTGGATATTGATCTGATGTTGGTTTCGGCCTTCGGGGTTAATATTTGGGGAATTATTCTCTTGATTAATTTACGGTTAGTGACTAATGAATTGGAATGAGGCTTATGTTGTGTTTGTGTAACACTTATTTAAATATACGCGAGTTATTCGGGAAGACCGGGTTTATCCCATTCTGAATAACTGATACGACGATAAGTCGAAGATGAAGACGATGGTCGAAGACCGGAGGTCTTCACGTCGTTTGGGTAATTACTGATGATCTTGATTGGGCTGTACACCCAAAAAGATGGAAACAGTTAGTGATCGTCCAGACGTACTTGGAGATCGATGGATATGCGGGGTACTAGGTGCCCCCGGTTTCGTTCAGACCCAGAACGGACTTGTAAATGGACTGTGTGTCTGACATTGGATTTTAGTCCGTGTGGTTGATCTCTATTAAATATATATCTGTTTGGCGGCGGAGAATTTATTCTCTTGCTTAACGCCCTTCTCTGAGACGTACGAGCTCAGGGGTTATATATTGATGGAGATCAAACGCATGGAGTGAATTGCCTGTGTGGCATGCCTAAGTGGCAATTGATCGAGGCTTCTGTTGAAAAGCAAGGTCTTGTGGTGATGATCAAAGCACGGCCTTTGTGGCGTAGCTTTGTGTAACGTTTACCTCGCGTGTTTCACACCCGGTATGAACCAAAAACGGGAGACGGACCTCAGGGGGGACATGCGTTTTCTTTCTAGCTAGAAGTGGCGTCAGTGGTTTTACACGCCCTGACGAGTTTGACTTATGTGGTTGTTGCTGTTGCGAGGCGCCTCGGATTGATCGGTCGTTCTCGAACCGATGGAGTCATTTAGTTGGCTCACCTACGCCCCAAAGGGCGGAGAAACGTATTGTTCAGGCATTATAATCCACTTCGTGTGGACCGGCCCTGACGATCCAAGGTACGGTTGCGGCTGTGCCTGAGACACGGGCTAGAGCGTCTCGAATCGGTTGAGGATCTTGCCCCTAGCCTCGGTTCATAGACGGAAATCCAATTTCCAAATACGTGACTTTGCGATTTCGATTGTATAACCTATATATGGCGACATAGTGGTATGGGGCATTCATGCCGCCTATGATTGATACTTATGATTTGAAGTTGTTTTATACACTATGCACTTATAATAGTATCAAATGATTTGTTTTAAACGTATCAAGCATTCTTTGGCTGTTATAAGGGAAAACCCTATCCCCCGGCTTGCGTTGCATTGTGTGATAGGACCTGGGTCTTATAACAGCTTCATTTTTTCTTTATTTAGCATTGCGCTGTTTGTTTTATGCACTGGTATTCTTGGGAGGAAACCCGTTCCGTGTTATACGGCGTGGTCCCTTGATTTACCTAGCTTTAAAATAAAGATTAATAACTGTTTTTAGTTCTCACACCAGTCACATGACTGACCTGGAGTTTATTGTTTTAACCTAAACTCTGGGTGCCCTTATTTTCGACACGGGCAGCTAGTAGTTTTGGTTTTGCAGATTTATATTCACAGGATCCTGGTTTACAGCTGGAATGGTATCCGGAAAGCTTTGTATCCGTATATCTCTTCTAGTTGTGTATTGTATTATTTTCCGCTGCTATGTATTTAAATGTAATTTAAATCTCTGATATTTCTGTGTAATATTCATTTGTACTCTGTATATTCTTGTAGTCTGGTGCATTGTTGTAATATACAATGAAATGTTCTTCTGTATGCGTTCTGTTGTGGCTTGTTCTCGAACTATCCGACGCTTTCCTTTACGGGGAAGTTACGAGTTTTCACAACTAGGGTCGTCCCCCAGGTCGACCTGGCCTTGGGCAGGAAATTTCCCGCCCTGCCCAGTTCTGAGTCTGAATTCGTTTTTGAATTTAAATTTGAGTTTCTGGAAACTTCCGACAACCATAACTTCTTCATACGAAGTCCAATTTACGCAGACTCGGACTTTATCTCAACCAGAATTCCGCGACGAACACAATGGCGTAACCCGTTTCCCTTGATTCTTACATTTGAAATTAAGTATTCTTTAATATGTGAACTTTAATATTTAAAATTACGGGGTGTTACATTCTCCCCTCCTTAAAGGATTTCGCCCCCGAAATCTCCAAGTTAAGGAGAATGCATATCCTAACATCCAATCATCCATCTACTCAACCATCAAACACGACTTCTATTGTCCGTACAAGATTTCTTATGTTGTATGAACATATGCAAGAAGTGTGTGTATATGTTCCTTATATAATGCAAAATCAGGCGGTCTACTGATTCAGTTGACCTCCTTAATGCGAATCATGATAGTGCCATGCATCCATTATGCATGCGAAAGAATCCTATCGACACATATTATTTCTACATGTGTGCACAACCCTTCATCAAAATGCAGCATCCATATGATAACACAACCAATATACATCCATTATTTTAAATATGCACACACATTTATATGCAACATGAAGGTGATTGAGCCGATCTAGTGCCTAATGTGTGTGTATATGCATCCACGAGCAACCACTAGCAACCACTTGCATCCATCAGACATAACATGTCTCAAACACATGTTTCAACCATTGGGTTCTTCCTAACTAAAGATCGAAGATGTCATCGCAAAGATAATACTAAAAGATAGGACAAGTATCAACAAAGCAGTAGAAAAAGGAGAAATTAATACATACCCTCAAAAAGGAAAGGGTAGAACGTATGCATCTTATCTTCCATCTCCCAAGTCACGTATCTTTGATCATCTCCCCATTGCACTTTGACCAACTTGACCTCTTTGTTGCGAAGCTCTTTGACCTCCGATCCGAGAATGCGCGTAGGAGCTCGTCTGATCGTGGCATTACGCTCTACTTCCACTTCTTCGAGCGTGCTCGGCTCTACCACTTCTGCCGTATCGTGTAAACACTTACACAAATGTGAAACGTGAAACACGTCATGAACTCCGCTGAGCTTCTTTGGTAACTTTACTCTGTAAGCCATCTGCCCAATTCTCTCTATAATTGGAAAGGGTCCTACGAACCTTGGTACCAAATTCCCTACCGATCCAAAGCAGACTACGTTTCTCAACGGTGAAAGCTTAAAAAAAACCATGTCCCCAACATCGAACTCAAGATCGGTTCGTCTCCTATCAGCATATGACTTCTGTCGGTCCTGCGCCGCCTTCATTTGCCGTCGAATCAGGTCTATCTTCTCCGATGTCTCCCTAATCATGTCGGGTCCAAGAAAAACCTTATCAGTGGATTCCCACACACATGTAGGTGATCGGCACGGTCGTCCATAAAGAGCCTCAAAAGGTGCCATGCCATTGCTAGCCTGAAAACTATTATTATAGGCGAACTCTACTAGTGGAAAGTGCTCTTCCCATGTTCCTCCAAAGTCTAGAATGCGTAGCCTCAGAAGGTCTTCTAGAATCCGATTCACCCTCTCGGTCTGGCCGTCCGTTTGAGGATGATAAGCGGTACTTAAGAATAAATGCGTCCCAATCGCCTCTTGTAAGCTCTTCCAAAATTCGCTTGTGAAAATAGGATCTCTATCGCTCACAATGCTGTAGGGTATGTCGTGCAAACGAACTATCTCTCGAAGGTAAATAGATGCTAACCATGCGGCGGTCCTTCTACTTTTGACGGGAATAAAATGGGCACTTTTAGTCAGTCGGTCTACAATTACCCAAATCCCCGTATTACCCTTCCTTGATCTTGGTAACCCATCTACAAAATCCATGGAAACGTTTTCCCATTTCCAAAGCAGAATCTCTAAGGGATGGAGCAAACCTCCGGGCTTCTTTTGCTCCGCCTTGACTTGCTGGCACACTAAGCATCTAGCAACGAACTCGGCCACGTCTTTCTTCATTCCGGCCGAAAAGAAAACTCGCTTCATATCCCTATACATCTGATCACCACCGGGATGTATGGTCATTATAGAGCGATGTGAGTCTTCAAGAATTGCCTTCTTCAAACTTTCGTCTTGTGGTACGCAAAGTCTTCCATCTCTACGTAGCCAACCTCTCTCATCTATAGCATATCTATCAAGATGTCTTGAGGACTCCCCTCCTATAATCTTGCCTACTATCTCAACCAACTGTGGGTCGTTCCGTTGTGCCTCTCCAACTCGGCCCAAAAGTGTAGGTTGCACCTCTAATGATGCCAACAATCCGGGTACATAATCGACAGAGGATCTGAAGTCAAAGGAAGATATATACTCCAAACTCTGCCTCTCTACAAACAAAGGACTTAAAGTTAACTTCTTTCTACTTAAGGCGTCAGCTACAACGTTACCCTTGCCAGGGGTATATGCGATCTCAAAATCGTAGGATGCCAAAAACTCCATCCATCTCTGTTGCCTCAAGTTTAGGTCCTTCTGAGAGAATAAGTACTTTAGCGACTTATTGTCTATATACAACTCAAACCTTCCGCCAAGCAAATAATGATGCCATGACTTAAGCGCAAAAACTATGGCCGCCAACTCCAAGTCGTGGGTAGGGTAATTTTTCTCGTGGGTTTTCAACTGTCTTCCACCATAGCATATAACCCTTCCCTCTTGCATTAAAACTGCGCCAAGCCCTGTCCCCTAAGCATCGGTATATACAGTGAATGCCTTACTCCCGTCTGGCAAAACTAAAACTGGAGCTGTCGTCAAAGCCCTCTTCAGACGTTGAAAAGCACCATCACAGTCAACGTCCCAAGTAAAAGTCAAATTCTTCTTCGTTAATCGAGTGAGAGGGGCTGATATCTACGTGAAGTCCTTAATGAACTTCATATAGTAACCAACCAGTCCTAAAAAGCTCCTTACTTCTGTTGCGTTCTAAGGCGTTTTGCAATCTTGGATTACCACTATCTTAGCAGGATCCACAGCTATCCCTTCCTTAGAGACCACGTGTCCTAAGAACCTCACTTCTTTTCTCCAAAAATGGCACTTGGAGAACTTAGCTTTAAGTTGATGTTCTTGTAGGGTCTCTAAGACTTCCCTAAGATGTAGGGCATGCTCTTCTTCATTTTTAGAGAAAACCAGAATATCGTCTACAAAGACTACCACAAACTTGTTCAGAAACTCCCTACTCATTAAGTCAACAAAGTATGTGGGTGCATTCATCAAACCAAAAGGCATGACGACCCACTCGAAGAAACCGTTAGGAGTTCTAAATGCGGTCTTATCGATGATATCTTCATCCACCCTTAGTTGATGAAACCCTGTAGCCAAATCCAGTTGCGAGAAAACCGAAGCACCCACCAACTGATCGAATAAATCGTCTATCTTCGGTAACGGGTGTCTGTTCTTCTTTGTTAGCTTATTCAGCTCTCTATAGTCCTCGCACAATCTAAGTGAACCATCAGCTTTTGTAGCAAAAACGACTGGAGCACCCCACTCCGAAATACTTCTTCTTATGAACCCCTTCTCAAGCAATTCTTTCACTTGCTTACTGAGTTCTCTTCTCTCTCTCGGAGCCATGTGGCACACTGGTAATGCAAATGGCTTTGCATTATCTACTAAGTATATTCGAAAGTCTATCTCACGCCTCGGGGATAAACCTCAAAGTTCATCGAAGACATCCGAGTATTCACGGACCACTCTAACAGACTGCAAATTCTCAACAGACGTGTCTAGAGATTCTAGATAACTTAGTATAATAGAATTCATGGGATTATAAGAGATTTCAAGAGTGTTGCCCAAGCAAGTCATAAGCCTAACCTCTCTCTTTTCACAATCTAGGACGGCTCCATTACTGGATAACAAATCCATGCCCAGAATTAACCCATATCCCGTGAAGCCCAAAACATAAGCATCACATCTAAACCCAACGCTAAGTATAGAAATTTCCAAATCCAAACAAATCATTGACAAATAGGCTGAGCCCCCAATTGGATTTGAAACAACTAAGGGATCCTCTACTATACTGGTGTTTAGGTGTAGTGACTCAACTAAAGCAGTAGATATAAAAGAGTGCGATGCGCCAGAATCAAAGAGTGTGCGAACAGGATGATAAAAAAGATAGACTAAACTTTCAACGGAAATCGCTCTACCTCGTTCTTGCAGCGGTGGGACCACGAGAGCTTGCGCCTGCCCCCTTGCCTGCCCTGGTGCCATGAGAGCGTGAATCTGCCCTCCAGAGGTAGGCCCTGCCCTCTGCCCTTTCTTTGGCCAGTCCTTAATCAGATGTCATGCCTCTCCACAGTGGAAACAACCAGTCTTCTTCTTCCTACAGTCTTTGCTTAGATGGCCTAGTGTCCCACAGTTAAAGCATCTTTTCTTTCCCTTGCCATTGTTGTCTTTACCACCCTTCTCGTTCTACTGTTGTTGTTGTGGTTTCTTTTGATCCCCTTTCTTCTCAGGTGCCTTATTAGCATTGGCACCTTTCTCCTCTTCTTGCATAAGCGCATGTCAACTAGTCTCTCAAAGGTGGCCCCCATAGGGATGTGGTCATATCTTACCCATGTAGCGGCTCGTTCAAACCCTTAACAAATCTCAGGGCCTTCTTTTCAGGTGTATTCACCAAGTCCAACCCAAATTTCGTCAACTGATTGAAGTTGTTGACGTATTCTTTCATTGATAGATTTCCCTGCCTCAATGCCAAAAACCTTTCCATGTATAGATTCTCTTCGGCCCGTGAGAGAAACTTTGCCTCAAACCTATGCTTGAATCCGTCCATGTATCAACTAGACGCTCTCCATTAGTGACCTTCCACCAAAACGAGGCCTCATCCTTCACTAACCAGGCAGCTAACTGGACCTTTCTTCCATCTTCTACCTCAAAGATTCCAAACAATTCTTCCACCTCCTTTAGCCAATTTCGAGCTTCAACAAACGTCTCCGACCCGTGAAAAGGTTTCCTGCCCATTGCCCAAAAGTCCTTGCATATCTTTGCGAAAGTGTCAACACGGGCAGGAGGAGGAGGAGGAGCATTTGCTGGGCCTGCGATATGGGCACTAGCTTCCAGATACCTTCTAAACCATCCTGGTATCGGTATCCCCTCGGGTATCTCGAGAATTCCAGACATGCTGAAAAGAAAATGAAGAGATTCAAATGAAGAATTCGAAAGAAAGATATATGGCTCTTGGGGGTTATGTTTTTAAAATAAACTTTTCTCTTGAAAATACTTTCCTTAAAACGTATTTTTGAAAGTATTTCTTTATAAAAGTGCTGTTTGAAAAATAGTTTTTCAAAATTCATATCTGGTCTGGCAACCTTCAGCTCTGATACCACGTGTGACACCCCAACTCCATTAAGGTCATTCACAAAGGGAATGCCTTAATTTTAATGGAGCGTTTATTGTGTATAGAACAGAAAAGTAAACAAGATAGATAAATATATTGGTACTTGGAAAATAAAAACAACTTTTATTGCAGTAGAGAAATAGTTTGGTTACATCACATCAAAAACCAACTGCAAAACCAAATACACTTGTTATCCATCTTGACAAATAAGTTCTAAGTACATAAAATAAAAGACATAACCCCAACATAAAATAGCCATAAATAAGATAGGCTGAACTTTACTTCAGCAATCCAATCAACTTCCAAAAGAAAGGGATAAAGCCGTCCAATCAAGCTCCACTAGTACTAGTCCCACCCTGAGGGGGGGAAGGGAAGAAAAGAGGTGGAAACAAAGGGGGTCAGACATAAAGTCTAGCGAGTGCAATAACTTTAACAATATAATCATTAAATTAACTAGGATAAGGCATAAGCTGGAAAATAAGGAAATGACTGTGAACAAATGAGCATGAAAGAGCAAACAAAGGAAATAAGATGAACAAAGATAACGTTAAAGGTGCACCTAATCACTATAAGATAATTACAACATTGCAACACACCAAACACCCTAAAAGTTGATCCCGCCTATAAAACTTAAATATGTTAATGGTAGTTTCGTGTACCCCTAGCTGCCTTCATAGATGTTGTCTTCCCCTATCTCCACTAGGTGTACCCATTACCCCCATTTGATCGGCTCCCTAACTTGTAGATACCCGTGTTGGCCCCACAGTGGGGTGTATCACTCCCCAAAGTGGCAACCCGATACCACAAAAATGCACGGCTTATACCTACACGATGCAACAATGTCTTATCTACCAGCCCGGGCCCACACACGCACATGACCCCGTTGGACTTGCGTTGCCACCGCTAACCCGTTTTGACCTCTTACAATCAAACCCAGTACGCGTGTCCCGTCCTCGACTTAGGTCGAGCCCACAAAGATACTTAATGGGTTACTGGTTTGAAAAGGGCCCCCATACATGACACAAGCTTTCCACCTATGCTTGGTCCCCTCTAAGGTTTTCCCCACTTAACCCCATTCTTTTTCATGTCTACTTACATGTTTCAATCTTGGTTAAGTGCATCTAATCGTACACCCAGGGCACCCACTTAATTTCACATGCCACCCAGGGCACCCACTTAACCCCCCCCATGTCCCACCACATGTTTATCTGGTTAAGTGTTTCTTAATTCATTAACACCGTAACCTTGTAAAGACCTCCCACATTAGACTGGCATTTGTGGCAGTTGGATTTGCCAGGCGGGTCCGGGCAGTCTTACACCACAAACGAGCCTAACCTCGTGTCTTTACAACTATTACGCATTTAATTCATGCCTTTGACCTCTCACATTAGACTGGCATGTGTGGCTGCTGGATTTGCCGGGCGGGTCCGGGCAGTCTTACACCACAAAAGAGTCTAACCTTGTGTCTTAGGCGGTTTATTATTATACATCTTTATTTAACCCCAAAGTGGATTAATATCCCTATTCAAATTTGTCAATAAATTCCAAATATACTTATGTCCATGATTGTCTCTTAAAATTAGGTCCGTAAACGCCAATTTTTCCAATTAATGTCTTTAATTAATTATATGCCTTTTTAAGGCCATTTATGTCAATTCTCAATATGTCTATATTCAATATTACCCCCATCGTCCACACGTTGTTCGTTCATTTATCATTACATATATATATATATATATATATATATATATATATATATATATATATATATTCGACAAGCAATTAGTCTAACACATAAAAGAGAAGAAACATCGCAAATTTGCATAACACACAAAGTGGATCTAATATGCTAATAAGGATTACAACAAAACTTGAATAAACTTTGTATTGTTATGAATCTAAACATAGGCCTAAAGGTGTGAACTTGCATATATATAATATAATTTTTCACCCAAAAATTGCATATATGAATATAGTTTTCATCCAAAACTTGCATAGGCCATAGCCACAAACTTGCATAAAACTATGTACGTCCTAGATCTAAATCTAAAGGTGTAAACTTGCATATATGTGAATCCAATTTCTACCTAAACTTGCATATAGTCATTTTACTTGGTTCTCATGTTGACTTGTGTACAATTCACATAAAAACAAGCATATAATCTACACCCAAACTTGCATATAAAATGATGTCAAACATGAATCAAGTTGAACATAGGTGATTGGGCATATACAAAGGAATCTACAATAAAAACCGCCATTATGAACAACTAGCATATATCCACAAAATATCACATTTTCCAATGTTTCACAAACATAGCCATATAACCCAATTTATAACTCAACCTAATTAACTTGCTAATTATCTTATTAAAGAAATTAAACTCACAACTCAAAGAAGGTCTTGAGTTCTGGGACCTGAGTTCTGAAATTGATTTAGCTTGCCTTTGAAGTAGACAAATTCGTTGTTGTTGTTATAGATTTGAGTTGAATTGAGTTGATTAGCTTCACTTTTCCTCTAGTTGATGATGGCTATTCTAGGTTGCAAGGTGATAGCATGACGTCCATGGTTCTAATTTTGATTTGGTTTTAGGGTTTGAGTCTACATGTGTTTTATAGAATTTAGGATTAATTTAGGCCATCCGATCAACCTAGAATCAATCAAGACCATCCAGTCAAGATAGAGTGACACCTCAGCCCTAATGACTCAGCACTGAGTCATAAAATCATCATCTTTCAGATCTGCCGGGGGGGGGGGGGGAGGTCGAAACTAAGGTCGACCTGTATAGGGGGAGGTCGACCCCCAGGTCGACCTGGCCTTGGGCGGGAAATTTCCCACCCTACCCAGTTCTGAGTCTGAATTCGTTTTTGAATTTAAATTTGAGTTTCTGGAAACTTTCGACAGCCATAACTTCATTATACGAAGTCTAATTTACGCAAACTCGGACTCTATCTCAACCAGAATTCCGAGACGAACACAATGGTGTAACCCGTTTCCCTTGATTCTCACATTTGAAATTAAGTATTCTTTAATATGTTAACTTTAATGTTTAAAATTACAGGGTGTTACAGATTTGCAGTGGAAAATAGCGGCAGAAATTTTTAGTCGGTAATTTAACACAATTTGCTACGGTTTAGTGAGGGATGACAGAAGACGACAGTAATAAATAAATAAAAAGTTGAAAAAACAAAAAATCATCCCTTGTAGATCACATGGAAATCTGTTGCAAATTAGCGACGGAAATTTCCGCTTCTAAATATTTGATGCTAAATCAATGTTTTCTTATAGTGGATGTTGAACCTAATGTGAGAGGTCTAAGTGCGCAAATACGAGGCATGCTCAGACACGAGGTTAAGCCCAATTTGTGGAATGAGTCTGCCCAGAACCGACCGACATATCCAGCATCCACAAATGGCAGGCTTAATGTGGGAGGTCTAGCGTACTATAACAATAAATGAAAATATTATAATAAATCTTGAATACTTAACCTAGTTGAATCCATAGGGATTGTATAAATAAAATAAAGATGGGGTTGAGTAAAAATTGGTTGAAAATTGGGTGGGTTAAGTAAAATAGGAGGGGGTAGGTAATATTTACATATAGACCCATAAACTTAAGCCGATATGGTTATGTAATTAAAAACACCTAGTAGTATACGTAACTGGTAGAAGTAATAAAGTTATGTAATTAAAAGACACCGTCTAGAGTAAGCATAACTTGTAAAGAAATGGGACAACTTGTGTAATACGATAAGAGGTTCTTAATTATAAATTAAGTAATCTAGAAGTTTGGAACCCGCTAATGTGAATAACATGTTTAGGCTTGTCCTAGGGACAAGTGGAAATTATAACATAGGTTATAATTAATGGGTTGAAAAACTTGCTAATGGGATTTTGTTAATAGAATAAGTTAACAAGTAAACAAAGCTAAGTTGCATTGACAATGTAAAGTGGAATTATGATTAAATGAGAAAGAATGAGGAAAACTAATGATATAAGTTATATTTAATCATAAAAGGTAAATGACATGTTAAAAAAAACATGCAAAATGAGACGTATTTAGTATCCCATTAAGTAAGAACATGTTATTGTAATGATGTAACAAAGCAAGAATATAAAATAGATTGTGGATTACAGACCTTGGGCCACAATCTATAGAATAGCATGTTGTATCGTTATTAATAAACTAAGTTGTATGACTGAAATTAATAAGCAAGAGAAGGTTGGTAATTTGAATAAGAACTCAATATGAAATGGAATAACCAAGTCAACTGGAAAACTGATGAGATGAGACAAGCACGTAAAAGAATGTTTAGACATAGGGTCTAACAACATGCTAAAGTAAGGCACTTAGGCTAGTCCGTACGGTTTAGGGTGAATAACCCAACGGGGTAGATCATCGAGGTGTTATAAGGCACAAATTAGGGAGCGCACATTCATTTGATTGTTTGACGGCTCCCAAGGACCGGAAGGGGAAGCACGCGGCTTGTTGAGGTACGTAAGGTGCTCCTAGTAGTCCTTTGTGCGGTGACAGATGTCTTAGGCTGTGCTCGCAGAGGTTGGGTCTACGCGTAACTATTTGGCGGGTAGGCCTTGACTGTAGATGAAGCTATGCAGTCAGAATGTTGTGACGAGGTTACACCAGGGTAGTTCGGCGGTTGCCTCACGAGGAGGTGGAGGGTCACGACTAACAAGGATAGTAGACCGTCGAATACCTGTCATAGGCAGCTAGTGGGATGTGAAAATACTAGAGCTAAACCCAAGATACCATTTCACCTTTCACTATCGAGGTACGGGGTTGAGGGTTTATGCCACATGGATGTTTAGATTGGTTGTTATTAGGGGCAGTCGCTTAGCTTTTGTAGTCTTTACTAGTTGAGGGAGGGGCCGAGGTGGGGCCATAGCCACCATGGAAAACAGAGCCGAGGAATATCTGTATTTGCAGGCTCTTAAAAGCGGGCCTGTACTGGTATGGAAAAGCTCCCGGTCGAGTTACGTGTTTCTTGTTTAGCCCTGTCATGGAACTCGGTGCACGTTAGAGGACGTACGATTGAGACATCGAGGTACAATTACAGTATACACGTGGGACAGTCTAGATACATGCATATCTGTTGTGGATGGTGTATCGTAGACTAGAGGGTATTATTCCGATATGGAATCTAATTTGATCGATGGTGGCTGTCTGTATGCTTACGTAGCATAGTAATGATTGATATATGCGGAACTTAAACATTGTTATGTAGAGATCTGTACGTCACTTCGGCGTAGGATGAAGGACCTCGTTCATTTCGGTAGAGACCGTGCGAGTGGGTTACCATCGGGTGTATCTCAATATTGAGAGATAACTACATATATTGTATTAGGTGAATCCATAGGAAAGTAAATGGGTATGATGTGCAGATAAGTCTTGAGTTCTACTAACCCAAGTAACCTAATAATCAAGAAAAAGAAATGGAACGATATTGGTAGGGATCATTCTATTTCTAAATTACTAGTATCCGTGCATTGCAGAGAAATGTATTTAAGAAGCGCTATATATATTGTTCATCTTATCTTGCTCAGTTCACTCTTGTTATTGTTACTGTTATCTTGTTCTTCCAGTTTTATATACCTGCCATGATACTTTTATTTATTTATATTTAAAAGTAACTGGACTCGCCAGACTTTATGTCTGACCCTTTTTGTTTCCTCTTCTCTCTCTTTCGTTCCCCCTAGGTTCTCAGTGTGGAAGTGCTTAGAGTTGATTTGGATTCTTTCAGCTTAGCTTGGATTTTGGATGTACCGCTTTGACCTCTGGTCAATTCTCTTATGGCTTCACATTGGAAATATGGTTTTATGCTTTTGTACTTTGATATTTTTGGCAAGATAGATTATTTATGTAACTAGTGCGAACCCGTGCTATGCACACAGGTTGCATTATTAAGTATTATGCAATGAAATTTTGTTGCAATTATGCTCCAAAATATAATAATTTATTTGGAATAATTTAGAGATTTGATGGTGGATAAATTATTCCATGACACCTTGTACAAATCAATTTTATATAGTTGCACTATGAATACGGTAATTAAAAAACTTTAGAGGAGCAGCAAGGTAGAAGCCTTTCCTTTGAATGACATAAATAGATTAAAAGGTAGCGATATCAGCATAATCATAGAACAAAAATGAACTTGAGAATCTGAAATATCTCAATCTGAGCTCAATAATTGAAAAAAATGACACTACAACATGTCGTTCCAAACAAAAAGATATCTATAACAGCTCGAGTGGGTGATGTGTTAGTATTTAATAGTAAAATAAAGTTAAGAAATGACAGTTAAGTTATTTGTTGAAAATGGAAGTTAAGAAAATGACCGTTAAGTTACCAACAAACATAAAAGTTTTCCATCCTTTTTTCTCATATTTCAGCCCATTAAATGAAACATTAATTATTTAATATTTAAGACATTCACAACTTCGTATAAATCAATGCGACAACAGTAATAACCTATGGTTCAAGATATATGGGTACATCGTTCTCATATCTAGTAAAATATCATAAAACATTTAATAATATTCATTCTATCCTCATAGTGTAAATCGTTACTCTCTAAAAACAGCATAAAAAAATTAAGTGCAAGTGATGCCTTTATTTGTTTTTAGTAAACCATCGATATTCAAGAGAGTTACCAATTCTCTTGTACAGCTAAACCATTAGTTTTTCATGCAAACACTACACGTATGTTAGCCTGCTTTGTGACCAGACTATCCAAAGCCGAAGAACTCTATCAGGAAGGCCACTCAGGGCTTGAGTATGAACTGCCAGAGATCGACATCTGCTTGGACGAAGTAACGAAGGATGGGAAAACTCATATTTCTGTGCACATAAGCTTCGGGTTGGATTCCACCATTTCGGATCAAGCTAAAGCGAATATTTCTGACCAACCAAACCGGATCGGGTAAACCGGATCGGGTCATCCGGATCGGGTAAACCGGATCGGGTCATCCGGATCGGGTTATCCGGATCGGGCCAACCGGATCGGGTCTCTACCCCTAACCGAATTCTGGGCAGTTAAAGACCATTTCCCAATGTTCTCCACTACTTCCGAGATTTACTCTGAAGCTTCCACGTGGCCACTCAACCCTAACCGAATTTCTGCCTATAAATACACATACAACACATCATTTAAGGGGACTTTTTGGGCCTCAAGGAAGCTCTACCTATTTCAGCCATGGCTACCAACGAAGAACCTTCATCCTCTTTAATAAAATCAATGAATTCGGAGAGTATTATTCATTGTAATTGAGTGCTTGAGCGTCAATACTCATTGTATTTGTAATTTCTGAATGAACTGAGAAGCTATGAAGTGGATGTAGGCTTGTTAACGCCGAACCACTATAAATTCCGTGTGTTGATTGATTTTTCTTGCTTTTTGTTCACGATTCCTCATTATTCTCTACAAAACATTATCAATTGGGTGTTAGTGCCATTTTTGGTCTAACATTTTGGTGCTTTCACTGAGAAATGAAGATTCTCAGCGCTTAAGGATTCTCCAATCTACTTATTGGATTGCCAAGTCCGATGAGGAAATCCTATGAATTCTATTTACTTTGCAATTGTGGAGATTAACAGAAATGAAGTCGCCACCATGCCATGTAGAAGCAATCGCTGAAGATCGAAAACAGAGTCCAGCAAAGCTTTTGGATCGGATGCAGGCATATCCCCGGTCCGATTCGATAACATACCCGAACCAACCCGAAGGCATATCCCCAATCCGAGCTGCATGGGAAGGCCCGAACCGACCCAATGATGCATCTCCGAACCGAACCGAAGAGGGTGCCACGACCCGAACCGTAGGAAAGTAGAGATGCAGGGTAGGGAAGACCGATCCGAACAGGAGGAGGAGATCCGAACCGGCTCTTTCATATATACCGAACCGACTAGCTAATGACGTCTCCGATCCGGCTCGGAGGAACAAGTCCGATCCGACCCGACCTGAAGACAATCTCCGAACCGCAAATTTGAAGGCATGATCCGATCCGACCCGAAACAGCTATTTTTGGAAAAAAATACATTTTTAAGATCATTTCAGAAAAGGATCCATCTTCCAAAATCGAAAAAATCGTGCGATGCCCACATTTTCGACCTAACCAGTTAGGTCGATCGCCGCCGGGACTGCGGGGCCCCGGACCCCCGCCGGCGCTGCGCCCGGACCCGCTGACGGCCTCGCCTTCGGCTCGGAGCACGGCTCGCCTTCGGCTTGACGTATATTTTGACCAACAGTAGTCATCAAAGTTTGTTAATGAAGATAAGGTGGATAGTCAAAGAATATGACAACCAAATGGCAACGACTAGGATTCCTCCAGAAGCCATAGCCTCTATTTGCCGATGTCATTCAATGGGAGGAGCTGTCAGTCAGATTCAGCTTGCTATCAACGACAGTATACGAGATAATGATTGTCTAATAGTAGCCTCATCTTCTGGAACTCCGATAGTGTAGATTTCAGCAATGCAACTGATGTTGTTCCCTAATGAGTAGTGACCATCCCATTTATATGACTTAAACCTGTCCAATCGGCGGAGCATCGAATGACAGTTATATAGAACAGTTCGAACACTACTTCAAAGATGATTCATATAATCTTAGTGACCATGATTGTCAATAGCGGGATACGAGAAAGCAGCTAAGGATCCCAACATCCCAAAGCTACACTTCAATTGTATGATGTGATGAATAAAATGTCCTGCGTCTCACCTCCCGAAGAACTTAGCTAACCTTTGCAATGGCTATTTGCTGTCAATCGCATTGAGGAAGACTGATTTCCATCGAATAAGGGTTAGGTTAACATACTTTGGTGCCCAGCGATAGGTAACAGCTGAACCCCTGCAGGCCATGATTGGACATATAAATCTTTGCTCGGATGATAGCAACTTGACTGCTCACCAGTCACCATATGACCTTTGTCAAGAGATGAGAGTTCGAGATCAAAACAAATATGAATCGACCGTTAGCTCTCGACTTCATACATAAATTGTGATAGAAAACGTGAACATTACTTCAAGCCTTGGAAGCCATGCTATTGTAGTCAAGTTTATCTGACTAAGGTCTAAACTGACCAGCTCTAGCGGCGATTAGAGCTTACATTACACCCTGGTATCTATGGCTAAAATTCCTAATGAAAGATGGAATGGGACTGGTCCATGGCGACCATGTTACTGAAAGAGCCTGCTATTTAGCTAATTAGGAGATGCTACTCGATGGAGGTGGCAAGTTAAAGGTTTAGAGCACTTAAGCCTGGATGCTGATTGATTATCTGTGCATTAGATCTTATTCCCAGCGTGGGACTAAAGGCATATCTGCGGATGGATGAGATATGACTATCCCCCTAGCAGCCATGACTCCCTTATACTCAATCCTTGCCCTTAGCATGGGGGCAAGAAGGCGATTCAAATAAGATGCGACCTCGTCATTCACTTATAGTATTTACCTAATTGCCTTTGTCACTCCAAGTCCTCTTTCAAGGTCTGTTCATTCTTGGGACCGCCACCCTACAATGGTTTGAAAAGACGTTCATCGCCAGCTAAAGATTTTGATAGCCATCCCCTGACAGAGACGTAGTGAGGAAAAATGGACCTGCAAAGAGCGTGCAATGCCATCTTCGCACAGAATGATATTCATTCCTTTAACAGGATTACTTTTTAACCATGACTCTTATATTTCCATGCTTTATGAGTTATTGATGTAACTAACTCAGATGAATTTATATGTGGATGATGTAGGTACCCCGAATCTGGTACCGATCAAACTTTGAGCACCTACAGGAAGAATTATGGAGCATTGCCGTAACGAGCCCGATTGAACTGCTCGTTTACAGAGCCACGTCCTTCTCCTGAGAGAAGTTGTATACCTTTAGATGGATCCGAGGTGACCATCCACTCCTTGGCTCACACATGGCAGATCTCAAGATAATTGTGCATCGATCATTGCATTTCAGAGTTGAGATCCGACTCTAGATGGACGCGGTTCGACCGTCCATACAATCAGATCCTGCAGTCGATGCCATCGAATTACATAAATCCAAATAAAGGAGGCAGCACCGCCTATCAACATACTTATTTTCCAATCATGCATTTTTCCTTTACATACTTCTTGAGTTATTGACATGATTAACTCATGCAAATTCGTATATGAATGTTGCAGGTACCCGAGGTTTGGTACCGACAACTCCTGCCATAGTTTCATCGGAGGAATGTAAAGCTTTGGCAAACGTGATTCGACCCTTCACCCGCTTACTATTGGCCTAACGACAACATTCTAAAGCAAAAGAAGTTCGACCATTCATTCACCGACTTTTTGCCCTTGACGTGGGGGCAAGAGAGTAAATGCACACGAGTTCGA
The DNA here is from genome assembly GCA_030737875.1 of Allium sativum. Lineage (NCBI taxonomy): Eukaryota > Viridiplantae > Streptophyta > Magnoliopsida > Asparagales > Amaryllidaceae > Allium > Allium sativum. The sequence goes on along the minus strand of CM060919.1, from coordinate 514,906,487 downwards.
CCTGTGTTATCCATATATGGACATACTAATGAGGCCTCCTCATCATCTATCCATTGATTCTCCATGCAAGAAATAGAAATGTATTCGATTGTGACATAATCACTCGGTGGATCGACGACTCTATCCCTTGATCTGATGGGAAGAGTGCAACAGTGACGAGTACAATACCATGAACGAGATAACTTTTACCTTCGAAGTGGGGGCAAAAGAGATATGTTAAGACGAGGATGAGTATGACTCGACCGCTCTCTAACGACGTATCTAACTCTTTCCCATGCTTCGGAAGGGAGGAGTATAAACTCAATAGGGGTGAGAACCGATCATCCCCGATGGCGACCTTTGCCCTTGACATGGGAACAAAGGAACGATGCCAAGGCAAATGTGACCCGACTGTTTGCCCGACTAACTCTAATCATCAGAGCTTGGATATGAGTATAAACTTAGGACGAGTGTGACAGGTGCGCCAAGATTTAAGACCACTCGATCCACAACTCTAACCCAAACTGACTTTGGGATAGTATAAAGGACGAACCGCGATGTCCATAACTCTAACTCTCACGACTTGAGAGAGAGTATAAATCTGTTGGGTTAGTGTGAATGGTGCACCATGACTTAAGACCACTAAACCCATAACTCTAACTCTCACGACTTGGGAGAGAGTATAAAGGACAATGCTGCGACGTGCATGCAATCTTCATTGCCCTCCGACTGAGGACAGGATTATAAAGGACTTACGGATCGGACATCCAAATGACTTAATCCGGTTCCCATCAACGCTTGGGGCACGGACATAGATTTCTGAATTAACTTCAAACACGCTTCGGACGCGACCCGTGTTTCAAAATTAAATGGAGGCTACAGACACTATACCTCCAAACTACGACACCTGACACTTTGACATTTAATAATTCTATGCTAGATAGATTAGCACTCAACATGTTTTCATTTCAAGCTACAATTGCTTGTGACTTAAAGATTGACTTAGTAGCTTGCAAGACTAAGCTGACTATTCTTTTTTGAATAACAAGATTATGTATAGATACAAAGCAAAGACACAAGGGATACTCGCGTACAACAACAAAGAGGTCGTGTTTGAAGGAATGACGTCGACTTCTAATGCTAAGCTTCCCACACGACTCAATGCAATCACCGAAAGGAGGTCCTAAGAGTGATATATCAAATCAACATACACACCCATGTGTGACTGGCCATAGCCCAAGTGCAACGACGAGTGCTACCTTGCAAATACGTTGAATGGAAAACGTGATAACTCGAGCACTTGGATAACTCGAGCACATAAGCTTATAAAGCAATGTCTCTTTTCCATGCATCCATGTCTAAATTTGAATGGGAGGTGATACAACTACCGACCTTTCGCCATTACCCCTGGACTGGGGCCACATTGCTGCTTGAGGGCCACGAAATGGATGCAGAATGAACGTCCATTTGCTAGTCCAGACCGAATTCCCGGTTGAAAGACCCCATATAAAGGAGGACGCCATTACTTTGGCCTCTAACTTGCGAGGAGGCTAATTGCCTGACACTCAAACTCAAAGGCTAAGAAGAAGGAAGATAGAAATTTCTTCCGTGCTGAGGATATTGGCGCAGAAGGCGCTTGGAACGAAGGAAGTCAGCAAATTTCTTCTTGCAATGATCCCTCAGCATGTCAAGCTAGATATGAAATAGATGGTACCCTCACTGATTTGAGAACTCAGATGTCTCAGTGAGACAAACTTCTCTGGAAACGACAGAAAATGATGGATAACTTTTTTACTTGGATAGATGGAAGGCCGAGTAACTATGGCTAACTCGCTGGAGCGAGCACCATGGAAATTCAAGTGACAACGAACTTGGCTCAAACACTCCTTGCTCCATGGTCCAGATCATATGGGACCCTAGGACAAGTTGGCATAGTCGTCTTTAATGAAACAAGATGCAACCAACCTCCTCCCAGGCATTTGTAGCATGCAACTTCCGACTGTAACATTTTGGATGAAAACGATGGATATGCAAGAGCCACCGAAAAATTGAACGAAGCCCGACCAACCTTTGCTCCAATTCGGAGGAATGTTTAAAATCCAGCTCAACCTCAACATGAGGCTCCCCATGTAAGGGGAAGACGAGAGCATTCGAGAAAGCTATAGTCTAACTTCATTGCCATCCGACTCCGAACCTCAAAGCTTGGATGGGAGACCAAGGACTAACATGAGCTGGACACGAATAAATCATTTTCTATCAAACTCTAACTCACAGCTCGATGAGGTAGTATGAATTCAGAGAATACGTGGATTTGATGACCACCGTTTAGTAAAATCGCCATGGATGGGGAGTACGGGATAAGAGCTTCGAACATCATCATCTGACTATTCGCCAGCTTTAGGCACATTTACGATTATCTGAGCTTCATAATAACCTAGACTATAAGCAGAAGAATGGCTCCTCAAGAACAACCTTCATACATCTAAGTAGCGGATCACCATCCAGAATAAAAAAAAATAGAAGCCTGATTGACTGCTATTACATATGCGCAACCAAGAAGCCAGAAATCGGCTTCCACCCAATTTAAGACTTCATACCGGGGGCACTAGCGCTAAATTAGGTAATTAGCGACAACTTCTCAAAGATGAGGGCCAAATTGGCAACATTAATTGATGCTTCAACAGAGATCAGGCGAGACCCTGCATGCATTCCATGAAAGATTCAACGCCGCAATGGCATCGGTAAATCGACCTGGACCATATATAGCGTTGATTGCTGTAGTATCCGGTATTCTGGATATCTCAAACTTCAAAATCTCTTTGCATCGAGACCCACCAAGAGGACTTGGCAGATTCACCTCTGAAACAAACCTCGGTATCTCTCTGCCATGAGATTCTCCTAGAAACGTTGGAAATCCTATCCTGAGACAGACAGATTCGTGCAATAAGAGTGTGCTAATGTTGAAATGGATGATCTCAATGTCTTCACGACAGAATGGAGCACCATCTGACTCTTGAAATAATAAAGGAAAAAGAAAAGCCCCAGGAAAGACTAACAGGAATTTACAATTCTGGAAATGACCAATGTCATTAATCGGGCTCGCGGTCTTGATTGTCAAGCTTAATGGAACCAAGCATGGGAGATAGACTCAACAAGACTATGATGGCTATTTCGGATTATGCCAAATCGTGAATGAAGGAGCTCGAATAACTCACTAACGATGTTCGCTCGCTTGCAAGATTGACGAGCTTACTCAACTCTGCAGCCGATGCGTGGAGAGTATCTAAGTTTGCTGATATACTCAATAAGGCGATCACTGCTTTCTGTCTAAACAGATGGGTTGACCCCAACGCGAATGTGATTCGACCATTCGCATATACAACTCCAACCCTTGATGACTTGGGAATGTGCACATAACGACACAGGGTGACTAAGATTGTAGAACCTACATATCTAACCCGATGCGGCAGAAAAAAGTATAAAGGCTAAAAGATTGGATGTCCAATTGACCTTTCATAACCCCCAACAATGCTGGGGGCATAAGCACTGACTTCGCTCGTCCTCCACTAATGCTAGGAACATCAACTTCAACTGACAGATTGACTTTCAACATGACCCTGACTCAATGCATGATTCAGAACATATACATTATATCTTCAGAATATGACGTGATTCATCCCGACCATCCAAGTGAGCGAAATTACGGATCAAGCAAGAATTCAAAGACTTGATCTGCAACTGCATCAAATGGAGAGTATGATGAACTCCTCTGTTGCCTTACAATTGTGATAATCCTACCAGCTATTGGCTTGCATGTTTTCAACAGCATCTCGTACTGACTCGTATGTGATCACAGGACTATAAAACAATCTGAAGTGATCATGGCTTTCAGATGCACTATTATTACGATTAGATCCAATCATGGAGTCCTAGATTAATATCCTGATATCGAGATAGTCCAAATCCAAGCAAAAATGACAAATTCATATGCCGACTCTGATGCGCTCTATCCGAACGGTCCAGATGCTAGCTCAAGATACGAAGATTCTGGCACCATACTATGACTTAGACGGCTATTGTATACATTGACTTATACATTAAAGAAATCTTAGCTTAGTAATGCACTTGACTTGTTTAGGAAGATGGCGTCGTTTGGCATCAACTTTTACATGTACGATCTCACACGGGAGCCAAACATACCGCATGACCTATGATGAAGGAATTCTACCTCTTGATTCGACGAAGTCTAAACGGTTACTTGATCATCTTGACCATTCTAGCCATGAAATTTGGCCCGATAAGCATCAACGGAAGCAATGCGGCATATGACAGGACATTTATACAGAAAAAGATCCAAAAAGATTCATCTCGACTTATTCAAAGCACATCTTATTTGCAACAAGATGTACTTTGGGGGGCAAAATGTTAGCCTGCTTTGTGACCAGACTATCCAAAGCCGAAGAACTCTATCAGGAAGGCCACTCAGGGCTTGAGTATGAACTGCCAGAGATCGACATCTGCTTGGACGAAGTAACGAAGGATGGGAAAACTCGTATTTCTGTGCACATAAGCTTCGGGTTGGATTCCACCATTTCGGATCAAGCTAAAGCGAATATTTCTGACCAACCAAACCGGATCTGGTAAACCGGATCGGGTCATCCTGATCGGGTAAACCGATCGGGTCATCCGGATCGGGTTATCCGGATCGGGCCAACCGGATCGGGTCTCTACCCCTAACCGAATTCTGGGCAGTTAAAGACCATTTCCCAATGTTCTCCACTACTTCCGAGATTTAATCTGAAGCTTCCACGTGGCCACTCAACCCTAACCGAATTTCTACCTATAAATACACATACAACACATCATTTAAGGGGACTTTTTGGGCCTCAAGGAAGCTCTACCTATTTCAGCCATGGCTACCAATGAAGAACCTTCATCCTCTTTAATAAAATCAATGAATTCGGAGAGTATTATTCATTGTAATTGAGTGCTTGAGCATCAATACTCATTGTATTTGTAATTTCTGAATGAATTGAGAAGCTATGAAGTGGATGTAGGCTTGTTAACGCCGAACCACTATAAATTTCGTGTGTTGATTGATTTTTCTTGCTTTTTGTTCACGATTCCTCATTATTCTCTACAAAACATTATCAATTGGGTGTTAGTGCCATTTTTTGGTCTAACAACGTATATCTCTATCCATGAACTGCAAAAAGCCCATGTGTTAGCCTTATATACACATACTACAATACGGCTGTAGCGGTATGAAACCTTGGGCTGGTTTCAATGATTTTCGATTGCAAAAGGGCAACCCAATGGAAGGAAGGATCGTCCTACGGAGATGCACTTCTTGACTTCTAAACAAAGGTAATGTTGTATCCTTGACCACATTGTAGTTTTGATTTAGCCATCTCAGATTATCTAGTGTCAGATACTGAAATGATACTGCATATCAGTACGTTTTCTCAATACATATTTCTATCTTATAGGGTATCCATAAACCAATGCAACCAATCACACTTAGTTCCATATTACACAAACTGCTGCCCAATCGGAGAAAACTCTACATGTATTTTTTCACCAAGTTTTCAAGTAGAGCAAACAGGTTTGGTAGTTGAAAAAAAAACAGGATTATATAAGATGTACATTGATGCACATAAAAAATGCATGAGACTTTCATTTGTTGCACTTTGAACTCAGTCCAAACCACGGTTGGTTCTCCACAGGATAGACTTTTGGCTTATCTACTTGATATAGTGTCCTCACATTCACCCTACATATAGTGTCATAATCATAATAAGTGCAATTAGTCACAACTAAATAAATCAAAAAAGCATAAACTACAGTTTTTTGATCTGACTAATACATTTACGGTAGAAGTCGACTACTCCGTTGTCTTTTATTTTCTTCAGGAATTGATGTAGTGATGCTTGGTATGCAAGTTGAAGGTCAGCTGCCAAACAAATATCATATTATTATGTTCAGTCATTAAGAAGGATGCTTAGATGAAATATACAAAACTGTATTACGAAACATTCAAAATCATAGTTGACTTTGTCTTTATAATCATCCAGTACACTGATAATGAGAAAAGTGGATTGGCATGAAAATAATGAAAATGGTGGATAACTAAAGTTGTTTTTTGGTACCCAAGGATTTATTGCTATAGTAAATTCATTACAAAACTAAAGTAATTTAAGAATTGAGTTATGAACTAAAATATTATTTCATTTCCCAAGAACTTCCGTAGTGCAATTGGTTTCAATAAGAACTGTATTAATATTAAGCGTGTGTGTAAATATGTATATACGTCAAATAAAATGATTAGCCATAAGTATACTGATTATTCTTCCGTATCTCAGCAAATTTCAGAAATATCCACGATTATATGTCCAAGCCTCATAAAACTTTGACATGTGTTCAGAATCAACATGTATGGTTCTACAATTTAAATTGCATTTCTTAACTGAATTTACTTTATATCTAGGAACATGGGAAGCAACCAATCAAGTATCTTTTCAATGGGAAATTTTAAATCTGAGGAGAAAAGATTTAAAACCTTAGTGAAATGAGATTGTAGCAGTCTTATTAACAATCAAACTGAATCCATAAAACAAAGAAATGGAAAGGAAAATAATTTTAAAAAAAGGGAAAAATGAATTAAAGATTTGTTGAGAGAAAAATTAGGTTAGAAAAAATGCAACCAAGGTGAAACAATACTCATTTTCTTAGTCAGCTGCATTTTCGCTTATACAGGTTACAACTAAAGATGTTGGATTTACCTTCTTAGTGTATTCAATTTGTCAGATTATATGATAATTGTTTGATCAAACAAAAAAAAAACAACTAAATAAAAAGTAAAATACACTGAACAGTTTCTGAAAACCACTTAGTATCCACATAGTTTACTAAAAGCCATTGATTGTAAAATCTGCACTTAGCCTATGGAATGAGGGGAATTCTTTTAGTTATTTCTCCTTTCTTTCACTAACGATCCCCTTTTTGCTATAGAATATCCAAATAGGTTAACTTTATTTAAACCTGAATGGGATATCATTAATTTGTGGCAATAATAATTTATTCAATTTTATATAGTTTGCATTGTTAGTTTTTGAATCTTGAATTTCAAACATATTTAACTAAAAAAATCTTATCATAATTGACTAAAATATGCTTGATCGACATCACAAAATATATCCAAAGCTGACATGCTAATTGTAGAAGCGTTTTGTGAGGAATATCAAGATTTTAAAATCCTAAAATTGGGACCAAAAAAGGTCGGCTATTATGGTTAGCTGAAATAAGTTTAAGGAGGAAGATAGATAGCATTTAATTGTACTGAAAGAAACACACCACCACACTTTCAAGATTTTTTCTCGTAACGATAATGGTATTCTCAGGCATCTCACCTTATCTTTTTTGTCTGAAGTAGAACAATCTCCTTATGACTCCCATCGATAGTAGTATTTTTCAAAACCTTATTTTCAATTTACGTAATTGATATTTTACTCAACTTTTACATTTATTTTGATATGTATAAAAATATTCCACCAGCTGAATGCTAAGTAATATCAAGTATAAAATTAAAATACATAATGCAATATACTTTCAGTAATTTGAAGTCAGCTATTTGTAGTAGTGTTTTCCAGTTCATCGTTATTAATACAACTGATATACACTTGCTTTAAAATGACCGACAAATTTTCTAACCAATATAACACGATTTTCATATCATAAACTACATAACAATAACCCATTATAATTCATACTTCGACATGTAACAACATTTACTACAAAGAAAAAAAAATGAGTATCTTCAATGCACATTTTTGAATTAGGAGGATCGAAATTATATAAATATGGTTTTAATATGAAAGTGATAAAATTTTCATGCTAAGATGATTCATGGTCATTGTCAGATATATAGTTCCAGAACTAAGTATTATGCAAGAATGGTATATTACCATCCATAATTTGAGCAAAAGGCAGCTAAATACCTGAGTTCTAGGTTTCCACTCGAGAAAGCATCAAGCACCTATAATATATGTTCACTGGCGTTACATGTACTTGTGATAGTATGTAACAACACATTCACATATCTACAATATAATAAATTCAAGTATGATACTGGTTACACAATAATTTGATCCAGAGAATAAAATATAGAATTAAGAACCTTAAATTCAGGACATGACCCAATAAGAAAATTATGCTTTTGAGATTTTAGTTACAATAATTAACCAAGCAGAAATATTTTTCTTAAAATAAACATAAATTCGTTGAAGGAATAATGTCGCGGTAGAAGAGAAGAAGCTATTAAATACCAAGTCTAAAGAAGCATCCAAAGGTTACAAAAAATATATTTGTTGGTATGGAAATCAAGGGCTTCAAAGAAGCAACCCAGGGGAAATAAATTGTTTTACTACCTTTTTTTCCTTTTTCCATTCAAGTTAAAAGAAAACGATTAGGAATTAAGTTAGTTGAGGTTGGATACCTAAATCAGTATATATTATAATTGAAATTTAAATGAACTGCACGGCTAGGAGATTGCAAAGGTTTAACAAATCAAGTGGTCATAAAATAATATTAAAGTTTTGTGGATGTGCAAGAACTTTTGGATCATCATCAAGACGATTAATAGGAAACCAATGATACATCAGAGGAATTACCAATGTTAGATCAGTTCTCTTCACTTGTTATCCTTTTAACTACACAAATAGAGTGTGTCATCATAGCAGTAAATAAAATGAGGAGTTAAGTAAATTCTTTAAAAGTTCAAAAAATAAATAAAGATGAGCAACCTAATGCCTTACATGTGCATCCAATGGCTCTTAGTGTATCAAATATTGGATATTATTATTCCACCCATGTGGATGAAGGTTATCACAACCCCTAAATTGAAACCTTTGACGTTGCACTATATTTGTTGTTTACATCACTTCATGAACATGGAACCAATTTTAAAAAATTCACACATTGTAAAGAAATCAATATTGCGTCCACTATATATTTCACATAATTAGTTGTATATAGTAACTATTTTGTATTAAACAGTTGTAAATATATTAAGTTATACATCACCAACAACGTTGTGTTCATTATATATGATGACATAACAATCATATTGGTTTCACAAAAGTTCTAGTGTTACAAGTCAAGCCAGTGAACATGGGATACAAAATTGTATATTGTACAACTGAAGAAATAATTAGTTATAAATATTATAAAACAACATATCAATAAATCATTATATTTTCTTTTCCCTAAGAAATTTTTTAAAAAATGAACACATCATATCATATGATGTGTAAAATCAGAACATAACTGCAAGCATTTTTTATAAAATTAGGATATATTTCTGGCAACTCCTAATTCCTAACTTCTTTATATCGGATATACCACATCAAATTAGCCATTGGTTAAATAAGATTTCAAAATTTAATGCTTTATTTAGTATAATAACTACCTTTGGGTCACTTGTAATAGCATGGTAAATAAATAAGAAGTCTACGTAGTATGAAAAAAAATCAGTAGACTAATTTCATTCAAAATTACAAAGCTAGTTTAAAATAAATGTAAAAGGATATATATCCAACAATTTCAAACCTGAACATGTTGAAGAATATGATATAGCATATATTGATTTATGCATCCAAGCGACTGCAAGAAGCGTGGAAAAGTACCAATTGATCTGGAGAAGACCTGTTTTTTGTTTTCACACTATCAGTATAATACCAAGCAAGAAGACAACAATTGAAGCGTTCAGAAAGAGCAGCCACACAACACTCTAAAATAAGAAATGAAACAAAATAACCTATTGAGTCAAAAATTCCGCTGTTGTAGGTAGTCACTCGAGAGTTGCAGTTATTGTTAATGCCGCAGGGAACTCATAACAACACATTCACATATGAGACAAAAACGTACACCTGACTTTTCCTTTAATAAAATTTTTGCTGTAGCAAGAGCACCAAATTTCGATAAAATTAGATGCTGTTAGTAGTCAGCGGTTATTAAAGGAAAATGATTAATTAGTATCATTGATAAAGGGAGAAATCCAAGAGAAATGGGAGAAACCATAGAACTATTATTAAACTAGCTATTAATTTTGACGGTCGGTTGTAAACGAATGCAGCTGCAGAGGCTAACGCTTTACAGTATATACGGTCATGTCGAACTGAAGAAGAAGTATTCAGTTGTTGACAACCGGACGAACAGAAATTAGGGCTTAACTTTAGAGATAACGATAGTCTAGGGTTAATACAACGATGGAACAACCATTTTCAAAGTATAGGTTCAATCGAATTCAGAAATTAGGGCTTTGATTAACGTAAATACTTACGTGAAGCGGATGTTGTGGTCTTTTCTGAATCGCATGTGGGCTTCCTAGAATGGAAGATCGACTACTGGAAATTCTGCTTCGTCAATTTCGGGAATGGCGACGATGGAAGAAGGTTAAGAAAGCGGTTTTTTAAACTGACTATGTGGCAGATGTAATTCGAAAATATAAACATACGGCGGCGGAAGCTATTCTGGTGGCAGGGAGGTGAGATTTGATTATAATCGGTCATAAAGAGATAAGGACGGACGGTTATTCCACTGAATGGCAAAGATTGAAACGCTGGACACGTGTCGAGCTGTGAATTTTTTGAAAAATCTGAATTTGAAAGGTCTTCGAAAAAAGTTTGTTCTTTCATATAATATAATAGATTGGTTACTTCAAACTTATGATGTAAACTCAGTATTTGGGACCATGATGTTTTGATTTTAATAAATTTTTAATTCCGCTACTATTTTACATGTCTGTCTTGTGATATTATGTTCTTATTTACCTATAATGCTTCACGGAACTTAATGCACTCCCTTAGTGAGTGACACTAACGGACATGGGGTGTTACATTAGTGGTTAATTAAAGTAATCATTTAATTAAGGATTTATATTAAGTGAAAATTAGGCACACATCACTAAAACGAAACATAATTATGCTCACATTCGGTCCAACTTTTCATGTAAATTTGGTCCATATTTTTTGAAAACATATAAAAAAATCACAAAAATTCATTATTAAATAAAACACGTACACACCAAAAAATTCAGGTGTTAAAATAATCAAAAACCACGTCAAAACTCAAAAATACACAAAAACGGCGAAACAGCAGGTTTATGCATCAAAAGATGCACCTATTCGTACATAGTTGCATACATTCATGCTTGTATTTCAGTGTTGCATCCAATTGCAGTATAAATGCATACATGTATGCAGCTAAATGGCATTATACGCATCCTTTTATGCATATATTCAAATCTGGCCTGTTTTTTCAAGCATTCGCCATTTTAAAACATTGTTGCACTCATTTACGCTCTTATACAGAATAAATGCATGCATTCGTGCGCATATTCAGCAGAATTCACGCCCTTTGAATTTGTTGCACACATGCATGCATATATACAGAATAGCTGCTTTTAGGTATGCAACTATTCCTAACCCATGAATCTCAGTTCAACTTTGTATGCATACATATATGCAGTTATATGGTAATAGTTGCATGCAAGTATGCATATATTCACCCAAATTTTCAATAGAAAACGCTGAAATAATAGATGCATACATGTATGCTACTATTGGTAATAGATGCACAGATGTGTGCAACTTTTTTTTTTTGTTTTCTTCCATAGACTTCTGGGAATATTTCCTTTTTTTTAACCTGATTCCACCTTTTTTTGGGTCAAAACATGTAAAAGGAAGAAGATGGCATAACAAAAGACGGAAGAGAGCAAAAATAGGGAGCGGCAGCTTAAAACAGGGACCGGGTTTACATCAAAACATAAGGAGGGACATGGCTTTAATTTTAAACTTAAACAAGGACGTGAGACAAAAGCACCCTTTTATTAATGACGTATTAAGTTGTTCAATGTATAAGCTATCATATCTTTTTCATATGAGATCGAAATCCAACGATTTCAATTGTGCTGCACTCGTATCAGCGAACACTACAACATGGAACTAACACGAACGGAAACAGAGCAAGTTGAATTTTTAGTTAAATTAAACTCTCGTTTAATTTAATTTAAAAATAAAATCATCCACTAAAGACTGAAGGAGTGGAAACCAAAGTGAGAACCTTCTCACTCAAATATTTGTATAGTTATTTATTTTATAACTGAATGTAGTGATTGCCAGTATTGATTTTTATTTGTTTAATTATCATAAAAATGTTGTTCGGTGCTTGTTAGCTAACTTCACTGTTGTTTGAAAACAGATGGATGATCTAATTGACTGTATTATGTTGTGACTATGATTTTTAACATATTCAAAATAATTTAATATTATTTTGTGTGGTAGTTGAAATTTGATAAATATCCATTTATAGATTTGAATAGTGAAAATTAGTTAATTTGAAAAATAACTCGAATTGAACTATTTATGATTAAATTCATTATTCAGTAATGAATTTAAATTTATTATTGTTGTTTGAAAACCTCATACAGATCCGAGGATGATAATTAATTCACATCTCCCTTGGATTCGAATGTATGTCAACCAATTGATTGACAGACTGTTATAAGCATTATTTAAATATTTAATGCTTATACAATTGTAAATTGCACTCTATTTGTGAAGGGGATGTTAATAGTTGTTTATCACTATTTTTGAATACATGCGATGTATGAAATCCATATAAATAAAATTATATAGTAATTGATGAAGTCTGATTCGAATTCAGAAATAACGAATATTTTAAAATAATATTCAGTGAAGGATCAAAATAAGATTTTAATGTCCGATTTTGGATGGACACGAAAATACTGAAATGCATATGAAGCCGAGTTAAGTAGATATATGCCATTTTAACTCGAACAAAATTTTCTATCGATTTTATTCATTTTATAATGAATATCGAAAAGAGGTGATTTTAGAATCTGATATTTTGAATATATTATCATTTTAATATTATAATGATATAGAATATTCAATTTTGATTTAAAATTGAAACGGGAGTCGAAATCGTTTTAAAATGAATTTGTAAACGATTTATAAAATATGTTTTAAATAGAAATCAAAGAAATTAAATATATATATATGGTTTGAATACAACGCGCAGCGCAGCGACTGTTTGCTAATTTCAACCATTGACTTCAAATTAATGTAACGGGAGATCCGACTATCGGATTCTCCTAAAACCGAAACCATTGGGTTCGAATCAAAAATTTCTTTCAAATGAATATATGAGATTTAAATTTGAATGGTTAGATTTTAAAATATGTCCAAATCAATTTCAGAAAAGGTCGCTATGAATGCAGTTCGGTGACCGATATTGGAAACCGACTGTAAGGGCCTTATTAAAACTATTAAAAATATAAATAAATTATGTAAAATCATAATAAATGAATTGAAATGATTTTGAATGAAATATGCCAAGTTTGTAAAGGTAAAATATATTTTTATCTGAATAAGTTATTTACCGATTTGAGTCAAGATCAAAAAGGAATTGGAATGGTTCTAATATAAGCAGAATTTTCCAACGTATGAATTGGAATGGATTTGAATGGAAATAATCTTCAGAATATTTTGATATGGGATTCCGTGATTATATGGATATTGTTGAGGAATTTGGAAGATACAGATATCGTTATTCCAAATACGATATCCGTTGGTTTCAGAATTTGGTATTGAATATGAGCCAATGTTATTTTTGTTCAGAGCCTTGTATTTAATATCAAATTGGATTTTGGGTTTGTCGTGAATGGTGTCTTTATTAACACTGTTCTTAAACTTAGTGTGGAAATAATAAATCTTTTAACTAATGTTTAATGAAGTTTTCCAATTAACCAATATAATTGGAATTAAATGGAAGTTGATTTTGGGTTCATTTTGAACGATGTTTTAAAATAATATTTTGTTCTTAAAATCCAATTAACAGTGAAAATATGATTTGGAATTTATAAATCTTTTTATGTAGATCTAATGGAATTTTCCAAAATAGAGCTTCCCAATTTAATACATTATATCGGAATTGAATGGAATTCGATTTAGTGATAATCGAGATAAGATTGTATGAAGGAAAACCATTACTATTTATGGAATTTAAAAGGCCTTGCCGTTATTCCGTTTATAGTATTAGTATGATATGGAAATTTATATCGATTATATACTGTTATGAATTCCGTGAAAGTTCCATTTTAATGGAAGAGGATTTTGGGTTTACCGTGAATAATGTTATAAATGAAATTTGTAATTTAACCCAAGTAAAGACAGGATTTATTTCCTAAAATTTGGATAATCATTAAGTAATGATTTTTTAGGTTAAAACTAAACTAGAGTTTTAATGAATCTTTAAGTAGATTAAAAATGAGAATGTAATAATTAAATTCACTGAATTTAAGAAATGATCTAGAATGGAGTACCACCAGTTTTACTCCATATGATAGTTAAATCTTTAATTAGATTTGAACGGGAAACGATAATTAAATTTATCGATAAAACGATGGGTGTTAGATATGGAATCCTACCAGTTTTGCTCCATGGGATGAATAGATTGGGATTGGAAATAATAAAATAATAAATGATTACTTCAGTAAGGCTCAATAATCCTGACTAGGTTGTAAACCTTAATATGGTTTAAGTTGTGGAAGGATAAAATAAAATCTTTTGAAAATGATATCCAATAGATGATTAAACTATAAGTTTAAAAGAATTTACCTTTGATTAAATTAATGGGAACCTTTCCCCTAAGATATGAATATTTAAATAAAAGAATGTTCAAGATTGGAATGAGGCATATGATGTGTTTTTAGAATACTTGATTATAATATACGCGATTTATTCAGAAAGACGGGTTTTAACCCATTCTGAATAAATGATACGACGACTAAAAGTCGAAGATTTGAAGATGGTGGTTGAAGACCGGAGATCTTCACATCATCTGAATGATTACCGATGCCTTGATTGGGATGTACACCCAAGACGAGGTAACAAGGGGTGGTCATCCAGACGTACTTGGAGATCGACTGGATATGCGAGGGCTACTCTCCTATATTAGACATATGGGACGAGGAATAAGGTTCCCCTGGTTACATTCAGACCCGGAACGGACTTGCAAATGGATGTATGTATGACATTGTATTCCTTTATGTTGTATTCGTTGATCTCTGCAAAATATTTATATATGTTTGATGGCGGAGAATTTATTCTCTTAATTAACACCCTTCTCTAAGACGTACAAGCTTAGAGGTTGTATATTACCAATGGTATGATATGGATTGACAATATGGCATGCTGAGATGCATGGGTCAAGGCTTTTGTTGAAAAGCAGAGCCTTGTGATTGATGATCAAAGTACAACTTTAAGTAGCACAGCTTTGTGTAGCGTTAATTTGCGAGCTTCACACCTTGATATGAACCAACAACGAGAGGTAGACCGCAAGGAAACGGACATATGTTAGTTTCAAGCTATGAGTAACGTCATGGTATGGAGTCCAGACATTTTACTTATGTGGATGTTGGAAATTTTATTGATGGAAACTGAGGTACCTCGGATTTGATTTGGGTCCCTAGTGGCTCTTGATATGGTCGACGTACTGTTAAATTTTGGAGGTTCGATAGAACCAACTAACATATGGTTTATGGTATAACTAATCAGCGATGGCCGACCGGCCTTGCCGCAAACCTTAGGTTGCCTAGAGTGTGTAAGCCTAAGGCATTGCTATTGTGTCTCGAATCGGTAAGGACGATCGCTTGCCTTGGTTCATAGATGAAAACCCAATTTCCAATACGCGATTTTACGGTTCTAGTTGTAAACATATATATGGCGACATAATATTATGGTACCTATGCCGCCTATGATTGATACATTTAAATTTGAAAGTTATTTCTACACTTATAGTAATAATAAAAGATGAATTTCGTGTATCAAACATGTTTGGCTATTATAAGGTAAAACTTTATTCTCCTTTGCGTTCATTGTGTGATGGGACTTGAGTCTTATAATAGCTTCATTTTTCTCTTTAGCATTGCGTTGTTTATTTTTATGCACTGGTATTCAAGGAGGATGAACCAGTTCCGTGTTATACGGCGTGGTCCCGTGATTTACCTAATTTTAAAATAAAAGCTAACAACCGTTTTAGTTCTCACGCCAATCCCATGACTGACTCGGAGTTTGTTGTTTCCACCTAAACTCTGGGTGCCTATGTTTTCCACACGGGCATCTAGTAGTTTTGGTTTTCGCAGATATTTCTTTTCATAGGATCCTGAATTACAGCTAGAGCTATATTCAGAATGCTTTGTATCCGTGTATTTCTTTCAGTTGTGTTAGTTGATGTATTCCCGCTACGCATTGTATTTTTACATTTTATTTCCGCTGCTATGTATTTTAATCTCTTATATTTGTATTTCCGTCGTGTATATTATTTAATTGTCCTCGGATATATTCTTTTACTCTGATGTAATTGTTGTAATAGCAATGAAATGTTCTATTTTTGGTGTTCTGATGCATCGTGTTCTCATTACAATCCGGTGTGGCGACCCGCCCCGCAATAGCCGACATTTCCCCGAAAATGCGCTGTGTCAATGCCCAACCAGTACGATACGGTCATCAAAAGAAAGGAAAGGGAAGGAATTTGAACCTATGAATCATCAAAGAACCTATAATATATCTCACAGCGCATGGAACAAAATATAATAATAACATAACTTGATATAAAACAGGCGAGACAGTGCATAAGCTGAAAATTAAACCATCATAGCAGCGGAAAGATTCAAAATACAGCTTATGATCTAAACCATCATAATTACAATTTTTACAACTGTATCAAATGCAAAATAGGAAGGTACAGTACTAATGCCCAAAGTACTGACCAGCAACAACACAGGGAGAATATATAGGAAAAATACGTGTAAGCCTCATGCTCGTCTCTGGACAGCTACTCGTGTACAACCAGCTAACCTGTCTCTAGTCTGCTCGTTTAGGAGCACCAAGAGCAATAAGAAGAGACATAAAACTCTGGGTCAGACAAAAATCTGGTATGAGCGATAAGCAGCAAAACAGAACAATAACAATATACATAACCACACCTGAACCTGGACCTGGAACCAAAGAGTTAGCACAACAGGATGTACAATACTCTAAGGTGACACTAACACATGGTATGAAAATAATGGGGAGGTGGTGTGCATGTCATAGTGATAGCAATCATCAAACATAGCAATCATCCTCACATCTCTCACTCAGTGCGTAAAGTATACGATATCCACTACTTTGATCACCCAATTCTTTGTTATGAACACTCTGCCCCATGAAGTCGTGACGGCTCCACTGCACTGATCTGTAACCACTAATACTTTGCTATGTCCACTCTGCCCCATGGAGTTATGACAACCCCACTGCACTAGCTCATAGCCCTACTACGATCACTTTGCCCCCATGGAGTTATGACAACTCCACTGCACTGATCCGTAGCCAATATCCATCTCTCAATGGTGATTCAATGCTATAGACATCGATATCCCCTTAGCACACGCCCCGCTGCAAAGTCCAACTCATGAAGTTAACTTGTTAGTTCCCGTCTGGATCCTGAGTAACAACTTCTCATATGGACTAACTTTGCATCTCGGGTTTGGTCTTCTCCGGATCAGTTCGGAAACAAGCTTCCATTTGGATCGGTCTTCTTCTCCTCGTTCAGTCCGTGGTCATTAACCCCGTTTGGGTCGGGTCGTGGTTTCCTCCTAGGTCGGGTCGGGTCGTGGTTTCCTCCCAGGTCGGGTCGGTTCGAGTGTGCAAGCATGGTTCTTGGATGGTTCCTGCTCCGGGTTGGGTCGGTCTCCTTCACCAGTTCGGGGTGTGATCCCATGTCGTAGCTCCAATTCAACTCAGTTCGGAGGAGATGGCTCGGTTCGGGGACTTCTGGTGTGAGCAGTTCGTAATACATGAGGCGCGAGCTGGTCGGTTCGTGCTTCCTCCCCCCTCCCCCCCGATCCGATCTGGTTCGTGCACCATTTCTTGCAACTTTTCCAGCGACTGTTTTATGCCATATGACGGCGTTTTCGACTATTCTAACTTCACTAGACAATCATAAAATATTCCAAACAGTAATAGCAACATGTATAATCAACCATAAACACTAAAACAACAATTCTAGCATGGCAATATGGATCAAACATACGCAAAACCCAAGTTTTTCCCCTTAATCATGTTTAACCATAACTAACGATAGGATTAGCAAAACATATCCAAATTAACCCAAATTTTTATCAGAGCCCTAAAATAATATTTAAGAATTATACAAATTGTTTTAGATTTTTCTAAGCCAAAATTTCGCTAATTATCACTAATCACCCCTAATTAGCCGTAATTAGTGAAAAACAATGCAAATCACTCACCTTAGCGACAAATAAAACTTTCAATCTGAAACTCTACTATTTTGGGTCGAATTCCAATGTATTGCAGTAGCCCCAACTCTGATTTGATGCTAATCTGACTTGATTTGATGTTGATTAGGCTAATATATGCTTAAACGGTGATTTGTGGGTAATTTAGGTGGTGGAGGCCATTGTTCGGTTTGAAAAGAGGTAAGCGGCGGCTGAGAAAATGGAAAATAAATCATTTCCTAACTGATTTCAGCCTCCCCTTAACCATAATCCCGAAATGGACTATGGGCCTAGCTGCTAATCACCCTAATTAGGCCCGGTTAAGCTGTTTTCCACCAAACCTTATTTCAGCCATATCTCCCAAACGGTAAGTCCGTTTGATCAATGTGACTACTCTACTGAAAGGTAAACCATCATCCGAATCCAATGGAAGTGGCTTCAGATCAAAACTCCTTACCAATCAAAAGTTATAGGCGAAACAAGATTTGATAGGGGCAAAATGGTCTTTTAAAAATCGGCAAAAATCGTGAACATTGGAAATGACCCCAATAGTCGTTCCCTAAAGTTACACGACTACACGACCTCATACGAAATTGAAATAAATATTCTATGATCCTCCGATGCGTAGAATGCGGGTCATTACATTCTCCCTCCTTAAAAAATTTCGCCCCCGAAATTCCTTAACTAAGAAACAACAATTGGTCCCGCATGCCTATCAATCATTTGCAACAATCAAACAAACATAGCAACATAACAACCCTATCCTAGCATGCGGTTTACTAACAAGTGGATAACTAAATGGTCATCAAAATGTTACCACTGAACCTTAACCAGTTTCACCGCCTTCCTTCGAAGTTGCTTCGTGTCGTACTCAGCAATATGGATTGGTCTACAGTTCCCAACTGCCTCGGGTTCTACTTCAATGTCATCCAACTGATCTGGTGAAATAGTCATATCGGGGTCGTGCACGAACTTCCTTAACTGGGAAACATGAAATACGTTGTGAACTCCTGTCATTTTGTCAGGAAATTCAACTTTATATGCTAAATTCACAACTTGTTTGAGAACTGGGAATGGACCAACAAATCTTGGTGTTAACTTGCCTCTCCTACCAAATCGAATCACGCTTTTTAACGGAGAAATCTTGAAAACTCTAAGTCGCCAATGAAGAATTTTAAATCTCTTCGCCTCTTATCAGCATAACTCTTTAGCCTATATTGGGTTTCCTTCATTCGCTGTTGGATAACCTTGATCTTGTCTAAAGTTCATCTTATCACATCTGGCCCAAGCACGAATTTCTCACCGGTTTCCAACCAACATGATGGTGAGTTGCACGGTATTCCGTACAAAGCTTCAAATGGAGCCATACCAATACTGGACTGATAACTATTATTATATGCGAACTCAGCCAGATGTAAATGGTCATCCCATGACCCTCCAAAATCAAATATGCAAGCTCTCAAAAGATCTTCTAACACTCGATTCATCCTCTCTGTTCGACCGTCGTTTTGAGGATGGTACGCGGTATTGAGATGTAATTCTGATCCTAAAGCCTCTTGTAAGATCTTCCAAAATCTATTAGTAAACAACGGATCTCGGTCACTCACAACGCCTTTGGGTACTCCATGAAATCTCACTACCCATTTCATATACAGTTCCGCTAACTTAGTTGCCGTTTTATTCGACTTGACAGGTATAAACCTTGCACTCTTGGTCAATCGGTCCACAATCACCCAAATACTATCAGGGCCCGATCTAGTCTTTGGTAACCCATCAATGAAATCCATTGAGACTTTTTCCCATTTCCATTCTGGAATTTCTAATGGTTGCAACAAACCACTAGGCTTCTTTTGCTCGGCTGTAACTAGCTGGCAATTCATGCATTTGGATATAAACTTCCCAATATCTCTTTTCATCCCTTCCCAGTAGTAGGTCTGCTTCATGTCTCGATACATTTAGTTACCACCGGGATGTATAGTCAGTTTCGAGTGATGACATTCTCTAAGCACTTCATCTCTCAATTTATTGACATTGGGCACAACTAGTCTCCCATTCTTTCTAAGCCATCCATCTCGATCAAGCCCATACTTGTTCATCTCCTCACTGTTGATACCCATCTCTAACTTGGAGATGATTTCCAATCGGTTAGGATCGTCCCTCTGAATGGAACCAATCTGCTCAATCAGAGTGGGTCTGATTGTCAAACTTGCCAACGTTACTGGATCTAATTCGCACTTTGGTCTGAAATTATACCCTGCGATATATTCCAGTTGCTTCCATTCAAGAAACATAGCCCCTAAACTGGCATGTCTCCGACTCAATGCATCATCTACTGCATTTCCCAATCCTGGTGTATATGCGATGTCGAAATCATAGGAAGCCAAGAATTCTAACAATCTTCGCTATCGAATATTTTGATCCTTCTGAGAGAAGAGATACTTTAATGACTTATGATCGGTAAACAACTCGAATCTTTCGCCCAAGAGATAATGTCTCCACATCTTCAATACGAACACGATTGCTTCCAATTCCAAATCATGGGTAGGATATCTTTTCTCATGCGGTTTCAGTTGCCGATTAGCGTAAGCTACTACCCGACCTCCTTGCATCAACACAACACCTAGTCCGGTACCACAGGAATCCGTGTATACTATCATCTCTTCATTCCCATTAGAAATGACTAACACTGGCACACGCGTCAACTTTTCCTTTAGACTCTTGAATGCATTTTCACAATTTCCGTCCCAGACGAAAGCTTGATTCTTCTTGGTCAACTGAGTTAACGGTAACGCTATCTTGGAGAAGTCTTAGATAAACTTACGATAATATCCAGCTAATCCCAAGAAACTTCTTACATCTGTTGCATTCTTGGGCATAGACCAATCTTGTACCGTAGCCACCTTCGCAGGGTCCACGGCAATACCGTTCTCCGAAACAACATGGCCTAAGAATCTCACTTCTCTCCTCTAGAAGTGACACTTAGAAAACTTCGCTTTCAATTGGTGTTTTCTCAACACCTCCATCACTACTCTCAAATATTCCTTGTGTTCTTCCTCTGTCCTCAAATAAACAAGTATATCATCCACGAACACAAGAACAAACTTATTCAATTGATCTCGGAATACTCTATTCATAAGATCCGCAAAATACGTTGGTGCATTGGTCAACCCGAATGGCATGACCAACCACTCATAGAATCCAGACGGCGTACAAAATGTCGTTTTAGGAATACTCTCAGCTGCTACTCGGAGTTGATGAAATCCTGTCACGAGGTCCAATTGGGAGAACACTCTTGCTCCCTCCAGTTGATCAAACAAATCATCTATCCATGGAAGAGGATACTTATTCTTCCTAGTCACTTTATTCAACTCAAGACAGTCCACACATAAACGAAGGGAACCATCTGCCTTGGTAGCAAATACAACTGGTGCTCCCCACTCGGAGACACTTCTTCGGATAAATTCCTTCTTCAAAAGATCGGTTACTTGCACCCCGAGCTCTTGCTGCTCCCTTGGTTCCATACGACGAAGTGGCATCACTATAGGTCTGGCATCTTTTACTAAATCAATACGGAACTCAATCTCTCGGTGTGGTGGAAGCCTGGTCACTTCCTTGAAGATATCCAGATACTAGCCAGCAATGGGAACCCCTGATAACTCATTCTACCATTTGTCGAGGGAATTTAGAAAACTAGCCATCACCTCATCACTAGGTAGGCCACCAAACACTACCCTCCCCCCTAAGAGTCACCGAAAATCCATCACAGTCTACCACCACCCCATATATTTGGAGCCAATTGACTCCCAAAATAATGCCAAACCCAGTAAAGCCCAAAACAAAGCAATCACAAGCAAACATACATCCATGACTCGATAAGACCAAATTTCGACAAATCATACTAAGGCTAGTCGAACCACCAATCGGGTTTGTCGCCACTAAAGGTCTATCGACTATCTTGGTTTCCAAACCCAACCTATCTACGAGGTCACTAGATATGAAGGAATGAGAAGCCCCGGTATCAAATAACACTCGAACAGGAACATCATAAATAGAAAGCATAACTTGAATGACAACATTCTTTCCTTTCTCTGCCGCAGTTGGGGTATTCGACGAAGAAGGAACAACATTAATAGAATATGCTTTCACAATCTGCTTCTATTTAGGAGGTTGCGGACATTTATCCTTGTGATGTCCCACTTGGACACAGTTGAAGCACTTCTTGTCCGCTGGCTTTGCTTGACATTCTTTGGCATAGTGGCCCTTCTTGCCACAGCTAAAGAACTCAATATCTTTCTTAACTTTCTTTTTCTGACCATCCTTGGTCTGACTCTCCTTCCTTTTATTCTAAAAATTATTCTTGCCTCCACTGCTTGCCTGCGGCTTTGGTCCCTCTGCAGATGCAACAGCGACTTCAGCCTTGGGCTTAGGTTAAAGGCTCTTTGATCTCAATGCTTTCCCAACAATCGATTCAAAAGTCTCATCAATATGGTTTATAAGCCTTTCTCCCAAGTACTGATCTAAACCAGTTATGAACTTCTCGTTCTTCTTTTCGGCTGTATCGATAAGAGATAATCCATACTTCGATAAAGTATCGAACTCAGCAATATACTCCGAGACTGCCGTACCATTCTGTTTAAGCTCCAAGAACTTCCTAAACAACTCTAACTTCTGGGCAGCTGGGATAAACATATCACTGAATCGGGTCTTTAACTGATCCCAAGTAACTTGATCCTTAGAGGTAGCTTCCTTGATAGCATTCCACCAATTCATAGCCCGTCCTTGTAGTTGATGGGATGCTAGCTTTCTCTTCATCGCGTCTTCGATTCCTAGATCCTCAAAGATACGCCCACAATTATCAAGCCAATCCTGAACTTCTATAGTCGATTCCATTCCGTGAAACGGATTCCCACCAAGACTAGTGTAGTCCTTACAGAGCTTGGCGAAATCGGCCCTAGGCGCCTGTACCGCTGCACCACCACCATTTGCAGCATTAGTAGCTTCCCTCTGAACATCCCTAAGCATCTCTCTCATGAAGTCAGTGAACATCGTCCTCATATCAGGAGCATTCCTATTATT
This sequence comes from Allium sativum, assembly GCA_030737875.1. Taxonomy (NCBI): domain Eukaryota; kingdom Viridiplantae; phylum Streptophyta; class Magnoliopsida; order Asparagales; family Amaryllidaceae; genus Allium; species Allium sativum. The sequence continues at coordinate 514,883,071 of CM060919.1, read as the reverse complement.
GGCTCTTGAACCAGTATTCCTCGTATATCTGCTCATCGTTCAATCTATAAGGAGAAAACGATTAACCATCTCTTCAATGGTGCCAGTGCAGTGCGACACCATCCTTAGATATACTAATAGTATATATATATATATATCTCTTTCGAAAACCCAAAACATAACAAATACGCGCTCTCATATATGTACTATCTCTCCATGGAGTCTTTCCTTAGGTTAACTACGCAACCTAGAGCTCTGATACCAAGTGTGACGACCCGCCCTGCACCAGCCGACATTTCCCCAAAAATGTGTTGTGCCAAGGCCCAACCAGCACAGGACGGTCATCAAAAGAAAGGAAAGGGAAGTAATTTGAAACTATGAATCATCAAAGAACCCGTAGTATATCTCACAGTGCATGGAACAAAATATAATAATAACATAACTTGATATAAAACAGGCGAGACAGTGCATAAGCTGAAAACTAAACCACCATAGCAGCGGAAAGATTAAAATACAGCTTATGATCTAAACCCTCATTATTACAATTTTTACAACTGTCTCTAAAGCAAAATAGGAAGGTACACTACTAATGCCCAAAGTAGTAACCAGCTACAACACAGGGAGAATATATGGGAACAATACGTGTAAGCCTCCTGCTCGTCTACGGACAGCTACTTGTGCATAACCAGCTAACATGTCTCTAGTCTGCTCGTTTAGGAGCACCCAGAGTAATAAGGAAAGACATAAAACTCTGGGTCAGACAAAAGTCTGGTATGAGCGATAAGCAGCAAAACAGAACAATAACAGGTATACATAACCATACCTGAACCTGGACCTGCAACCAAAGAGTTAGCACAACAGGATGTACAATTGTCTAAGGTGACACTAACACATGTTATGAAAATAATGGGGAGGGGGTGTGCATGTCATAGTGATAGCAATCATCCTCACATCTCTCACTCAGTGCGTAAAGTATATGATATCCACTACTTTGATCACCTAATTCTTTGTTACGATCACTCTTCCCCATGGAGTCATGACGGCTCCACTGCACTGATCCGTAACCACTAATACTTTGCTATGTCCACTCTGCCCCCATGGACTTATGACGACCCCACTTCACTGGCTCATAGCCCTGCTACGATCACTTTGCCCCATGGAGTTATGACAATTCCATTGCACAGATCCATAGCCAATATCCGTCTCTCAGTGGTGAGTCAAAGCTATAGACATCGATAACCACTTAGCACACGTCCCGCAGCGAAGTCCAACTCATTAAGTTAACACGTTGTTTCCCGTTTGGATCCTGAGTTACAACTTCTCATTTGGACTACATTTGCATTTCGGGATTGGTCTTCTCCGGATCGGTTCGGAAACAAGCTGCCATTTGGATCGGTTTTCTCCTCCTCGTTCAGTCAATGGTCATCAACCCCGTTCGGGTCGGGTCATGATTTCCTCCTAGGTCGGGCTGGTTCAAGTGTGCAAGCACGGTTCGTGGATGGTTCCTGCTCCGGGTCGGGTCGGTCTCTTTCACCAGTTCGGGTCGTGATCCCAGGTCGTAGCTTCAATTCAACTCGGTTCGGAGGAGGTTGCACGGGTCGGGGACTTCTGGTGTGAGCGGTTCGTAATACATAAGGCGGTAGCTGGTCGGTTCTAGCTTCCTCCCCCCAATCCGATCCGGTTCCTGCACCATTTCATGCAACTTTTCCAACGACTGGTTTACGTCATACGACGACGTTTTCGACCATCCTAACTTCACTAGACAGTCATAAAACATTCCAAACAGTAATAGCAACGTGTATAATCAACCACAAATACTAAAACAACAATTCTAGCATGGCAATATGGATCAACCATACCCAAAACCCATGTTTTTCCCCTTAATCATGTTTAACCATAGCTAATGATAGGATTAGCAAAACATATCCAAATTAACCCAAATTTCTATCAGAGCACTAAAATAATATTTAAGAATTTTATAAATTTTTCTAGAAATTTTTGAGCCAAAATTTCACTAATTAGCAATAATTACCCCTAATTAGCCGTAATTAGTGAAAAACAATGCAAATCACTCACCTTAGCAACAAATAAAACTTTCATTCTGAAACTTTACTGTTTTAGGTCGAATTCCAATGTATTACAGCAGCCCCTACTCTGATTTGATGCTAATCTGACTTGATTTGATGTTGATTAGGCTAATATATGCTTAAACGGTGATTTGGGGGTAATTTAGGAGGTGGAGGCCATTGTTAGGGTTGAAGAGAGGTAAGTGGCGGCTGAGAAAATGAAAAATAAATCGTTTCCTAACTGATTTAAACCTACTAAGAATCCTAATCCGGAAATGGGTTATGGGCTTAGCTGCTAATCAACTTAATTAGGCCCGGTTAAGCTGTTTTTCACCTTCCAACCCTTATTTCAGCCATATCTTCTAAACGGTAAGTCCGTTTGATCATTAACCACTCTACAGAAAGGTAAACCATCATCTGAATCCAATGGAAGTAGCATCAGGTCAAAACTCCTTACCAATCAAAAGTTATAGGCGAAACAAGATTTGCTAGGGGCAAAACGGTCTTTTAAAAATCGGCAAAAATCATGAACATTGGAAATGACCCCTAATAGTCGATCCCCAAAGTTACACGACTACACGACCTCATACAAAAATGAAATAAATATTCTATGATCCTCCGATGCGTAGAATGCGGGTCATTACATCCGGACTCCGCCGTCTCTTCGGGGATCGGGGAAGTCTAGGTCGCCACAGTTTGGTTTCAGAGCTTTGGTTTACAAAGCTCGTGAACAAGACATATTAGAACCAAAAGAGATAATTCATCAGAGATAGGATTAGTAATATCCCATAAGAAAAACTTGTTAAAGATATGGTTAGTAGTACCCTAGAATGAGTTCGAAGAGTATTATTTATAAAAACAAATTTAGTTTTGAAGTTTTATATCTACTATTCGTATTTGAGTATTTTACTTTATATTGATTTTGAACTATCGGGTATAAGAATATTTTACATATACGTCAGACCCACGTGTATAAGAAGTCTCAAATATATGGGGTAGATATAGAATCACACCCTAGTCGCCCGGAGATTATCCCGATGATTACTATAGTATCAACAGAACGTGTGTTCGAGTTGAAAGTGGGATATCTATATGATTCCTATTGATTGGTGTGAGAACCAAAACTTAGTTAGAGTTTATGGTCTGTGATTTGGCCTTAAAAATATGATTTTTAAGTATATAAAAGTTATATGATTGAAAAGCTAATTAACTAATTGATTGCTGGTTGTGATGGATGATAATTAGTTTGACTAATTAAAATATTGGAATGATCAAACCAATAAGAGAATGAAAGGTTAAATTTAGCCAAATTGAATTTAATATTGAATTGAATTGAAAATTGATTGGTAGATACATGTACATGTATATATGTTGAGCAGGTCATAGCTTGGAAGCTAAGAAGAGCAATAAAATTGTATGCCCGACAAATAGTGCATGTATACTGTATTGATTGGGTTTGATGATTTTATGAGCCGACTGGAAAACCGCTTGGCTTTTTCGTTTTCTTTTTAATTGATGAGGGCCCTGTAAGGCAAGTTGTGGTTTTACCGATCAGCCATCCAAAAAAGGTTATGGCGAAAATTTTGGAAAAATTTAAGGCGTTATCCAAATTTTTGAGAAATTAGAAAGTTCTAATAAACTGAAAAGTTGAAGAACTGGAGTCAAGCAAAGGTGGAGTTGATTAAGTAAACAACCATCGATTCTATCTTCCTTTTCAAGGACGAAAAGATTTTAAGTTGGGAAGATTGTAACAACCCAGATTTTGGAACCAATTTAATATTTTATTTTTAATTGATTTAATGGACTTTTAGAATTTAAAATGATTTATTATAAGAATTAACAATTTAAAATTTATTTAAATCGATGTTAGTACGTATAAATATAAAATTTAATTAAAACAAACTCGAAATGACGCGGCAGTTCGAAAATTCGATTTTTAATTTCAATTGAATGTATAGAATTCAATATAAATCAGAATTTAATGAAACAAGAAATGTTTGAATCTGTTTAATTATATCTTTCTAATGAATCTAAAAATTAGAGATTTCACTTTATAAATTGTAAGATATGTCCAGTTTAAAATTTAGAATAGTCGCTATGGAATTTATATATGTAATAATAATATATATAGCCCTTAAAAACAACCATTTTGCAACCAACCTTCGTTTTCGACAAAACCAGTTTTGTTGGATCCAGAACGTCAAACTATGGTCAAGTTTAAATTTTCAAGTCATTTGGAATTAGTATGTGAGCATAGTAAATTTAAACATATTTTCAATTTCAGTTTAGATTTAATAAATATTTAAAAAGACCATTTTTCAATCGGTCTCCAAATTTGTTGAAATTAATTTTGTTAGGACGCATCATCGAATTATAGCTAGATTTCAAAATTCATAATTTTTGGAGTCAGTATGTGGTCCCAATAAATTAAAATGTACGCTCAAATTCAATATTGACCGTTATATTAATTTATATTTTAATTTTGACGAAACTGATCAAAAATGTAGAATTGGCTTACAAAACATATCCCTTTGTGTCTGGAAGGGGGTTATTTAGTTAGGAACTATAGTCGTTGGGTTTGATTTGGAGTTCATGACGATTTTGAGTTTTAAATTGTATTAAATAATATTTAATATATATATATATATTCATTTTATAACCAACCCTAAGCCCCTTAACCTCGGAACGAGCCGCCAGTCGAAATGAAGGGCCGATTTTGTCCCAAATTCAATCCCAAAAATCTCGCAATCTATCACGATTTAATTCCTGATTTCTAAACAAAAATCCTAGAACATCTTGAGAGCTTTCGATCTGTACCAATATGATCTGATTTCATGGAGTATCATTCTCGATTTTGGCCCCTAAAGCTTCCCTGTTCAAGACCAAATCTCGAGGTCAGGGGTGTTGCAAGCGGGGCACCGTGCCGGTGATTGTGCCTCCTGAGACGGCCAACGTCGTCGACTATTCAGATTGGTGGCGGAAGGTTTCTAGAGGGGTGCGATTTTTGGTAGAAGCATGGAGCACGGGTTCATATTCAAACTGGAAGGAAGACGATGGATTAGTGGTTAATTAAAGTAATTATTTAATTAAGGATTTTTATTAATGACGTATTAAGTTGTTCAATGTATAAAATAACATGTCTTTTTCATACGAGATCGGAATTCGATGATTTCAATTGCGTTGCACTCGTATCACCGAGCACTACAACATGGAACTGACCAGAACGGAAATAGGGCAAGTTGAATTTTTAGCTAAATTAAACTCTCATTTAATTTAGTTTAAAAATAAAATCATCCATTACAAACTGACGGAGTTGAAACCAAAGTGGGAACTTTCTCACTCAATTATTTGTATAGTTATTTATTTTATAACTGAATGTAGTGATTGCCAGCATTGATTTTTATTTGTTTAATTATCAAAGAAATGTTGTACGGTGCTTTTTAGCTCACTTCATTGTTGTTTGAGAACCCATGGATGATCTGATTGACTGTTTTATGTAGTGACTGTGATATTAAACATATTCAAAATAATTTAATATTATTTTGTGTGGTAGTTGAAATTTGATATAAATATCCGTTTATAGATTTGAACAGTGAAAATTAGTTAATTTGAAAAATAACTCAAGTTGAACTATTTATGATAAATTCATTATTCAGTAATGAATTTAAATTTATCATTGTTGTTTTAAAAACCCACACGGGTCTGGAGTTGAAAATTAATTCACATCTCCCTTGGATTTGACTGCATGTTAACCAACAGATTGATAGACTGTTATAAGCGTTATTTCAATATTTAATGCTTATACAGTTGTAAATTGCACTTTGGTTGTGAATGGTATGTTAATAGTTTTTTATCACTATTTTTGAATACATGCGATGTATGGAATCCATATAAATAAAATTATATGGTAATTGATTGAGTCTGATTCCAATTCAGTAATAACGAATATTTTAAAATAATATTCAGTGAAGGATCAAAATATGATTTTGATGTCCGATTTTGGATGGACATGAAAATACTAAAATACATATGAAGCCGAGTTAAGTATATGTACGTCATTTTAACTCGAACGGAATTTTTTTGTCGATTTTGTTCATTTTATAATGAATATCGAAAAGTGATGATTTCAAAATCTGGTATTTTGAAAATGTTGTCATTTTAATATTATAATGATATAAAATATTCAATTTTGATTTAAAATTGAAATGGGAGTTGAAATCCTTTTAAAATGAATTTATAAACGATTTATAAAATACGTTTTAAATAAAAATCGATGAAATACATAATATATATTTAAATGGTTTAAATAGAACGCTTCGCGCAGCGACCGTTCACGAATTTCAACCATTGACTTCAAATTGATTTAACGGGAGATCTAACAGTCGGATTCTCCTAAAATCGGAACCGTTGGATTCGTATCGAAAAGATCTTTTAAATGAATATATGAGATTTAAATTTGAATGGTTATATTTTAAAATATGCCAAATCAATTTCAGAAAAGGTCGCTATGAATGCAGTTCGGTGACCGATATTGGAAATCGACTGTAGGGGCCTTATTAAAATTATTAAAAATATGAATAAATTATGTAATATCATAATAAATTAATTGAACTGATTTTGAATGAATTATTCCAAGTTTGTAAAGATAAAATATATTTTTATCTAAATAAGTTATTAACCGATTTGAGTAAAGATTAGAAAGGAATTGGAATGGTTCTAATATAACCAGAATTTTCCAACGTATGAATTTGAATGGAAATAATCTTCGGAATATTTTGATATTGGATTCTGTGATTATATGGATATTGTTGAGGAATTTGGAAGATACAGATATCGTTATTCCCAATACGATATCCGTTGGTTTCAAAATTTGATATTGATTATAAACCGATATTATTTTTATTCAGAGCCTTGTATTTAATATCAAATTGGATTTCGGGTTTGTCATGAATGGTGTCTTTATTAACAATGTTTTTAAAACCAGTTAAGGAAAGAATAATTTTTTTAACTAAGATTTAATGATGTTTTCCAATTAATTAATATAATTGGAATTAAATGGAAGTTGATTTTGGGTTCATTGCGAAAGCATTTTTAAAATAACATTTGTTCTTAAAACCCAATTAATAGTGAAATATGATTTGGAATTTATAAATATTTTTATTTAGATTTAATGGAATTTTCCAAAGTAGAATTTTCGAATTTAATACATTAAATTGGAATTGAATGGAATTCGAATTAGTGATAATCGAGATGAGATTCTACGAAGGAAGACCATTACTATTTATGGAATTTAAAAGGCCTTGTCGTTATTCCGTTTATGGTATTAGTATGATACGGAAATTTATATTGATTATATACTGTCATAAATTCCGCGAAAGTTCCATTTTAATGGAAAAGGATTTTGGGTTTACCGTAAATAATGTTTTAAACGACATTTGTTGTTTAACCCAAGTAATGATAGGTTTTGTTTCCTGAAATTTGGATAATCATTAAGTAATGATTTTTGAGATTAAAACTAAACTAGAGTTTTAATGAATCTTTAAGTAGATTAAAAGTGAGAATGGAATAATTAAATTCACAGGATCCTAGATTATAGTTGGAGCTCTATTCAGAATGCTTTGCATCCGTGTATTTCTTTCAGTTGTATTAGTTGATGTATTCCCGCTACGCATTGTATTTATACATCTTATTTCCGCTGCTATGTATTTTAATCTCTGATATTTGTATTTATGTTGTGTATGTTATTTATTCGTACTCTGATATATTCTTGTACTCTGATGTAATTTTTATAATAGCAATGAAGTGTTCTATTGTTTATGTTCTAATGCGTCATGTTCTCATTACAATTCGGGCTCCTCCGTCTCTTCGAGGATCGGGGAAGTCTAGGTCATCACACTAACATTTACAAGCATGAATCACCACAAAATCAAGATCCCAATGCTATAAAGGGATAACAACTAAGACAATGACAAAACAACACCAAACTCCCAAAACAATGACTATAAACAATAAGATGTCTTGCTCCTGGGTTGGACACCAAACCAATTTCTACGTCATTCTTTAATAGCCATGTCATGGTAGCAAAAATGCTCAATCCCGTGTTACAAAAGCTATTGGTATTTCGGAGGTTTTCACATCACAATCTCTTCTAAGGGAGAATTTATGACGAGAAAAGAAACCTACCACAAAACTACTTCTCATGGAAATATACCAAATATTGTCAAAAGACAAAATGGATAGGTGATTTTACAAAGAGTAACTCCATGAGAAAACACACAAGAACACGAGCTGAATCAAATATGATGCGGTACTAAATGATGTTTATGGCCCGATCAAGTAAAGATTAAATTTCCGCACCAAAAAACAAACATATCATAACTTCCCATTTATAGAACGATGTACTAAATGGGTCACACGTCTACATGGGCAGCTCGTACATAGATTCCCGAACACATAAACTGGCATCAAGAAAAAGTGATTTGCTGCAGGAATTATAATCTTAACAACGATGCTACGACTACACAACGAACGAATGAATTCCAAAAATAATTCAGCTAGTAATCCATAATATAAATAAAACGGATTTTCCCCTTTCCTGGCTGAAAATAAACAAATGATTCACGAAATCCAAGTCCCCAAAAATCAAGATGAAGCATTTTCATTAGCATTTCCGAAGAAAAAACTTAAAACTTTTCCGAAATGGAATTATTATAAACTAACGCTTTCATATTAACAAATCCATATGTTTATTATTATTATTATTATTATTATTATTATTATTATTATTTATATTCCAGTTTTATGTTTCAAACCGGAAAACCTTTTTGTGTTCAAAAATATTGGAGCTTAAAACAATATTTTGATAACTTTAATAAATTTTCCAATATAGGAAAACAGATACTAAAAATCGCAAGGAATGAGTATCTATTACTCTTGAGTTTTAGAGGCATATTCCTTGTCATTTCTAACTCTTGTCTTCCTTCCAATCGGATTATATTTATTAAAATTACCGAATGGCCCAAAATTTTTTAAAACACGAATAGATTAGAAATCTCTAAACCATATCTTTACAAACTATTTTTCGAAACCGTATTTCAAAACCGTTGAAGACCATTTTTATTTTTCAAATAGTTTTAAAAATAAAATTTGCTCAAATATAAGGCCAAGAAACAACTGAATATTTCAACAAATGTAGATTCGGAAATTTAACAAAGTAACAAATGGATATACCTCGTAATTATATTTCCGAAATAGATATGACATAATAACGTGGGCCTTTTCACTGTTTTGGATCGAGTAATGGTCTTAACTGGAACTACCAACGAAACCAAACACCAGAAATCACGACTATCTAGGTTGTAGCTACATTTATGTCCAGTCTCCAAACTCGAACCAGCGGATTCGACTATATGTCGTCCTCATGCTCTTCACGATGAGATCGCCAACGTACTGTGGGATAAGACAGAACTGGCTAGAAACCCAAACTAAACATATTTCAAACCTTAGTCGCTTAATGAACATTTTTATAATTAGGCCCACGACTAATTCATCGTTGAAATAAATTAAAGCTGAGTAAGAAAGACAAAGAAAAACAGAAAATTAAATTAATTTATGTTCTCTCATGAGTCCTAATTTAGCTTATTCCTCTAATCATTTAACCTAAGCTCTAATACCAAATGTGACACCCCACACTTTTCTGCGCCCAAATTTCAAAAAAAAAATCAAAACTTGAACACACCCAAGGATGAAGCGTGTACATCTGGTACCTACAATAAATGAGCATGAGCATAATCAGAGTATGATAAAATAACTCACAACGGAAACAGAATAGAATAACTAGTATTAACTTAAGTAACAACCTTTTTCAAAGTAAGTCGCTTTGCCAATATCGAGCATGAGAGAGAACGAGAACCGAAAGACAAACTTAAACACATGTGAGAACCCGACCTTCTAGGGGAAACCTGGGAGGTTGTAGTAAGGAGGAGGGTCAAAAAAAACAAGTTCTGGTGATGAAGAAATGTACAACACAGATTATAATACAAAGATGTATCCTGTTTGGTTCAACCCAAGATGCATGCCTATAGAGGTTAGTGATTCTGGCCAAAACTTGTAAATGTTTACGCACGACTTTACTACTCTTCCCAAAGTAGCACTCCGAAAGTATTATACCGAGATAGGACGTTTACGCATATTTTTGTGAAGCCTTTATACCACAGCTTAGTTGGCTACCATATCGAGATTAGACCCTTAATTATAGAGTTTCTATGTCCATATACTTTCATTCGCTTATCCTTCATCATTTATTGCCTCACTAGCAATGATAGATAGGGTGGATTCTTCCTGATTTCTTAAGACCCTAGGTGGACCGATTAGTTATTTATTATTTCTCGATAATTTTCTTAACGTTAACATGAACCAGAGGGCACTAGCTACGGGCCCTACTAATTAAGTCTTCCATCATTCATGCATATATCGTTGCCCCGCATAAGGTGAGAGATGGTATTTTATCGTTCGTTATAACTCTAGCTGACCTTATTAGACAACCCCCTTAGTTGCTTATTAATTTCCGTAGGATAGGTAGCCATATCCGACGTTTTAGTTTCTATGTTTGGGTAGGCCCACACACACCTGCCATTTAAGACCACTAAACAGAAAGACCTATTCCCAGGTGGACTCTTCAACCCTAGTCACTTAGCCGCTTAGGACCCAGGAAGCGGACTATACACGAAGGTTATTAGTTCGTAGCAATTTAGCCTTTAATACCTATCCCTATTTGGGATAAGGTGGGCTACGTTATTAAGTCATTCCCATTTAGTCCCTATAGATGGAAATGCAATAAGTACACGATTCATTTTCGTCACAGCTTCATATGGTTAATAATATTTTACATTATTAACCTACTAAGTCCAATTATATTTTTTATTTTAAGCTTTATAGTTATAAACATAATTAAGGAAGGTTGTATCCCTTTTTCCTTTGGGTATTTATTTGATTTCTTCCCTAATTTGGACTTAGTATTTAAATGACAATCAATATCCATTAATCCTCTTTTTGACACCTATTTTCTTTTTTTTTCTAATTTAATTGCCTTTTATGACCATAACGGTCATATTTTCCTAAGGTAGTTATTCATCAATCCCAAGGTGTCTACTTGTTGTACCCCCACCAGGCAATTACTATTTTATTCATTTATTTACCTATTCATTTAGTTATTGGTTGATTGTGTTATATATATATATATGTATGTATGTATTTATGCACTAGGCCTCTCACATTTAGTTGACAACCTATGGATGTTGGATTTGCCAGTCGGCTCCGGGTAGACTTCTTCCACAAGTTGCACTTAACCTCGTGCCTTAGTACATTTACATTTTATGCATTATACCCCTCACATTAAGCTGACTACCTGTGGTTGTTGGATTTGTTGGTCGGTTCCAGCTAGGCTTATGCCACAAGTTGAGCTTAACCTCGTGTCTAAATGCAATTATAATTCAAATTTCCTAATTTGGGGTGTACAATATTTATTCTAATTAATTTTGGAATTGTAACCATTATCCTATTATATTTACTTTCCCCAATCAACATTGGTTACAATTGTTTATTATTTATTTATGGCAACATTTATAGCAATCAATTACACTAATGGGTACAACGGTCACCATAAATATATTCAATAAATATGGAACATAATTTACATGTATGATTCCATAAGCGAATACCATTCAACATTTCAAACCTTCAAACATTTAATACAATGTACACTTTACAGTTTTACGCTGATTTGGATGCATAATATATATATATATATGTATATATATATATGTATATAAATATATGTATATATATATGTATATATATATATGTATATATATGTATATATTCTAGGTACTTGTTCGGTCAACGTAGTTATTATTTTTATTATTATTTTAACTTAAATGATTTGGCTTAATCAATAACCAAACATTTTTTTATTCAATCTTGTCAAAAGGTTCAAATCTTACAAAAAGATCGTTAGCCATAATCATTGTAAATAATGCCTTATTAGTGGAATTGGCATATTTCAAAATCACAAGAAATATATGTAAATATATAATTTGGAATAGCTGATGCAAATTATGCACAAATATGTATATTTATATTTATACATACATTTGCACCACTTCTCTCTTTTTTGATTTTTTATCCTCCTCTTGTGATTTCAAAATAATGTCTTCTCGTCAAAAGGAGGAAAACGGCACATTTACAACAATTAAGCAAAAACCCAACAATATTGAATACAAACAGGCATATTTCTTTTAATATTACAATCACACAATTTGCCAATTTCATCTTTCTACCCAAATTCACATACTTTGTTATTCAACACTGAACTAAAGATTTGGAATGTAACTACATCTACATGGTGTTTAATGGAATTGATTTCAAGATCTACAGTGCTATGTAATGTCCATAATACATTTTACCACATAATTGCAGTCTTTTTCATAACATAACTTTAGGAATATGTGTGAACAAATTTAAGAATCCTACAATTATAGGCATAACCACAACTTACAATTCACAAGTTTTAAACATACTTAAAATCAGATCCGATGGTTATCAATAATTTGACAATACTCAAATGAACAGATCTGATAGGGAATATACATAAAAACATAAAAACTTATCAATAATTATAACTGTATTCATAAATTTCCAACTCACCCTATAGCCTCCAAATCCAAAGTTTGAACCTATAGGCCTACAATCTCCAAATTCTTATAAATCTACAATTTATATGGAAAGGGGAAAATTCCAGATATGTAGAAATGTAAGAAAACAGAAAAAGAGAGGGGAGAATCTAATTTGGAGCATCAATTTGCATTCTTTTCCATTAGATCTGCTTATCCTCTTAATTTCATATGAATTGGATTTGATTTGTTATGTATGAATATATTTTTATTTTAGAAAATTGGTTTAGGGAAGGGGGAAAATGGCAGAGCTCCGCGGCTGTAAAAACCCATATTTTCAAAACCAAATTAAAATTTTAATTTAATATATTTTAATGAATTTTGGAAATAAATTGGTTATTTTTGTAAGATAAACTTTGAGAATAATTTTAAATTAGTTTTTATATTTTATTTCACTTAAAACAAGCTCAGTAAAATTATTAATTTGATTTATAAGTATAAATTTAAAAATGGATATTTTAAAAGCTATATCAATTACTTGAAAAAGGACCATTTATCTAACAGACTCGGAATTCGACGAAACCACTTTTGTTGGATTCGGAATGTCGAAATATGTCATAATGCAAATTTTCAAATCCAACGGAGTTCGTATATGGAAGAACGACCTACGAACGTACATGAAGAATTCAGTCTGAATTTGAATTTAACTCAAAATAAGGCCGTTTTACAAATGATCTCCAAATTCGACGCAGATAGGTTCTTTGGAACCGTAATTCCATAACGTAGAGGGATTTCAAATTTCATAATTTTTGGAGTTAACGTTTGACCGTGGGAGTGGAAAGGAGTTTGCATGTAGTGATTAATGCTTCTTCACTTTGTGTCGTTCGGTGGATAGTGCCGAGCCAATGGAAATTAGTCAACTAAGTTTCTCCCTCCTCCACTTGGCTTGCTCTCCTCATTTGGTGCCTACGTGGAAGGGTTAGAGGCTAATTTGGCTTAGTTAAGGTTAAATGTCTCATTCACTTTTGCAAAACCATATTTCGAACTCCAAAACTCATTAATGGTGCCTTGTCTCTCTATTCCAACGTCCCCCACCGCCGACCTACATCAGCTACCTGCTGCTGACATCAGCACCGCCTCCCCTTTCTCATCCATGTTAGCAAGGCGTAGGTCGCCTTCTCACCTCTTCTCTTTTCTGATTGTCTTCAAAGTGTGCAAAGGAGCTTCCTTTAAGGCTTGCTATCACTCTTACTACCTCCAGCACCTCTTATAAGGCCTCTACATGCCATGTGTCACCTTGTGGAGCTCGCTACATCTTCCATCTTCTCCGTACAGGAAAGTAGTGAGCTTCCTGGACCTCCATTTCGCCAAAGATCGTCGTTTTCTAGCTCCATTTATTAGTAAAGGCGTGTACAAGGGTTGTTGGAAATTTTGAAGCAATTCCAGAGAAAAAAGGCAACATTTTTAAGCAGTATCGCACGTGGAAAAGTCATTGCGATTATGATGGTAAGGGTGAGAGATTCTTGCTTTAATTAGTGCATTAGAGTAGTTTAATTAATTATGAAAAATTAATTAATTAGGCATTTTAAGTTGCTAAGTAATACGATGAAAATTAGTAGGTTGCAAGTTAGAAATAACATTATGTTATCAATAGAACGACATGTAAAATTTTCATGTAGTTAGGTAACTCATGAGCTACTCACAAATCATTTGCATTAGAAGCGTAGTATGAATTTGTGAAACTCACATTTCATACTAAGTTGATGGACACTTGTGGCGTCGTTAATGGCATTTGATGATTAGTTGTGTTCTGATATGGGAAAGAATTAAAAATAATTAATTGATTTGACAAAAATGACATGTTGTTTGTAATAATGAAATTGGAACTAAAATATATTCACAAGTCGAACGGCTTGTTAATGTTCACCTATTTCAATAATAATCAATATGATGAAATGAATGATTCATGAAATGATTGTTTGATGGTTGAAAATCCCACACGGGTCTGGGAATGATTTAGATTTACGCATCGTCCTAGTTCGTAATTCGCATGTTAATCGTTTGGTTAAACAGGCGAGATAAGCCTGAATAAACTATATTGAAGCTTATATGAGAATAAATGCACACTGGATGTCATTTGAAAGTAAAATAGTTGTTCGCAACTATTGTTGGATGTAATGAGTTGATATGAGAAATTTTGCACGATATTTGGTTGAACTTCATTTCAATCCAGAATGAAATGGTGTATATTAATAATATAAAAATATAAGGTGAAAACTGAAGAAAAAAATTTGATGTCTGATTTTAAATGGACGCGTTCATGTTGAAATATAGATGAATATTCGTAACTGCGACAAAGGATTTTGAAGTATTTTTAACATACTTTTAGCTATGCAAAGTACTTGAATTTTTAATGAATAGTAATTTTTCAAAGTGAAGTTTGGTTAGAATATGAAGTAAATGTCTAGGAAGAGATTTTCTTTCAAAAGTTTCTCGTTTTTTTATCATTGCTATCAAGAAATTTTGTGCGCGAACGGAGAACTTTCGAAAAATAATATTATTTTATTCCTTAGAATAATATAAAAATTGTACCAAATGGAGAAATATTTGAATTTGGAAAAATGAACGGTTGGAATAATTTTGTTTCATTAAATAAAGAAGAAAGAAATGTTTTCGATTTATTTATAAATTATAAAATCGATTCGGGCATGAATAGGACGTGTCGTGCAGCGACAGTTCACGAACGTCAACAAGTAATTTAGAACAGACGTAGCGGGAGATCCGACTGTCGGGTTCTCCTAAATCTGGGTCATTGGGTTAGTATCGAAAAGATCTTTCCAATGAATATAAGAGATTTAAATTTGAATGGTTAGATTTTAAAATATATCCAAATCAATTTTGGAAAAGGTCACTATGGATGTAGTCCGATGGCCGATATTGGAATCCGACTGTAAGGTTCTTAATAAAATTATTAAAAATATGAGTAAATTATGTAAAATCTTAATAAATGAGTTGAAAAGATTTTGAATGATATAATCCATGTTAGCAAGGTGCAAGTCCCCCCTCTCCCCTCTTATCTTCTCTTATTGTCTTCAAAGTGTGCAAAAGAGCTTCCTTTAAGGCTTGCTACCACTCTTACTACCTCTAGCACCTCTTATAAGGACTCCGAGTGCCATGTGTCACCTTGTGGAGCCCGCTACATCTTCCATCTTCTCCTTATAGCAAAGTAGTGAGCTTCTCGGACCTCCATTTTGCTAAAGATCAGCGTTATCTAGCTCTATTCGCTAGTAAAGGCATGTGCAAGGGTTGCCAGAAAATTTGGAGCAATTCCAGAGAAAAAGGCGACATTTTTAAGTGGTATCGCATGCGGAAAAGTCGGACATTGCGACTATGATGGTTGGGGTGAGAGATTCTTGCTTTAATTAGTGCATTAGAGTAGTTTAATTAATTATGAAAAATTAATCAGTTAGACATTTTAGGTTGCTAAGTAATACGGTGAAAATTAGTAGGTTGCGAGTTAGAAATAGCATTATGTTATCATTAGAACTACATGTAAAATTTTCATGTAGTTAGGTTACTCATGAGCTCCTCACAAATCATTTGCATTAGAAGCGTAGTATGAATTTGTGACACTCACATTTCATACTAAGTGGATGGACATTTGTGGCATCGTTAATGGCATTTGATGATTAGTTGTGTTGCAATATGGAAAAGAATTAAAAATAATTATTTGATTTGACAAAAATGTTATGTTGTTTGTAATAATGAATATAGAACTAAAATATATTCACAAGTCGAACGGCTTTTTTATGTTCACCTATTTCAATAAAAATCAATATGATGAAATGAATGATTCAGGAAATGATCGTTTGATGGTTGAAAACCCCACACGGGTTTGGGGATGATTTTGATTTACACATCGTCCTAGTTCGTAATTCGCGTGTTATTTTTTTGGTTAAACAGGCGAGATAAGCCTCAATAAACTATATTGAAGCTTATATGGGAATAATTGCACATTGGATGTCAATTGAAAGTAAAATAGTTGTTCGCAACTATTATTGGATGTATTGAGTTGATATGAGAAATTTTACACGATATTTGGTTGAACTTCATCTCAATCCTGAATAAAATGGCACATTTTAATAATATAAAAACATAAGGTGAAAACTGAAAATGATTTCGATGTCTGATTTTGGATGGACGCGTTCATGTCGAAATATAGATGAATATTCATAACTGCGACAAAGGATTTTGAAGTATTTTTAACATACTTTTGGCTATGCAAAGTTCTTGAATTTCTAATGAATAGTAACTTTTTCAAAGTGAAGTTCGGTTAGAATATATAGTAAATGTCTGGGAAGACATTTTCTTTAGATAGTTTCTTGTTTATTTTTATCATGGCTATCAGGAAAGTTTGGGAGTGAAGGGAGAACTTTCGAAAAATAATATTATTTTATTCCTTAAAATAATATAAAATTTGGACCAAATGGCGAAATATTTGAATTTGGAAAATGAATGGTTGGAATAATTTTTTTCATTAAATAAAGAAGATAGAAATGTTTTCTATTTATTTATAAATTATAAAATCGATTCAGGCTTGAATAGGACACGTCTACAACGATAGTTTGCGAATGTCAACCCTTGACTTAGAACTGACGTAACGGGAGATCCGACCGTTGGATTCTCCTAAATCTGGAACTGTTGGTTTAGTATTGAAAAGATCTTTCCAACGAATATAAGTTGAAAGAAGTTTGCATATAAATATTAATGCTTCTTCACTTTATGTTATTCGTTGAATAGTGCCGAGCCAATGGAAATTAGTCACCTAAGCTTCTCCCTCCTTCAGGCTTGCTCTCCTCATTTGGTGCCTACATGGAAGGGTTAGAGACTAATTAGACTTAGTTAAGGTTAAATGTTTCATTCACTTTTGCAAACCATATTTCAAACTCCAAAACTCATTAATGGTGCCTTGTCTCCCTCTTTTAGCTTCCCCCACCGCTGGCCCACATCAGCCACCCACTACTGATGTCAGCACCGCCTCCCCCTCCCCTTCCACGTCAGCAAGGAATGGGTCCCCCTTCTCTCCCATCTTCTCTTCTTTGATTTTCGTTAAAGTGTGCAAAGGAGCTTCCTTTAAGGCTTCCTACCACTCATACTACCTCTAACACCTCTTATAAGGCCTTTATGTGCCACCTGTCACCTTGTGGAGCCCACTACATCCTCCATCTTCTCCGGAAAACAAAGTAGTGAGCATCTTGGACCTCCATTTCACCAAAGATCTTCGCTTGCTAGCTCCATTCACTAGTAAAGGCATGTACAAGGGTTGTTGGAAAGTTTGGAGCAATGCCGGAGCAAAAAGGCGACATTTTAAAGTGATATCACACGCGGAAAAATTGGACATTGCGACTACGATGGTTGGGGTGAGAGATTCTTGCTTTAAATAGTGCATTAAATTAGTTTAATTAATCACGAAAAATTAATTAATTAGTCATTTTAAGTTGCTAAGTAAAACGATGAAAATTAGTAGGTTGCAAGTTAGAACTTGCATTATGTTATCATTAGAACGATATGTAAAATTTTAGTGTAGTTAGGTTACTCATTGCATATAATACTTCCTTTTGGAGTTCAACACATGATTTAACAACCCAAAATTTTGGAACCAATTTGAAATTTTTATTTTAGTGAATTTTGAATATTTAAAATAATTTATTTTAAATAATAATGACAAAAAATTCGTTTAAATCGAACTTAGAGCGAATATATTTATTTTAATTATATATGGAGTTAGAAATAGCGCGGTAGTTTAAAAATTTGAATTTGAACTTTGACTGAATGTACAGGATTCAAAATAAATCGGATTTCAGTATAACTAAAAATATTTAAATTTGTTTAAAAATATCTTTCCAACAAATCTGAAAAATTAAAATTTCATAGCGGGAATCAAAAGTTATGCCCAGTTTAAAATTCATAATAATCGCTATAGAATTTAATATAATATATAGCCCGTATAAATAGCCATTTTGCAAACGACCTCCATTTTCGACGAAACCACTTTGGTTACATCAGGAATGTCAAATTATTGCAAGATTCCAATTTTCATAATTTTTGGAATTAATATGTGAGCGTGGCAAATTAAAACATGTTTGGTCAATTTCAGTCAAATTGGATCGACCAGAAAATGACCATTTTTCAGACGGTCTCCAAATTCGACAAAATTAATTTTTTTAGGACCATATCATCAAAACATAGCTAGATTTATTTTTTTGGAATTTTTGGAGTCCGTATGTGGCCTCGGTAAATTTAAATGTATGATTAAATTAAATAATTAAATGGTTTATATTTTAAATTAAAGAAAAGTGGGCTGAGATGATCAAATGGGTTGACGGGACCTAGTCCATTGTTTCCGAAATGGGGGCATTTGGATAGGAACAATTTTCGTTGGGCTGAAATTGGAGCTGAAAAGGATTAACAAGCTTAAAACTCGTAATTAAGTAATTAAATATTATTTTATTATAAATAACTCATTCCAAAACCCTAGTCTTCATCTTCCCCAGCCTCCATCTCATTTCTAATGTCCATCAATGTTCGAAATTCGATCATTAATCTTTTTCAATCCACTAAATATTTTCAGACGATCATAAAGCAAACATTGTTGAGATTTCTGTCCTCTATAAAAACATAAGATGATGATCGTGTATAGGGCTTCGGTTTGGCCACAACGTGAGCTCGTAGTGGTGGACTTTGGCGTGGTTCCTTGGCCTCGAAAGGCTTGCGAGTAGGGTGGAACTGCCGGCGTCGGCGGAGGGCACCAAGGCGGAGCTCGTGGAGTTGACGGATCTGAAGATAGCGGTGTCTAGCGATGGCGATTTGAAGCCCTAGGGGTACGGTAGTGGGTTCGATCGATGTACAGAAGTAACGATGAAGAAGAGAAACAAAGAGGCCCCTTTAACCAATGTAATTATCCATTTTTAATTATTATAATAATTAGTTAATAATCAATTAAATGGTCAAAGGTTTAAAACTTTGTAACTTTGTCAAACGCAATCAGAACTGCATGAAATTAGTTGCGTTGGAATCTTCTTCGCAAGGGCTTCGACATGGAACTGACTAGAGCTTAAAATGAGCACGTAAAAGTTTAGACAAAAATCAATGTGTGAAATTCTATCTTTTTTATATATAATTAAAATTAATTAATCAAAATTGTGGTATTACTCATACGTTGTAATATTCTGTTGATTGTCATATGTAATTTGATCTGTGATTGATTTGTTATGTAGACCCATAGATTTGATGATGTTTATGTTGAATAAAACTATTGAAAACAAAAATACCAATTTTTGTTGAAAGAGAATGATTGGATTAAAATTGTCAATTTGACAAATTAGAATGATTGGATTAAAATTGTCATTTTGCCAAAATTAGAATGATTGGATTAAAATTGTCATTTTGACAAATTAAAATAATTGGATTAAAATTGTCATTTTAGTCAAAGTACAATTGCTGAATTAAATTTGTCATTTTTGACAAATTAGAATAGTTGAATTAGAATTATCATTCTTGCCAAAATATAATTGTTGAATTAAATATGTCAGTTTTCTTATAATAAAATAGTTGTAAACAAATATGTCATTTTTGTTATAATAAAATAGTTGTAAACAAATATGTCATTTTTTTTATAATAAAATAGTTGTAAAAAAATATGCCATTTTTGTTATAATAAAATTTTTGTAAACAAATATGTCATTTTTGTTATTATAAAATTGATGAAAACAAATATATCATTTTTTTTAGAATAAAACAGTTGAAAACAAATATATCATTTGTTGTTACAAAAGGATTGAGAACAAAAATATATCATTTTTGTTCTAACCAAATAGTGAAACAAAGTTATCAATTTCTGTTGCAACCAAAAAGTTGAAGCAAAAGTGTCATTTTTGTCAGACTGTAAAAGTTGAAACAAAATTGTCATTTTTGTCAAAATATAATAGTTGAGTAATAATATACATTTTTTTTCTTTTGTCAAAATATTCATTTTTGTCAAAATAGATTAGTTGAAACAAAATATACATTTTTGTCAAAATAGATTAGTTGAAACAAAATATGCATTTTTGGATAAAATAGATTAATTGAACCAAAAAATTCATTTTTGTCAAAATATAATAGTGGAAACAAAATTTTACATTTTGTCAAAATATGATGCTCGAAAACTGTGACGGCCGGTAATTTCGCTCGATCCGAACCAGTCGTTAAACCGATCTAGACCGTTCGAAACCCCTAATCGTTTGAGAACAGGACAAATCAGAACACAAACAGAAGAACATTTCATTGTTATTACAACAATTCCATCAGATACAAGAATATACAGAGTATAAATGAATAAATTACATTCGATAAATATCAGAGATTACAATAAATTACAAAGCAACGGAAAATAATACAAAGCACAACTGAAGGTGATATACGGATACAGAGCTTTCCGGATATCATTCCAGCTGTAAACCAGGATCCTGTGAATATAAATCTGCAAAACCAAAACAACTAGCTGCTCGTGCGGAAAATAGGGGCACCCAGAGTTTAGGTTAAAACAATAAACTCCAGGTCAGTCATGTGACTGGTGTGAGAACTAAAACAGTTATTTAAACTTTACTTTAAAAGAGAGTAATTCAAGAGACCACGCCGTATAACACGGAACGGGTTTCCTCCCAAGAATACCAGTGCATAGAATAAACAACGCAATGCTTTTTCGAAAAATGAAGCTATTATAAGACCCAGGTCCCATCACACAATGCAACGCAAGCCGGAGGATAGGGTTTTACCTTATAACAGCCAAACATGCTTGGTACGTTTAAAAACAAATCATTTGATACTATAATAAGTGTATAGGGTCAAAACAATTTCAATCATAAATAAATATCATAGACGGAATAAGTGCCCCATACCACTATGTCGCCATACTAGGCTCTACAAATAAAGCCGAAATACACGTATTGGAAATTGGATTTCCGTCATGAGTCGAGGCAAGGGGCAAGCTCCTCTCCGCGTTCGAGACACTCTAGCAAATGTCTCAGGGCTACGCACTCTGGGCAACCCCTGGATCTTCAGGGCCGGTCCTCACTTACGTTAGAGGATTAATTATGCCTGAACACACGTTTCCCGGTCCTTACAGACCTAAAATCGAGGCGCCTCATCCAACAACCACAAAGGTGAAAAGTATATAAATGTCAGGCCTGGTAAGTCACTGACACCACCAAAGCTAGAAAGAAACGTCGTGCTCTCCCTGCAGTCCGTATCCTGTTTTTGACTCATACCGAGGTGTGAGGCTCGCGAATTCACGTTATACACAAAGCTGCCACGTAGGCCGTGCTTTGATCATCAACCACAAGACTCTGCTTTTCAACAAAAGCCTTGATCATTGCATCTTAGCGGGCCACACAGGCAATTCATGCCATGCGACTGATGTCCATCGATATACAACCTCTGAGCTCGTACGTCTCAGAGAAGGGCGTTAAGCAAAAGAATAAATTCTCCGCCGCCAAACAGATGTATGTTTAATAGAAATCAATCAACACAGAATAAAATCCAATGTCAGACACACAATCCATTTACAAGTCCGTTCTGGGTCTGAACGAAACCGGAGGCACTTTCCTCGCATATCCATCCATCTCCAAGTACGTCTGGACGACCACCAACTATTTCCATCCTCTTGGGTGTACAGCCCAATCAGGATTGTCAGTAATTATCCAAACGATGTGAAGACTTCCGGTCTTCGACCACCGTCTTCATCTTCGACATATCGTCGAATCGGTTATTCAGAATGGGTATAAACCCGGCCTTTCCGAACAACCCGCGTATATAGTAAACCAATGTTACACAAACACAACATACGCCTCATTCCAATTCAGAACATTCTTTTATTCACAAAATCACATTCTTAGGGAAAGGTTCCCATTAATTTTATCCAAGATAAATTCTTAGAAATTTATTCTATAATCTTCCTTTGGATGTCGTTTCAAACCAAATTATGGTTTTCTAAACTAGTCGAGATTAGCGAACCACACCGAAGTAATTATTTATTTTATTTCCCAATCCCAACCTATTCATCCCATGAAGCAAAACTAGTAATACTCCACATCTAATACCACAGTGTTATCTGTAAAATTAATTATCATTTCACGTTCAAATCTAATTAAAGATTTAACTATCGCTTTGGAGCAAAACTGGTGATACTCCATTCTCGCTCACTTTCTAAGTTTGATAATTTAAATTATCAATTCACATTTCAATCTAATTGCGGATTCATTAAAACTCCTTTTACTGGGTTAAAGAACTAATGTCATTTAAAACACAGTTCACGATAAACCCAAATCATATTCTATTTATTATCGGGTTAAAGAACAAGTGTTGTTTAATACACTATTCACGATGAACCCACAAATCAATTCTGTTTACAAACCATTTCAAATCCAATTTATTTATTTAAAAATAAATGGAGTTTTAATTTCAGTTCAAAACTAGTTCATTTCGATAAAAATCTATTTTTATCTTTTCAAATGTGGAGTTTTTCATCCCAATTTTTCCCAAATCATTTCTTATTATTCTACACAAATTATTGATATTTTTAATAATTTTATCAAGGCCCGTACAGTCGATTTCCACCAATGGCCATCGAACTGCACTTACACCGACCTTTTTCAAATTTGATTTGGACGTATCTCCAAATCCAACCGTTAGATTTCAAATTTCTAATATTCGTTAGAAAGCTCTTTTCGATACGAACCCAACGGTTCCGGTTTTAGGAGAATCCGACGGTCGGATCTCCCGTAATGTCCATTTGAAATAAATGGTCGAAATTCACGAACTGTCGCGGCGCGGCGCGTTCTATTCAGGCCATTATATTATATATATATAATATATATTTCTTCGATTTCTATTTAAAACGAATTTTATAAATAGTTTTGAATTCGTTTCAAAAACCATTTCAACCTTTATTTCAAATTCAAATCAAAACTGAATTTTTCCTTATAAATTCGTTTTAAAATCCATTTCTATTCAATTCAAATTTCAATTCAATTTGAATTCATTTCAATTTGTTTTCAATTCGATTCGAATTTGGTTTCAATTCACTTCGAATTCGTTTTATATTCAATTCATTTCAAATTGGTTTTCTGTTCTATTCAATTCAAATTCCTTTTCTATTCGATTCAATTCAAATTGGTTTTCTATTCAATTCAATTTGTTTTTCTATTCAATTCAAATAAAATTTGTTATATATTCAATTGAAATCCAATTCGTTTTCTATTTAATTTAAACTCAATTTTCATTTCAAAATATTAGATTTCTAAATCACTTTTCAATATTCATTTTAAAATATTCGATTTCTAAATCACTTTTCAATATTTATTTTAAAATGAATAAAATCGATATAAATATCGTTCACGTCAAAATGGCGTCAATCTAGTCAACACGGCTTCATATATTTCTATTTTCAAATATTCTATTTCAAATATTTCTTTTTCAAATATTTCCTATTCAAATATTTCTATTTCAAATATTTCCTATTCAAATACTTCTATTTCAAATATTTCTATTTCAAATATTTCTATTTTTAAAATATTTCGTTCAACACATGACTAATCTCAACGGATGAGTACTGTCAACACATGAACCTTTATTTTATAATGATAAAGATGTAAATTTTATTGTTAAAATATTTCGTTCAACACATGACTAATCTCAACGGATGAGTACTGTCAACACATGAACCTTTATTTTATATTGATAAAGATGTAAATTTTATTATTAAAATATTTCGTTCAACACATGACTAATCTCAACGGATGAGTACTGTCAACACATGAACCTTTATTTTATATTGATAAAGATGTAAATTTTATTATTAAAATATTTCGTTCAACACATGACTAATCTCAACGGATGAGTACTGTCAACACATGAACCTTTATTTTATAATATTCTATATTTTCTAAATTGGAATGAGGCCCAATCAATCACCATATAATATTAATTATATGGATTTTCATACATCACACGTATATAATAGCATTGATTAATAATCAACCATCAACCAAAGTGCACTACACTGTATAAGCATCAAATATAGATATCTAACGCTTATAACAGCATGTCAATCAATCGATCAACATATTTAATCAATCAGGATGAGTGAACTTCAAATTTCATCCCAACACCCATGTGGGGTTTCAAACAATCAATCACAGATTTTATTTGTGCAGTTAGGCGATGTGTAAAATTTATCGTCCTGATCAATGTCCTTCAAATAGGTGTACATAAACAAACCGTCTGATTTGTAAATGAATATTTATTTATTCACTTTCACGTTAAAAATTATATTTTTAACGATAAAATATTTTATTTCAGCACATGATTTTTTTATTCAGTTCATTTATCAAATAAAATGATATCTTTATTTTTCTAACTTGTTTTAGAAAATTTCGGCGGTATAACAGCACGATACCAGAAATGGGACGAGGCCTAGCCTTATCCCCGGTCTAGTGAAGGCCCACGCCATTCACACATCAATCAAATCAATTTCATTTCACCAAACAATTCAATTCAAACCAAATAATCTAACCAACTACACAACCAAACAATTTAACAAACAAGCCATCCATGGTCTGTGGATGACGGGTGTCGGGTGCTACTAAAAATCGTCTGCATCCTAGTATATATATATATAACTAGAAAAAGGAATTGAAGAGTGAGAAATCCTCACCGATAGCTATTCCAACTTCACGACATTTCAAATGTAGAAGTCTTCGTCATTCTCACCTTTTGTCACTTTCGTTGCCCGTAGTCACTACATATATAAAAATCGTATTTTCATATTGCTATTCAATATATAAAAATCGAATTTTTACTTCGTTATTCAATATTTAAAAATCGAATTTTTACTATGCTATTCAATATATAAAAATCGAATTTTTACTATCTTACATTAATAAAAATCATATTTTTATACTTTTCATTATATAAAAATTATATTTTTATAATTCAGTTTTACATACAAAAATCAAATCTTTTAATATGTGGAAATCACGTTTTTTCGTTATGAAAAATCTCGTCTTTAAAGTGATAAAAATCTCGTTTTTAAAGTGATAAAAATCTCGTCTTTATCTCTATAAAAATTCGATCTTTACTATATTAAAAATCTTGTCTTTAAAAGAAAAAAAATCGTATTTTTATATTAAATAAAAATCAAGCATTTCTTTAAAATCAAAATCAAATCTTTCTTAATTAAAAATATCAAACATACTTTCCTATCCTAGATTTTTCAAAACAGTGTTTTAATATATATATAAAAAAAAACAGAAAAAGAATTAAAATAAATGGATAAAAAAAAAACTTTCTGTTATCTACGAAAAGGGGGGGGGGTGCGGCACCGTCGGTCTTGGACGGGAGGAGGGGTCCCTGTTGGGGTTTCAGGGGCGGCGGCGAAATGGGGTGTGGCGCGGCTTAGGGTTTAGGGGGCGGCGGCGGCTGTGCGCAGGGGGAGGGTCTGCGAGGCCGAGGTGGAGAAAAGGGGAGGGAGGGTGCGGCCATCCAGGACGGCGGCGCGGTGGTCATCGGGGAGGGCGACGATCGTCGCTCCCCCTTTCTCTCTATTTTTTATTTTATTTTATTTCGGTTCTGTTTTGAGATGATACGGGGGGGCCAGAGTATAAGGAAAGGAGAGAAAGGGGGATTTTTCTTTTTTTTATTTAATTTTAAATTCCAAAAGGTTGACTTTTTTATTCGACCTCAAAACGATGCCCACCGCCTGTCGTCCATAGCGTTTTACCCCCATTCCGAACACAATGGGATATGTACCGTAGGCTGATTCGATCATTTCGATCAGTTTTCGTCAAAATCAACATATAACTCTATATATTGAATTTGAACGCGAATTTCAATTTACCGGGGTGACATACGAACTCGAAAAATCCCAGAAAAATATTTTCTAGCTTCGTATTGACGATACGGTCCTAACAAAACTAGTTTCGTCGAATTCTGAGACCGTTAGAAAAATGGCCAATTTCCAGTCGATTAAAATCAACTGAAACTGGTCAAACGCGTTTTCCTTTGCCACGCTCACATATTGATTCGAAAAATCATGAAATTTGAAACCTAGTAATAATTTGACATCACGGACCCAACAAAAGTGGTTTCGTCGAAATCCGAGGTCATTTGCAAAATGTCCATTTTCAAGGGCCTGAATTCCATAACGACTATTCAGAATTTTCAGCTGGACATATCTTTTGATTCCCGCTATGAAATTTCAATTTTTCGGATTCGTTGGAAAGATATTCTCAATTAGATCCTAATGTTTTTGGTTTCACTAAAATCCGGATTGTTTTGCACCCGGTACATTTAATTGAAGTTTGAAATCGAATTATCGAACTACCGCTCCATTTTCAATTCTATTTATAATTATATATAATTATTTATATTCTAACGACGACATATATAAATATGTACATTCGAATTATATTCAAAATAAATTTCTCGTCGATATTATTTAAAATAATCTATTTTAAATGTTCGGAATTTGCCAAAATTGCCAAAATAAAAATTTTAAACTGGCCCAGATTTTCGGGTTATTACAATCTCCCCCACTTAAAGCTTTTCGTCCCCGAAAAGGAACAAAGTCGAAAGTGGTTTGATTATCAACTCTACGTTCGATCTGGCTTCCATTCTCCAACTTTTCAGTTTTTGAGAATTTTCAAATTTTCAAAAATTTGGCTAACACCCTAAATTTTCGAAAAAATTCGCCATAACCTCCCCTGCACCGGGAGCCACGGGAAAATCCCGAAATTTCCATATAGGCCTTCTGATCTCAAAAAGAAAAAGAAAAAGCCAAGCGGCTAGCCAATAGACTCATAAAATCATCATCACCCAAACAAAACAGTAAATTATATAGTAAACATGTACCTATTTGTCGGGCAAAATTTTTTTATTCTCTGCTCTAGCCTCCTTGCTATGACCTGTTCAATGGATATACATATATATGCAAGCAAATGCAACTAATTTTCAATACAATTCAATATTTGATTCAATTAGGCATAATGGTTCAAAAATTATCAAACAAATAAACAAACAACACAAACATCAATCAATTATTGAATTAGAGCTTCAAATTCATAATTTGATACATATATAGAAAATCATGTTTTTGATGCCAAATCACAACAAATAAATCTATATATATAAGTTTTGGTTCTTACACCAGTCTAATGGAAATATATAGATATCACACCTTCGAAACACGAACATAAATATTGGTGATGGAGCTCCATCATCAAAATCATCTCCGAGCGACTATAGTGTAATCCTATATCTATCCAGTATATTAAAACTTCGAATATACGTTCATGACGCGTATATACAAAACCTTTATATATTGGATTGTCCATATTCAAAATAAATAAATAATCAAATACGTTTAAAATGGTTTAAATTTTCAAAACAAATTTGTTTTCATTTGAAAAATATACTCTTCAAACTCGTTCTAGGATACTACTGATCCTATCTCTAACGAGTCATTCTAATTGGATATTACTAATCCAATATCTAATGAATTCTTTCATATGGTTCTAATGTGCCTTGTTCTCGAGCTCTGTAAACCAAAGCTCTGATACCAAATGTGACGGCCGGTAATTTCGCTCGATCTGAATCAGTCGTTAAACCGATCTAGACCGTTCGAAACCCCTGATCGTTTGAGAACAGGACAAATCAGAACACAAACAGAAGAACATTTCATTGTTATTACAACAATTCCATCAGATACAAGAATATACAGAGTATAAATGAATAAATTACATTCGATAAATATAAGAGATTACAATAAATTACATAGCAACGGAAAAAAATACAAAGCACAATTGAAGGTGATATACGAATACAGAGCTTTCCGGATATCATTCCAGCTGTAAGCCAGGATCCTGTGAATATAAATCTGCAAAACCAAAACTACTAGTTGCCCGTGCGGAAAATAGGGGCACCCAGAGTTTAGGTTAAAACAATAAACTCTAGGTCAGTCATGTGACTGGTGTGAGAACTAAAACAGTTATTTAAACTTTACTTTAAAAGAGAGTAATTCAAGGGACCACGCCGTATAACACGGAACGGGTTTCCTCCCAAGAATACCAGTGCATAGAATAAACAACGCAATGCTTTTTCGAAAAATGAAGCTATTATAAGACCCAGGTCCCATCACACAATGCAACGCAAGCCGGAGGATAGGGTTTTACCTTATAACAGCCAAACATGCTTGGTCCGTTTAAAAACAAATCATTTGATACAATAATAAGTGTATAGGGTCAAAACAATTCCAATCATAAATATAAATCATAGACGGCATAAGTGCCCCATACCACTATGTCGCCATACTAGGCTCTACAAATAAAGCCGAAATACACGTATTGGAAATTGGATTTCCGTCATGAGTCGAGGCAAGGGGCAAGCTCCTCTCCGCGTTCGAGACACTCTAGCAAATGTCTCAGGGCTACGCACTCTGGGCAACCCCTGGATCTTCAGGGTCGGTCCTCACTTACGTTAGACGATTAATTATGCCTGAACACACGTTTCCCGGTCCTTACAGACCTAAAATCGAGGCGCCTCATCCAACAACCACAAAGGTGAAAAGTATATAAATGTCAGGGCTGGTAAGTCACTGACACCACCAAAGCTAGAAAGAAACGTCGTGCTCTCCCTGCAGTCCGTATCCCGTTTTTGACTCATACCGAGGTGTGAGGCTCGCGAATTCACGTTATACACAAAGCTGCCACGTAGGCCGTGCTTTGATCATAAACCACAAGACTCTGCTTTTCAACAAAAGCCTTGATCATTGCATCTTAGCATGCCACACAGGCAATTCATGCCATGCGACTGATGTCCATCAATATACAACCTCTGAGCTCGTACGTCTCAGAGAAGGGCGTTAAGCAAAAGAATAAATTCTCCGCCGCCAAACAGATGTATATTTAATAGAAATCAATCAACACAGAATAAAATCCAATGACAGACACACAATCCAATTACAAGTCCGTTCTGGGTCTGAACGAAACCGGAGGCACTTTCCTCGCATATCCATCCATCTCCAAGTACGTCTGGACGACCACCAACTATTTCCATCCTCTTGGGTGTACAGCCCAATCAGGATCGTCAGTAATTATCCAAACAATGTGAAGACTTCCGGTCTTCTACCACCGTCTTCATCTTCGACATATCGTCGAATCGGTTATTCAGAATGGGTATAAACCCGGCCTTTCCGAACAACCCGCGTATATAGTAAACCAATGTTACACAAACACAACATACGCCTCATTCCAATTCAGAACATTCTTTTATTCACAAAATCACATTCTTAGGGAAAGGTTCCCATTAATTTTATCCAAGATAAATTCTAATAAATTTATTCTATAATCTTCCTTTGGATGTCGTTTCAGACCAAATTATGGTTTTCTAAACTAGTCGAGATTAGCGAACCACACCGAAGTACTTATTTATTTTATTTCCCAATCCCAACCTATTCATCCCATGAAGCAAAACTGGTAATACTCCACATCTAATACCACAGTGTTATCGGTAAAATTAATTACCATTTCACGTTCAAATCTAATTAAAGATTTAACTATCGCTTTGGAGCAAAACTGGTGATACTCCATTCTCGCTCACTTTCTAAATTTGATAATTTAAATTATCAATTCACATTTCAATCTAATTGCGGATTCATTAAAACTCCTTTTACTGGGTTAAAGAACTAATGTCATTTAAAACACAGTTCACGATAAACCCAAATTATATTCTATTTATTATCGGGTTAAAGAACAAGTGTTGTTTAATACACTATTCACGATGAACCCACAAATCAATTCTATTTACAACCCATTTCAAATCCAATTTATTTATTTAAAAATAAATGGGTTTTAATTTCAGTTCAAAACTAGGTCATTTCGATAAAAATCTATTTTTATCTTTTCAAATGTGGAGTTTTTCATCCTAATTTTTCCCAAATCATTTCTTATGATTTTGCACAAATTATAGATATTTTTAATAATTTTATCAAGGCCCGTACAGTCGATTTCCACCAATGACCATCGAACTGCACTTACATCGACCTTTTTCAATTTTGATTTGGACGTATCTCCAAATCCAACCGTTAGATTTCAAATTTCTAATATTCGTTAGAAAGCTCTTTTCGATACGAACTCAACGGTTCAGGTTTTAGGAGAATCCGACGGTCGGATCTCCCGTAATGTCCGTTTGAAATAAATGGTCGAAATTCACGAACTGTCGCGGCGCGGCGCGTTCTATTCAGGCCATAATATTATATATATAATATATATTTCGTTGATTTCTATTTAAAACGAATTTTATAAATAGTTTTGAATTTGTTTCAAAAACCATTTCAACCTTTATTTCAAATTCAAATCAAAACTGAATTTTTCCTTAAAATTCGTTTTAAAATCCATTTCTATTCAATTCAATTTGAATTCATTTCAATTCGTTTTCAATTCAATTCGAATTTGGTTTCAATTCACTTCGAATTCGTTTTATATTCAATTCATTTCAAATTGGTTTTCTATTCAATTCAATTCAAATTCATTTTCTATTCGATTCAATTCAAATTGGTTTTCTATTCAATTCAATTTGTTTTTCTATTCAATTCAAATCAAATTTGTTATATATTCAATTGAAATCCAATTCATTTTCTATTTAATTTAAATTCAATTTTCATTTCAAAATATTCGATTTCTAAATCACTTTTCAATATTCAATTTAAAATATTCGATTTCTAAATCACTTTTCAATATTTATTTGAAAATGAATAAAATAGATATAAATATCGTTCACGTCAAAATGGCGTCAATCTAGTCAACATGGCTTCATATATTTCTATTTTCAAATATTCTATTTCAAATATTTCTTTTTCAAATATTTCCTATTCAAATATTTCTATTTCAAATACTTCCTATTCAAATACTTCTATTTCAAATATTTCTATTTCAAATATTTCTATTTTTAAAATATTTCGTTCAACACATGACTAATCTCAACGGATGAGTACTGTCAACACATGAACCTTTATTTTATAATGATAAAGATGTAAATTTTATTGTTAAAATATTTCGTTCAACACATGACTAATCTCAACGGATGAGTACTGTCAACACATGAACCTTTATTTTATATTTATAAAGATGTAAATTTTATTATTAAATTATTTCGTTCAACACATGACTAATCACAACGGATGAGTACTGTCAAGACATGAACCTTTATTTTATATTGATAAAGATGTAAATTTTATTATTAAAACATTTCGTTCGACACATGACTAATCTCAACGGATGAGTACTGTCAACACATGAACCTTTATTTTATAATATTCTTTATTTTCTAAATTGGAATGAGGCCCAATCAATCACCATATAATATTAATTATATGGATTTTCATACATCACACGTATATAATAGCATTGAGAAATAATCAACCATCAACCAAAGTGCACTACACTGTATAAGCATCAAATATAGATATCTAACGCTTATAACAGCCTGTCAATCAATCGATCGACATATTTAATTAATCAGGATGAGTGAACTTCAAATTTCATCCCAACACCCGTGTGGGGTTTCAAACAATCAAACACAGATTTTATTTGTGCAGTTGGGCGATGTGTAAAATTTATCGTCCCGATCAATGTCCTTCAAATAGGTGTACATAAACAAACCGTCCGGTTTGTAAATGAATATTTATTTATTCACTTTCACGTTAAAAATTATATTTTTAACGATAAAATATTTTATTTCAACACATGATTTTTTTATTCAGTTCATTTATCAAATAAAATGATATCTTTATTTTTCTAACTTGTTTTAGAAAATTTCGGCGGCATAACGGCACGATACCAGAAACGGGACGAGGCCTAGCCTTATCCCCAGTCTAGTGAAGGCCCACACCATTCACACATCAATCAAATCAATTTCATTTCACCAAATAATTCAATTCAAACCAAATAATCTAACCAACTACACAACCAAACAATTTAAAAAACAAGCCATCCATGGTCTATGGATGACGGGTGTCGGGTGCTACTAAACACCGTCTGCATCCTAGTATATATATATAACTAGAAAAAGGAATTGAAGAGTGAGAAATTCTCACCGATAGCTATTCCAACTTCACGACATTTCAAATGTAGAAGTCTTCGTCATTCACGCCTTTTGTCACTTTCGTTTCCCGTAGTCACTACATATATAAAAATTGTATTTTTATATTGCTATTCAATATATAAAAATCGAATTTTTACTTCGTTATTCAATATTTAAAAATCGAATTTTTACTATGCTATTCAATATATAAAAATCGAATTTTTACTATCTTACATTAGTAAAAATCGTATTTTTATACTTTTCATTATATAAAAATTATATTTTTATAATTTAGTTTTACATACAAAAATCAAATCTTTTAATATGTGGAAATCACGTTTTTCATTATGAAAAATCTCGTCTTTGAAGTGATAAAAATCTCGTTTTTAAAGTGATAAAAATCTCGTCTTTATCTCTAAAAAAATTCGATCTTTACTATATTAAAAATCTTGTCTTTAAAAGAAAAAAATCGTATTTTTATATTAAATAAAAATCAAGCATTTCTTTAAAATCAAAATCAAATCTTTCTTAATTAAAAATATCAAACATAGTTTTCTATCCAAGATTTTTCAAAACAGTGTTTTAATATATAACAAAAAGAAAACAGAAAAAGAATTAAAATAAATGGATAAAAAAAAAACTTACTGTTATCTGCGAAAAGGGGGGGTGCGGCACCGTAGGTCTTGGACGGGAGGAGGGGCCGTTGTTGGGGTTTCAGGGGCGGCGGCGAAATGGGGTGCGGCGCGGCTTAGGGAGGGGGCAGCATCGGTTGTGCGCAGGGGGAGGGTCTGCGAGGCCGAGGTGGAGAAAAGGGGGGGGTGCGACCATCCTGGACGGCGGCGCGGTGGTCATCGGGGAGGGCGACGATCGTCGCTCCCCCTTTCTCTCTCTCTCTTTTTTTTATTTATTTATTTCGGTTCTGTTTTGAGATGATACGGGGGGGCAGAGTATAAGGAAAGGAGAGAAAGGGGGATTTTTTCTTTTTTTTATTTAATTTTAGATTCCAAAAGGTTGACTTTTTTATTCGACCTCAAAACGAGGCCCACCGCCTGTCGTCCATAGCGTTTTACCCCCATTCCGAACACAATGGGATATGTACCGTAGGCTAATTCGATCATTTCGATCAGTTTTCATCAAAATCAACATATAACTCTATATATTGAATTTGAACGCGCATTTCAATTTACCGGGGTCACATACGAACTCGAGAAATCCCAGAAAAATATTTTCTAACTTCGTATTGACGATACGG
This sequence comes from Allium sativum, assembly GCA_030737875.1. Lineage (NCBI taxonomy): Eukaryota > Viridiplantae > Streptophyta > Magnoliopsida > Asparagales > Amaryllidaceae > Allium > Allium sativum. The sequence goes on along the minus strand of CM060919.1, from coordinate 514,848,929 downwards.
TCCTAACAAAACTAGTTTCGTCGAATTCTGAGACCGTTAGAAAAATGGCCAATTTCCAGTCGATTAAAATCAACTGAAACTGGTCAAACGCGTTTTCCTTTGCCATGCTCACATATTGATTCGAAAAATCATGAAATTTGAAACCTAGCAATAATTTGACATCACGGACCCAACAAAAGTGGTTTCGTCGAAATCCGAGGTCGTTTGCAAAATGTCCATTTTTAAGGGCCTGAATTCCATAGCGACTATTCAGAATTTTAGCGAAATATAAATAATTATTTAATTTATAAATAATTATTTAATTTACAAAAGGAATTGAAAATGGCGCGGTAGTTCGATAATTCGATTTCAAACTTCAATTGAATGTACCGGGTGCAAAATAAACCGGATTTTAGCGAAACCAAAAATATTTGATTCTAATTGAGAATATCTTTCCAACGAATCCGAAAAATTGAAATTTCATAGCGGGAATCAAAAGATATGCCCAGTTGAAAATTCAGAATAGTCGCTATGGAATTTCAGCCCTTAAAATAGCCATTTTGCAAACGACCTCAGTTTTTGACGAAACCACTTTTGTTGGATCTGGGATGTCTCGTTATTGCTAGGTTTCAAATTTCGTAATTTTTCGAATAAATATGTGAGCGTGGCAAAGGAAAACGCGTTTGACCAGTTTTAGTTGATTTTAATCGACTGGAAAATGGCCATTTTTCTAACGATCTCAGAATTTGATGAAATTAGTTTTGTTAGGACCGTATCGTCAATACGAAGTTAGAAAATATTTTTTTCGGAATTTTTCTAGTTAGTATGTGACCCCAGTAAATTAAAATGCGCATTCAAATTCAATATATAGAGTTATATGTTGATTTTGACGGAAACTGATCGAAACGATCGAATCAGCTTACGGTACATATCCCATTGTGTTCGGAATGGGGGTAATTAGCTATGAAAGACAAGCGGTGGGCCTCGTTTAGAGGTGGAATGAAAAAGGACCTTTTTGAAAATAAATAATTAAATAAAATAAAATCTCTCTCCTCTACCCCTTACTTTCTCTCAGGCCCCTCCTGTTTCATCAAACCGTTCAAAGAAAAAAATTAAATAAAAAAATAAAAAAAGGGGGAGCATCACGGAAAACCGCGACACCAAGCCTTGGCGCCGCCGGCGATGGTGCCTCCCCCCAAATCGCCGAGCTCCTCCCCTCCCCTTCTTCTTCTCCGCTTCCATTCCTCCTTCCTCCAGCTCAACGCTAAAACCCGCGCTTCTCTTCCTCTTCTCCCTATCCAAAACCACCCTCGCTCCCCCCTTTTTCCAATCCGCCGCAACCGTAGCTCCTCCCTCCGCCTAAACCCGTCGGAGCCCCACCAGAAGACCTCGCACGCCTTCGCCTGCCTCCCCCTTAACCCTTCGACGAACCCCACACCACCCCCTGCTGCCTAGCTCCGCCAATGGTGAAACCCTTTTCCCCCTTCGCTTGAAAAAAGCACTGTAAGTGTTTATTTTTATTTACAATTAATTTTATTTTCAGTTTAGCAATGAAAAATATTATTTCTTAGTGTAGAAAAATAAGCTTTTTCATAGTAGGAAAAATGAGATTTTTCTTAGTAGAAAAATGAGATTTTTCAATGTATAAAGCTATGATTTTTATTAATAAAAATATAATTTTTATATTAGTAAAAGGATAAAAATATAATTTTTATATTAGTAAAAGGATAAAAATATAATTTTTATAAAGTAGAAGTATTAAAAATATGATTTTTATATAATAGAGAATATAAAAATATTATCTTTATATAGGTAGCGAAATAAAAATCTGATCTTTCTTGTATGTATGTTGAAATATAAATGTGATTTTTATAGCGATGATATAAAAATTCGATCTTTATATTAGAAGCAGAAATATAAAAATATAATTTTTATATAGAAAGTAGCGGTGTAAAAATAGAATTTTTATCTATATAGTAGCGGTAGAAAAATAGAATTTTATCTATAAAGAATGTTGTAAACATATAATTTTTTCTTGTATGTAGTAGCGAATAAAAGAACGTGATTTTTATCATATATATAACAAAGTAAAAATACAATTTTGATCATTAGAATAGTTAAGGAAAAATGTGATTTTTATTTTAAAGACAGCAGTATAAAATGTGATTTTTATATATGTAGTGGCTACGGGCAACGAAAGTGACAAAAGGCGAGAACGACGAAGATTTCTACATAAGAAGAGTCGAGGCGTTTGGATTAGCTAGTCGGTGAGAACTTCTCACTTTAAATTTTCTTTTCTAGTTAATAATATATACTAGGATGCAGACAGTGTTTAGCAGCACCCGAAACCCGTCGTCCACAGACCACGGATAGCTTGTATGTTTGATTGTTTGTTGTGGTGAAAATTTATTGTGTGTTGTGAAATGAAATAAAATATTTATATGGTTAAAAATATTTGATCGTTAAAAATATTATTTTTAACGTTTGTGTGAATAAAAATAAGTGTTTGTTGGTTTGAAACCCCACACGGGTGTTGGGATGATATTTGGTGTACACTAATCCCAATTATTTAATAGTATGTCGATCGATTGGTCGACAGACTGTGTAAGCGTTAATTATTTATATTTAATGCTTATGCAGTTGTGTAGTGCACTTTGGATGATGGTTGATTATTTATCGTTGCTACTTATATACATGTGTTGTATGGAATCCATATAATTAACATTATATGATGATTGATTGGGCCTCATTCCAATTGGGAAATAATGAATATTATAAAAGAAAATTCAAGTGTTGAATAGAATAAATAGTCATGTGTTGACGATGTTCAGGTGTTGAGAATTCATGTGTTGAATAAAATATTTATAGAATAAAATTTACCTTTTTATTGTAAGTAAGGAGAAATATAGATTCATGTGTTGAATGGAATAAATATTCATTTGTTGAATAGAACAACGAATGTATTGAAATATAGAAAGCCGTGTTGATTAGAGATGCACCATTTTGACGTGAGCGATATTTGTATCGATTATATTCGTTTTTAAAATGATATAGAAAAGGAAGTGATTTCAAAATATAACGCTTTGAAAATATTATCATTTGTATATCAATGATGTGGAATATTCAATTTCGATTAGAAATTGAATATGAAGTTGAAATCATTTCGAAAACGAATTTAAAACGATTTATAAATACGTTTTAAAAGGAAATCGACGAAATATATATAATATATGTATATATTATATATATAATGGCCTGAATAGAACGCGCCGCGCCGCGGTAGTTCGTGAATTTCGACCATTGACTTCGAATTGACGTTGCGGGAGATCCGACCGTCGGATTCTCCCGAAACCGGAACCGTTGGGTTCGTATCGAAAAGAGCTTTCTAACGAATATTTGAAATTAGAAATATAATGGTTGGATTTGGAATTATGTCCAAATCAAATTTGGAAAAGGTCGCTGTAAGTGCAGTTCGATGGCCGTTGATGGAAATCGACTGTACGAGCCTTGATAAAATTATTAAAAATTGTAATAATTTGTGTAAAATCATAATAAATGATTTGGGAAAAATTGGGCTGAAAAATTCCACATTTGTAAAGATAAAAATAGATTTTTTTCGAAATGAACTAGTTTTGAACTAGAATTAAAATCAATTTATTTTTGAAATAAATATATTGAATTTGAAAGTGGTTTTAAAAATAATCAGAATTTCCAATACGTGAATCGGGATGGATTTGAATCGAAATTATCTTCGGAATTTTTCGATGTTGGATTTCGTGATTATACAGATATTGTTATGGGAATTTGAAAGATATATTCATATCGTTATTTCCAATACAATATTTGTTGGTCGCATAATTTGATATTGAATATAAACCGATATATTTTCTATTCAGAGTCTTGTATTCAATATCAAACGTGATTTGGGTTTGTCGTGAATGGTATCTTTCTATTTAGATTTAATGAAGTGTACCAATTAAATAATATTTAATTGGGATTGAATTTGAATGTGATTTTGGGTTTATCGTGAATCATGTTTTAGGTGACATTGGTTCTTTAACCCAGTTAAAGACAGGATATTGATTTTTGTGAAGATTAAAACAAAGTGGAGTTTTAATGAATCTTTAATTAGATTGAAAGTGAATTGATTATTTAAATTATCAAATCTGAAGGGTGATCGAGATTGGAGTACCACCATATTTGCTCCAAAGCGATAGTTAAATCTTTAATTAGATTTGAACGTGAAATGGTAATTAACTTTACCGATAACACCGTGGTGTTAGATATGGAGTATTACCAGTTTTGCTCCATGGGATGAATAGGTTGGGATTGGGAAATAAAATAAATAATTACTTCGGTGTGGTTCGCTAATCCCGACTAGTTTGGAAAAACATAATATGGTTTGAAATGATATCCAAAGGAAGATTAAAGCATAAATTTAGAAGAATTTATCTTTGATAAAATTAATGGGAACCTTTCCCTAAGAATGTGAAAAGTTGAATAAAAGAATATTCTGAATTGGAATGAGGCGTATGTTGTGTTTGTGTAACATCTGTTTATTATATACGTGGGTTATTCGGAAAGGCCGGGTTTATACCCATTCTGAATAACCGATTCGACGATAAGTCGAAGATGAAGACGGTGGTTGAAGACCGGAAGTCTTCACATTGTTTGGGTGATTACTGATGATCTTGATTGGGCTGTACAGCCAAAAGGAGGGAATCAGTCGGTGATCGTCCAGACGTACTTGGAGATCGATGGATATGCGAGGAAAGTTCCTCCGGTTTCGTTCAGACCCAGAACGAACTTGTAAATGGACTGTGTGTCTGACATTGGATTTTATTCTGTGATGATTGATCTCTATTAGATATACATCTGTTTGGCGGCGGAGAATTTATTCTCTTGCTTAACGCCCTTCTCTGAGACGTATGAGCTCAGAGGTTGTATATCGATGGACATCAGTCGCGTGGAGTGAATTGCCTAGGTGACACGCCTAAGTGGCAGATGATCAAGGCTTCTGTTGAAAAGCAAAGTCTTATGGTTGATGATCAAAGCACGGCCTGTGTGGCATAGCTTTGTGTATAACGTGAATTCGCGAGCCTCACACCTCGGTATGAGTCAAAAACGGGATAAGGACCCAAGGAGTGCACGACGTTTCTTTCTAGCTAGGGGTGGTGTCAGTGCTTTAACTGGCTGACATTTATATACTTTTCACCGATGTGGTAGTTGGAATGCGAGGCGCCTCGGATATAGGTCCTATAGGACCGGGAAACGTGTGTTCAGGAATTGCCAATCCTCAAAAGTAAGAGAGGACCGGCCTTGGAGGTTCCAAAGGATCATAGTGGGGTCCTGAGACATTAGCTAGAGTGTCTTGAATCGGAGAGGAGCTTGCCCCTTGCCTCGACTCATGACGGAAATCCAATTTCCAATACATGATATTGCGGTTTTATTTGTAGAAACTAGTATGGCGACATAGTGGTATGGGTCATTCATGCCGCCTATGAATGATATTTATGATTGAAATTGTTTTGACACTATACACCTATAATAGTATCAAATGATTTGTTTTTAAACGTATCAAGCATTATTAGGCTAGTATAAGGGAAAACCCTATCCTCTGGCTTGCGTTGCATTGTGTGATGGGACCTGGGTCTTATAATAGCTTCATTTTTTCGAAAAAGCATTGCGCTGTTTTGTTATATGCACTAGTGTTCTTGGGAGGAAACCCATTCCGTGTTATATGGCGTGGTCCCTTGAATCACTCTCTTTTAAAATAAAGATTTATAACTGTTTTAGTTCTCACACCAGTCACATGACTGACCTGGAGTTTATTGTTTCAACCTAAACTCTGGGTGCCCCTATTTTCGACACGGGCAGCTAGTAGTTTTGGTTTTGCAGATTTATATTCACAGGATCATGATTTACAGCTGGAACGATGCACGGAAAGCTCTGTATCCGTGTATTACTTTCAGTTGTGTTTTGTATTATTTGCCGCTGCTATGTAATTTATTATAATCTCTGATATTTGTCAAATATGTAATATTTATCCATACTCTGTATATTCTTGTATTCTGATGTAATTGTTGTAATAAACAATGAAATGTTCTTCTGTTTGCGTTCTATTTTCTCGTGTTCTCAAGATAATCCGGGCTTTCCTTCACGGGGAAGTTACGGGCTATCACAGTAGATCTTTCCAACGATATAAAAGTTGTTAAAATCCAACGGTTAGATTCCGAGAATAGTGTAAATCAAATTTGGATAAAAACAGTGTCAGGGCCGCCAATTGACCCGAAGCGTCGTTAAATTAAATTGGGCTATTTTAATATAAAAAAATAGCAATAAATCGTTATAAAATAATATTAACGATAAATGATTTTAAATTTTATATATTCGAGAATTATTTGAAAAGAATGAGTTCAATCTCATTTCAAATAATTATACGACGATTTAAAGTCGAAGATGGTGATTGAAGACCGACGATCTTCACATCGAATGGATGACTACTGATGCCCTGGACTGATTTTCCCCTAGGAAAGGGTTGGAGTGGTAGTTGTTTGGACGTACTTGTTGATTGTTCGGATAAGCGAGCACCTCTCTTCCGTATTGGACATACGGGACGAGGAATAAGGTGTCTCCGGTTTCGTTCTGACCCAGAACGGACTTGTAAATGGATGTGTGTCTGACATTGGATTTCATTCTATGTAAATTTATTTCTATTCAATATATATTTGTTTGGTGGCGGAGAATTTATTCTCTTGCTTAACACCCTTCTCTGAGACGCACGAGCTAAGAGATTATATATTGATAGTTATTGATCGCATAGCGTGAATTGTCAATGTGGCATGCCAAGATGCAAATGATCGAGGTTTTTGTTGAAAAGCAGGGCCTTGTGGTTGATGATCAAAGCACGGCCTATTTAGGCGTAGCTTTGTGTATAGCATTACTTCGCTAGCCTCACACCCCGGTATGAGTCAAAAACGGGACAAGGGAACGCAGGGAGTGCACATGTTTCTTTCTAGCTAGAAGTGGTATCAGGGTTTTGCAAGCCCTGACATTTTACTTATGTGGATGACGGATTACGAGGCCTCGGTTATATTGGTCTATAATGACCAATTTATAGGTTTAATAGGACCGGGAAGCGTGTGTTCAGGAATTGTCAATCCACTAAGGTATATTTGTGGACCGGCCATGCAGGATCTAAGGGTTCACTACAGGGGATCCTAAGACATTTGCTAGAGTGTCTCGAATCAGTAAGGAGATCGTCCCTAGCCTTGACTCATGATGGAAACCCAACTTCCAATACGACACCATACTGTTTTGAATGTAAAACTAGTATGGAGGCATAGTATATGGCAGCTATGCCGTCTATGATTGATACATTATGACTGAAATATTTTAAAAACATATATATACTAATAATAATATCAAATCCGTTTTATCGTATCAAGCATTTTTCACCATTATAAGGTAAAACTCTATCCTCCGATTTGCCTTGCATTGTGTGATGGGACTTGAGTCTTATAATGGTTTCATTTTTCTAAAAAGCATTGCATTGTTTAACAATTTACTTTATTTTATGCACTGGCAATCCAATGGAGTAAACTCGTTCCTCGTTAGCGGCGTGGTCCTGTGATTAGCCTTATTATTAGACAAGTTAAGTAAGATTTCTCACACCAGTCCCATGACTGACTCATAGTTTGTTTCACTTGCAAACTCGGGTGCCCTCTTTTTCACACGGGCAGTCGAGTTGCTTATTTTGCAGATATTTTGAGAAGGATTCTGGATCGAAGCTTAAAGCTATGTCCAGAGCATTGTTAGTCTTCCGTTGTGTTAGAATTTGGAGTTCCGCTGCATTGTATAAAGTCTATTGTAAATTATCTTCCGCTGTAAATATATTTCGATGTACTCTGATATATTATGTACTCTGATGTAACATTATTGTGATGTTTATAAAAGTCTGCTGTAATTTTTTCTGATGTGGTGTATGCCCAGAGTTAGTGCGTTCGAGGATTTCCAACTTTTGGATCAGGCCAGCGTGGTTTATGGTTGATTCAAAGGGCAGGAATTTTCGGGTCATTACACATGAGCTCCTCACAGATCATTTGCATTAGAAGCGTAGTATGAATTTGTGACACTCACATTTCATACAACGTGGATGGACACTTGTGGCATCGTTAATGGCATTTGATGATTAGTTGTGTTGTGATATGGATGATAATTAAAAATAATTAATTGATTTGATAAAAATGTCATGTTATTTATAGTAATGAAATTGGAACTAAAATACATCCACAAGTCAAGCGGCTTGTTTATGTTCACCTATTTTAATAAAAATCAATATGATAAAATGAGTGACTCATGAAACGATTGTTTTGTAACGACCCGAAATCCCCTTATGGGAAATCACGGATTGAGTTGAGAACGGGCCACAAAAGAACGCAGACAGAAGAACATTTCATTGTATATTACAACAATTCCATCAGAATACAAGAATATAAAGAGCATAAATGAATAAAATACATTCGATAAATGTCATAGATTACAATACATTACATAGCAGCGGAAAATAATACAATAAACAACTAGAAGTGATACACGGATACAGAGCTTTCCGGATATCGTTCCAGCTGTAAACCAGGATCCTGTGAATATAAATCTGCAAAACCAAAACTACTAGCTGCCTGTGTCAAAATAAGGGCACCCAGAGTTTAGGTTAAAAATATAAACTCCAGGTCGGTCATGGGACTGGTGTGAGAACTAAAACAGTTATTTAAAACTTTATTTTAAATCAGATATATCAAGGGACCACGCTGTATAACACGGAATGGGTTTCCTCCCAAGAATACCAGTGCATATAACAAAACAGCGCAATGCTTTTTGGAAAAATGAAGCTATTATAAGACCCAGGTCCTATCACACAATGCAACTCAAGCCGGGGGATAGGGTTTTCCCTTATAATAGCCAAACATACTTGGTACGTTTAAAACAAATCATTTGATACTATTATAAGTGTATAGTGTCAAAACAATTTCAATCATAAATATCAATCATAGACGGCATGGGTACCATATATCATGTCGCCATACTAGGCTCTAAAATCAAAACTGCAAAGTCACGTACTTGGAAACTGGATTTCCTTCTGTGAACCGAGGCAAGGGATCGTCCTCAACCGATTCGAGACTCTCTAGCCCAAGCCTCAGGAACAGCCGCAACCGCCCCTTGGATCGTCAGGGCCGGTCCACCGATGTGGATTATAATGCCTGAACACTACGTTTCCCAGCCCTTTGGGGGCGTAAATGAGCCAACAAATGACTCCATCGGCTTCACGTAGTCACCGATATATCTGAGGTGCCTCGCAACAGCAACAACCACATAAGTCAAACTCGTCAGGGTGTGTAAAACCATTGACGCCACTTCAAACTAGAAAGAAACTCATGTCCCCCCTGAGGTCCTTCTCCCGTTTTTGGTTCACAACCGGGGCGTGAGGCTCGCGAATCAACGTTACACAAAGCTATGCCACATAGGCCGTGCTTTGATCATCAACCACAAGACTCTGCTTTTCAACAGAAGCCTTGATCATTTGCATCTTAGCATGCCACACAGGCAAACCACTCCATGCAACCGATATAAATCAATCACACAGAATGTTATCCAATGTCAGACAAACAGTCCGTTTACAAGTACGTTCTGGGTCTAAACGAAACCGGAGGCACTTTCCTCGCATATCCATCGATCTCCAAGTACGTCTGGAAGATCACTAACTGATTCTCTCCTCTTGGGTGTACAACCCAATCAAGATCATCAGTAATCACCCAAACGATGTGAAGACTTCCGGTCTTCAACCACCATCTTCAACTTCGACTTATCGTCGAATCGGTTATTCAGAATGGATATAAACCTGGCCTTTCTGAATAACCCACGTATATAATTAACAAATGTTACACAAACACAACATACACCTCATTCCAATTCATCAGCCACTAACCGTAAATTAGCAAGAGAACAATTCCCCAAATATTAACCCCGAAGGCCGAAACCAACATCAGATCAATACCCAGGAAAACATTCTTCTTAGCTAACCCACAGTTAGCTTCTAAATTTCACATTCTTAGGGAAAGGTTCCCATTAATTTTATCAAAGATAAATTCTTTCAAATTTATTCTTTAATATTCCTTTGGATATCATTTCAGACCATGTTAAGGTTTTCCAAACTAGTCGGGATTAGCGAACCACACCGAAGTAATTATTTATTTTATTTCCCAATCCCAACCTATTCATCCCATGGAGCAAAACTGGTAATACTCCATATCTAATACCACGGTGTTATCGGTAAAATTAATTAACATTTCACGTTCAAATCTAGTTAAAGATTTAACTATCGCTTTGGAGCAAAACTGGTGATACTCCATTCTCGATCACTTTCCAAATTTGATAATTTAAATTATCAATTCACATTTCAATCTAATTGCAGATTCATTAAAACTCCACTTAGTTTTAATCTTCTCAAAAATCCTTATCCTGTCTTTAACTGGGTTAAAGAACCAATGTTGCCTAAAACACGATTCACGATAAACCCCAAAATCACTAGCTATTGTTAATCGGGTTAAAGAACAGGTGTTGTTCAAAACACCGCTCATGATAAACCCAAAACCAATTTAAATTCAATTCCAATTAATATTATTTAATTGGTACACTTCATTAAATCTAAAAAGAAAGATTTGATCTTTCTCTCAAATGGGCTTAAGAACAGTGTTAATGAAGACACCATTCACGACAAACCCAAATCACGTTTGATATTTAAATACGAGGCTCTGAATAGAAAATATATCGTCTTATATTCAATATCAAATTCTACGACCAACAAATATCGTATTGGAAATAATGATATAAATATATCTTTCAAATTTCCATAACAATATATGTTTCATCACGAAATCCAACATCGAAATATTCCAAAGACAATTTCGATTCAAATCCATTCCAATTCAATTATTGGAAATTCTGGTTACTTTTAAAACCATTTCAAATTCAATTTATTTATTTCTAAAATAAATTGATTTTAATTCTAGTTCAAAACTAGTTCATTTCAATAAAAATCTATTTTTATCTTTACAAATGTGGAGTTTTTCATCCCAATTTTTCCTAAATCATTCATTATGATTTTACACAATTTATTGATATTTTTAATAATTTTATCAAGGCCCGTACAGTCGATTTCCATCAACAGCCATCGAACTGCACTTACAACGACCTTTTCTAAAATTGATTTGGACGTATCTCCAAATCCAACCGTCAGATTTCAAATCTCTTGTATTCGTTAGAAAGCTCTTTTCGATACGAACCCAACGGTTCCGGTTTTAGGAGAATCCGACGGGCGGATCTCCCGTATTTTCCGTTCGAAGTCAATGGTCGAAATTCGCGAATTACCGCGGCGCGGCGCGTTCTATTCAGGCCATTATGTACATAATATATATTATATATATTTCGTCGATTTCCTTTTAAAACGAATTTTATAAATCGTTTCAAATTTGTTTCAAAAACAATTTCAACTTTCATTTCAAATTCAAATCAAAATTGAATTTTCCATTATAAATTTTTTTACATTCATTTCTATTTGATTTCAATTCAAATCGATTTCAATTCAATTTCAGTTCATTTTCAATTCGATTTGAATTCATTCCAAATCGATTTCATTTTATATTCAATTCAATTCGAATTCATTTTATATTCAATTCAATTCGAATTCATTTTATATTAAATTCGAATTCATTTTATATTCAATTCAATTCGAATTCATTTTATATTCAATTCGAATTCATTTTATATTCAGTTCAATTCGAATTCATTTTATATTCAATTCGAATTTTAAATCTCTTTTCAATATTCATTTTAAAAACGAATATAATCGATATAAATATCGTTCGCGTCAAAATAGCGCATCTCTAATCAACACGGCTTTATATATTTCAATAATTCCGTTATTCTATTCAACAAATGAATATTTATTCTATTCAACACATGAATCTATATTTCTTTCAACACATGACTAATCTCAACAAATGAGTACTGTCCACATGTGACTATTTTTGTTATTTAATATATTTTATAAAATTATTATTTCTATTGTTAAATTTTCAATCAAACTCTAACTGTAATTAGTACGAGAACGATTCCCTAAGTATTAACCTCGAAGGCCGAAACCAACATCAGATCAATACCCAGGAGAGCACTCATCTTATCTATTTTCCAGTCAGTTTCTAATTTTATATATGATAAAGTTGTAAATTTTATTGTTAAAATATTTCGTTCAACACATGAATCTATATTTCTTTCAACACATGACTAATCTCAATAAATGAGTACCGTCAACACATGAATCTATATTTTATAATATTCTTTATTTTCCCAATTGGAATGAGGCCCAATCAATTATCATATAATGTTAATTATATGGATTCCATACAACACATGTATATAATAGCAATGATAAATAATCAATCATCATCCAAAGTGCACCTCACAACTGCATAAGCATTAAATATAAATAATTAACGCTTACACAGTTTGTCGACCAATCGATCGACATACAACTAAATAATTGGGATTAGTGTACGCCAAATATCATCCCAACACCCTTGTGGGGTTTCAATCCACAAACACTAAATATTATTTGTGCAGTTGGGCGATGTTTAAAATTTATCGTCCCAATCAATGTCCTTCAAATAGGTGTACATAAACAAACCGTCCGGTTTGTAAATGAATATTTATTTATTCACATTCACATTAAAAAAAATATTTTTAACAATAAAATATTTTTAACTATATAAATATTTTATTTCATTTCCCATCACACAATCAATTCAATCAAATTTATCAACCAAACAGATTAATCAATCACCAAACAATTAACTAAACAAACAAGCCGTCCATGGTCTGTGGACGACGGGTGTCGGGTGCTGCTAAGCACCGTCTGCATCCTAGTATATATTTTTAACTAGAAAAGGAAATTTAAAGTGAGAAGTTCTCACCGACTAGCTAAACCAAACGCCATGACTCTTCATATGTAGAAATCTTCGTCGGGCTCGCCTTTTTGTCACTTTCATTGTCTGTAGCCACTACACATGTAAAAATCACATTTTTATATCTACGCTATATGGATAAAAATTCTTTTTTTATACCGCTACTATATAGATAAAAATTCTATTTTTATACCGCTACTTTATAGATAAAAATTCTATTTTTATACCGCTACTATATAGATAAAAATTCTATTTTTTCATATAGAAAGATCTAATCTTTTCACATAGAATTTTTTTACCTTTTTGAAGTTAAAAATTGAACCTTCTATATGTTAAACATCTCGTCTTTACACATTGAAAAATATACGCTTTTTATAAATCAAAATCAAAACTTTATAAACTAAAAACCATCTCTTTACATATAAAACCATGCTATTTATATATATAAATAACGTTATATATATATATATATATTAATAAAGATCAGATTTTTAAATAAATTAAACTAAATAAATAAAGTGAAAACTTACTGTGCTTTTCAAGAAGAGGGAGGGATTCGCTGATGGCCGGGAGGGGGAGGCGCGCGCCTGCGCTAGGGGAGGGTGTGGTCGGATTGGGTGGTTGGCGGCGTCGGCAAAAAAGGGGGGCGCGACTGTCGACGGTTTGGGGGGGCTCGGGCGTTTCCATCGAGAGGAAAGAGAGGGAGAAGAGCGAGAGGGGGAATGAGAGGGGATTCCGGCGACGAGGACCACCAGGGGGGCGGCGCGACGATCGTTAGTGAAGGGGAGGGCTGGGCGACACGGGTTTAGGGTTGTGTTTTTTTTCGAATGGGCTTGACTGAGGAGAAGAAAAGGGGGAGGGAGTTTTATATAAATATATATACATATTTTTATTATTAAATTAATTCTAAAAAGCAACTTCTAAATTCGATCCCCAATCGAGACCCACCGCCTGTCGTCCATAGATAATTACCCCCATTCAGAACATAATGGGATATGTATCGCAGGCTGATTCGACTGTTTCGATCAGTTTTCGTCAAAATCAAAATATAACTCTATTTATTGAATTTGAACGCACATTTCAATTTACCGGGGCCACATACTAACTAGAAAAATTCCCGAAAATTATTTTCTAGCTTCGTATTGACGATACGGTCCTAACAAAACTACTTTCAGCGAATTCTGAGACCGTTTGAAAAATGGCCATTTTCCAGTCGATTAAAATCAACTAAAACTGGTCAAACGCGTTTTCCTTTGCCACGCTCACATATTGATTCAGAAAATTATGAATTTTGGAACCTAGCAATAATTTGACATCCCGGATCCAACAAAAGTGGTTTCGTTGAAAACCGAGGTCGTTTGCAAAATTTCCATTTTTAAGGGCTAGAATTCCATAGCGACTATTCTGGATTTTCAACTGTACGTATCTTTTGATTCCCGCTATGAAATTTTGATTTCCCGGATTCATTGGAAATATATTCTCAATTAGATTCTATTATTTTTGGTTTCGCTAAAATCCGGTTTATTTTGAATCCTGAACATTCATTTGAACTTTGAAATCGAATTATCGAACTACCGTGCCATTTTCAGTTCCTTTTAAAATTTAAAATAAATATTTATGTTCTAACGACGATCTATATAAATATATTCGTTCGAATTCTATTCAAAATAAATTTCTCGTCGTCATTATTTAAAATAATTCATTTTAAATATTCAAAATTCACTAAAATTGCCAAAATAAAAATTTTAAATTGGCTCGGATTTCCAGGTTATTACAATCTCCCCCACTTAAAACTTTTCATCCCCGAAAAGGAACGAAGCCGAAAGTTATTTAACTAATCAACTCAACTTCCATTATTTTCATCACGTCTTAAGTTCTTCAACTTTTCAGTTTCTAAGAACTTTTCAAATTTTTCAAAAATTTTGCTAACACCCTAAATTTTCGAAAAATTTCGCCATAACCTCCCCTACACCGGGGACTTCGGGATATTTCATATAGCCTCCCATGGCCTTCTTCAATCCAAAAGAAAAAGAAAAAGCCAAGCGGCTTGCCAATTGGCTCATAAAATCATCATCACCAAACAAAACAGTAAATTATGGTAAACATGTACCTATTTGTTGGGCAAACAATTTTATTCTTCTGCTCTAGCCTCCTTGCTATGACCTATTCAGTGTAAGTACATGCATATGCATGCAAATACGACAAATTTTCAATACAATTCTATATTTGGTTCCATTAGGCTAAACGGTTCACAATTATCAAACAAATAAACAAACAACACAAACATCAATCAATTAGTGAATTATCTTTTCAAATTCATAATTTTGATACATATACAGAAAATCATGTTTTTGATGTCAAATCACAACAATAAACCCTATCTAATTTTGGTTCTCACACCAGTCTAATGGAAATATGTAGAAATCACACCATCGAAACACGAACACAAATACTGATGATGTCATGACAATTATCAGTACCATCTCCGGGCGACTAGAGTGTGATTCTATATCTATCCAGTATGTTAAAACTTTGAATATACATTCATGACGCGTAAATACAAAACCTTTATATACAAGATTGTCCAAATTCAATACAAATAAAATATTCAAATAAGTATAAGGATTAAATTTTCAAAACAATATTGTTTTCGTTCGAAAAATATACTCTTCACACTCGTTCTAGGATACTACTGATCCTATCTCTAACGAGTCATTCTAAATGGGATATTACTAATCCAATATCTGATGAATTCTTTCATTCGGTTCTAATGTGTCTTGTCCTCGAGCTCTGTAAACCAAAGCTCTGATACCACGATGTAACGACCCGAAATCCCCCTTACGGGAAATCACGGATTGAGTTGAGAACGAGCCACAAAAGAACGCAGACAGAAGAACATTTCATTGTGTATTACAACAATTCCATCAGAATACAAGAATATGCAGAGTATGAATGAATAAAATACATTCGATAAATATCAGAGATTACAATACATTACATAGCAGCGGAAAATAATACAATACACAACTAGAAGTGAGACACGGATACAGAGCTTTCCAGATATCGTTCCAGCTGTAAACCAGGATCCTATGAATATAAACCTGCAAAACCAAAACTACTAGCTTCCCATGTCAAAATAAGGGCACCCAGAGTTTAGGTTAAAACAAAAAACTCCAGGTCAATCATGGGACTGGTGTGAGAACTAAAACAGTTATTTAAAACATTACTTTAAATCAGATATATCAAGGGACCACGCCGTATAACACGGAACGGGTTTCCTCCTAAGAATACCAGTGCATAAAACAAAACAGTGCAATGCTTTTTGGAAAAATGAAGCAATTATAAGACCCAGATCCTATCACACAATGCAACGCAAGCCGGGGGATAGGGTTTTACCTTATAATAGCCAAACATGCTTGGTACGTTTAAAACAAATCATTTGATACTATTATAAGTGTATAGTGTAAAAACAACTTCAATCATAAATATCAATCATAGACGACATGGGTACCATATATCATGTCGCCATACTAGGCTCTAAAATCAAAACCGCAAAGTCACATATTTGGAAATTGGATTTCCTTCTGTGAACCGAGGCAAGGGATCGTCCTCAACCGATTCGAGACTCTCTAGCCCGAGCCTCAGGAACAGCCGCAACCGCCCCTTGGATCGTCAGGGCCGGTCCACCGATGTGGATTATAATGCCTGAACACTACGTTTCCCCGCCCTTTGGGGCGTAAATGAGCCAACAAATGACTCCATCGACTTCACATAGTCACCGATATATCCGAGGCGTCTCGCAACAGCAACAACCACATAAGTCGAACTCGTCAGGGCGTGTAAAACCACTGACGCTACTTCTAACTAGAAAGAAACGCATGTCCCTCCTGAGGTCCTTCTCCCGTTTTTGGTTCACAACCGGGGTGTGAGGCTCGCGAATCAACATTACACAAAGCTATGCCACACAGGCCTTGCTTTGATCATCAACCACAAGACTCTGTTGTTCAACAGAAGTCTTGATCATTTGCATCTTAGCATGCCACACAGGCAAACCACTCCATGCAACCGATATACATCAATCACACAGAATGATATCCAATGTCTGACACACAGTCCATTTACAAGTCCTTTCTGGGTCTGAACGTAACCGGAGGCACTTTCCTCGCATATCCATCGATCTCCAAGTACGTCTGGACGATCACCAACTGATTCTCTCCTCTTGGGTGTACAGCCCAATCAAGATCATCAGTAATAACCCAAACGATGTGAAGACTTCCGGTCATCAACCACCGTCTTCATCTTCGACATATCGTCGAATCAATTATTCAGAATGGGTATAAACCCGGCCTTTCTGAATAACCCGCGTATATAATAAACAAATGTTACACAAACACAACATACACCGCATTCCAATTCATCAGTCACTAACTATAAATTAGCAAGAGAACAATTCCCCTAATATTAACCCCGAAGGCCGAAACCAACATCAGATCAATACCAAGGAAACCATTCTTCTTAGCTAACCTACAGTTAGCTTCTAAATTTCACATTCTTAGGGAAAGGTTCCCATTAATTTTATCAAAGATAAATTCTTTCAAATTTATTCTTTAATCTTCCTTTGGATATCATTTCAGACCATGTTAAGGTTTTCCAAACTAGTCGGGATTAGCGAACCACACCGAAGTAATTATTTATTTTATTTCTCAATCCCAACCTATTCATCCCAAGGAGCAAAACTGGTAATACTCCATATCTAATACCACGGTGTTATCGGTAAAATTAATTACCAATTCACGTTCAAATCTAGTTAAAGATTTAACTATCGCTTTGGAGCAAAACTAGTGATATTCCATTCTCGATCACTTTCCAAATTTGATAATTTAAATTATCAATTCACATTTCAATTGAATTACAGATTCATTAAAACTCCACTTAGTTTTAATCTTCTCAAAAATCCTTATCCTGTCTTTAACTGGGTTAACGAACCAATGTTGCCTAAAATACGATTCACGATAAACCCCAAAATCACTTTCTATTGTTAATCGGGTTAAAGAACAGGTGTTGTTCAAAACACCGCTCACGATAAACCCAAAACCAATTTAAATTCAATTCCAATTAATATTATTTAATTGGTACACTTCATTAAATCTAAATAGAAAGATTTGATCTTTTTCTCAACTGGGCTTAAGAACAGTGTTAATGAAGACACCATTCACGACAAACCCAAATCACGTTTGATATTTAAATACGAGGCTCTGAATAGAAAATATATCGACTTATATTCAATATCAAATTCTACGACCAACAAATATCGTATTGGAAATAACGATATAAATATATCTTTCAAATTTCCATAACAATATCAGTTTCATCACGAAATCCAACATCTAAATATTCCAAAGACAATTTCGATTCAAATCCATTCCAATTCAATTATTGGAAATTCTGGTTACTTTTAAAACCATTTCAAATTCAATTTATTTATTTCTAAAATAAATTAATTTTAATTCTAGTTCAAAACTAGTTCATTTCGATAAAAATCTATTTTTATCTTTACAAATTTAGAGTTTTTCATCCCAATTTTTCCCAAATCATTCAATATGATTTTACACAATTTATTGATATTTTTAATAATTTTATCAAGGCCCGTACAGTCGATTTCCATCAACGGCCATTGAACTGCACTTACAGCGACCTTTTCTGAAATTGATTTGGACGTATCTCCAAATCCAACCATCAGATTTCAAATATCTTGTATTCGTTAGAAAGCTCTTTTCGATACGAACCCAACGGTTCCGGTTTTAGGAGAATCCGATGGGCGGATCTCCCGTATTTTCCGTTCGAAGTCAATGGTCAAAATTCGTGAATTGCCGCGGCGCGTTCTATTCAGGCCATTATATACATAATATATATATATTATGTATATTTTGTCGATTTCCTTTTAAAATGAATTTTATAAATCGTTTCAAATTTGTTTCAAAAACAATTTCAACTTTCATTTCAAATTCAAATCAAAATTGAATTTTCCATTATAATTTTTTTTACATTCATTTCTATTTGATTTCAATTCAATTTCAGTTCATTTTCAATTCGATTTGAATTCATTCCAAATCGTTTTCATTTTATATTCAATTCAATTCGAATTAATTTTATATTCAATTCAATTCGAATTCATTTTATATTCAATTCAACTCGTTATCATTTAATATTCAATTCATTTCGAATTCATTTTGTATTCAATTCGAATTCTTTTTATATTCAATTCAATTTGAATTCATTTTATATTCAATTCGAATTTTAAATCTCTTTTCAATATTCATTATAAAAACCAATATAATCGATATAAATATCGTTCGCGTCAAAATAGCGCATCTCTAATCAACACGGCTTTATATATTTCAATAATTCCGTTATTCTATTCAACAAATGAATATTTATTCTATTCAACACATGAATCTATATTTCTTTCAACACATGACTAATCTCAACAAATGAGTACTGTTCACATGTGACTATTTTTGTTATTTAATATATTTTATAAAATTATGATTTCTATCGTTAAATTTTCAATCAAACTCTAACCGTAAATTAGTAGGAGAACGATTCCCTAAGTATTAACCCCGAAGGCCGAAACCAACATCAGATCAATACCCAGGAGAGCACTCATCTTATCTATTTTCCAGTTAGTTTATAATTTTATATATGATAAAGATGTAAATTTTATTGTTAAAATATTTTGTTCAGCACATGAATCTATATTTCTTTCAATACATGACTAATCTCAACAAATGAGTACCGTCAACACATGAATCTATATTTTAAAATATTCTTTATTTTCCCAATTGGAATGAGGCCCAATCAATTACCATATAATGTTAATTATATGGATTCTATACAACACATGTATATAATAGCAACGATAAATAATCAATCATCATCCAAAGTGCACCACACAACTGTATAAGCATTAAATATAAATAATTAACGCTTACACAGTCTGTCGACCAATCGATCGACATACAACTAAATAATTGGGATTAGTGTATGCAAAATATCATCCCAACACCCGTGTGGGGTTTCAATCCACAAACACTGAATATTATTTGTGCAGTTGGGCGATGTGTAAAATTTATCGTCCCAATCATTGTCCTTCAAATAGGAGTACATAAAAAAACCATCCGGTTTGTAAATGAATATTTATTTATTCACATTCACATTTAAAAAAAAATTAACAATAAAATATTTTTATCTATATAAATATTTTATTTCATTTCCCATTAGACAATCAATTCAATCAAATTTATCAACCAAACAGATCAATCAATCACCAAACAATTAACTAAACAAACAAGCCGTCCATGGTCAGTGGACGACAGGTGTCGGGTGCTGCTAAACACCGTCTGCATCCTAGTATATATTTTTAACTAGAAAAGGAAATTTAAAGTGAGAAGTTCTCACCGACTAGCTAAACCAAACGCCACGACTCTTCATATGTAGAAATCTTCGTCGTGCTCGCCTTTTTGTCACTTTCGTTGTCCGTAGCCACTACATATGTAAAAATCACATTTTTTATATCTACGCTATATGGATAAAAATTCTATTTTTATACCGCTACTATACAGATAAAAATTCTATTTTTATACTGCGACTTTATAGATAAAAATTCTATTTTTATACCGCTACTATATAGATAAAAATTCTATTTTTTCATATAGAAAGATCTAATCTTTTCACATAGAAAAATTTAACATTTTTGAAGTTAAAAATCGAACCTTCTATATGTTAAACATCTCGTCTTTACACATTGAAAAATATACGCTTTTTATAAATCAAAATCAAAACTTTATAAACTAAAAACCATCTCTTTACATATAAAACCATGCTATTTATATATATATATATAAATAACGTTATATATATATTAATAAAGATCAGATTTTTAAATAAATTAAACTAAATAAATAAAGTGAAAACTTACTGTGCTTTTCAAGAAGAGGGAGGCATTCGCTGATGGCCGGGAGGGGGAGGCGCGCGCCTGCGCTAGGGGAGGGTGTGGTCGGATTGGGTGGTTGGCGGCGTCAACAAAAAAGGGGGGCGCGACTGTCGACAGTTGGGGGGGGCTCGGGCGTTTCCATCGAGAGGAGAGAGAGGGAGCAGCGCGAGAGGGGGAAGGAGATGGGATTCCGGCGAAGAGGACCACCAAGGGGCGGCGCGACGATCGTCAGTGAAGGGGAGGGTTGGGCGACGCGGGTTTAGGGTTGGGTTTTTTTTCCGAATGGGTTTGACTGAGGATAAGAAAAGGGGGAGGGAGTTTTATATAAATATATATACATATTTTTATTATTAAATTAATTCTAAAAAGCAACTTCTAAATTCGATCTCCAATCGAGACCCACCGCCTGTCGTCCATAGCTAATTACCCCCATTCAGAACACAATTGGATATGTATCGCAGGCTGATTCGACTGTTTCGATCAGTTTTCGTCAAAATCAAAATATAACTCTATATATTGAATTAGAACGCACATTTCAATTTACCGGGGCCACATACTAACTAGAAAAATTCCCGAAAAATATTTTCTAGCTTCGTATTGACGATACGTTCCTAACAAAATTACTTTCATCGAATTCTGAGACCGTTTGAACAATGGCCATTTTCCAGTCGATTAAAATCAACTAAAACTGGTCAAACGCGTTTTCCTTTGCCACGCTCACATATTGATTCAGAAAATTATGAATTTTGGAACCTAGCAATAATTTGACATCCCGAATCCAACAAAAGTGGTTTCGTCGAAAACCGAGGTAGTTTGCAAAATTTCCATTTTTAAGGGCCAGAATTCCATAGCGACTATTCTGGATTTTCAACTGGACATATCTTTTGATTCCCGCTATGAAATTTTGATTTCCCGGATTCATTGGAAATATATTCTCAATTAGATTCTATTATTTTTGGTTTCGCTAAAATCTGGTTTATTTTGAATCCTGAACATTCATTTGAACTTTGAAACCGAATTATCGAACTACCGCGCCATTTTCAGTTCCTTTTAAAATTTAAAATAAATATTTATATTCTAACGACGATCTATATACATATATTCATTCGAATTCTATTCAAAATAAATTTCTCGTCGTCATTATTTAAAATAATTCATTTTAAATATTCAAAATTCAATAAAATTGCCAAAATAAAAATTTTAAATTGGCTCGAATTTCCGGGTTATTATATGTTTGATGGTTAAAAACCCCACACGGGTCTAGGGGTGATTTTTATTTACACATCGCCCTAATTTGTAATTCGCGCGTTAATCGTTTGGTTAAACAGGCGAGATAAGCCTCAATAAACTATATAGAAGCTTATATGAGAATAAATGCACATTAGATGTCATTTGAAAGTAAAATAGTTGTTCGCAACTATTGTTGGATGTATTGGGTTGATATGTGAAATTTTGCACGATATTTGGTTGAACTTCATTTCAATCCAGAATAAAATGTCATATTTTAATAATATAAAAATATAAGGTGAAAACTGAAAATAATTTCGATATCCGATTTTTGATGCACGCGTTTATGTCGAAATATAGATGAAAGTTCGTAACTTTGACAAATGATCTTGAAGTATTTTTATCATACTTTTGGCTATGCAAGGTATTTGAATTTTTAATGAATAGTAACTTTCAAAGTGAAGTTCCGTTAGAATATGTAGTAAATGTCTAGGAAGATATTTTCTTTCAAAAGTTTCTCATTTATTTTTATCATGCCTGTTAGGAAATTTTGGGCGTGAACGGAAAACTTTCGACAAATAATATTATTTTATTCCATAGAATAATATAAAAATTGGACCAAATGGAGAAATATTTGAATTTGGAAAATGAATGGTTGGAATAATTTTGTTTCATTAAATAAACAAGATAGAAATGGTTTCGATTTATCTAGAAATTATAAAATCGATTCGGGCGTGAATAGGATGTGTCGTGCAGCGACAGTTCGCGAACGTCAACAAGTAACTTAGAACTGACGTAGCGGGAGATCCGACCGTCGGATTCTCCTAAATACGAAACCATTTGGTTAGTATTGAAAAGATCTTTCCAACGAATATAAGAGATTTAAATTTGAACGATTAGATTTTAAAATATATCCAAATTAGTTTTGGAAAAGGTCGCTATGGATGTAGTTCGGTGGCTGATATTGGAATCTAATTGTAAGGGCCTTAGTAAAATTATTAAAAATATGAGTAAATTATGTAAAATCAGAATAAATGAGTTGAAAAGATTTTGGATGAAATATTCCACATTTGGAAAGATAAAAGATATTTTTATTCGAAGGAACTAGTTAATAACTAGAATAATAATCCAATGATTCTTAAAAATATTAAAAGTGGATTTGTGATCGGTTTTGTTATAATCAAAAGATTCCAACATATCAATTGGGATTATATGGAAAATGGGTTTTGGGTTTATTGCGAGCGGTGTTTTGAATGACATTTGTTCTTTAACCTAAGTTAAGTCGAGATTAATTTTCAAAAGTTGAATAATCATTAAGTAATGATTTTTGGAATTATAACTGAACTAGAGTTTAAAGAATCTTTAATTAGATTGAAATGATAAATGGTAATTAAAATAACCGATAACACTGCGGGTGTTAAATATGGAGTACCACCAGCTTTTCTCTATGGGACGAATAGGTTGGGATTAGGATAATAAAGTGAATAATTACTTCGGTAAGGTTCGTTAATCCTGACTAGTTGATAAACCTTAATTTGGTCTAAGTTGTGAAAGGATATAATAAAATCTTTTGGAAATGATACCCAAAGGAAGGTTATACTATAAATTTAAAAGAATCTACCTTTGATAAAATTAATGGGAACCTTTCCCAAAAGATAATGAATATTTGAATGAAATAATATTCTGGGTTGGAATCAGATGTGTTATATATATATATCACATGGTTATAAGATGCGCGAGTTATTCGGAAAGATCAGGTTTTTCCCATTCTGAATAACTGTTATGACAACCAAAAGACAAAGATATGAAGACGGTGGTTGAAGACCGGAGATCTTCACATCGAATGGGTGATTACTGATGTCTTGATCGGGATGATCCCACGAGACAAGGTAATAATTGGTGAGCATCCAAATGTACTTAGAGATCGACCGGATATGCGAGGGCCTCTCTCCTGTGTTGGACATATAGGACAAGGAATAAGGTGCCTTCGGTTTCGTTCAGACCCAAAATGGACTTTTAAATGGATTGCGTGTCTGACATTGGATTTCATTCTGTATTGATTGTTTTATATTAAATATATATCCGATTAGTGGAAGAGAATTTATTCTCTTGCTTAACAACCTTCTCTGATGCGTACGAGCTTAGAAGTAATGTATTGGTAGATATCAGTTGTGTGGCATAGATTGTCAGTGTAGCATTCTAAGACGCAATGATCAAGGCTTTTGTTGAAAAGCAGAGTCTTTTGCTTGATGATCAAAGCATGACTTTAATATAGCGAAGCTTTGTGTTGTAGCATTAATTTGCGATCCTCACACCCCTGTATGAGTCAAAAACAGGACAAGGGGCGTAGGGAGTGCATATGTTTCCTTCTAGATAGAGGTAGTGTCGTGGTATGGAGCCCAGGCATATTTATTTATTTGGATGATGGATAGCGAGGCGCCTCAGATATGTTTGGTAGACAATGGCCATTTTTGGAGGTCCGATAGGACCGGGAAACATATCATTCACGAATAACTAATCCTCAAAATTAAGAGAGGACCGACTCTGCAGGATCCAAGGGTCACGTATGTTGTTCCATGGCATCCCGCTAGAGATGGCCCGAAACCGGTAAGGAGTACATCCCTTGCCTTGACTCATGAAGGAAATCCAATTTCCAATACGACATTGTATGGTTTTAGTTGTATACTATTGGCGACATAGGAGGATGGGGTACTATGCCATCTAGGATTGATACATTTATTTTGAAATTGTCTTTGAAACATCTAGACACTAATGATAATATAAAATGATTTTTGTTTTCTACGTATCAAGCATGTTTGGCTATTATAAGGTAAAACTCTATCCTTTGGTTTGTGTTGCATTGTGTGATGGGACCTTAGTCTTATAATAGCTTCATTTTTCCAAAAAGCATCACATTGTTTATAAATTGTTTTATTTTCGAGTATTCATGGGGGTAAACCCATTCCGTGTTATACAGCGAGGTCCC
The DNA here is from genome assembly GCA_030737875.1 of Allium sativum. Taxonomy (NCBI): domain Eukaryota; kingdom Viridiplantae; phylum Streptophyta; class Magnoliopsida; order Asparagales; family Amaryllidaceae; genus Allium; species Allium sativum. Next base: position 514,823,725 of record CM060919.1, on the reverse strand, counting down.
GTGAATTACCTTATTTTAAAGTAAAGTTTAATAAATGTTTTAAGTTCTCACACCAGTCCCACGACTGGCTCGAAGTTTGTTGTTTCAACCTAAACTCTGGGTGCCCATATTTTCCACACTAGCAGTAGTAGTTTGGGTTTTGCAGATTTTTATTTAATAGAATCCTGGTTTACAGCTGGAGCTATATTCGGAAAGCTTTGTATCCGTGTATTTCTTTTAGTTGTGTTAGTTGATGTATTCCACCTATGCATTGTATTTATACATTTAATTTCCGCTGTTTTGTAATTTAAATCTCTGATATCTTGTGCTCTAATGTAAATTGTTGTAATAACAATGAAAAGTTTTGTTGTTTGTGTTCCGATGCATCGTGTTTTCATGCAATCCGCATTCTAGTTCGGTCTAAGCAAACGGCTCAAATTCCAGCCGTTGGCTCTCAACGCATCAGTTGCCTCTGCAGATTTTTATGGAAAAAGAATGAGGCCTTACCTCTTTATTTATTGGAATGGAAATAGCCTAGAGCCATCAGATTAGTTTTAAGTTATATTCGTCTATCCGTTTTAATAATATAATAAACCAAACCCTAAAACCCTAGCCGTCACTTGGCTGTCTGACGCCAGTAGGTCGACCGTGGTAGTCGACCGCTTGGGCCTCAAATTGCTCAGGTCGGCTTTGTCAAAGAACGTAAATTATAATTGTTAATTATGATTTATTTATTTTCCGTCCATCTTCATATTTCATCCGTAACTTTTTCATACGGACTCCGTTCGCAAAACTCTAAACATGAAAGTTGGCCAAAATTCCATGACGAACGCATCGTTTAAAGTTTCATGGCCAAATTCCATTATTTACAAAAATTCCTATTTTTTTTGAAATTCTAATAATTAATTTACATCGCAAAAAATTCTGATTGTTAAGAAAGTAGCACCCAACCCTCAAAATGGATAGGTACATACGGAGTGGTTGGATCGAAAAATTAATAATTTAAGTGTATAGATTTGATTTTTAGGACTTAGATTGATGGTTTGATTTAACCTAAAGTTTGTATGTGGCCAGATTTGAGCGTAAATGCTAATCCAAAGGCCAGGAATAAAACTGTGAGATAGCAATCCCGAATCACATCTGGCAAGCCGATGGCTCAACAAACTCTAGTAAACTTAGAAATAGGAGCCTAAGCCTAACCTTCATTCTCATATTCTCTTCATCTTATATGCCCTAGTTTCCTTTTGAATTTTAGTGGTCGAAACAAAATTAAATATTTTCTTGAGTCAAAATATGAAAACTAAAATATTAGAAGGCCCTAGAGGAAGAGGATCAGTAAAGGCCAAGACGTCATCTTAGGACCTTAAATTAGTGGAAAGTTACAATATAGTCAGATCAAAAATAAAATAAAAGATATAGGCATAAAGCTAGTTATAATTTACATTTTTAGTTTAAAATAATTTACATTTTTTATAGTTAAGTACATCTAATTTACAATTTTGCTTATGGTAATTTTACTTTTCTTTTACATATATTAAGAATTTTATAATTCTATATTTTTTAAATTTAAAAGGATTTTTGAATCCACTTAATATATGTGAAAATAGTAGAAGTCGCACAATACAGATTTAAATAAAAATGTAAAATTACCAGAAAAGTTGAATATATATGTAATTTAAGTAAAGTTAACAGCATAATATTAATTGTTATAAAAAGTTGTAACAAAAGTAAAAGAGACGACCTTTTATATTTGTAGTTGAATAATAACTTTTGTTAAAATAAAGAAAATAGAAAAGAATAGCATTATTATGATAAGTAGCTCATTATAGGTAGATAATATTCAAACAGTACTGTCATAAAAAGGTAAGTAAATCTAAAAAGATTAAGAATATCTTAATAATAAAAAGCTTCATATTTAGGCTCATCCCTATGACGAACTAGATATTTGTTGGCATGGGAAACATATGACTCATGGTTTAACCTAGCATAGTCTGGAGGCATGTCCCAACAATGAAATGGCGTGCACGTTGGCATGAGAAATAAATGGCTAATAGTTTAAGATTCAGCCATGGGAGCTAAGCATGAAGTACAGCTAGATCATTATTTAACGGCGAATGTACACACAAACCAATGCTGAAGATAAATGACTCAACAAATAAAACGACCCGAACTTCCCCATAAAGGAAAGAACGAATTGCTTTGAGAACAAAACGAATCAGAACACTAACAGAAGAACATTTCATTGCTTATTACAACAATTCCATCAGACTACAAGAATATACAGAGTATGAATAAATATTATACATCAGAAAAATATCAGAGATTACAATACATTACTGCAGCGGAAAATAATACAAAACAAAACTAAAAGAAATACACAGATAAAAAGCTTTCCGAGTATCACTTCAGCTATAAACCAGGATCCTGTGAATATAAATCTGCGAAAACAAAACAACGAACTTCCCGTGTGGAAATAGGGGCACCCAGAGTTTAGGTTAAAATAATAAACTCCGGGTCAGTAATGTGACTAGTGTGAGAACTAAAACAGTTATTTAAAACTTTACTTTAAAAGAGAGTAATTCAAGGGACTACACCGTATGACACGGAACGGGTTTCCTCCCAAGAATACTAGTGCATAGAATAAACAACGCAATGCTTTTTGAAAAAATGAAGCTATTATAAGACCCATGTCCCATCACACAATGCAACGCAAACCGGAAGATAGGGTTTTCCCTTATAATAGTCAAACATGCTTGGTACGTGTAACAACCCGAGTTTTAATAACAGGTTAAAACTAGAAATTAGGGTATAATTAATTTTTAAAGTGAGAATCATGGGAAACGGGTTGCACCACTGCGTTCGTCTCGGAATTCTGCATGAAATCGAGTCTGAGTTTTCGAAAATCGGAGTCCGTATGACCGAGTTATGACCTCTAGAAGTTTCACGAATTTTCAGAATCAAAAACAACTCAGAAATTCAAATTCGAATTCGAATTCAAGACCAAGAAGCGGGCTGGGCGGGAAAATTCCCGCCCAGAGCCCAGGTCGACCATAGGGTCGACCTGGCCAGACCAGGTCGACCATAGGGTCGACCTGGGGTCGACCTGACCAGACCATTTCGACCATAGGGTCGACCTGGCCAGACCAGGTCAACCATAAGGTCGACCTGGCCTACCTGGTCGGGCCAGGTTGGCCTGGTTGGGTGCACCGGTTGAGTCAGTGGGCTGGGACGATTTCTAAAGGTCAGGATTGATTCTAGGGTTAATCTAAGGGCCTAAACTAGTTGCTACACCTATAAAACACCCTTAGACCTAACCTAATTCACAACAAATCATTCTTACACCAAAATGCTGCTGAACTCCCTCTTGAACCATGGCCGCCGCCCCCAAATTAAAGCTTAAGCATTCAAACTCAAATCAATTCTAAAGACAAAGCTTTCATACACAATACAATTCGAAGATTAAGGATTCTACAATGATTCAAGACAATAAATCAGCATTCTACAACAAATTCAGTTCTTAATTCATTAGCCACGATCTGTAAGTTCTAGTTACTTTTTAGATTTAAACTTGTTAATTATAATATGGACATGGAATAAAGTGGAATTGGATTTAAGTATGTTTATCGATTCAGATCTATTTCTGTTGCTTCTTGAATCTTGAGTTTTGGGACTTTTCTATTTTCGTTCTTATGTCAAGCTTATGATCTATTCAACTTGTTGTAAATCAGTTTTTCTTGATTCATGTGATATTATTATCAAGATCTATCTTTTATGCCTGAGGTGATGTTCTTATGCCAGTTTTCTCTCTGTACTTATTGTTATACAAATTCTACCTCCCCCTTATTTATTTTCTTTTGATGAACCTAGGTCAATTTCGGACCTAGGCCTAAACTGCGATTTGCGTACAACTGAATATGGGGAAATATGGGAATATTGTCTATATTGGATATATATATATATATATATGTTTGGTTAAATTTACGGCATAACATGAAATTGGGACTTGAGTATTATCGTTATAATCAAAGTTTGTAAGTTTGGGTAAATTGGTGTAAACATGGAATACATGTAGTTTGGTATGAAACTTGACCTATGTAAAATGGCAAGAATACTGATATATGTAAAACGACATGAATTGAACATATGTAAATTTGGTATGAATTGGGCATATGTGAAACTGACATGTAATCTAGAACTTGGGCATATGTTAATTATGTAAAATTTGGAGTTGAGACATATATGATAATTTATGACTTGGTAGAGGTTTAATATGAACGCGCCTAAGTTGGGTTTTGGGTAGTTGGCATGTATTGTAAATAAAAGGCTATAACTTGGCATAACCTTATAGTAAATTATGATAATAATTTGGGAATAAGTTTTGGGGCAAAAACGTGAATTATAAACTTGATAATTGGCATATAATTGGAAATATGAACGTGGTTGAAAACATGAACATTTTTATATGTTAAACACATGAACTGATATTGAGGTTTTGGGGGGAATACGACCATTAATGAACCTTTAACATGAGGTTAGACTCAGTTTGTGGTGTAAATCTGCCCGGAACCGCCCGGCAAATCCAGTAGCCACAAAGTGTCAGTCTAATGTGAGAGGACGAAGGCCAAATTGTAGGTGTAATGGTTTATGACACGAGGTTAGACTCAGTTTGTGGTGTAAATCTGCCCGGAACCGCCCGGCAAATCCAGTGGCCACAAAATGCATGGTCTAATGTGAGAGGTCATGATTTGTTCGTCATAATGAATGAATTAAGGAATACTAACCACCATAAGTCGTGGGTATGGTTAGAGGGTTAGGTGGGATGACATGGAAATTTGACATGTAAATGTGGACCTAACCGGTATGAGTTAAGAACATGTAAAACTTATAAATGTGGGCTTAACCAACATAACTGTTAATCAAACCAATGGGTGGGTTAAGTAATATGACTAGACTAATGACACTTAACCAATATAACATTACACGTGGCAGGGTTAAGTCAACTTGAACATATAGATAATACTTAACCAACTTGACATGATACGTGGGCGGGTTAAGCCATGAATTACTTGAAATACTTAACCAATGCAATCTGACGAATGGGAGGGTTAAGTTAAATGGGTTGGTTTAACTTGAATGGGTTGATAACACCCAACTGATATAACCTGATGTGTGGTAGGGTTAAGTAAATACACGAGGGTAACACTTAACCATTATAAAATGGCTAGTGGATGAGGTTGAGTTAACATACACTTAACCAATCTAGCGTGAGGTGTGGTAAGAGTTAAGTTAACACAGGGGAGAACGCTTAACCGATATAACAAGACATGCGGTAGGGTTAAGTAACACAAGAGAGAACACTTAACCACGGTATCATGATGGGGGGTGGGGTTAAGTTAAATAGATAACACTTAACCAACCTATGGGGTATACGAACAGACCCTAGGAAAACCCTAGTAGCGGGACCCGTTTCAACAGTAACCCACATTAGGTATCAACGGTACCCTGAGCTAGGCAGGGTGGGGCACGACTACTGGGCTGATTGTAAGCGGTTAAAACAGCGTCAGGGGATGCAGCAGTGCAGGTTTCGACGGATTACGGGCGTGCACGTATTCCGGAGTGGAAAATTTAGCCATTGGGCATCAGTAGATATAAAGTTGTGCATCAAAAAGGGTGTCTGGTTTGCCATCCTAGGGATTGATACACCCTAGGGTGGGACCGGCACAGGTATCTACAAGTAGGGGGCAGCAAGAACTAGGTCGAGTAGGAGTCGATCGATTAGAGTAGTAAGGATACATCTAAAACGTTCATCGTAATTGGGCTGGTTGAGGAAAAATCCTCATATTAGATGTAGTCCTGAAGGCTACCACAACTACGGGGTTGGGATAACCTTAGTATATAACACATGTGAAACTTGGTAAGTAAGAGCCGATCAATTAAGGTAGGTACGGTGGGGACATGAAACTGTCAATATGAGGAGGGACCCTCATCGTGGGATATGTACCTATAAAACTATCATGTGGGGTATGGGGGATCACTTATCTTGTAATTACAACTAAGTAAACTAATTAGAACGCTAGTTAGGTGGTGCAAAGAATATAGGAAATCAAGGAAAATAGGTAATGGTGAAACTTAGAAATCTTGCGACGTTATAGAAACCTTGCGATATGATAGTTGGTAGGAACCTTGTGATGCAACCCTTGATAGGAAGTATGGGATGTTATACTTGATTCATTGTGCCTGTAGCTTATATTGTCATCATGCTTATGTTTACTTTCAGTTTATTCATGCCATGTTATCTTTACCTATTTTTATGCTGAAAGTCACTAGGACTTACTCAGTCTTTATGAGTGACCGGTTTTGTTTCGCCTCTTTTTCTTCCGTTCCCCCCCCTCCCAGGTTCGCAGGGTGGGAATACAGCTTAGTTCGGGTCTTACCAAGGTCCAAGGCTCTTTCATGTGCGGCTTGGATCTCTCTTGGCTATGGCTTGCTTTTCTTTATTGGGGAATACCGTAATTTATGTTTACGCTTCTTTGTTTTTGAGCAAGACAGATATTTTAGCTATGTAACTGGGTATTGGAAGTTGATGGGCTTTTATTGTAAACAATTATATTTAATAAATGATTTGAATTACTTCTACTTTGCTTTCCACTGTTTTATATATGTCTGTCTTGTAATATTTATGTTCCAGTATCCATAATGCTCCATTGAAGTTAAGGCATTCCCTTTGTGAGTTACCTTAACGGATGTGGGTTGTTACATTTGGTATCAGAGCAGAAAGTTACCAGATTGGGCAAAAGCTTTTAAAAACCTTCTGAAATTATTTGCAAAATGTTTATAAAGAAGCATTTTCTAAGAAAAGTTTTGTTTTACGAAAGGCATATTCCCCAAAGCCATATGCACTATCTTTTGATTCTCTCCTTGAGTCTTTTCTCTCTTTCTTTTTCACCATAGTTTTGTAGGTGTACGACACATGTAGGAGGGAAAAGAAGTGCCCAATTTCCATCTGTAGCCGCAGTAGTCCCATCTGTGTCTAATCTAATTTCAAGCTTTGTGGAGTCGCCGTGCGGTGGTGGTAGCTTTCGAGAAACTTGTCAACAAACTATACAAGGATAGTAAGAACAGAGATAAAGAACACAAGCCTAAGGATGAAAAACTTGCTAATATGACTTAATCCACGAAGGAGGAAAAAGGTGAAAGGAAAGAGGTCAAAGTAAAAGAATAATAAAACCCATGACAAGAAAGAGCATCGTTGGTGTGGTAAAAAGGGGCATGTAGTTAAGTATTATAAGACATGGACAAGGGCAAAGGACAAGATCGTCGAGAGGGCAATTGTATGCTCTCACTACTAGCATACCTAAGAAAGGTGGAATGTTTCTGTTAAAGGTTTAGCTTTCTTTTCTATCATCCCGTTAGAACTTTGTTTTTGTACATCGCATCCTTTTAATTCTGCTTCGATAGTTGTGTCTCTGCACCTTAGTACTAGCATGGTAGAGGATCCTGTTTTTGTCTCAAATACTATTGGGGAATCGACTCATTTATTCATGACTCGTTTGGATTTGAGAAAGTTTATGCTAAGTGTTGAGTTTAGAAGTAAAGCTTATGTTTTTGGGCTATGGGTTGATTCTAGGGATGGAGTGGTTATCCAGAAATGGTACCATTTTCGAGTATGAAAAGAGGGTAGTTAGGCTCTTGACTCGCCTCGGTAATGCCCTTGAAGTCTAGTGTAACCCTTAGGGTTCTACCATGCTTAGTTACCTAGAATCTCTTGATACATTTATTGATCCGCTCGAGTAGTGTTCGCCACTAAGGTGGATGGTTCATCTCGCTTATGCATGAGTTATAGAAAATCACCTTAGAAAGTACACTTGGCAACATGGTTGGCATTTGTTTATTTTCAAGAGATAAGTCATTTATGTGGAATACCTTCTAGTAAGTGAACGAGATCCGAGATTCACTAGTGAATTTTGGAGAGCTTGCATGAAACCATGAGTACGCAGTTATGTTTGGGCCGAGTATACTAGAAGGAGAATAAGTGAAAGTGAAATGAGAGGCAACAGTGGAATGAATTCCAACTCATATTTTGGAAACAAGAATTAAGAAGCTACGAAGTTGTGAAGTTAAAGACGGTGAAAGCACAATGGAGTTAAGCTCAAGGAAATGCGACTCAAAAGATTGAAGACTAGATACGCGCATCACATCTCTTTTTAAGAGTATATCCTTGATCCCTCTTTTCCTATAGAGCTTATTTGCATGCTATCTTTTAAGCATATCCTCTCGGTCCTATTCTTCATCCTATTTCTGTTGCAAACCCCATAGGGAGTATGACTCATCTGTTAGTAATACATGTTGGGGCTTGAGGGTGTCCGTTTGGTTGACTAAACCTTTTGGGTTTTATAGGATATGGGTTGGTCTTTGGAAGGGATCTCTTGTGACCTAAAAGGAGTTCATCATGCTTAGTTTCTTAGAAACATATATATTGGTTGGGTAATTCTTTGGGTATCAGTCTGATGTTGATTCCGGTCTTCGGGGTTGGTGCTTGGGGAGTTCTTCTCTTAATCAGTATGTATGTGACGTAGATTTCCAGTTTTGACATTGCCTAATGGGCACAAAGTTTTTACTTGCTTCTATCGTTCAATTATATCTTTAGGTGGGAATAATTTGGTGTAAACATGTGTTTGAGACATGTTATGATTGATGGTTGCAAGTGGTTGCTAGTGGTTGCTCGTGGATGCATATACACGCACATTGGGCACTAGATCGGCTCCGTCACCTTTCATACTGCATATGCATGAGTGTTTAAACTTGTTTATGGATGAATTTGAATGTGCTATTATGTGGATGTTGCATATGGATGGATGTTTGTGCACACATATAGTGTTATTGTGACTAGGACTATTTGCATACATATTGGACTCATGACACTAAACATATTTTGCATTAAGAGGATCAATCAGGCCTGATCATTTACTTTAGATAAGGAACATATACACACAATTTATGCATATGTTCATACAGCATTAGAAACCTCTTAAGGACAATGGATGCCTGTGATTGATGATTGAGTAGATGGATGATTGGATGGTAGGACCCATTCTTCTTAACTTGAAGATTTCGGTGACAAAATCCTTTAAGGGGGAGAATGTAACAACCCGAATTTTAATAACATGTCGATACTATAAATTAGGGTATAATTAACCTTTAAATTGAGAATCATGGGAAACGGGTTGCACCATTGCGTTCGTCTCGGAATTCTGCATGAAATCGGGTCCGAGTTTTCGAAAATCGGAGTCCGTATGACCGAGTTATGACCTCTAGAAGTTTCATGAATTTTCAGAATAAAAAACAGCTCAGAAATTCGAATTCAAATTCGAATTCAAGACCTAGAAGCGGGCTGGGCGGGAAAATTCCCGCCCAGAGCCCAGGTCGACCATAGGGTCGACCTGGGCGTCGACCTGACCAGACCAGGTCGACCATAGGGTCGACCTGGGGTCGACCTGACCAGACCAGGTCGACCTGGGGGTTGATCTGGCCAGAGCAGGTCAACCATAAGGTTGACCTGGCCTACCTGGTCGGGCCAGGTTGGCCTGGTTGGGTGCACCGGTTGAGTCAGTGGGCTGGAACGATTTCTGAAGATCAGGATTGATTCTAGGGTTAATCTAAGGGCCTAAACTAGTTGCTACACCTATAAAAACACCCTTAGACCTAACCTAATTCACAACAAATCATTCTTACACCCAAATGCTGCTGAACTCCCTCTTGAACCATGGCCACCGCCCCCAAATTAAAGCTTAAGCATTCAAACTCAAATCAATTCTAAAGACAAAGCTTTCATACACAATCCAATTCGAAGATTAAGGCTTCTACAACGATTCAAGATAATAAATCAGCATTCTACAACAAATTCAGTTGTTAATTCATTAGCCACGATCTGTAAGTTCTAGTTACTTCTTAGATTTAAACTTGTTAATTATAATATGGCCATGGAATAAAGTGGAATTGGATTTAAGTATGTTTATCGATTCAGATCTATTTCTGTTGCTTCTTGAATCTTGAGTTTTGGGACTTTTCTATTTTCATTCTCATGTCAAGCTTATGATCTATTCAGCTTGTTGTAAATCAGTTTTTCTTGATTCATGTGATATTATTATCAAGCTTTATCTTTTATGCCTGAGATGATGTTCTTATGCCAGTTTTCTCTATGTACTTATTGTTATACAAATTCTACCTCCCCCTTATTTATTTTCTTTTGACGAACCTAGGTCAATTTCGGACCTAGGCCTAAACCGCGATTTGCGTACGATTGAATACAGGGAAATATGGGAATATTGTCTATATTGGATATATATGTTTGGTAAAATTTACGGCATAACATGAAATTGGGACTTGAGTATTATCGTTATAATCAAAGTTTGTAAGTTTGGGTAAATTGGTGTAAACATGGAATACATGTAGTTTGGTATGAAACTTGACCTATGTAAAATGGCAAGAATATTGATATATGTAAAACGGCGTGAATTGAACATATGTAAATTTGGTATGAATTGGGCATATGTGAAACTGACATGTAATCTAGAACTTGGGCATATGTTAATTATGTAAATTTGGAGTTGAGACATATATGATAATTTATGACTTGGTAGAGGTTTAATATGAACGCGCCTAAGTTGGGTTTTGGGTAGTTGGCATGTATTGTAAATAAAAGGCTATAACTTGGCATAACCTTATAGTAAATTATGATAATAATTTGGGAATATGTTTTGGGGCAAAAACATGAATTATAAACTTGATAATTGGCATATAACTGGAAATATGAACGTGGTTGAAAACATGAACATTTTTATATGTTAAACACATGAACTGATATTGGGGTTTTGGGGGGAATACGACCATTAATGAACCTTTGACACGAGGTTAGACTCAGTTTGTGGTTTAAATCTGCCCGGAACCGCCCGACAAATCCAGTAGCCACAAAGTGTCAGTCTAATGTGAGAGGTCGAAGGCGAAATTGTAGGTGTAACGGTTTATGACACGAGGTTAGACTCAGTTTGTGGTGTAAATCTGCCCGGAACCGCCCGGCAAATCCAGTGGCCACAAAATCCACGGTCTAATGTGAGAGGTCATGATTTGTTCGTCATAATGAATGAATTAAGGAATACTAACCATCATAAGACGTGGGTATGGTTAGAGGGTTAGGTGGGATGACATGGAAATTTGACATGTAAATGTGGACCTAACCGGACATAACTGTTAATCAGACCAATGGGTGGGTTAAGTAATATGACTAGACTAATGACACTTAACCAATATAACATGACACATGGCAGGGTTAAGTCAACTTGAACATATAGATAATACTTAACCAACTTGACATGATACGTGGGCGGGTTAAGCCATGAATTACTTGAAATACTTAACCAATGCAATCTGACGAATGGGAGGGTTAAGTTAAATGGGTTGGTTTAACTTGAATGGGTTGATAACACCCAACCGATATAACCTGATGTGTGGTAGGGTTAAGTAAATACACGAGGGTAACACTTAACCATTATAAAATGGCTAGTGGATGAGGTTGAGTTAACATACACTTAACCAATCTAGCGTGAGGTGTGGTAAGGGTAAAGTTAACACAGGGGAGAACGCTTAACCGATATAACAAGACATGCGGTAGGGTTAAGTAACACAAGAGAGAACACTTAACCACGGTATCATGATGGGTGGGTGGGGTTAAGTTAAATAGATAACACTTAACCAACCTGTGGGGTATATGAATAGACCCCAGGAAAACCCTAGTAGCGGGACCCGTTTCAGCAGTAACCCACATTAGGTATCAACGGTACCCTGAGCTAGGCAGGATGGGGCACGATTACTGGGCTGATTGTAAGCGGTCAAAACAGTGGCAGGGGATGCAGCAGTGCAGGTTCCGATGGATTACGGGCGTGCACATATTCCGGAGTGGAAAATTTAGCCACTGGGCATCAGTAGATATAAAGCTGTCATTAAAAAGGGTGTCGGGTTTTCCATCCTAGGGATTGATACAACCTAGGGTGGGACCAGCACAGGTATCTACAAGTAGGGGGCCGCAAGAACTAGGTCGAGTAGGAGCCGATCGATTAAGGTAGTAAGGATACATCTAACACATTCATCGTAATTGGGCTGGTTGAGGAAAAATCCTCATATTAGATGTGGTCCTGAAGGCTACCACAACTACGGGGTTGGGATAAACTTAGTATATAACACATGTTGTAACACCCCGTAATTCTATAACACTAAGATTCACAAATCAAGGCATAATTAAATTTTAAAATCTAAATCAAGGGAAACGGGTTATGCCATTGCGTTCCTCTCGAAATTCTGCTCGAAAACGAGTCCGAGTTTGCGAGAATCGGAGTGCGTATGAGGGAGATATGACCCTTCGAAGTTTCAGGAATTTTGAGAATCGAAAACAGCTCAAAATTCGAATTCAAACCCAGAAGCGGGCTGGGCGGGAAAATTTCCGCCCAGGACCCAGGTCGACTGCCCAGTCGACATGGGTGTCGACCTGGGTGCAAAAACCCACTTTTGGGCCTGGGTGCATTCTGATGTACCTGGTCTCGTTTTCTGCCTAGATTCGTCCGCCTAATCCTATATAAACAGCCCTAGTCTCCCTCTCTATTCACAATTCTTCTCTAACCTTATGCTGCAAAGATTCTTGGTGGACATGGCTTCTTCTCCTCCTCTAAATTAAATAATAAATAAAATAATATATAAAATAAATCAAGACGAGGAAATGCTGCTCAAGACTTTCAAGAGGAGATTCAAAACAAGCTAGGATTCAAGTGAAGATTCAAACGACTTCAGCGACTGTTTTTCTACGAATCTAATATAATCTCTGTAAGTCAGTTACTTTTTAGATTTGAACGTTTTCTCTATTCATGACATGAAATTAAAGGAATAAAAGAATATGCCAAATCTTTCTTTTCGAATCAGTGCTTATATCCTTGGACCTAATTAAGAACTGTTATAATTCGATGACCAATAAGACTATGAAACTATGGACCTTAAAACCATATGCCTCTTTGACTATGAACATTGCCTATGACTATGAACATTGCCTATGACTGTGACTCATGACTATGAGAATTATTTCCTTTGACTATGAACACAAGCCTATGCCTTTGATTAGGAAACATAAACTATTGCCTATGACATAACAAGGACAACTGTGACTAAACACTTATGATTCATGACTAGGAAAGTGCTGCTTAAGTTTTGTGACTGTAAAATTGGGTCTAAACCTGATTATCTGTTCTGTCTATTCTAGATTTTCTTTGGTTTTTGATCTTGGGAATTTACCTATTAAGTTAGGTCTACCCATGTTCTTGAACCTACATCGTTATTCAACCCTTTTCATGTCGTAATATTTCCAGATCTATATGCCTGTGAATTATCATCTTATGCCAGTTATTATGTCTATTCTTTCATGGCATTTTGGTTCATTCCCTTTTATCCACGAATCTAGATTTATTTATAATCTAGGTTGAATCACGATTATACGAACGATGGGAATACGATTTGGGCAAAATATGAAATTTACTAAAACGTAGTTATAAACTTGGAAATTGGCATAAATTGGGAACATGTATTATGGCATGTTTATAAAAATGCAAATTGGATAAATTTGACATGAATTATAGGATGTGAAATTTGAATCTAGCAGTGACTTGTAAATCTAGCATTTACATGAATTGTGAACTAGAATAATAAGTCTAGTTTGACATGAACTGTAATTAGAATGTTAAATTAGAATTGGATTAGCTAATTTTGCATAACAAGTATATTGGTATAAATTTGAAATTGGCCATAATTATGAGTAATTGTCATGTTTAGCAAAATCATGGTTAGTGACACTTAATTTGGTATAGTTTACATACCAAAAAGCATAAATATGATATAGAGGGGAAAATGGGCCATAATAATAAATGTTGACAATTTAAATTAAGAGAGTAATTATGAAATAAGTAAATTAGGAATAATTTACTTATAGAATTTGTCCTAAATGAGAAAATGTAAATTTAGACAAATTAAAGGTTTATTAACGACATCTCTTTTAATAACACACCAGAAAGTTCTAGGGTGACAGAGAGGATAGTGTCTAGGCTTGGGTTTGGAAAATACAAGTTTCCTGCTCTCCCTGGCTATCCCTAACTGATCCAACTGACGGGATGGTTACTTTCAAAACCTGATTTGAAAATTAATCAAAACCCTTTGAACATAGAAAACACGAATATGCCTAACCCGAGGTTAGACTGAGTTGCGATGTAAACCTGCCCGGAGCCAACCGGCACATCCAGTATTCGCAACAATATCTGTCTAATGTGAGTGGTCGCGGCTTTAATTTATTTAGTTAAAGCTAGAACAAGAATGGTAGGGTTAAGTTAACTAAGACACTTAACCAATTCAACATGATAACCAAACCGATGGGTGGGGTTAGGTTCATACAGACACTCAACACAGTTAAGCTAGAATGGGAGGGTTAAGTCTATAGGGACCCTTAACCAGACTTAACATCGTAACAAGACAAGATTTGTAGGGGTTAAGTAACTGAGAAAACACTTATCGAAATTAACATGTTAACTAGACTAGAGGTTTGGGTTAAGTAAAATTTAATACACTTAGCCAATTTGATATGTTAGCTGGACTAGACCGTAGGGTTGAGTAAACTTGAACACTTAACCATCAGACTGTGATAAAGGAATAGGGTTAAGTCTAAAACATGAAGGGATAATACTTAACCATTAATAAAGTGTTAGTTAAAACAGATGGGCAAGGTTAAGTTAAAAAGGAACACTTAACCAATACAAGATGAATGAACAGGGTTAAGTAATAAGAAATACTTAACCAATATTACTTGGTTTGTGGTAGGGTTAAGTCAACATGAATTATTGATAACACTTAACCAGTTTATCAGGATAAATGAAGAGGGTTAAGTTAGCTTGAATTAACTAATGACACTTAACCAATCCAAATTGACAAGAAAGAGAACTAAGTAGTAAGCCTTAGTTAAAAGGAGCTAAGTAGTAAACCTTAGTTAAGAAAACAACGATTCTGGAAACTAAGTGGTAAACCTTAGTTAGCAAAACTAAGTAGTAATTCTTAGTATAACACGGGAAGGAGCGAACGTCCGTCTGATTAAAACGAAGGCTCCAACGAATTGGGTTACGAAGCCCGAGGCTTCGAGGGGACGTGAGGGTAATCTTGGTATCCCTCTATGAGGCTGCAGATGATCCTCCTGGGCTCACAGAGGTTAAGGTCTGCGTTAGAAGAACCAGGGGTATGCCTTGGTTGCAATATATGGCAACCTAAAGACTAGGATGGACCAGCGTGATTCGGCGAGAAAACGGTAGCCCTGTGATAGCAACTCGTCGTCTACCATCCATCTTCAGTCAATCGAGATACGTGAAGCAGGAAGGCGGAGAACTCCTACAGACCATATACTTGCTATCTAGTTATGGTTGCGGTTGTGAATGGCCATAGATTAGTGAGGTATAGGGGGCCTGCGTATAGTTGAGGGAGGGGTCGAGTGAGACCATATCCACTGGAATAAAAACAGACCTTAGCATCTGCATCGGCAGATATCTGAAAGCTCCCGACCGAGTTCTATGTATCTTGATTTGCCCTGCCACAGGACTCGGGCAGCACATTACAGGACATGTGCATCTAGATAAGCGATAACGATTCCGATACATGCGTGGGGAAGTCTAGGAACATATACCACTCTAGGTAGTGTGTCCTAGACTTGGGGGCATCGATCGACAGGTAGCATAATCCCTAGTTGGACTAGGTGGCATAAACCCTGAATCCGAGAAGCGTTCAGCAGATAGCGTAAACTCTAGTTGAATCTAGAAATCACTTGATAGAAAACCCTAGATTAGATCTAGGTAATAAATAATAAATGTATGCCTGAAGGCAACGGAAACTACAGGGATTGGGATCACGTTATCGTTACTAGTTGGGACACTAGTTAGGTGGTGCAGAGATATAGAAACCAGTATAGCAAGGAAATAGCGAAGCGGCGAATGTATTAGAGCATATCCAGTTTATCTTATCTTAGCATATCTTGTGTTAATCTTGTCTAATCTTGTTGACCCTATCATCATGGTGTTATTTTGTATTCAGTTAATTCATGCCGTTTTGTTTTTCCATGTTCACATGCTAGAAGTAACTGAACTTACTCAGGCTTTATGTCTGACTCTGTTTTTCTTTCGTCTTCTTTTCTTCCGTCCCCCCCCCCCCCCCAGGTAGTAAAGGATGGAATAGTATAGCTCAGGTTAAGTTGGACCGTCAATCTTTCCCAAGCTTAAAGATTCTTGGACAAAGTGCTTTGGACTCTCCTTTTCGCTGCTATGGCTGGCTTATGCTACATTGGGGAATATAAATGTATTTTTATGCTTCTTTATTTTGTAAGATAGATGATACTCTGATATTGGAAAATAATTGTTGTACAAACTATCTTATCAATAAAGTAAAGTTTTATTTTCCGCTGTTTAATTTCTGTCTGTCTTGTAATTTATCTGCATCTTTTACCCTAAATGCTCCACAGAACTTAGTGCATTCCCTTTGTGAGTGACACTAACGGATGTGGGGTGTTTCACGTGGTATCAGAGCTGAAGGTTACCAGATCAGATAAAGGATTTGAAAAATTATTTTCAAAACGGTTTTAAAAGAAGCATTTTCAAGAGAAAAGATTTGTTTTAAAGGCATATTCCCCAAAGCCATACGCACTATCTTCTCTTTCTCTGTTTGAATTCTTGTCTCCTTCTTTCTTGAGTCTGTGGGGCTCCTTGCTTTCTGGGAGGTAACCTCATCGATGGGCGAAGTAGTGCCCGACTTCCATCCATAGCCGTAGTTGTTTCACCTATGGCCAGTTTTCTTTCAAAGCTTATAGGGTTTTCCGTAAGATGGAGGCAGCTTTCGAGAGATTTGTCAACATGGTTACACACGGAAGGGGATGAAGAGTTTGGCTAAGGAGCACAACCCTAGGATGAGGAATTCATGGATGTAGATTTAGCTCACGAAGGAGGAAGGAAATATAAAACCTAAAACAAGAGGAAGTATCTTTACTAGGGTATAATAGGGCATATAATTAAGGACAAGGGCAAGAACGAGGAACAAGATTTTCAGAAGGGAAAGTACATACTTTCGCCACCAAGCGTACCTAGGAGAAAGGTAGTAAAGTTCTGTTGGAAGAGTCTAGTTTTGTTGTTCGTACTCTTTCCTTTGGTTTTAGCGCTCCGCATTTGTTCATATCCACTTCCATAGTTGAGTCTCTGCACCATAGTACTTGTATAGTAGAAAGATCCCACTAGAGTCTCAAAATCCAATTGGTGGTCCGACCAGTTTATTTTTGGTTAGTAGGGATTTGAGATTAGCTATCGAGTTTGCTTGTATCATCTCACGTAGATCGCCTAAATTCGGAGGAGATATTCCTTGGGTGCTTGTCTGATATTGGTTTAGGCCTTTGTGGCTTGTACTTGAGGAATGTCGAGTTCGATTAGGATAGTTTGCGTGAGAGATGAATAGTTGTGGCAGGCACTCTAAAAAGCACGTAGTGACCTTTCGACATTTATAGTTATGGCATGGTGGAGAAGAGGGAGACCTCTAATCATCTTAGTACATACACTTGGTACCGTGATTAACATCTGTTTATTTTGGAAATGGAGGTCAAAAACTTCACAATCGTGAAGTTAAATTAGTTAAGATATAGTGGAGTAAAGCTCAAGAAGGCTAGATACTAGCGTCATACCCTTTTCCTTAAGGGTGCATCCTTGATTTCTTTTTTTTTGGTAGGAGCTTTACGCATAATTGTTTCTCTCTTTCCAAAGTATATCCTCTAGGTCGTATCTTCGATCCTTAGGTAGAAACTCTTTTGGATGTAAACATGTATTTGAAACATGTTATGGTTGATGGTTGCAAGTGGTTGCTAATGGTTGCTCGTGAATGCATATACATACGTATTAGGTACTAGATCAGTTCGGACGCTTTCATATTGCATTTACAGATATGTATTTGTTTGTAAGTTGAACTTGATATGTTGTCAAATGGATGTTGCATATGGATGAATGGCTATGCACACATGTAGTATTTACATAACTAGGGATGCTTTCATACATGATTGTACGCATGGCACTGACATGATTCGCATTAAGGAGGTCAACTGAATCAGTAGACCACCTGATTTTGCATTAGATAAAGACATATACACACACTATGCATATGAACATGAAAGCATTAGAAATATTTTAAGGAAAATGAATGCCTGTGATTGAATGGTTGAGAAGATGGGTGATTGGATGGTAGGACACACTCTTCCTAAATCAAAGGTTTCGGGGACGAAATCCTTTTAAGTGGGGGAGAATGTAACACCCCGTAATTCTATAACACAAAGATTCACAAATCAAGACAGAATTAAATTTTAAAATCGAAATCAAGGGAAACGGGTTGGGCCATTGCGTTCTTCTCGAAATTCTGCTTGGAAACGAGTCCGAGTTTGCGAGAATCGGAGTCCGTATGAGGGAGATATGACCCTCCGAAGTTTCAGGAATTTTCAGAATCGAAAACAGCTCAAAATTCGAATTCGAAATTCAAATTCAAACCCAGAAGCGGGCTGGGCGGGAAAATTCCCGCCTAGGACCCAGGTCGACTGGGGATTCGACTGGGTAGTCAATCCTCCTAACCAGGTCGACTGCCCAGTCGACATGGGTGTCGACCTGGGTGCAAAAACCCACTTTTGGGCCTGGGTGCATTCTGATGTACCTGGTCTCGTTTTCTGCCTAGATTCGTCCGCCTAATCCTATATAAACAGCCCTAGTCTCCCTCTCTATTCACAATTCTTCTCTAACCTTATGCTGCAAAGATTCTTGGTGGACATGGCTTCTTCTCCTCCTCTAAATTAAGTAATAAATAAAATAATATATAAAATAAATCAAGACGAGGAAATGCTGCTCAAGACTTTCAAGAGGAGATTCAAAACAAGCTAGGATTCAAGTGAAGATTCAAACGACTTCAACGACTGTTTTTCTACGAATCTAATATAATCTCTGTAAGTAGGTTACTTTTTATATTTGAACGTTTTCTCTATTAGTGACATGAAATTAAAGGAATAAAAGAATATGCCAAATCTGTCTGTTCGAATCAGTGCTTATATCCTTGGACCTAATTTAGAACTGTTATGATTCGATGACCAATAAGACTATGAAACTATGAACCTTAAAACCATATGCCTCTTTGACTATGAACATTGCCTATGACTATGAACATTGCCTATGACTGTGACTCATGACTATGTGAATTATTTCCTTTGACTATGAACACAAGCCTATGCCTTCGATTAGGAAACATAAACTATTGCCTATGACATAACAAGGACAACTGTGACTAAACACCTATGATTCATGACTAGGAAAGTGTTGCTTAAGTTTTGTGACTGTGAAATTGGTCTAAACATGATTATCTGTTCTGTCTATTCTTGATTTTCTTTGGTTTTTGATCTTGGGAATTT
The DNA here is from genome assembly GCA_030737875.1 of Allium sativum. Taxonomy (NCBI): domain Eukaryota; kingdom Viridiplantae; phylum Streptophyta; class Magnoliopsida; order Asparagales; family Amaryllidaceae; genus Allium; species Allium sativum. The sequence continues at coordinate 514,804,209 of CM060919.1, read as the reverse complement.
ACCTATTAAGTTAGGTCTACCCATGTTCTTGAACCTACGTCGTTATTCAACCATTTTCATGTCGTAATATTTCCAGATCTATATGCCTGTGAATTATCATCTTATGCCAGTTATTATGTCTATTCTTTCATGGCATTTTGGTTCATTCCCTTTTATCCACGAATCTAGATTTATTTATAATCTAGGTCGAATCACGATTATACGAACGATGGGAATACGATTTGGGCAAAATATGAAATTTACTAAAACGTAGTTATAAACTTGGAAATTGGCATAAATTGGGAACATGTATTATGGCATGTTTATAAAAATGCAAATTGGATAAATTTGACATGAATTATAGATGTGAAATTTGAATCTAGTAGTGACTTGTAAATCTAGCATTTACATGAATTGTGAACTGGAATAGTAAGTCTAGTTTGACATGAACTGTAATTAGAATGTTAAATCAGAATTGGATTAGCTAATTTGGCATAATAAGTATATTGCTATAAATTTGAAATTGGCCATAATTGTGAGTAATTGTCATGTTTAGCAAAATCATGGTTAGTGACACTTAATTTGGTATAGTTTACATACCAAAAAGCATAAATATGATATAGAGGGGAAAATGGGTCATAATAATAAATGTTGACAATTTACATTAAGAGAGTAAGTATGAAATAAGTAAATTAGGAATAATTTACTTATAGAATTTGTCCTAAATGAGAAAATGTAAATTTAGACAAATTAAAGATTTATTAACGACATCTCTTTTAATAACACACCAGAAAGTTCTAGGGTGACAGAGAGCATAGTGTCTAGGCTTGGGTTTGGAAAATACAAGTTTCCTGCTCTCCCTGGCTATCCCTAACTGATCCGACTGACGAGATGGCTACTTTCAAAACCTGATTTGAAAATTAATCAAAACCCTTTGAACTTAGAAAACACGAGTATGCCTAACCCGAGGTTAGACTGAGTTGCGATGTAAACCTGCCCGGAGCCAACCGGCACATCTAGTATTCGCAACAATATCTGTCTAATGTGAGTGGTCGCGGCTTTAATTTATTTAGTTAAAGCTAGAAAAAGAATGGTATAGTTAAGTTAACTAAGACACTTAACCAATTCAACATGATAACCAAACCGATGGGTGGGGTTAGGTTCATACAAACACTCAACACAGTTAAGCTAGAATGGGAGGGTTAAGTCCATAGGGACACTTAACCAGACTTAACATCGTAACAAGACAAGATTTGTAGGGGTTAAGTAACTGAGAAAACACTTATCCAAATTAACATGTTAACTAGACTAGAGGTTGGGGTCAAGTAAAATTTAATACACTTAGCCAATTTGATATGTCAGCTGGACTAGACCGTAGGGTTAAGTAAACTTGAACACTTAACCATCAGACTGTGATAAAGGAATAGGGTTAAGTCTAAAACATGAAGGGATAATACTTAACCATTAATAAAGTGTTAGTTAAAACAGATGGGCAAGGTTAAGTTAAAAAGGAACACTTAATTAATACAGGATGAATGAACAGGGTTAAGTAATAAGAAATACTTAACCAATATAACTTGGTTTGTGGTAGGGTTAAGTCAACATGAATTATTGATAACACTTAACTAGTTTATCAGGATAAATGAAGAGGGTTAAGTTAGCACGAATTGACTAATGACACTTAACCAATCCAAATTGACGAGAAAGAGAACTAAGTAGTAAGCCTTAGTTAAAAGGAGCTAAGTAGTAAACCTTAGTTAAGAAAACAACGATTCTGGAAACTAAGTGGTAAACCTTAGTTAGCAAAACTAAGTAGTAATTCTTAGTATAACACGAGAAGGAGCGAACGTCCGTCTGATTAAAACGAAGGCTCCAACGAATTGGGTTACGAAGCCCGAGGCTTCGAGGGGACATGAGGGTACTCTTTGTATCCCTCTGTGAGGATGCAGATGATCCTCCTGGGCTCACAGAGGTTAAGGTCTGCGTTAGAAGAACCAGGGGTATGCCTTGGTTGCAATATATGGCAACCTAAAGACTAGGATGGACCAGCGTGATTCGGCGAGAAAACGGTAGCCCTGTGATAGCAACTCGTCGTCTACCATCCATCTTCAGTCAATCGAGATACGTGAAGCGGGAAGGCGGAGAACTCCTACGGACCATATACTTGCAATCTAGTTATGGTTGCGGTTGTGAATGGCCATAGATTAGTGGGGCATAGGGGGCCTGCGTATAGTTCTCATTTTTCAAGGTGTGCCTTTCATTAGTTGAGGGAGGGGTCGAGTGGGACCATAGCCACTGGAATAAAAACAGACCTTAGCATCTGCATCGGCAGATATCTGAAAGCTCCCGACCGAGTTCTATGTATCTTTATTTGCCCTGCCACAGAACTCGGGCAGCACATTACAGGACATGTGCATCTAGACAAGCGATAACGATTCGCGATACATGCGTGGGGAAGTCTAGGAACATATACCACTCTAGGTAGGGTGTCCTAGACTTGGGGGCATCGTTCGACAGGTAGCATAATCCCTAGTTGGAGTAGGTGGCATAAACCCTGAATCCGAGAAGCGTTCAGCAGATAGCGTAAACTCTAGTTGAATCTTGAAAGCACTTGATAGAAAACCCTAGATTAGATCTAGGTAATAAATAATAAATGTATGCCTGAAGGCAACGGAAACTACAGGGATTGGGATCACGTTATCGTTACTAGTTTGGACACTAGTTAGGTGGTGCAGAGATATAGAAACCAGTATAACAAGGAAATAGCGAAGCGGCGAAAGTATTAGAGCATATCCAGTTTATCTTATCTTAGCATATCTTGTGTTAATCTTGTCTAATCTTGCTGACCCTATCATCATGGTGTTATCTTGTATTCAGTTAATTCATGTCGTTTTGTTTTTCCATGTTCACATGCTAGAAGTAACTGAACTTACTCAGGCTTTATTTCTGACTCTATTTTTCTTTCGTCTTCTTTTCTTCCGTTCCCCCCAGGTAGTAAAGGAGGAAATAGTATAGCTCAGGTTAAGTTGGACCGTCAATCTTTCCCAAGCTTAAAGATTCTTGGACAAAGTGCTTTGGACTCTCCTTTTCGCTGCTATGGCTGGCTTATGCTACATTGGGGAATATAAATGTATTTTTATGCTTGTTTATTTTGTAAGACAGATGATACTCTGTTATTGGAAAACAATTGTTGTACAAACTATCTTATCAATAAAGTAAAGTTTTATTTTCCGTTGTTTAATTTCTGTCTGTCTTGTAATTTATCTGCATCTTTTACCCTAAATGCTCCATAGAACTTAGTGCATTCCCTTTGTGAGTGACACTAACGGATGTGGGGTGTTACACATGTGAAACATGGTAAGTAAGAGCCGATCATTAAGGTAGGTACGGTGGGGACATGAAACTATCAATATGAGGAGGGACCCTCATCGTGGGTTATGTACCTATAAAACTATCATGTGGGGTATGGGGGATCACTTATCTTGTAATTACAACTAAGTAAACTAATTAGAACGCTAGTTAGGTGGTGCAGAGAATATAGGAAATCAAGGAAAATAGGGTAATGGTGAAACTTAGAAATCTTGCGACGTTATAGAAACCTTGCGATATGATACTTGGTAGGAACCTTGTGATGCTACCCTTTATAGGAAGTATAGGATGTTATACTTGATTCATCGTGCCTGTAGCTTATCTTGTCATCATGCTTATGTTTACTTTCAGTTTATTTATGCCATGTTATCTTTACCTGTTTTTATGCTGAAAGTCACTAGGACTTACTCAATCTTTATGACTGACCCGTTTTGTTTCGCCTCTTTTTCTTTCTCCCCCCTCCCCCCAGGTTCGCACGGTGGGAATACATCTTAGTTCGGGTCTTACCAAGCTCCAAGGCTCTTTCATGTGCGGCTTGGATCTCTCTTGGCTATGGCTTGCTTTGCTTTATTGGGGAATACTTCAATTTATGTTTATACTTCTTTGTTTTTGAGCAAGACGAATATTTTAGCTATGTAATTGGGTATTGGAAGTTGATGGGCTTTTATTGTAAACAATTATATTTAATAAATGATTTGGAATACTTCTACTTTGCTTTCCGCTGTTTTATATATGTCTGTCTTGTAATATTTCTATTCCAGTACCCAAAATGCTCCATTGAAGTTAAGGCATTTCCTTTGTGAGTGACCTTAACGGATGTGGGGTGTTACAGTACGTTTAAAACAAAATTTTTTGATACAATTATAGTGTAAAGTGTATGAAAACAACTTCAAATATAAATGTATCAATCATAGGCGGCATGGGTACCATCTGTCATGTCGCCAATACTAGACTCTACAATCAAAACCGAAATGTCACGTATTGAAAATTTGATTTCCGTCATGAGTCGATGCCAGGGATGACTCCTCCCCGATTCGAGACACTCTAGCAAATACCTCAGGATCTCCCGCAGAAGACCCTTAGATCTTTAGGGTCGGTCCTCTCTTACGTTTGAGGATTAGTTATGCCTGAACACATGTTTCCCAGTATTATCGGACCTATATCCATCGGCTCCGAAGAGACCGATATATCCGAGGCACCTTGCTATCCAACAACCACATAGGTAAAATAACAACGATGTCAGGGCGAGTAAAACGCTGACATCACCCATAGCTAGAAAGAAACTTCGTGCACTCCCTGCAGTCACGATCTTGTTCTTAACTCATACCGAGGTGTGAGGCTCGCGAATTAACGCTATAAACAAAGCTACGCTGTATTAAACCCGTGCTTTGATCATCAACCACAGGACTCTTCTTTTCAACAAAAGCCTTGATCACTACATCTCAACATGCCACACAGGCAATTCATGCCATGCGACTGATATCTATCGATATATAACCTCTGAGCTCGTACGTCTCAGAGAAGGGCGTTAAGCAAGAGAATAAATTCTCCGCCGCCAAATAGATATATATTTAATAGAAATTAATCAGCACAGAATAAAATCCAATGTAAGACACACAATACATTTACAAGCCCGTTCTGGGTCTGAACGAAACTGGAGGCACCTTATTCCTCCTCCACATGTCCCATACAGGGGAGAGGTCCTCGCATATCCGTCGATCTCCAAGTACGCCTGGACGATCACAACTTATTACCTCGGCTTGGGTGTACAGCCCAATCAAGACATCACCTATCATCCAAATGATGTGAAGACCTCCGGCCTTCAACCACCGTCTTCATCGCCGACATATCGTCGAATCAGTTATTTAGAATGGGTATAAACCCGACCTTTTCGAATAACTCGTGTATATAATAAACAAGTGCTATAAGCCACAACATACGCCTCATTCCAATTCTGAATATTCTTTTATTCAAATATTCACATAATTTGGGAAAGGTTCCCATTAATTTTATCAAAGATAAATTCTGTAAATTTATTCTTTAATCTTCCTTTAGATATCATTTCAATCTAATTAAAGATGCATTAAAACTCCACTTGGTTTTAATCTTCCCAAAAATCCATATTAACGATTGTTTAACTTGGGAAATCATATCCTGTCTTTAACTGGGTTAAAGAACCAATGTCATTCAAAACACAGTTCACGAGAAACCCAAAATCACATTCCATTCCACCAGCCTTTGACCGTAAATTAGCAAGTGAACAATTCCCTAAGTATTAACCCGAAGGCCGAAACCAACATCAGATCAATACCCAGGAAACCATTCAACTTAACTAATCTCTAGTTAGTTTCTGATTTTCCTAACCCCGTTGGGTCTAAGAACAATATTATTAAAGATACCATTTACAACAACCCAAAATTTCATTCCATTGTTAATCGAGTTAAAGAACAAGTGTTATTTAAAACACCGTTCATGATAAACCCAAAGATCAATTTCAATTCAATTCCAATTAAATATTAATTAATAGGTATACTTCATTAAATCTAAATAAAAAGATTTAATCTTTTCTCAACTGGGTTTAAGAATAGCGTTAATGAAGACACCATTAACGACAAACCCTAAATCCAATTTGATATTAAATACAAGGCCCTAAATAGAAAATATATCGGCTTATATTCAACATCAAATTCTGAAACCAACAAATACCGTATTGGAATAACGATATATATATCTTCCAAATTCCTCCACAATACCTGTATAATCACGAAATCCAATATCGAAATATTCTCAAGATAATTTCGATTCAAATCCATTCCAATTCATATATTGGAAATCCTGGTTATTTTTAAAACCATTTCAAATCCAATTTATTTATTTTAAAAATATTGGATTTATTATTCTATTTCAAAACTAGTTCATTTCGATAAAAATATATTTTTATCTTTTCAAATATGGATTTTTTTCATCCCAATTCTTTTCAAATCATTTATTATGATTTTACACAAATTATTGATATTTTCAATAACTTAATCAAGGCCCGTATAGTCGATTTCCATAAATGGCCATCGAACTGCACTTACAGCGACCTTTTCCAAATTTGATTTGGACATAATTCCAAATCCAACTGTTAGATTTAAAATCTCTAATATTCGCTAGAAAGCCCTTTTCAATACGAACCCAACGGTTCCGGTTTTAGGAGAATCCGACGGTCGGATCTCCCGTAATGTTCATTCAAAGTCAATGGTCGAAATTCGTGAACTGCCGCAGCGCTGCGCGTTCTATTCAAGCCATTATATTATATATATAATATATATTTCATCGATTTCCATTTGTAACGTATTTTATAAATCGTTTTAAATTTGTTTCAAAACGATTTCAACTTCATATTCAATTTCAAATCAAAATTGAATATTTCATATCATCGATATATAAATGATGGTATTTTCAAACATTATATTTCAAAATAATTTCCTTTTCGATATTCATTATAAAAATGAATAAAATCGATATAAATATCGTTCATGTTCAAATGGCGTTAATCTAATCAATACGGCTTTATATATTTTAATATATTTTCGTTTCCATCCCAAATCGGACATCAAAACCAAATTTTGATCTTTTACTGAATATTATTTTAAAATATTCATTATTTCAAAATATTCCTTCCTTCTGAACTGGAATCAGACACAGTCAATTAACATATAATTTGATTTATATGGATTTGATGCGCACATGTACACAACAACAACGATAAACAATCAACCATCATTCAAAGTGCATTCTACACTGTATAAGCATTAAATATAAATATTCAATGCTCATACAGCCTGTCAATTGATCGACATACAGCTAATTATTGGGACTAGTGTATGTCAAATATCATCCCAATACTCATGTGGGGTTTCAATCAACAAATAATGAATTTTATTTGTGTAGTTGGGCGATGTGTAAAATTTATCATCATAATCAATATCAGTCAAATGTGTGTACATAAACAAATCGTTCGATTTGTTTATAAATATTTATTTCATTCCTATACACGTTAAAAAAAAATATTTTTAACTATAAAATATTTTATTTCCATTTATGAATATTTTATTTATCCATTCCACATCACAACCAATTTTCACAAGAACATACAATCAAACAAACAAGCCGTCCATCGTCTGTGGACGACGGGTGTCGGGTGCTGCTAAGCACCGTCTACGTCCTAGTATATATTTTAACTAGTAAATAAAATAAAAGTGAGAAGTTCTCACCTTGAAGCTAAACCAAACGTCGCGACTCTTCTTATGTAGAAAATCTTCGCCGTGTTTTATTCATCGCATATATAATCTGAAAATCATATTTTTACCAAATTAAAAGTTATTCCATAACATGACTATTTTATTAATAGTGTACATAGGCTAAAAAGTTATATTTTTATCTTTCTAAAAATAATGTCATATTTTTATAACAACGCTACATAGGTAAAAATCATATTTTCATTCTGCTATATATAGATAAAAATCAAATCTTTCTATTGCTAATGAATATATAAAAATCACATTTTTATATTGCCATTCAAACGATAAAAATCCTGTTTTTACTTCGCTAGCTTCATAATAAAAATCGTATTTTTACTACTCTACATAAATAAAAAATCATATTTTAATATTTATAAAAATCAATTCTTTATGCCGCTACATACATAATGGTCATATTTTTATATACGGTTTTTATAATTAAAAATCGCATTTTTAATTATCCAAATAACCAAAAATGCAAATAAACACTTACCGTGGGCGCTGATGGAGCGGCGTGGTGGTAGCCAACTGGCGGTGGCCTCGAGTGGTGGTTCGCGACGAAGAATAGGGTTTTCAGATCTTAAAAAATAAAAAAAAATCGCACCTTTTGGAAGGAGGGGGTCCACGGTCAGTGTAACAACCCGTATTTTTAAATAACATGTTATAACATAAACCAAGGCAGAATTAAATGATAAATTCTGAATCAAGGGAAACGGGTTGTGCCATTGCGTTCGTCTCGGAAAAATACGCGAAATAGAGTTCGAGTTTTCGAAAATCGGAGTCCGTATGACCAAGTTATGGCCCGTCAAAGTTTTCAGAAAATTTCAAGTTCAAAAACAGCTCAAATTTGAATTCAGAATTCAAATTCAGCCAAGCAGAACGGGGGTAATTCCCGCCACCCCCAAGTCGACTGGGGAGTCGACTTGGGAGTCGACACACCCCAGGTGGTGTCGACTGCCCAGTCGACACCCCTGTCGACTTGGGTGGTCGGCCAGTTTGGCCTGGGTGCACCTGACTTGTTCCTCAAGACATGTTTGGAGGCTTGTAACGGATTTTAAAGGCTCAGATCTGAATTAGGGTTAATCCTATGGCCTAAACTAACCTAAACTTCTATAAAAGGACCCTAATACCTAGCCTAAACCATCATAAATCAATCCTACAACTAGATTATGCCAAAATGTTTAATCATGGCCTCCACCCTCTTGTCATAGTCTCCATCTTCATTCATATGAGAGTTTCTAAGCTTGTTTGAGAGTTTCTAAGTTTGATTCAAGGCCAAAGTTCAACCTTTCTTCATCAAAGCAAGGATCTTCTTCTTATTTCTCAAGGGTTTTTCATTGGAGCTTATTATTTGGGGGGTTTTAGAGTTGCTAGTGGCTTCGTCTCAATCTTATTTTATTTTATAAGTCTTCATAGCATTGTAAGCCCTATTCTACTCTTAGATTCTAACTATGAAGTTAAATATGACATGTTGCAAGTTTGAGTTTGGGCTTAAGTATGATTTGTGCTTTGATTCTATCATGTTATGCATAGATTTATTCTATGCATGTTTGTAAAGCTATCACCTTGACTTTGTGCATAGAAAGCTATGAGCTTTGATTTGAAATGTTGCATAAAGCAACATAAAAACTCTCATAACCCTTATGTTATCTAGCATATGATGTTATATGCGAATCACTAGCTATCATCCTATGTCATTTATGACCATGTTTCACCTATTTTGCTAAAGTTTGATATCATGCATGTTTTGAGGCTTATAATGTAATATGCAAGTTTATGTACACATTTGCCTCATATGCCACCATGTTTAACTTGTGGCCAAACCTTATTAATTATGCCATGCTTCTAAAGTTCCCTCTTTGAGATCTATTTGCGTTTATGCGAACCTACATGCGATGGGGTTACGTTATGGGTAAACTAAAATGACATAAAATCATGACTTGAAAGATGACACGAAATATGACATGTGATTATGCTTGGAACAAGAACACGAACTTGGACATGACTTCTAGAGAACATGAGAATGGCCAACTCGAGGTTAGGTTGAGTTTGTAGCATAAATCTACCCGGAACCGACCGGCTTAACTAGTGGCTACAAGCAATAGGACCCAATGTGAGTAGTTGGTCATGTCGCACTTGAAACCCGAGGTTAGACTAAGTTGTGGTGTAAAGCTACCCGGACCCGCCCGGCTTAACTAGTAACCACAACAAGGTCTAATGTGAGAGGTTGGGTGCATTAAATTAATTAATGCCACATGATAGGGTTAAGTCATGAACCTTGGGTACACTTAACCGACTTGATACTTGATTGGATAGGGTTAACCACGCTTAACCCGTTAGAAACCCTAGTTACGTGGTCCTTTTCACCAGTAACCCTCTTGGTTGTATCATGATACCCTAGGGACTAGGCTAGGGTGGGGCACGATTACTGGGCTGACATGTAAGCGACCAAAACGACGGCTGAGTAGGTGCGCCGGTGTAGGTTCAGGCGGACTATGGTCGTGCACATAGTCCGGAGTTGAAGAAGCAGACACGGGCACCAGTACGTTCAGACTGTGCGTGCTTGATGTGCGTCTGTGGTTGGCACCCTATGGCTTGATACACCCTAGGGTGGACCTAGCACAGTTTGACTACACTTCGTGATTGGGCCATATGACACCGACACTTGAAGAGTTAGGCTTTTACGGAGACGATCGACTAGACCGTGTTGTTGGACCTTGATTTAGGTCATCTCGTGATATTGGGCCAAGATTGGGCCAAGGGGTCACTTCTTGTTTATACTTGACATGGGTTGGAATACTAGTACACTTGGTGCAAAACTTAACCTTGTATATGCGGTGCCACACTTGATCTATCTTGTTAACTTTTCACCATGCCAGTTATCATCCTATGTTTCATCTCTGTTTTACATGTCCAGTTAACTTTATTAGTTTTTATACTAATAGTAGGTAGGACTTACCAGTCTTTTGACTGACCCATTTTCTTTCGCCTCTTTTCTTTCGTTCCCCCCCCCCTCAGGTTTACAGGGTGGGAACACTAGCACCTAGCTTGGATCTTTAGCTGCTTTTCTGGATAGCTCATGTACGGTTTGGACTTGAGCATGCTATGGCTTTATTCTACTTTGGGGATAGTTACTTTATATTTTTTTTCTCCAGTTTTCAGTTTATGTTTCTAGACTTTGTTTTATGGGAAAATAATGACCAAGTACTTTGATGTAACTTGACTATGGTTTTGAAATGTTAGTTTTTACCCGCTACTTTATTTACTCTGCTTTTATTTATATGTTCTATCTTGTGATATCTGCATGCATGTTTACCTCGTTTAACGCCCCTCCAAAGCTAGTGCGCTTGCAATAGTGACATTGGCGGAGGTGGGGTGTTACATTTGGTATCAGAGCATAAGGTTTTACTAGACCAGACAAAAATTTTAAAAACCCTTTTGGAAAACTATTTTCAAAACCAATTAAGTATTTTCCAAGAAAAGTCTAGTTTATTTTAAAAGGCTATTCCCCAAAAGCCATTAGCACTATCCTTTGTTTCCTCGTTCTAAATCTATCTTTTCCCTTTTTTCAGCATGGTCGATCTTAACCTTCCCGAGGGAGTAACCATTCCCGGATGGTTCCGGAGGTACTTGGAAGCTAGGGACAACGATGTGGGCCCAGCAAACACTCCCACCGTAACTGAGGTTCCTCCTCCTCCTCCTCCTCAGCATCCACAAGCAGATTTCACAAAGGTTTGCAAAGACTTTAAGGCGATGGGTGGCAAGAATTTTATTAGGACGGAGACTTTTGTTGAGGTGCGAAATTGGTTGAAAGAAACTGAAGATCTCTTCGCCATCTTTGATGTGGAAGACCGTAGAAAAGTTCTGTTGGCAGTATGGCTATTGAAAGAGGAAGCTGCTTATTGGTGGGCGGTCACCAACGCTACTAGGCCTATAGAGACTTGGGCCGACTTTAGGACGAAGTTTGGGCTTAAGTTTCTATCATCTGCTGAGGCGAATCTGCAATTGGAGAAGTTTATATCTTTGAAGCAAGGGGACATGACAGTGAGGGAGTATGTGAATAAGTTTAACCAGCTTGCTCGATTCGGTTTGGACATGGTTAATACTCCCTAGAAGAAGGCTTTACGCTTTGCACGAGGGTTGAATGAGCCATTACAAGGTTTAGCCATGTCTCATATACCTATGGTGGCCACTTTTGAAAGCCTAGTGGACATGGCATTGCTTCAAGGAGACGATAAGAATGGCAAGAAAGAAGTCAAGCGTAATGAGACTCAAACCAAGAAGACGGACTCCAAGTGGGGAGGAAATCAGAGCAATCAGAACAACAAGAACAACAAGGGTAATAAGGCCAACAACAACAAGGCAAAGGACCCAAGAAAGTGCAACTTCTGTGGGATTGTTGGGCACATAGCCAAAGATTGTAGGAAGAAGAAGAGGAAGTTGGGCGAATGCTTTCATTATGGTGAGACTGGACACTTTAGCAAAGATTGCCGCAAGAAGCAAGGACAAGGGCAAGGGCGGACTCAGCGTGCAGGACCTTCTGGAGGGCAAGTGCATGCTCTCAACACTGTTCCAGTTCAGGACCAAGGTAGTATTTCTGTAGAAAGCCTTGTTTACATTTCTGATTTTCCTGTTCGCACTTTATTTGATTCTGGCGCATCGCATACTTTTATTTCTTCTGACATTGTTGAAAGTTTGCACCTAAGTACTAGTCTAGTTGAGGATCCCGTTAGTGTTTCAAATCCAATTGGGGGTTCCGCCCATCTATCTACGATTTTATGGATTTGAGGATTTCTATCTTGACCGTAGAATTCACGTGTAATGCTTATGTTCTCGGGTTCACGGGATACGGGTTGATTTTGGGCATGGATTGGTTGTCCAGTTATGGAGCCATTCTCGATTGTGAGCATAGGGTGGTGAGGCTCATGACTCGCCTCGGTAATACCCTAGAGATTTCTTGCAACCCGCTGGATCCCGTCATGTTAAGTTATCTTGAATCGTCCATCGATGATCTGCAATCTGTAAGGGTGGTACGAGAATATCCTGATGTCTTTGAAGAGGTTAAGGGGTTACCCCCTAAACGAGAGATAGATTTCCGCATTTATCTTGTTGATAATGCCAAGCCAGTTTCATTGCCCGTTAGGCACATGGCCCCGCGAGAAAGAAGAGAGCTCAGTAAGCAAATCAAGGAGTTGCTTGAGAAGAATTTTATTAGGCGAAGCATTTCTGAATGGGGTGCTCCTGTGGTGTTCGCTACTAAGGAGGATGGTTCGCTTCGTCTATGTGTTGATTATCGAGAGTTGAACTAGCTGACAAAGAAGAATTGGCACCCGTTACCGAGGATTGATGACCTCTTTGACCAGCTTGTTGGTGCTTCTGTTTTCTCTCAGCTCGATCTAGCCACCGGATTCCATCAGCTTAGAGTGGCTGAGGATAGTATTGATAAGACTGCGTTTAGGACTCCAGATGGATTCTTTGAATGGCTTGTCATGCCATTCGGTTCGACTAATGCACCCGTCTACTTCGTAGATTTGATGAGTACGGTGTTCAGGGAGTTCCTTAACAAGTTTGTGGTTGTCTTCGTGGATTATATTCTGATCTTGTCAAAGGATGAGGAAGAACATGCTAGACATCTCAAGGAAGTGATGGATACGCTTAGAGCTCATCAGCTGAAAGCCAAGTTCTCCAAATGCCATTTTTGGAGAAGGGAAGTTCGGTTTCTTGGACATATAGTTTCTAAGCAAGGCATAGCGGTGGATCCCGCGAAAGTGGTTGCAGTTAAAGACTGGAAGACTCCTAGGAATGCAACCGAAGTAAGAAGCTTTCTCGGTCTGGCGGGCTACTATAGGAAGTTCATCAGGGACTTCGCTAAGATTTCAGCCCCTCTTACTAATTTGACGAAGAAGAACTTAGTCTTTGCATGGGACTTAGAGTGTGAGCTTGCTTTTCAAAGGCTCAAGAGGGCCCTTACTACAGCTCCAGTTTTGGCATTACCAGATGGCGGTAAGATGTTTACCGTATACACCGATGCACGTGGCACTGGGTTAGGTGCTGTTCTGATGCAAGAGGGAAGAGTGATATGTTATGGGGGTAGGCAACTTAAAGTTCATGAGAAGAACTATCCCACTCATGATTTGGAGTTGGCGGCGATCGTCTTTGCACTCAAATCCTGGCGCCACTATCTTCTAGGCGAAAAGTTTGAGTTATATACTGATCACAAGTCGCTCAAGTACCTCTTCTCGCAGAAAGATCTGAATCTAAGGCAGCAAAGGTGGATGGAATTCTTGGCATCATATGACTTCAAGATAGCTTATACCCCTGGCAAGGGTAATGTTGTGGCAGATGCGCTAAGCAGAAGAAGGTTGACTTTGAGTCCCTTGTTTGTGGAGATGAAGAGCCTAGGGTTCTTGGCAACCTTTGATTTCACAACGGCTGTTGAGTCGATGACGGGTTCGTTAGCATCTCTTGAGCTTAGACCTACACTTCTTGATCAAGTAGGGACTTCGCAGAAGGAAGACCCGCAGATAGTCGAGGTCATGGACAAGTTGATTCGTGGTGAGACGTCTAGTCACCTTGCTAGATATACTATTGATGACAAGGGTTGGCTAAGGCGTGATGGAAGGCTATGCGTTCAACAAGTGGGAGACTTGGTGCATAAAGTGCTCGAAGAAGCGCATCACTCGAAGATAACTATACATCCTGGAGGAGATAAGATATATAGGGATATGAAGCGCATTTTCTTTTGGGCTGGAATGAAGAAGGATGTGGCAGAGTATGTTTCAAAGTGCACGGTGTGCCAACAAGTGAAAGCCGAGTCGAAGAAACCCGGTGGGCTATTACATCCATTGGAGGTCCCGCAATGGAAGTGGGAAAGTATCTCTATGGATTTTGTTGATGGATTGCCTAGGTCAAGGAAAGGGAATACGAACATATGGGTCATAGTTGACAGACTTACGAAGAGTGCTCATTTCATTCCAGTGAAGAGCAAGAGGACCGCATCATGGCTAGTATCTGTTTATCTTCGAGAGATAGTGCGATTGCATGGAGTTCCTTCTAGCATAGTTAGCGATCGTGACCCAATCTTCACTAGCCAGTTCTGGAATAGTTTGCTAGAAGCAATGGGTACGCGATTGAATCTAAGTACAGCCTATCACCCCCAGACGGATGGCCAAACCGAAAGGGTGAATAGAGTGCTAGAAGATCTTTTGAGGCTTTGTGTGCTTGACTTTGGTGGTACTTGGGAAGACCACCTTCCTCTTGTAGAGTTTGCTTATAATAATAGCTATCAAGCTAGCATAGGGATGGCACCATTTGAAGCTTTGTATGGGAGGCCGTGTAGGTCACCATCTTGTTGGTGGGAGACAACGGATAGACTTATGCTTGGGCCCGATATGATACGGGACACCTCCGAGAAAGTTGAATTGGTGAGAAGACGGATGAAAACAGCCCAAGACAGGCAGAAATCCTATGCTGACAAGCGAAGGACAGATTTGGAATTCGATGTTGGAGATATGGTTTTCGTGAAGGTTTCTCCTTTGCGTAATGTGGTTCGTTTTGGAGCAGTTGGGAAGCTGGCACCAAGGTTCGTAGGACCCTTCCCTATCATAGAGAGAATTGGGAAGATGGCTTATAAGGTGGAATTGCCAGAGAAGCTGGCCGGAGTGCATAATGTCTTTCATGTCTCGCATCTCCGAAAGTGCCTACATGAGTCCGCTGAGG
The DNA here is from genome assembly GCA_030737875.1 of Allium sativum. Lineage (NCBI taxonomy): Eukaryota > Viridiplantae > Streptophyta > Magnoliopsida > Asparagales > Amaryllidaceae > Allium > Allium sativum. The sequence continues at coordinate 514,788,856 of CM060919.1, read as the reverse complement.
TGGTTGAACCTAGCATTCTTGAAGACGTGGAGATAGAGAAAGAGGCAACCTTGAGGAGAGCACCGATTCGTATCTTGGGAACGGAGATCAAGAAGCTAAGAAATCGAGAAGTCAAATTGGTGAAGGTTCAGTGGAGTGAGGCCGAAGAGGATGCAACTTGGGAAACCGAGGAGAAGATGCGTGGGCTTTATCCATTTCTTTTTGAGGGTACATTCTCAATCTCTTTTCCTAGTTAGCATATCTTTATCTTGTTATCTCGTTAACCTTGTCATGAGAACCTTAGGTAGAAACCCTTTGGATGAAACATGTATTTGAAACATGTTATGCTTGATGTTTGCAAGTGGTTGCAAGTGTTTGCAAGTGGATACTCGTGGATGCATGATACACATTAGGCACTAAGATCGGCTCGCACACTTTCATATTGCATATGCATGAGTGCTTATACTTATTCATAGATGAAACTTGTTATTCTATCACGTGGATGTTGCATATGGATGAACGTTATGTGCACTCATGTAGATATTATAAATCATGCTAGGAATTTGCATACATATGGACTCATTTCACTAACATACTTTGCATTAAGGAGGTTTACTGAATCAGTAACCACCTGATTTTCACATTAGATAAGTACATATACACACACCTTTCGCATATGAACATACAACATTTAGAATCTTTTAAGGACAATGACTGCACGTGGATGATGTTTTGAGTAGATGGATGATGGATCGTAGGATATGTTCTTCCTAACTTGAAGATTTCGGGGACGAAATCCTTTAAGGAGGGGAGAATGTAACAACCCGTATTTTTAAATAACATGTTGTAACATAAACCAAGGCAGAATTAAATGATAAAATCTAAATCAAGGGAAACGGGCTGTGCCATTGCATTCATCTCGGAAAAATACGCGAAATAGAGTCCGAGTTTTCGAAAATCGGAGTCCGTATGACCAAGTTATGGCCCGTCAAAGTTTTCAGAAAATTTCAAGTTCAAAAACAGTTCAAATTTGAATTCAGAATTCAAATTCAGCCAAGCAGAACCGGGGGGGGAATTCCCGCCACCCCCAAGTCGACTGGGGAGTCGACTTGGGAGTCGACACACCCCAGGTGGTGTCGACTGCCCAGTCGACACCCCTGTCGACTTGGGTGGTCGGCCAGTTTGGCCTGGGTGCACCTGACTTGTTCCTCAAGAGATGTTTGGAGGCTTGTGACGGATTCTAAAGGCTCAGATCTGAATTAGGGTTAATCCTATGGCCTAAACTAACCTAAACTTCTATAAAAGGACCCTAATACCTAGCCTAAACCATCATAAATCAATCCTACAACTAGATTATGCCAAAATGTTTAATCATGGCCTCCACCCTCTTGTCATAGTCTCCATCTTCATTCATATGAGAGTTTCTAAGCTTGTTTGAGAGTTTCTAAGTTTGATTCAAGGCCAAAGTTCAACCTTTCTTCATCAAAGCAAGGATCTTCTTCTTATTTCTCAAGGGTTTTTCATTGGAGCTTATTATTTGGGGGTTTTTAGAGTTGCTAGTGGCTTCATATCAAATCTTATTTTATTTTATAAGTCTTCATAGCATTGTAAGCCCTATTTTACTCTTAGATTCTAACTATGAAGTTAAATATGACATGTTGCAAGTTTGAGTTTGGGCCTAAGTATGATTTGTGCTTTGATTCTATCATGTTATGCATAGATTTATTCTATCCATGTTTATAAAGCTATCACCTTGACTTTGTGCATAGAAAGCTATGAGCTTTGATTTGAAATGTTGCATAAAGCAACATAAAAACTCTCATAACCCTTATGTTATCTAACATATGATGTTATATGCGAATCACTAGCTATCATCCTATGTCATTTATGACCATGTTTCACCTATTTTGCTAAAGTTTGATATCATGCATGTTTTGAGGCTTATAATGTAATATGCAAGTTTATGAACACATTTGCCTCATATGCCACCATGTTTAACTTGTGGCCAAACCTTAATAATTATGTCATGCTTCTAAAGTTCCCTCTTTGAGATCTATTTGCATTTATGCGAACCTACATGCGATGGGGTTACGTTATGGGTAAACTAAAATGACATAAAATCATGACTTGAAAGATGACACGAAATATGACATGTGATTATGCTTGGAACAAGAACACGAACTTGGACATGACTTCTAGAGAACATGAGAATGGCCAACTCGAGGTTAGGTTGAGTTTGTAGCATAAATCTACCCGGAACCGACCGGCTTAACTAGTGGCTACAAGCAATAGGACCCAATGTGAGTAGTTGGTCATGTCGCACTTGAAACCCGAGGTTAGACTAAGTTGTGGTGTAAAGCTACCCGGACCCGCCCGGCTTAACTAGTAACCACAACAAGGTCTAATGTGAGAGGTTGGGTGCATTAAATTAATTAATGCCACATGATAGGGTTAAGTCATGAACCTTGGGTACACTTAACCGACTTGATACTTGATTGGATAGGGTTAACCACGCTTAACCCGTTAGAAACCCTAGTTACGTGGTCCTTTTCACTAGTAACCCTCTTGGTTGTATCATGATACCCTAGGGACTAGGCTAGGGTGGGGCACGATTACTGGGCTGACATGTAAGCGACCAAAACGACGGCTGAGTTGGTGCGCCGGTGTAGGTTCAGGCGGACTATGGTTGTGCACATAGTCCGGAGTTGAAGAAGCATACACGGGCACCAGTAGGTTTAGACTGTGCGTGCTTGATGTGTGTCCGTGGTTGGCACCCTAGGGCTTGATACACCCTAGGGTGGACCTAGCACAGTTTGACTACACTTCGTGATTGGGCCGTATGACAGCTACACTTGACGAGTTAGGCTTTTAGGGAGCCGATCGACTAGACCGTGTTGTTGGACCTTGATTTAGGTCATCTCGTGATATTGGGCCAAGATTGGGCCAAGGGGTCACTTCTTGTTTATACTTGACATGGGTTGGAATACTAGTACACTTGGTGCAAAACTTAACCTTGTATATGCGGTGCCACACTTGATCTATCTTGTTAACTTTTCACCATGCCAGTTATCATCCTATGTTTCATCTCTGTTTTACATGTCCAGTTAACTTTATTAGTTTTTATACTAATAGTTGGTAGGACTTACCAGTCTTTTGACTGACCCATTTTCTTTCGCCTCTTTTCTTTCGTTCCCCCTCCCCTTTTACAGGGTGGGAACACTAGCACCTAGCTTGGATCTTTAGCTGCTTTTCTGGATAGCTCATGTACAGTTTGGACTTGAGCATGCTATGGCTTTATTCTACTTTGGGGATAGTTACTTTATGTTTTTTTTTCCAGTTTTCAGTTTATGTTTCTAGACTTTGTTTTGTGGGAAAATAATGACCAAGTACTTTGATGTAACTTGACTATGGTTTTGAAATGTTAGCTTTTACCCGCTGCTTTATTTACTCTGCTTTTACTTATATGTTCTGTCTTGTGATATCTGCATGCATGTTTACCTCGTTTAACGCCCCTCCAAAGCTAGTGCGCTTGCAAGAGTGAAATTGGCGGAGGTGGGGTGTTACAGTCAGAGAGGGGGTCAGGGGGTGGCGGCGTGGCCTGCTGGAGGTGGTGGGGGGTGGCACCGGTCGTGGTGTGGCCGGAAACGGTGGTGGCATCTTGGTTTATGTAACGACCCAGGGAATTTGCGATCTTGGATATCGACATACAACACTATGTCAACTATTCAAGCATCGGAAACTCCGGATAGTCCATGAAAGAAATTAGAGGGTGAGAATAGATAAGATAGAAACTTAGAATAGAAGAAGAACATACAACATCAAAGTAACACGAATCTCATAGTGGAACAAACAACATATAATAGATAACATATCCTAGAAATAAAATCAGTATATGTATATAGTAACATTATCAGAGTACAACACTTACAACATTGCAGAATAAACAATAGCTATATAATCCTGAAGCCTCCTGCTCCAAGCTCTCCAAGTATGTCTGTAAAGTCATGACTACTTGACTGCCCGTACAAAATTAGGCACCCAAGAGTTTAGGGAAAACAAAACAAAATAAATTCTAGGTCAGTCATGGGACTGGTGTGAGTAAAACAGTTTAAAATAGTTTGAGCAATAAACGATATCTCATAAGACCACGCCGTATAACGGAACGGGTTTTTCCCTTATGAGAATCCAAATCAATTTGATTTAATTTTGAAATCATTTTGAAAGAAACGAAAATATTTATATCAAAACTCATTTATATTATAATAGTATCTATCAACCACAATATAATAATCATCTTGCAGGACGCTTTCATCTCACGTTCTACATATATAGTATACTATGAAAACCGCGAGCACTTATTGGGTAATGAATTTCCAACTATGACAAGGTATGGAACCACCTTACGATAGTTTACCTCTAGAGATGAATACACTGGGTTCAACAAGAACATCTTGCATCCCGGCCACACATGACTGACCACTCATTTCGCTTGAGTGTATCGAATGTATATCACCAACGATTAGGATCAGCAACCGTTTCCCGAATGGGACAGCATCGACAATAGATTATAGAATGAAATGAATTTCTCTAAATAGGTGATAATACACCCTAATTGGCGGCCAACCACTTAGCCATGCTGCCTGCCAAATTTTTTTCATTTCCCGGTTGTGAGGCTAGAGGCCACGCTTATCTCTGACAGATTACACAATTATTCACTTTGAATGTCACATCGTCATACCCTCCAAATCACAATTTGATTTCCCCAAAAATACAATTGGTATACAGCTAAGAGAAATGAATTCCTCCGCCACCAAACGTAAATACCTTTGAAGAGATCAACTTACATGATCCATTAAATATACTTTATCAAACATTCTTCCATACAGGTCGTCCTGGGAATGGACAAACCGAAGGTACTATTCTGTAAACAGGATAGCCCTTGCATAACTCTGTCTTCAATTATCTTCATCATATTTGATCGCAATGCTAACGCTCATACAGAGTGGTTTTCAAATAATGAATCTGATCCCGGTCTCTTCGTATTGATGATGGAAAAATGGTTAAAAACTTCGATAATCGGTGAGTTAACTATCAAAGAAAAACATGTGTGCAAACAACGATATTATTTCTAAATGGAAATTATATTGATCAATCATCATTTAACATTTATCTCTTTAGTTCATTAATTTATTCATTTCCTATTTCCATATATTCAACATACCATATTTTCTAAATTTAGAAAATATACGTTATTAATCATTGGAAAACATTTCCATCTCTTTTTCACGTATCACTCTCATTCCAGTATTCTTTATCATCAAACATTTCATTTTCTATGATTAGAAAATATCTCTAATTATATTTGGAAAATGTTTCCAAAACTCATTCATTGGATTTAAACAGATGTTTAAATCAAAGATCGCTATGCCAACTCAACCCATTACCTTTATCAACTGAATTCACTTAACCAACCTTTACTATCGAACCTTAACCATTCCATAGTTAAAAATGAAGTCAATCAAGTTGGGGTATAACTACCTCTCAGACCTTAACTGAACAACATTTCTAACTACGAAATAGACAAAGTTCACCTTCTAAATCTTTAACAAACTTCCTTACGTAACTCTCGGATTCAGTTTATGAATCAAATTCTTTTATGAAAAACATTGGTTATAACGATAATGTTATAGTCCCTATTTCTGAAATACCTAACTTCAAATATAACTTTTATTTATTAATTTGGATAAATAAACGAATCTTGATTAAAACGGAAAGTGAATAGTACTTTCCCCAATTCGATATAATCGAATTCAACGTATAATTCTCTTTCGAATAATCTCTATTCGATAACTCCTTTTCGAATAAACTATATTCGATTAACTCTCTTCGAATAACTAATATTCGATAATCTATCTTTCGAATAAATTATATTCAATAATCTTCTTTCAAATAAACTATATTCGATTACTCCTTTCGAATAACTAATATTCGATAACTCACTTCGAATAACTAATATTCGATAGCTCCTTCCGAATAACTAATATTCAAAAATCTTTCTTTGAATACTATAATTGATAACTCTTTTCTTCGAATAAACTATATTCGATAATTCCTTTCAATTAACTCTACTCGAATAACTAATATTCGATTAACTCTATTACGATTAACTCTAATTCAATTACTCTAATTCGATTAACTCTAATACGATTAACTCCACTCGATTAACTCCTATCAATTAACTCTAACTTGATTAACTCTGATCGATTAATTCTAGTTCGATTAACTCTAACTTGATTAACTCAAATCGATTAATTCTAATTCGATTAACTCCTATCAATTAACTCTAACTTGATTAACTCTGATCGAATAATTCTAATTCGATTAACTATAATCGATTAACTCTAACTCGATTAACTCAAATCAATTAATTCTAATTCGATTAACTCCACTCGATTAACTGCTATCAATTAACTCTAACTTGATTAACTCAAATCGGTTAATTCTAATTCGATTAACTCTAACCGATTAACCTTATTTGATTAACTCTAATCAATTACTCTATTCGAATAACTAATATCTGATTAACTCTAATTCATTTTGATTAACACATTTTGATTAACATGTTTTGATTAACTCCTTTGATGAACTCTACGTCCGTATTCAGTTTCAATTATAGATGTTGAAATTGATTCTTACTTCTCTATATAAGTCCCGACTTATATATTCTATTTATCCAATGATAAACATTTCATTTAATTTATAAAATATTATTTATAAATTCATCTTCTCAATCTATCGGTTAGAATAGATTCTATTTAAAATCTTTGCTTTAAGTCCATATCATGTTATACCCGTGTGCGAAGCACGGGTCTAAACCTTTCAAATATAAAATTCTCTTTTATTCTATTCACTTTTCAAGTATTTCCTTTTATGATATCTTATTTATTTTCTAAATAAATATTCCTTTTATCTTTCTATTTATTTAACAAATAAATATTTCTTTTATCTTTCTATTTATTTAACAAATAGTTATTCCTTTTTAATCTATTTGTAAATGTTTTACAAATATTTGCCTTTTCAATTCTATTTGTAAATGTTTTACAAATATTTCCTTTCAATTCTATTTGTAAATGTTTTACAAATATTTCCTTTTATAACTCTATTAATTTTCTAAATAAATATTTTCTTTTTATAAAATCTTTTGATTTTATAAATATTTCTTTTTCAATATAACATTTGAAATTTTCCTTTTTAACAATCCAGTATTCCCTTTGGCATTTAAAATACAAAATAACAATGATCAATATCATTCTAAAGCACATCATCAACAACAGATTGTATATCACATTATATATCACCATATATGAAAAACAACAAAATAAATGTTGACGAATCCAGTTTGATTCCTCCGACCTGTTTCCCTGCATCACAGATGTTAAACAGTATAATAACATCGATTTTATTTCGATATGAAATATTCTGATAAACAAAATCAATATTTTATTAACGATATATATATATATAACTATATCGATATTTTCAACCAATTAATTCGCAGTTCAACCAAACAGTTAACACACAGCAATCAATCATTATTTATCAGTTCTAAACATACGTTATAAAAATATAAACTGATAGAGTTTGTGAGTTTTACTCACATTGGACAATCATCGTTAAATAACGATAGTTGTCGTTGATTTGATTCTGACAATTTATTTCACTATAAATTGTAACAAGCTCCAGTCTATTTCCAGTAAGTTCCATTGTGTAGCCCTCATCAATTACGATCTCAACGGATCTTGGTTTGTCAGATTCTGATATCGTATGATCGAGATATAAATTTTACAAGTTATAAGGGTATTTATAATAGCAAAACTTAATTTAAATCGATTTGGGCTTTACCAAAATACTTGGGCCCAACCTCCTTCCTCCTACCCGCTAGCTACAGTGTCATCTTCTGTAAACACAAATCGCGACCTACTCCTCACCGTTACAGCCGCTTCTACTACCTCATTCTCCTTCCATATTCAATGAAACAACAAACCGATCCCACCATTTCACTCCTCCTCCCGAACTCCTTCCTCTCATCCCCATTACAACCAACTCGAGCCCTCCCCGCGAAATGCGTCGCACAGTAGTTCTGTCGAGCCCCAAATTCTCGAGCAACATCTTTTGTGATGGATTCACACAATAAAAACCCAAATGAACCTACTCTCTTCACTCAATCCGAACATGACCTCAAAACTCCAATTCGATGCACCAAAACTCCACAACTGGGAACCTTAGCTCGCGCGGTGATATTTGAGCATTCACGAAAGTGCATCGCACTGTATAATATTTACTCAGAATCGAAGCTGCTTCATCGCTGAATCCATATACATATAACTTGAGAATTTTAGGATTTTATTCGATTTGTTTTGATTTTTTAAAGCTACGATTTGGTTATGAGGAAGAAATTCTATCGGGGGATTTTAGTTTGACCACTGAGAAATGAAATTAGGTTTAGATACGATGGTGGCCTATTTATAGAGAATTTCAAATAATTTTATATTCATTATTATATTAAATTATAATCAACCGTTATGAGTGTTTATCGTTTAAAAATATGTATAGTCACATACGATAACCAAAAATCACAAAAATGGGCATGCAGCAACAGTTCGACATCACGGGCCCAACGAAACTAGTTTCGTATAATTCCGACTCCGTTTTCTCACACAACGTATTTTTAACCATCAAAATACTGACTGTTTTTCACATTAAAAATCCATACGGCCACACACTGACTTCAAAAATCACGAAAATTGAAATCTAGGAATAATTTAATATTGCGGATCCAACAAAATTAGTTTCGTCGAAAACGGAGGTTGTTTGCAAAACTGGCTATTTTTAAAGCTCTAAATAACCCATTTAAATATACAAATATATTTAAAAACAATTAAATTAAATTTAAATAAATATATATTATCGTATATATATTCACACAGAATATCGTATAGCTCCAATTGGATTTATAACTCGATATTCAAAACCCGGTTGAATCGATATTCAATTTAAATTGAAAGATCCTTTTATAATATAAATAAATCGCTATAATTTATAAAGGAATTCCATTGCGAATTTTCGAAAATTTGATTTGGACATAAATCAAAATCTACACAATGAAATCCTGTAATGACCCAACTTTCAAACACATCGGAAGTCATGCCATTAATAAGAATAAGAATAGATAGAAGATAAAATCACAGAAAACATCAGAATCTCACAGCGGAATTTTTACAAAAGATGATACTTCATAATATTACACAGCGGAATATATTACATCAGAGCATCATATCTCTAGTGATACAAGCCATTCATAGTACATCTTTAATTATACATATCATAGATGACCAAACTGACAGACTCAATTGTACAGTAGATATGATAAGTGGACCAGCACACAGAAAGTTCCCATCCAGCTTCTCAAGTTTTATCCAATCCTGATTCACTTGTGTATTCATAACAAGTGTTATGAATACCCAAGAGTTTAAGGGAAACACAGAAAAATAAACTCTGGGCCAGTCAGGGGACTGGTATGAGCAAACAGTTTAAAACAGATAAAAATATCTCATAAGACCACGCCGTGAATACGGAACGGGTTTTTACATTATGGGATCAAAACACTTTGTATACTTCAAATCAGATATTATCATAGTGTCGATAAGTTTTCACAAATAATTTAGAATTTAGAAGAATGTTTGCATCTCACATTCTCCTATATATTATACAAATAAAAACCCGCTTGGCACTTATGGAAATTGGATTTCCACCTATGACAAGGTATCGAACCACCTTCAGATCGTGTAACTCTAGAGGCGAATACACTGGGTTCAACAAGAACGTCTTGCAACCCGGCCCATACATGACCGACCACTCATTTCTCTTGAGTGTATCGAATGTATATCACCAACGGTTGGGCTCAAACCACCATTTCCCAAAAAGGGACAGCATCGAAATAGATTAAAGAAGTAAAAGGAATTTCTCTAGATAGGTGATTATACACCCAAATGGGAGCGACCCACATAGCCATGCTACCTGCCCGATTTTTGTCATTTCCTGGGTGTGAGGCTTGAGGCTAGACTTACCTTTTCATCATCATAGTTTGACTTCTTTGAGTGCCACATCGTCAAATCCATCGGAAATCACTAATTGGTTTCCAGAAAAATACGTTGTTTGTCAGGCTAAAGAAGTTTCCCTTCTGTGCCAGCAACTGGTACGTTTGAAGAAAACAACGTACGTGATCCCTTTGGAAATACTTTGTCGGACATTCGTCCATACAAGTTGTCCTGGTATTGGACAAACCGAAGGCACTATTCAAAAATAGCCCTTGTATAACGTTGCCTTCAATTTAAAAATCTCTGACGCGCGGCGTATAATCAAATCAAAGCGGAATATTTATTTTGGTTTCTTTGAAATGATTAGTGAACATTTTTCCTTAAATTATAAATCTAACAAGATTATAATCTAATTACAGTCAAACTGCACAGTATATGATCATCTGGCCTATATCTGGTATTTTTATCATGTCTTACAAATGGACAGTTTTAGTGTGTGCGTTGCACACGGTTTTTCTTCCCATCTCGTTTGTCACCTTTAAGAAATAAAACTTTATATTTTTCTTAAGAAAATTATTTCTCATAATTATTTCTTAATCTGATTATTCACAAATGAATTATAATTTATTTTACAACTTTTACACTTTGTATTGTTTCGTCAAATTTCCCTTTTATATCTTATACTCGATCTACTCCTTCTTTTTATATACCAATAAAGTTTCTCTTTTTAATTTATCACTCTAAACCCGATTAAAAATATAATTTACAGTTCTTATTTTATAAAGTATAGAACTGTACTTGCCCAGTTACTCGTATCAGAGAATTTAGACCACAGTTTGAACTGACAAATCTAGCGTATGTGTTGCATACGGTTTCTCATTTCTTTGTTTGTTAAAAATATAAATATTTCATTAGAGAATAAATTCTAAATTTAAATTATAAACTGACTTTATAATTTAACAAAATTACAACTTCTGTGTGAACTGCTTGACTTATGTCAAAATCATATCCGACCTTCTACAGTTGATCGACTTCTTTTTGTTGACTTTACGGTTTAAATATCTCATTAGAAAATTATTCCTAATTCTCATTTTAAATTAAATTTATAATTAAAATTAAAATTTCAGTTTCTGAATTTAAATTTCAGACTTGACAGAAACAGCATTTTTATCCTGATTCACTCTCTTTTTCCTTATTTGCTAATTTAAATAAAAATTATATTTTTATTTAAATATTTATTTTCCTATTTTATTTAAATCATTATTAAATTTAAAAACTGGTTTAAATTAAATTTATATTCAAAATCTTCTTTTAAAAACTTAAATCACCAAAGTACCACTTTGGTAAAGTACCGGTTTAAAAACCCCAGCGTGCGCTCATGAAATCGGCCCCGGTCACCGCGGTTTCACAAAGTACCACTTTTATTTACCAATGTGCCAAGTGATCAAAGTACCACGTTCTAGACCATGTGATTTCTGTCCCGATCATACCCCAGCTCTCATTCACAGGCAAAGTACCAGGTTTCTGACCACTTACCAAAGTGCCAAAATCAGCTAAAGTACCACCCTCCAGTTCTCTTGATTTTACTCCCGATCAGAATGAAAACCCCATGCTCCAAGGCACTACCACCTGGTAGTAACACTTTCCATCTTCCCCAGTGCCACACCCATGTATGTGCACGTGCACCAACACTTGAGCCTCCATTGATCCACCGTGAGCACCCTAACACGTCGCAAATCTTCCTCGGACCTCGCCAACACCATCTGATCCGACCACCAGTGTTTGTACAGTGTTTTCACTATTCGACGTCAATTGCTGAAGATGGGTTCATCGAAGAAAGTCTCCACCGCTCCCACCTCTGTCCTTTGATCGTCCTTCCCTTCTTGCCACGCCACCGCCATCACCTGATGCCGCGATCCCCCCATGACGGCACCCCTATCCCGTCGGCGACGAAGAGCAGTTCGTCGAAGAAGACACAACAACCAAAAACTTATTTTTAACCTATTTTTGCTTCGTTCCCAAAATCTATGAATTAGAAAATTCTTTTGGTATTTTTCCCTCAATCTAGAACCCCTCCTACACCTTCTAGCCAACCGCCATCAGTTTTCGTTGAACCATTTGCCAGAATTTCGTCAAAGTTGCTTTTCCGACCATCTCCTTATTTCTCACAATCCACGTATTTAAAAATTACGATTTACCTCGTAAAAATCATCATTTCGTACCACTAGTGCATTTACACAATCAAATCAGTGTTTTAATATGTTTGAAATTCCATTGTGTGGTTTGGGTTACAGAGAACTACAGTTATTTCTGTTTTTCTCATGTTCTGTGTAGAACAAGCAATAGTTTTCCTTATTTCCAGAAAATGTTGATAGTAATATCGTGGTTTAAAACTAAAATAGAAGTGTATTTACATCTCCTATCCTAGGTTTCACTGATTTGAAAATCCTTAGTTTATTCTATCTAGGATTGGCACACAACAACAGGATTTGTTATCCTGTCAATATAAGGTTCTAAACCAAAAGATCATCAATGATTTAAAGTATCTACTCCTAACTCTTTGATCTTGTAAAGAAGGTGATTCAACCAAGTTCGTATTCAACAACCAAAGCAAAACAACTTCCAGACAAGTTAACAGTCTAAAACAGAAAATACAGGAAGGAGATTTTGAAAAGTTTACTCACCTTTCAAGTATGAAACCCTTGGCTTTTCCTTTACTGATTTGATTCAAATGCTCTTGTGTTTGTGTGAGGAGGATGTGTATGCTTATGGCCTTTATATAGTGGTGGAAATCATTAAAATATGGTGCATTTAAAAACTGTTTTCAGATTTGAATAGTGAAAAATGACTGACAACTCAACAAAATCTCTTCCTCTTACCAAATCAAAACAGCACCTCCTCCTTTCACATGGCTTATCTCATCCACCATCTCCCCTAAAAAAACCCTTGCACAAACCACCCCTCTTTCCTATTGGTTCTTATGAATTATCACCAATAAATACTCATGTACCATACATGTTCTTCACAATCTTTTCTTGGTTTAAGCAATTTAAAATCTCCATTTTAGTATCAAATATGTTCAGTTTTCCATGTGGTTTCTAACCCAAAATCTTTCTCATGACAATCGATTTAACAACAAAATATAAAGTATTTTTACTTGCCTTCCAAGGCGATACAAAATCTGAAAATTCTTGTACTCTTTTGATCTTGGCATGTGATGATTCAACATAGGAAAATCCTAGAAAATCTAAGTATTAGAATGGATCTAGTGTAGGTACATCTAAGGTTTAAATACACTAGATTTGGCAAGATTTAAGGCACATGTTTTATGATCAAATGGACATGGTTTTGAAAATGAAAAAGAAAAAGGACATTTCAGAAAATCTTGTGTAAAAAGAAAAAGATTTGAACTGAAAATACATTGACACCGAAATGATTTGCCATGTGACAAATAGTTCTTAAGATCCCCTTTACTAGCTTACTACTAGTGTAGGTTGTATCTTGAATTTGGATCATGAAACATGTTTGCAAATGGAATGGCTCTTTCATGTTTTGGTTTATGTGTATGTAAACTTGCCTTTGCACTTGCTTTGACAACAAAAAGGGATTTGGCATGTTTTAATTCAAGTGTCAAAAGTTTTCAAATTAAGAATTGGCAAAAACTCAAATTCAAAATCTTTTGAAAAAAATGAACAAAACATGTAAAATAAAATGGCATTAAAAACTTGCTATGTATAAGTGTTATTCAACATACATGTGTAAATAAATTTAAACAGACGTTATCAAATACATGCTATCACACTTGAATGTGTAAAAATGGGTTTATAATAAATGTTGTGATATATGCACATGTAAGTGCTGTTATACATGTAAAAGAAATGCAATTAAACCTTTTGATATGTTTTGAAATATAAAAAAAAATGGATTTTAACTCGTATTTGTAAATACGATACTTACGATTAATTCATATTCGTGTCAGTGATATGTGTAAAAAACGGGTCATTACAAATCCCGATTTTTCTCTTCCATTAAAAAAATATACTTCACCAGCTCCGAACATTTCTTGTTTCACAGAAATCCGATTTAAAACGGACCCTATATATTCAGCTGAAGTTCAAATAGCCAAATAACGAACTGCCGCGCCATTTCGAGCTCGATTATAATTATAGTATAATTATACGTTCAAACTTCGTTTATATAATATATTCACGAATATAATTCAACTCTAGACTGAAATATACATTTTGAATTGTCCAGATCACTCTATAACATCAATTCACTATTTCCAATTATCTCGAAATTAAATATATTATTCTATTATTTATTTTAATTAAATATTCCATATAATTTAATTCAACGACCATTTAATTCTCTAAACCATTATCTATACAATTAAATAAATTAATTATTATATCGCTACAATACGGGACATTACATTCTTCCCCTCTTAAAATAATTTCGTCCTAGAAATTGCTAAGGTAGAAAATAAACCTTATTGACTGGTTAGAACTTATTTGTTCACTTCTTAACTTTAGTTTCAACTGAACCAATTTAATGTTAATTAAATTATTAATTCATTTCTATTAACGAAAATTTTCAAAAATTCTGAAAATTTTCTAACACCCGAAATTTTCGAAAAATTTCGCCAGCACCTCCTTTGTACTGGTCAATCGGTACAACTACAACTCGCCTCTCTAGGCCTTCTCCAACCCAAAAGAAAATCAAACAGCCAAGCGGCTTGCCAAATCGGCTCATAAATCTCGTATCCAATAGAAATATAAACTTGTACCTTTTGTTGGGCATTTCATTATATCCTTTCCATCTGCTGTTAATTCAACATATACCAATGTCATCTCAACCAATTTCCAATCAATATCTATTCAACACAGCTATTCGCTTATATCCAAGCCAAATATCATTTCAAACTCAAGTTTCATTTTGGATTCCAAACTCTTAACTTGATTATCTATTTGCACTTCAAATTCAAATCTCACAATCCAAATTGTCTCGATATCATTCTAATTAAATTTCCACTTACTTAACTGATTTTAATTCAACTCATCTTTTCATGGGAATTTTAAATAACTTAGCTTTTTAAAATCAAATATTCCTTCTCGAAATTCAAAACAACTTTCTTTTCTCAAAACAATTCAAAAATAATCTCTTTGGTAGTAATCCCTCACTTACACACTCGAAAATAAACACCGATGATGTCATGATCATCATCGGAATCTATTTTCCAGTTATCGAAGTGAGTTCAATACTATATCACTTTCAAAACCATTTCTAAACACTTTCATTTTGAAATTCATTTCAAATTATCCTTTACAATGCTTGTAAACAATTTAAAATCTCCCAGGATTTTAAAATTCTCATATATTCAATCCAAATTCATTTACAAACACCTGTCCAAATCCCCAGGGTTTTACATTTCAATTGTGATTTAATTCAGATTTAATTCATCTAATTCCACATACTATACTTATATGAATTCTGATTGGTTTTTTACATAACCATTTAATTTATAATCTTACTCGATTATAATAACAACCAATATATCCAATATATTATAACTCCAATATATATATTTTCTCTATATCAAAATATACCTTGGGTAAAATTATTTTCATTTACCCTCTTTTCAAAACATATCGTGTCGACCCATCGTATTCGAGTGTTTAGAAACTCCTACCGATACGGTGGATCAAACTGATCGACCAGAACCCATAAACAACTCAACCAATAAATCTACACCATATAAAATCATTTTATATCAAATAACAAATTTGTTCACTCGTATATACGCTCAACTCAATCTAGGGTATAACTAACCCCATCTCTACTGAGTCACGCCATAGAGCCAAGGTAATTACTTAACCTTAAGCTCTGATACCACTGTAACGACCCGGGGAATTTGCGATCTTGGATATCGGCATACAACACTATGTCGACTATTCAAGCATCAGAAACACCGAATAGTCCATGAAATAAATTAAAGGGTGAGAATAGATAAGATAGAAACTTAGAGTAGAAGAAGAAGAAGAACATACAACATCAGAGTAACACGAATCTCACAGCGGAACGAACAACATATAATAGATAACATATCTTAGAAATAAAATCAGTATATGTATATAGTACCATTATCAGAGTACAACACTTACAACACAGCGGAATAAACAATAGCTATATAATCCTGAAGCCTCCTGCTCCAAGCTCTCCAAGTATATCTGTAAACTCCTGACTACTTGACTGCCCATACAAAATTGGGCACCCAAGAGCTTAGGGAAAACAAAACAAAATAAACTCTGGGTCAGTCATGGGACTGGTGTGAGTAAAACAGTTTGAGAAAAAAATGACATCTCATAAGACCACGCCGTATGACGGAACGGGTTTTTCCCTTATGAGAATCCAAATCAATTTGATTTAACTTTCAAATCATTTTGAAAGAAATGAAAATTTTATATCAAAACTCATTTATATTATAATAGTGTCTATCAACCACAATATAATAATCATCTTGCAGGACACTTTCATCTCACGTTCTACATATATAGTATACAATCAAAATTGCGAGCACTTATTGGGTAATGGATTTACAACTATGCCAAGGTATGGAACCACCTTCCGATAGTGTACCTCTAGAGAGGAATACACTGGGTTCAACAAGAACATCTTGCAACCCGGCCACACATGATGGACCACTCATTTCGCTTGAGTGCATCGAATGTATATCACCAACGATTGGGATCAGCAACCGTTTCCCGAATGGGACAGCATCGACAATAGATTATAGAACGAAATGAATATCTCTAGATAGGTGATAATACACCCTAATTGGCGGCCAACCACTTAGCCATGCTGCCTGACCGATTTTTTTCATTTCCCGGTTGTGAGGCTAGAGGCCACACTTATCTCTGACAGATCACACAATTATTCACTTTGAATGTCACATCGTCGTACCCTCCAAATCACAATTTGATTTCCCCAAAAATACAACGGGTATACAGCTAAAAGAAACGAATTCCTCTGCCACCAAACGTAAATACGTTTGAAGAGATCAACTTACGCGATCCATTAAATATACTCTGTCAGACATTCTTCCATACAGGTCGTCCTGGGACTGGACAAACCGAAGGTACTATTCTGTAAACAGGATAGCCCTTGCATAACTCTGTCTTCAATTATATTCATCATATTTGATCGCAACGCTAACGCCCATACAGAGTGGTTTTCAGATAATGAATCTAATCCGGTCTCTCCGTATTGACAACGGAAAAATGGTCAAAAACTTCGATAGTTGGTGAGTTAACTATCAAAGAAAAACACGTATGCAAACAACAATATTATTTCCAAATGGAAATTATATCGATCAATCATCACTTAACATTTATCTCTTTAGTTCATTAATCTATTCATTTCCTGTTTCCATATATTCAACATTCCTTATTTTCTAAATTTAGAAAATATACATTATTAATCATTGGAAAACATTTCCATCTCTTTTTCACGTATCACTGTCATTCCAATATTTTTTATCATCAAACATTTCATTTTCAATTATTAGAAAATATCTCTTATTATATTTGGAAAATGTTTCCAAAACTCATTCATTGGATTTAAACAGATGTTTAAATCAAAGATCGTTATGCCAACTCAACCCATTACCTTTATCAACTGAATTCACTTAACCAACCTTTACTATCGAACCTTAACCATTCCATAGTTAAAAATGAAGTCAATCAAGTTAGGGTATAACTACCTCTCAGACTTTAACTGAACAACATTTCTAACTTCGAAATAGACAAAGTTCACCTTCTAAATATTTAACAAACTTCCTTACGTAACTCTCGGATTTAGTTTATGAATCAAATTCTTTTATGAAAAACATTGGTTATAACGATAACGTTATCACTACAACAAAAGCACCATATTACAACAGTGGAAAACAGTTGTAAAAGTCTTTTTACAATGGTGGAGCCACCGTCGTCTATTAAGAAATTGTAATAGACTAAAATCTCTTACAACATTTTTGCACCGTTGCAACACCGTTGTAAAATGTTTATTTTACAACTGTTTTCCACCGTTGTAATATACTTTATTACAACTTTTTGTAACTATTGTGATATACTTTATTAAAAGTATTATTTAAAGTTGTAATATATGAACAAATTATATACATATTATTGATAAAAGAATTCAATTCAGAACATATTATCTACAAAATTGACGATATCAAACAAACTTAAAACATGAACGGAAACAATATATTAGAATTTTCAAACTCTCATCATTTTTCTATAAATCATACAAGTATCTTAAGTACATAAAGTAACTACAAAGTCCATTATCCAAGACTCGATAATCCAAATGACTTGAAGTCATCTCTCATAAATATGCATCACTAGGAGTAATACAAACGTAATAAAATTGAAATTTGCTTGCAATGCTGCAGATCTTTTGCAATGGTCTTCATTCTTGAGTTGTCTTCCAATGAATTTGAGAATCTCTTGCAATGCTGCGGGTGTTCTTGAGTTAAACTATATAAAGTATATAACATATTAAGCAATAAGAATGAAGTGTATTAAAGTATGAAGTAACCTAAGCTATAAAACATAACAAAAGCCATGCAACATTCAATGTTAATATTTCTATAAATATGAAATGATATGATAATATGAAGTATAAATAGTTCTAGAAGACATACCTTAGTTGACAAAGAAAAGGCCACGGTTCACATTGTGCGTATATAAACATGGCATGTTAAGCAAAACAAAGCTTGACTACTGACATTTTCTATGCAGTATAAGATTTAAAATCAATAGTACATATATAGTTGCATAAATATGTATAATTACAAAAATTATGTCTGCATTTACCAAGAGTGGCATAGAAGATAGAACTCACACTATCAATATTCAAGAGACAAACAGATCCAGAAAATGGAACCAAATAATAATCAGAAAAACTTACCTGCTTAACAAATAATAATCAGTAAAAACTTGCCTGCTTAACAAGTTTATAGATTAATTTGTCCAAAGTGAAAAGCACATAAGACTGCGTACCAATGGTTGAACGACAATCATTTTCGTACTTGGTGTTGTCTAAAGAGCCATCAAGCAAGCCATACAATGCCTTCATAAATCTGTAAAACTAACAAAAAATAACAAAAAAGAAATAATTATCTCAAGTAAATAATAAACATGACAGAAGATGGTAGCATTGTAAGTTAAAAAAACATATATAAAAGGAACTAATTATGACAAAACTATGACAACAGAGTACAAAATTACAACAGCAACACTATAAACAACAACTCCATATTATCCTAAATACTCGCTATGACCCTCATTAAACCACCTAAGAATCACGACTAATACAGATTTTTGAAGTAAGCTAACCAGTATAACAAAACAAAGAAAAAGCTTTACACAGTCCTCAGATTTAATCAAACAGCATTAGCACCATATCCAAAACAGTAAGAATTTGAACTGTAAATTCATAATTGAAGCCATATATCCAAATCATGTACTGTACGGAATTCTTCAGATGAGAAAGAAAAGGAAAACTACTGTGTGACTTCTTTAGCAAGAGCGACACCCAAGATAACCACATACAAATAGAAGCACAAGATTCTCAGGTCATCTAAGTAAATGAAACTGAAGAAACAGATAGTAATTATTTACCAGACTCAAGGCCATTTGGATTTGGAAATTACCGGCCAAACAGTTGACAGTGATGAACATAAATGTTTTGCCCTAACTAATGAAAAAAATTCTTGTTTCTCAAAAAAAAGGTCATATAGAACCATAGGTCCACAGCAGCTTCACCCTAATTCATTGCGTGTTCAACTTATTTCACTATAAACCATCATGTATCTTCACTGTAACTCAAGCATGTATATTCAGCATATATACACTACCAATGTCACGTAAATACAGTTTATTCAAAGGCACTTTAACAATATCAAAACACTTAGGCCACTGTCCAGCAACAGTCAACCTTACTGAATTATACTGAAATCCTATCAACCTAAAAATTAAACTATCTTCTAATAATCATTTCTACGGCCTCTTCACTACAAGCATGCCCACCGTAATTAAATTTCAGAGAGTTTTAATTGGGTGCAGGCTTCATAATGTCACGGTACAAACTACAAATTAAAAACGACAGCATGCCATCCTCAAAGAGGTTAAATTCTACCATGTATACTAAAATTCATGGAACGAAAATTGCGAGTAGGTACTGACTTCCATCAAATTTAGAGAACATAAATTGCGAGTAAAGCCAAATATTCAGATCCCTAATTTGAATCCAAAAATCAAAACATATGTTAATTTCACAAAAATTAAAAATTAGGGTTACCTAAAGATATCAGATCTAAGATCTCAAATTCGCAGCGCGTTTGTTCGTTCTTCTTCCTTTATTCCTTAAGCTATGCGCTCCGCGTTCTTTTTTTCCCCTTCCACTTCTCGTTTCCTCCTTCTTCCTTAACTCCTCAAATTAGGGCTTCCTCCGCTCCTCAGGTCCACCTTCTTCCTCATCTCGTCAAAACGGAAGCGTTTTTTACCTTTGCTTCACACACGAGACAGATCTAGGGAAGCACAGAGTTTGCTTGAGGAAGGATAAATTGGGGTTCGATTTTGATTTAGGGTATAAGAAGAGACGCCAGCGTGAGAGAGTAAATTAAGAAATGTGATTTGTTTTGGAGCCAAAATTTTGTTGTTCCCACCAAAATTTCACTAACATATTCAGGACCGTCACTTTTTCGCTGTGCATAATAAGAATTTCGCCTAAACCTACAGAATTAAACATTATAGGCTAGAACCAACTACAAATTTGTATTAAATATAATATGAATATCCTGGGAACTATTTTGCTAAAATATTATATATTATTTATCAATAATAGTTATTATTAATTATTGCTTATTTCTTCTTAATTATAATTAAATATAATTTATTAAAAGTTTATTTTGTATATTTTACTAGTTAATCATTATCAAATACTTAACAATCATTATAAAAAATAAGTGTTGTTCATTAAATATTAGGTATTTATTATTTAATAGTAAATACAATTTATTATTATTTGTAAAATTATCATCGGTTATTATTATTATTAAAATATTAACATTATTAAAATATTATATTATTAATTATTAAATATTAGATATTACTAATACTTAAAAGGCCTCTATTACAATTGGTAGAAAAAAGAAATGCCGAAAATAATTCTATAAAATTTTCTAATAAAATCGTTTTAATTATTAATTACGAAAATTAATTACAAATATTAAATATTAGTTCTTATTTATTACCTCTTAATTATTAATATTAATGATTATTTCTTAATTATTTATTACCAAAAATTAATTATTAATTATTTAATAATACTGATAACTTATTATTTAATGTACTAGTTATTAATTATTAAAAATTATTTACTAATTATTGATTATTTAATAGAAATTATTAATATAATTAATTAATTACTATTATTATTAATCACTAATTATAAAATGTTAATTGTTAAAACTGTCACTTATTACAACAGGTAAGAGAGAAAAGTTGTAATAGGCATTTATTACAATAGTCACAATAAAAAAGTTGTTAGAAATAAGTTTATTGCAACTTTAGTCAACTAACTGTTGTAAAAAACATTTATTACAACTGTGCATTTTCCACCGTTGTAAAATTAAAGTTGTAATATGGTATTTTTGTTGTACTGTATTATCCATACTTTTGAAATAACTAACTTCAAATATAACTTTTATTTATTAATTTGGATAAATGAATGAATCTTGATTAAAACGGAAAGTGAATAGTACTTTCCCCAATTCGATATAATCGAATTCAACGTATAATTCTCTTTCGAGTAATCTCTATTCGATAACTCCTTTCTGAATAAACTATATTCGATTAACTCTCTTCGAATAACTAATATTCGATAATCTCTCTTTCGAATAAACTATATTCGATAATCTTCTTTCAAATAAACTATATTCGATTACTCCTTTCGAATAACTAATATTCGATAACTCACTTCGAATAACTAATATTCGATAACTCCTTTCGAATAACTAATATTAAAAAATATTTCTTTGAATACTATATTGATAACTCTTTTCTTTGAATAAACTATATTCGATAATTCCTTTCAATTAACTCTACTCGAATAACTAATATTCGATTAACTATAATTCGATTAACTCTATTACGATTAACTCTAATTCAATTACTGTAACAACCCGGAAATGCGAGCCAGTTTAAAAAATTTATTTTTATTTTAATTTTGGCAATTTTAGTGAATTTTGAATATTTAAAATGAATTATTTTAAATAATATCGACAAGAAATTTATTTTGAATAGAATTCGACATATATATTTATATACGT
The DNA here is from genome assembly GCA_030737875.1 of Allium sativum. Taxonomy (NCBI): domain Eukaryota; kingdom Viridiplantae; phylum Streptophyta; class Magnoliopsida; order Asparagales; family Amaryllidaceae; genus Allium; species Allium sativum. Next base: position 514,766,383 of record CM060919.1, on the reverse strand, counting down.
CGTCGTTCGAATATAAATATTTTATTTTAATTATAAATAGAATTGAAAATGGCGCGGTAGTTTGATAATTCGATTTCAAACTTCAATTGAATGTATCGGGTGCAAAACAATCCGGATTTTTGCAAAACCAAAAATAATAGGATCTAATTGGGAATATCTTTCCAACGAATCCGAAAAATTGAAATTTCATAGCGGGAATCAAAAGATATGTCCAGTTGAAAATTCTGAATAGTCGCTATGGAATTCAGGCCCTTAAAAATAGCCATTTTGCAACGACCTCGGATTTCAACGAAACCACTTTTGTTGGATCCGTGATGTCAAATTATTGTTAGATTCCAAATTACATAATTTTTCGAATCAATATGTGAGTGTGGCAAAGGAAAACGCGTTTGACCAGTTTCAGTTGATTTTAATCGACTGGAAAATGGCCATTTTTTTCAACTGTCTCAGAATTCGACGAAACTAGTTTTGTTAGGACCGTATCGTCAATACGAAGCTAGAAAATATTTTTCTGGGATTTATAGAGTTCGTATGTGACCCCGGTAAATTGAAATGCGCGTTCAAATTCAATATATAGAGTTATATGTTGATTTTAACGGAAACTGATTGTAACGATCGTGTCAGCCTACGATACATATCCCATTGTGTTCGGAATGGGGGTTATTAGTGAGGGGCGGCAGTCGTTGGGATTGATTCCGTGTTCGAATGAAAAAGTCAACCGTTTGGAAAATAAAATTATAATAAATTTAATATATAATATATAATTTCCCTCCACTCCCTTATACCTTCTCTTCCCGTTTCTTTTCAGTTCAAAATCGAATTAAAAAAAATCCTAAACCTAAAAATCGCTCCACCGCCGCATCGATCCACCACCGCGCCCCACTCCTCAGCCCACCGCTCCACCGTGCGCCACATCCCCCTTCTCGTTCTCGCCTCCTTCTCCCTCCGCGAATACAAGGAGCTGCGCACCAACTCGGGAGACGCAGTATCCGCCTCCTCCTGAAGACCGCACCGCGCCACCGCCTCTGACCCCCTCTTCCTCCCTCCTCCCGAACTCCGTCTCCTCAAATCCGCACCCAAACCACATCCCCAAATCGGACGATCGCCAGAATCAAGTGCGGTGGCCAGATTGTTTATGCGAGTTGGGTTCAGCGAGTTCGACAGTTCTGAGAAGGACGCAGATGATTTTAACAGTGAGTTTTATACATACATAGTTTATTGAATTTGATAATCAAGTTTGTTTCAGTTTTAAAATCAAATAAACAATAATGTTTATAAAATATAAATAGTGTGACGGCAAGGAATTTCGCTCGATCCGAATCAGTCGTTGAACCGATGTAGACCATTCGAAACCCCTGATCGTTGAGAACAGGACAAATCAGAACACAAACAGAAGAACATTTCATTGCTTATTACAACAATTCCATCAGAATACAAGAATATACAGAGTATAAATGCATAAAATACATTCGATAAATATCAGAGATTACAATAAATTACATAGCAGCGGAAAATAATACAGAGCACAACTGAAGGTGATATACGGATACAGAGCTTTCCGGATATCATTCCAGCTGTAAACCAGGATCCTGTGAATATAAATCTGCAAAACCAAAACTACTAGCTGCCCGTGTCAAAAATAGGGGCACCCAGAGTTTAGGTTAAAACAATAAACTCCAGGTCAGTCATGTGACTGGTGTGAGAACTAAAACAGTTATTTAAAACTTTACTTTAAAAGAGAGTAATTCAAGGGACCACGCCGTACAACACGGAATGGGTTTCCTCCCAAGAATACCAGTGCGTAGAATAAACAGCGCAGTGCTTTTCGAAAAATGAAGCTATTATAAGACCCAGGTCCCATCACACAATGCAACGCAAGCCGGAGGATAGGGTTTTACCTTATAACAGCCAAACATGCTTGGTACGTTTAAAAACAAATCATTTGATACTATAATAAGTGTATAGTGTCAAAACAATTTCAATCATAAATATAAATCATAGGCGGCATGAATGTCCCATACCACTATGTCGCCATACTAGTTCTACAATTAAAACCGCAATACACGTATTGGAAATTGGATTTCCGTCATGAGTCGAGGCAAGGGGCAAGCTCCTCTCCGCTTTCGAGACACTCTAGCAAATGTCTCAGGGCTACGCACTCTGGGCAACCCAGGATCTTCAGGGCCGGTCCTCACTTACGTTAGAGGATTGGCAATTCCTGAACACACGTGTAACAACCCGTAAAATGCGAGCCAGTTTGAAATTTTTATTTTGGCAATTTTAATGAATTTTGAATATTTAAAATAGATTATTTTAAATAATATCGACGAGAAAATTTATTTTGAATATAATTCGAACGTATATATTATATACGCCGTCGTTAGAATATAAATAATTATATATAATTATTAATAGAATTGAAAATGGCGCGGTAGTTCGATAATTCGATTTCAAACTTCAATTGAACATACCGGGTGCAAAACAATCCGGATTTTAGTGAAACCAAAAATAATCGAATCTAATTGTGGATATCTTTCCCACGAATCTGACCAATCAAGATTTCATAGCGGGAATCAAAAGATATGTCCAGTTGAAAATTCTGAATAGTCGCTATGGAATTCAGGCCCTTAAAAATGGACATTTTGCAAATGACCTCAGATTTCAACGAAACCACTTTTGTTGGGTCCGCAGTGTCAAATTATTGCTAGATTCCAAATTTCATAATTTTTCGAATCAATATGTGAGCGTGGCAAAGGAAAACGCGTTTGACCAGTTTCAGTTGATTTTAATCGACTGGAAATTGGCCATTTTTCCAACGGTCTCAGAATTCGACGAAATTAGTTTTGTTAGGACCGTATCGTTAATACGAAGCTAGAAAATATTTTTATTGAATTTTTAAAGTTCGTATGCGACCCAGGTAATTTGAAATGTACGTTTAAAATTCAATATAGTGATTTAAATGTAAATTTAACGGAAACTGATTCAAACGATCAAATCAGCTTACGATACATATCCCATTGTGTTCGGAATGGGGGTAAAACACTGTGGACGACAGGCGGTGGGCCTCGTTTAGAGGTCGTATGTGAAAGTCAACTATTTGCAAATAAAATAATTAAAATAAAATAATTAAAAAAAAAAACCCCTCCTCCTTAAAACCGCTCTGCCCCCCCCCCCCCCCCACCAAATCATTATTTCAGAATCGAAAAAAAAAGAAGGGCAGAGCGCTGTCGCGCTCCACCCAGCAGCCACCGCCTATCGCGCATGCCTCCCTCCGGTGCCGTCCGCCTACTCCGCTCCCCCTTCGTTCGCCAGACCCACTCCTCCGCGTTGAGCTCCAATGGTCGGCGCGCAAACCCCCTCCCCAAGCCTTAAATCGGCCGCCGACAGCCAAGGCAGGACCGCCATCACCACCTCGATGCCGGCGCCGCCTCTGGCCGAATTCTGGCCCTCTCTGTAAGTTTAAAACTGATTTTTTTTTTTTTTTTTTAAAACTGTAAAGGATTTAAAACTGATTTTGAAAAAGAATTTAAAATAGAAAAGGTTTGAATTTTAAATGGAAAAAGATGAGAACTTTAAAAGGTGAAAATATAGGATTTTTATTTGGTAAAAGGTATGATCTTTATATTTTTAAAGTGATAAAAATATGATTTTTATATTTTTAAAGTATTAAAAATATAATCTTTACTATATAGAAATATTAAAAATACGATTCTTATATTTTTAAAGTATTAAAAATGTAATCTTTATGGAATAGAGAATATAAAAATATCATCTTTGTATATGTAGCGAAATAAAAATCTGATTTTTATTTTATATACGTTGAAATAAAGTGATGATTTTCATAACGATGAAATCTATATTTTTGAAAAAGATAAAGTCTTTATATTTGAAAAGGAGAAATCTTTATAGTTGAAAAGGCGAGATCTTTATGTAGATGATAACGATGTAAAAATATAATTTTTATCTATATAGTAGCGTTGTGAAAATATGCTGATTTTTATATATTGAATAGCATAGTAAAAATTCGATTTTTAAATATATGAAGTGATTATAAAAATATGATTTTAAATTGAAAACGAACAAATAAAAATGTGATTTTTATTTTAAAGACATCGAAATATAAAAATGTGTGACTTTTATATATATAGTGACTACGGGCAACGAAGATGGCGAAGATAGGATAACGACGAAGATTTTCTACAAAAGAAGTGTCGTGGAGTTGGATAGCAATTGGTGAGAACTTCTCACTCTTCAATTTCATTTTCTAGTTATATATATATACTAGGATGCAGACGGTGCTTAGTAGCACCCGACACAATCGTCCACAGACCATGGACTTGTTTGTTTGATTGCAAAAATAAGTTAGATTATTTGATTGAAATTGAATTGTTTGGGTGAATTGAAATTGATTTGATTGATGTGTGAATGGCGTGGGCCTTCACTAGACCGGGGATAGGGCTAGGCCTCGTCCCGTTTCTAGTATCGTGCCGTTATGCCGCCGAAATTTTCTAAAATATGTTAGAAAAATAAAAATATCACTTTTATTGTGTAAATGAAATGAATAGAAACTCATGTGTTGAAATAGAATATTTTATCGTTAAAAATATAATTTTTAACGTGAAAGTGAGTAAATAAATATTCATTTACAAACCGGACGGTTTGTTTATGTACACTGATTTGACTGACATTGATTGGGTCGATAAATTTTACACATCGCCCAACTGCACAAATAAAATCTGTGTATGATTGTTTGAAACCCCACACGGGTGTTGGGATGAAATTTGATGTTCACTCATCCTGATTGATTAAATATGTCGATCGGTCGATTGACAGACTGTTATAAGCGTCAGATATCTATATTTGATGCTTATACAGTGTAGTGCACTTTGGTTGATGGTTGATTGTTTATTAATGCTATTATATACATGTGTTGTATGGAATCCATATAATTAACGTTATATGGTGATTGATTGGGCCTCATTCCAATCGGGAAAATAATGAATATTAGAAAAGAAAATTCATGTGTTGAATATAAAAATAGTCATGTGTTGACGATGATTATGGGTTGAAACTATTCATGTGTTGAGTGAAATATTTTAAATAAAATAAATTACATCTTTATCACATTTAAAATTAGAACTACTTCCCAGTAGAAGTCTAATTGAAAATCAAACGATAGATACCTTAGTTTTATAAAATATTTTACATAACAAAAATGGTGATGTGTTGACAGTACTCATGTGTTGAGATTAGTCGTGTGTTGAAAGAAATATAGATTCATGTGTTGAATGGGATAAATATTCATTTGTTGGATAGAATAAAGGAGTTTTGAAAAATATAAAGCCGTGTTGATTAGAGATGCGTTATTTCGACGTGAACGATATTTATATTGAATTGAAAACGATTTCGAAATGAATTGAATTGAAAACGATTTCGAAATGAATTGAATTGAAAACGATTTCGAACTGAATTGAATTGAAAACGATTTCGAAATGAATTGAATTGAAAACGATTTCGAAATGAATTGAATTGAAAACGATTTCGAAATGAATTGAATTGAAAATGATTTCGAAATGAATTGAATTGAAAACGATTTCGAAATGAATTGAAAACGAATTCAAATTGAATTGAAAGTGAATTGAAATGAATTCAAATTGAATTAAAATTTGAATTGAATAGAAATGAATTTTAAAACGAATTTATAAAGAAGAATTCAATTTTGGCTTTGAATGGAAATAGTGTTGAAATGGTTTTGAAACGAAGTTAAAACGATTTATAAAATTCGTTTTAAAAGGAAATCGACGAAATATATATAATATATATATATTATATATATAATGGCCTGAATAGAACGCGCCGCGCCGCGGCAGTTCGTGAATTTCGACCATTTATTTCAAACGGACATTGCGGGAGATCCGACCGTCGGATTCTCCTAAAACCGGAACCGTTGGGTTCGTATCGAAAAGAGCTTTCCAATGAATATTAGAAATTTGAAATCTAACGGTTGGATTTGGAATTATGTCCAAATCAAATTTGAAAAAGGTCGCTGTAAGTGCAGTTCGATGGCCGTTGTTGGAAATCGACTGTACGGGCCTTGATAAAATTATTAAAAATATCTATAATTTGTGTAAAATTATAATATGTGAATTTGAAAGAACTGGGATGAAAAACTCCACATTTGAAATGATAAAAATAGATTTTTATCAAAATGAACTAGTTTTGAACTAGAATTAAAATCAATTTATTTTTGAAACAAATAAATTGAATTTGAAAGTGATTTTAAAAATAATCAATATTCCCAATAGGTGAAGTGGAAGTGGAGTTGAATCGAAATTATCTTCGGGATATTTCGATGTTGGATTTCGTGACTATACAGATATTGTTATGGGAATTTGAAAGATATATTTTATATCGTTATTTCCAATATGATATATGTTGGTTTCAGAATTTGATATTGAATATAAGCCGATATATTTTCTATTCAGAGCCTTGTATTTAATATCAAATGTGATTTGGGTTTATCGTGAATCGTGTTTTAGATGACGTTGGTTCTTTAACCCAGTTAAAGGCAAGATATCGATTTTTTTGAAAAGATTAAAACTAAGTGGGGTTTTAATGAATCTTTAATTAGATTAAAAATGTGAATTGATAATTTAAATTATCAAATCTGAAAAGTGATCGAGAGTGGAGTATCACTAGTTTTACTCCAAAGCGATAGTTAAATCTTTAATTAGATTTGAACGTGAAATGGTAATTAATTTTACCGATAACACCGTGGTGTTAGGAATGGAGTATCACCAGTTTTGCTCCATGGGATATATAGGTTGGGATTGGGAAATAAAACAAATAATTACTTCGGTATGGTTCGTTAATCCCGACTAGTTTGAAATGATATCCAAAGGAGGATTAAAGAATAAATTTAGAAGAATTTATCTTGGATAAAATTAATGGGAACATTTCCCTAAGAATGTGATTTTGTGAATAAAAGAATATTTTGAATTGGAATGAGGCGTTTGTTGTGTTTGTGTAACATTCGTTTATTATATACGTGGGTTATTCAGGAAGGCCGGGTTATACCCATTCTGAATAACCGATTCGACGAGATGTCGAAGATGAAGACGGTGGTTGAAGACCGGAAGTCTTCACATCGTTTGGGTGATTACTGATGATCTTGATTGGGCTGTACACCCAAGATGAGGGAAAACAGTCGGTGATCGTCCAGACGTACTTGGAGATCGATGGATATGCGAGGAAAGTGCCTCCGGTTTCGTTCAGACCCAGAACGAACTTGTAAATGGATTGTGTGTCTGACATTGGATTTTATTCTGTGTTGATTGATCTCTATTAAATATACATCTGTTTGGCGGCGGAGAATTTATTCTCTTGCTTAACGCCCTTCTCTGAGACATACGAGCTCAGAGGTTTTATATCGATGGACATCAGTCGCATGGAGTGAATTGCCAATGTGGCATGCGTAAGTGGCAATTGATCAAGGCTTCTGTTGAAAAGCAAAGTCTTGTGGTTGATGATCAAAGCACGGCCTGTGTGGCGTAGCTTTGTGTATAACGTGAATTCGCGAGCCTCACACCTCGGTATGAGTCAAAAACGGGAGATGGACCGCTGGGAGAGCACGACGTTTCTTTCTAGCTAGGGTGGTGTCAGTGACCTACCAGCCCTGACATTTATATACTTTTCACCTGTTTGGTTGTTGGATACGAGGCGCCTCGGATATAGGTCTGTAAGGACCGGGAAACGTGTGTTCAGGAATTGCCAATCCTCAAAAGTAAGAGAGGACCGGCCCAGCCGATTCCAAGGATCATAGTGGGGTCCTGAGGCATTTGCTAGAGTGTCTCGAACGCGGAGAGGAGCTTGCCCCTTGCCTCGGCTCATGACGGAATCCAATTTCCAATACGTGATATTGCGGTTTTAATTGTAGAACTAGTATGGCGACATGATATATGGTACCCATGCCGTCTATGATTGATATTTATGATTGAAAATGTTTTGACACTATACACTTATTATAGTATCAAATGATTTGTTTTAAACGTACCAAGCATGTTTGGCTATTATAAGGGAAAACCCTATCCTCCGGCTTGCGTTGCATTGTGTGATGGGACCTGGGTCTTATAGTAGCTTCATTTTTCCAAAAAGCATTGCGTTGTTTTGTTATATGCACTAGTATTCTTGGGAGGAAACCCGTTCCGTGTTATATGGCGTGGTCCCTTGAATTACTATCTTTAAAGCAAAGTTTTAAATAACTGTTTTAGTTCTCACACCAGTCCCATGACTGACCTGGAGTTTATTGTTTTAACCTAAACTCTGGGTGCCCCTATTTTCCGCACGGGCAGCTAGTAGTTTTGGTTTTGCAGATTTATATTCACAGGGTCCTGATTAACAGCTGGAACGATGCTCGGAAAGCTCTGTATCCGTGTATCACTTCTAGTTGTGCTTTTGTATTATTTTCCGCTGCTATGTAATTTATTGTAATCTCTGATATTTGTCGAATGTATTTTATTCATTTATACTATGTATATTCTTGTATCTGATGGAATTGTTGTAATAACAATGAAATGTTCTTCCGTATGCGTCCTGTTGTGTGTTGTTCTCAAAGTATTCGTGCTTTCCTTCACGGGGAAGTTACGGGTTCTTACAGTGGTATCAGAGCTTTGGTTTACAGAGCTCGAGAACAAGACACATTAGAACCATACGAAAGAACTCATCAGATATTGGATTAGTAATATCCAATTAGAATGACTCGTTAGAGATAGGATCAATAGTATCCTAGAACGAGTGTGAAGAGTATATTTTTCAAATGAAAACAATTTTGTTTTGAAAATTTAAATCGTTTTATACGTATTTGAATATTTATTTATTTTGAATATGGACAATCGAGTATATAAAGATTTCGCGTATACGCGTCATGAACGTATATTCGAAGTTTTAATATACTGGATAGATATAGAATCATACTCTAGTGGCCCGAAGATGATTCTGATGATTGACTAGTTGTCATTAGTATTCATGTTCGAGTAACGAAGGTGTGATATTGATATATTTCCATTGGACTGGTGTGAGAACCAAAACTAATATAGATAGATACATTGTTGTGAATTGGCACCAAAAACATGATTTCTGTATATATATCAAAATTATGAATTTGAGACTCTAATTCACTAATTGATTGATGTTTGTGTTGTTTGTTTATTTGTTTGCTAATTTTTAACCATTTAGTCTAATTGAACCGAATATTGAATTGTATTGAAAATTGGTCGCATTTGCTTGCATATACCTATACTTACCTTGAACAGGTCATAGCAAGGAGGCTAGAGCCGAAGAATAAAATTTGTTTGCCCGACAAATAGGTACATGTTTACTACATAATTTCCTGTTTTGTTTGGGTGATGATGATTTTGTGAGCCTATTGGCTAGCCGCTTGGCATTTTCTTTTTCTTTTTGAGATCTGAAGGACCGGGGAAGCTATTTGAAATTCCCCGATGCTCCCATTGCAGGGGAGGTTATGGCGAAATTTTTCGAAAATTTAGGGTGTTAGCCAAATTTTTGAAAATTTGAAATTCTCAGAAACTGTAAAGTTAGAGAATGGAAGCCAAATCGAACGTAGAGTTGATTAATCAAACCACTTTCGACTTTGTTCCTTTTCGGGGACGAAAAGTTTTAAGTGGGGGAGATTGTAACAACCCGTAAAATGCGAGCCAGTTTGAAATTTTTATTTTGGCAATTTTAATGAATTTTGAATATTTAAAATAGATTATTTTAAATAATATCGACGAGAAAATTTATTTTGAATATAATTCGAACGTATATATTATATACGCCGTTGTTAGAATATAAATAATTATATATAATTATTAATAGAATTGAAAATGGCGCGGTAGTTCGATAATTCGATTTCAAACTTCAATTGAACATACCGGGTGCAAAACAATCCGGATTTTAGTGAAACCAAAAATAATGGAATCTAATTGTGGATATCTTTCCCACGAATCTGACCAATCAAGATTTCATAGCGGGAATCAAAAGATATGTCCAGTTGAAAATTCTGAATAGTCACTATGGAATTCAGGCCCTTAAAAATGGATATTTTGCAAATGACCTCGGATTTCGACGAAACCACTTTTGTTGGGTCCGCAGTGTCAAATTATTGCTAGATTCCAAATTTCATAATTTTTCGAATCAATATGTGAGCGTGGCAAAGGAAAACGCGTTTGACCAGTTTCAGTTGATTTTAATCGACTGGAAATTGGCCATTTTTCCAACGGTCTCAGAATTCGACGAAATTAGTTTTGTTAGGACCGTATCGTTAATACGAAGCTAGAAAATATTTTTATTGAATTTTTAAAGTTCGTATGCGACCCCGGTAATTTGAAATGTACGTTTAAAATTCAATATAGTGATTTAAATGTAAATTTAACGGAAACTGATTCAAACGATCAAATCAGCTTACGATACATATCCCATTGTGTTCGGAATGGGGGTAAAAGACTATGGACGACAGGCGGTGGGCCTCGTTTAGAGGTCGTATGTGAAAGTCAACTACTAGCTGCCTCGTTTAGAGGTCGTATGTGAACATAAATCTGCAAAACCAAAACTACTAGCTGCACGTGTCGAAAATAGGGGCACCCAGAGTTTAGGTTAAAACAATAAACTCCAGGTCAGTCATGTGACTGGTGTGAGAACTAAAACAGTTATTTAAAACTTTACATTAAAAGAGAGTAATTCAAGGGACCACGTCGTATAACACGGAACGGGTTTCCTCCCAAGAATACCAGTGCATAGAATAAACGGCGCAATGCTTTTCGAAAAATGAAGCTATTATAAGACCCAGGTCCCATCACACAATGCAACGCAAGCCGGAGGATAGGGTTTTACCTTACAACTGCCAAACATGCTTGGTACGTTTAAAACCAAATCATTTGATACTATAATAAGTGTATAGTGTCAAAACAATTTCAATCATAAATATAAATCATAGGCGGCATGAATGTCCCGTACCACTATGTCGCCATACTAGTTCTACAATTAAAACCGCAATACACGTATTGGAAATTGGATTTCCGTCATGAGTCGAGGCAAGGGGCAAGCTCCTCTCCGCTTTCGAGACACTCTCGCAAATGTCTCAGAGCTACGCACTCTGGGCAACCCTGGATCTTCAGGGCCGGTCCTCACTTACGTTAGAGGATTGGCAATTCCTGAACACACGTTTCCCGGTCCTTACAGACCTAAAATCGAGGCGCCTCATCCAACAACCACAAAGGTGAAAAGTATATAAATGTCAGGGCTGGTAAGTCACTGACACCACCAAAGCTAGAAAGAAACGTCGTGCTCTCCCTGCAGTCCGTATCCCGTTTTTGACTCATACCGAGGTGTGAGGCTCGCGAATTCACGTTATACACAAAGCTGCCACGTAGGCCGTGCTTTGATCATCAACCACAAGACTTTGCTTTTCAACAGAAGCCTTGATCCATGCAACTCAGCATGCCACACAGGCAATTCATGCCATGCGACTGATGTCCATCGATATACAACCTCTGAGCTCGTACGTCTCAGAGAAGGGCGTTAAGCAAGAGAATAAATTCTCCGCCGCCAAACAGATGTATATTTAATAGAGGTCAATCAACACAAAATAAAATCCAATGTCAGACACACAATCCATTTACAAGTTCGTTCTAGGTCTGAACGAAACCGGAGGCACTTTCCTCGCATATCCATCGATCTCCAAGTACGTCTGGACGACCACCAACTGATTCCCTCATCTTGGGTGTACAGCCCAATCAAGATCATCAGTAATCACCCAAACGATGTGAAGACTTCCGGTCTTCAACCACCGTCTTCATCTTCGACATATCGTCGAATCAGTTATTCAGAATGGGTATAAACCCGGACTTTTCGAACAACCCGCGTATATTAAAAATATTTCACAAACACAACATACGCCTCATTCCAATTCCACATTCTTAGGGAAAGGTTCCCATTAATTTTATCCATGATAAATTCTTTAAAATTTATCCTTTAATCTTCCTTTGGATGTCGTTTCAAACCAAATTATGGTTTTCTAAACTAGTCGAGATTAGCGAACCACACCGAAGTAATTATTTATTTTATTTCCCAATCCCAACCTATTCATCCCATGAAGCAAAACTGGTAATACTCCATATCTAACACCACGGTGTTATCGGTAAAATTAATTACCATTTCGCGTTCAAATCTAATTAAAGATTTAACTATCGCTTTGGAGCAAAACTGGTGATACTCCATCCTCGCTCACTTTTTAAATTTGATAATTTAAATTATCAATTCACATTTCAATCTGATTACAGATTCATTTAAACTCCTTTTTCTGGGTTAAAGAACTAATGTCATTTAAAACACAGTTCACGATAAACCCAAATCACATTCTATTTATTATCGGGTTAAAGAACTAGTGTTATTTAAAACATCGTTCACGGTAAACCCACAAATCAATTCTATTTAAAACTCCTTTCGAATCCAATTTATTTATTTAAAAATGAACGGGTTTAATTTTAGTTCAAAACTAGTTCATTTCGATAAAAATCTATTTTTATCTCTTCAAATATGGAGTTTTTCATCCCGATTTTTTCCAAATCATTTCTTATGATTTAACACAAATTATTGATATCTTTAATAATTTTATCAAGGCCCGTACAGTCGATTTCCATCAATGGCCATAGAACTGCACGTACAACGACCTTTTCCAAACTTGATTTGGACGTATCTCCAAATCCAACCGTTAGATTTTGAATTTCAAATATTCTTAGAAAGCTCTTTTCGATACGAACCCAACGGTTCAGGTTTTAGGAGAATCCGACGGTCGGATCTCCCGTAATGTCCGTTCGAAGTTAATGGTCGAAATTTACAAACGACCGCGGCGCGGCGCTTTCTATTCAGGCCATTATATAATATATATAATATATATTTCATCGATTTCTATTTAAAACGAATTATATAAATAGTTTTAAATTCGTTTCAAAGACAATTTCAACTTCCATTTCAATTCAAATCAAAATTGAATTTTTCCTTATAAATTCGTTTTTAAAATTCATTTCTATTCAATTCAAATTTCAATTCAATTTGAATTCATTTCAATTCATTTTCAATTTAATTCGAATTCGTTTTCAATTCAATTCAAATCAAATTCGTTTTCTATTCAAATCAAATTTCGTTTTCTTTTCAATTCAAATTCGTTTTCTTTTCAATTCAAATTCGTTTTATTTTCAATTCAAATTTCGTTTTCTTTTCAATTCAAATTCGTATTCTTTTCAATTCAAATTTTGTTTTCTTTTCAATTCAAATTCGTTTTCTTTTCAATTCAAATTTCGTTTTCTTTTCAATTCAAATTCGTTTTCTTTTCAATTCATATTCGTTTTCTTTTCAATTCAAATTCGTTTTCTTTTCAATTCAAATTCGTTTTCTTTTCAATTCAAATTTCGTTTTCTTTTCAATTCAAATTCGTTTTCTTTTCAATTCAAATTCGTTTTCTTTTCAATTCAAATTCGTTTTCTTTTCAATTCAAATTCGTTTTCTTATCATTTTGAAATGAACGGGGGGGGGTGTCGGCTGATAAAAGGAGAGAAGTTTTTTTTAATTATTTAATTATGAAAAAGTTGACTTTTACATACGACCTCTAAACGAGGCCCACCGCCTGTCGTCCATAGCGTTTCACCCCCATTCCGAACACAATGGGATATGTATCGTAAGCTGATTCGATCGTTTCGATCAGTTTCCGTAAAAATCAACATATAACTCTATATATTGATTTTGAACACGCATTTCAATTTACCGGGGTCACATACTAACTCGAAAAATTCTAGAAAAATATTTTCTAGCTTCGTATTGACGATACGGTCCTAACAAAACTAGTTTCATCTAATTCTGAGACCGTTGGAAAAATGGCCAATTTCCAGTTGATTAAAATTAACTGAAACTGGTCAAACGCGTTTTCCTTTGCCACGCTCACATATTGATTCAAAAAATTATGAAATTTGGAATCTAGCAATAATTTGACACTGCGGATCCAACAAAAGTGGTTTCGTCGAAATCCGAGGTCGTTAGCAAAATTTCCATTTTTAAGGGCCTGAATTCTATAGCGACTATTCAGAATTTTCAACTGAACATATCTTTTGATTCCCGCTATGAAATCTCAATTTTTCGGATTCATTGGAAAGATATTCTCTATTAGATCCTATTATTTTTGGTTTCACTAAAATCCGGTTTATTTTGCACCCGGTACATTCAATTGAAGTTTGAAATCGAATTATCGAACTACCACGCCATTTTCAATTCTATTTATAATTATATATAAATATTATATTCTAACGACGGCGTATATAATATATACGTTCGAAATATATTCAAAATAAATTTTTCCGTCGATATTATTTAAAATAATCTATTTTAAATATTCAAAATTCGCTAAAACTGCCAAAATAAAAATTTTAAACTGATTCAGATTTTCCGGGTTATTACAATCTCCCCCACTTAAAATTTTTCATCCCCGAAAAGGAACGAAGTCGAAGGTGGTTTAATTAGTCAACTGTACGTTCGATCTGGCTTCCATTCTCCAACTTTTCAGTTTCTGAGAATTTTCAAATTTTCAAAAATTTGTCTAACACCCTAAATTTTTGAAAAATTTCGCCATAACCTCCCCTGCACCGGGAGCCACGGGAAAATCCCGAAATTGCCATATAGGCCTTCTGATCTCAAGAAGAAAAAGAAAAAGCCAAGTGGCTAGCCAATAGGCTCATAAAATCATCATCACCCAAACAAAACAGTAAATTCTAGTAAACATGTACCTATTTGTCGGGCAAACAAATTTTATTCTCTGCTCTAGCCTCCTTGCTATGACCTGTTCAATGTAAGTACATGTATATGCAAGCAAATGCGACCAATTCTTAATATAATTCAATATTTGATGCAAATAGGCATAATGGTTCAAAATTATCATACAAATAAACAAACAACACAAACATCAATCAATTAGTGAATTAGAGTTTCAAATTCATAATTTTGATACATATATACAGAAAATCATGTTTTTGATGCCAATTCACAACAATATATTCTAGCTATATTAGTTTTGGTTCTCACACCAGTCTAATGGAAATATATAAATATCATACCTTCGAAACACGAACACAAATTCTGATGATGATATATCAATTATCAGAACCATCTCCGGGTGTCTACAATGTGATTCTATATCTATCCAGTATATTAAAACTTCGAATATACGTTCATGACGCGTATATGCAAAATCTTTATATATTGGATTGTCCAAATTCAATATAAATAAATATTCGAATACGAATAAAACGATTTAAATTTCAAAACAAAATTGTTTTCATTTGAAAAATATACTCTTCACACTCGTTCTAGGATACTACTGATCCTATCTTTAACGAGTCATTCTAATTGGATATTACTAACCCAATATCTGATGAATTCTTTCGTATGGTTCTAATGTGCCTTGTTCTCGACCTCTGTAAACCAAAGCTCTGATACCAAATGTGACGGCAAGGAATTTCGCTCGATCCGAATCAGTCGTTGAACCGATCTAGACCGTTCGAAACCCCTGATCGTTGAGAACAGGACAAATCAAAACACAAACAGAAGACCATTTCATTGCTTATTACAACAATTCCATCAGAATACAAGAATATACAGAGTATAAATGCATAAATTACATTCGATAAATATCAGAGATTACAATAAATTACATTGCAGCGGAAAATAATACAGAGCACAACTGAAGGTGATATACGGATACAGAGCTTTCCGGATATCATTTCAGCTGTAAACCAGGATCTAGTGAATATAAATCTGCAAAACCAAAACTACTAGCTGCCCGTGTCGAAAATAGGGGCACCTAGAGTTTAGGTTAAAACAATAAACTCCAGGTCAGTCATGTGACTGGTGTGAGAACTAAAACAGTTATTTAAAACTTTACTTTAAAAGAGAGTAATTCAAGGGACCACGCCGTATAACACGGAACGGGTTTCCTCCCAAGAATACCAGTTCATAGAATAAACAGCGCAATGCTTTTCAAAAAATGAAGCTATTATAAGACCCATGTCCCATCACACAATGCAACGCAAGCCGGAGGATAGGGTTTTACCTTATAACAGCCAAACATGCTTGGTACGTTTAAAAACAAATCATTTGATACTATAATAAGTGTATAGTGTCAAAACAATTTCAATCATAAATATAAATCATAGGCGGCATGAATGTCCCGTACCACTATGTCGCCATACTAGTTCTACAATTAAAACCGCAATACACGTATTGGAAATTGGATTTCCGTCATGAGTCGAGGCAAGGGGCAAGCTCCTCTCCGCTTTCGTGACACTCTAGCAAATGTCTCAGGGCTACGCACTCTGGGCAACCCTGGATCTTCAGGACCGGTCCTCACTTACGTTAGAGGATTGGCAATTCCTGAACACACGTTTCCCGGTCCTTACAGACCTAAAATCGAGGCGCCTCATCTAACAACCACAAAAGTGAAAAGTATATAAATGTCAGGGCTGGTAAGTCACTGACACCACCAAAGCTAGAAAGAAACGTCGTACTCTCCCTGCAGTCCGTATCCCGTTTTTGACTCATACCGAGGTGTGAGGCTCGCGAATTCACGTTATACACAAAGCTGCCACGTAGGCCGTGCTTTGATCATCAACCACAAGACTTTGCTTTTCAACAGAAGCCTTGATCCATGCAACTCAGCATGCCACACAGGCAATTCATGCCATGCGACTGATGTCCATCGATATACAACCTCTGAGCTCGTACGTCTTAGAGAAGGGCGTTAAGCAAGAGAATAAATTCTCCGCTGCCAAATAGATGTATATTTAATAGAGATCAATCAACACAGAATAAAATCCAATGTCAGACACACAATCCATTTACAAGTTCGTTCTGGGTCTGAACGAAACCGGAGGCACTTTCCTCGCATATCCATCGATCTCCAAGTACGTCTGGACGACCACCAACTGATTCCCTCATCTTGGGTGTACAGCCCAATCAAGATCATCAGTAATCGCCTAAACGATGTGAAGACTTCCGGTCTTCAACCACCGTCTTCATCTTCGACATATCGTCGAATCAGTTATTCAGAATGGGTATAAACTCAGACTTTCCGAACAACCCGCGCATATTAAAAATATTACACAAACACAACATATGCCTCATTCCAATTCCACATTCTTAGGGAAAGGTTCCCATTAATTTTATCCATGATAAATTCTTTAAAATTTATCCTTTAATCTTCGTTTGGATGTCGTTTCAAACCAAATTATGGTTTTCTAAACTAGTCGAGATTAGCGAACCACACCGAAGTAATTATTTATTTTATTTCCCAATCCCAACCTATTCATCCCACGAAGCAAAACTGGTAATACTCCATATCTAACACCACGGTGTTATCGGTAAAATTAATTACCATTTCGCGTTCAAATCTAATTAAAGATTTAACTATCGCTTTGGAGAAAAACTGGTGATACTCCATCCTCGCTCACTTTCTAAATTTGATAATTTAAATTATCAATTCACATTTCAATCTAATTACAGATTCATTAAAACTCCTTTTTCTGGGTTAAAGAACTAATGTCATTTAAAACACAGTTCACGATAATCCCAAATCACATTCTATTTATTATCGGGTTAAAGAACTAGTGTTATTTAAAACACCGTTCACGGTAAACCCACAAATCAATTCTATTTAAAACTCGTTTCGAATCCAATTTATTTATTTAAAAATAAACGGGTTTAATTTTAGTTCAGAACTAGTTCATTTCGATAAAAATCTATTTTTATCTCTTCAAATATGGAGTTTTTCATCCCAATTTTTCCCAAATCATTTCTTATGATTTTACACAAATTATTGATATTTTTAAAAAATTTATCAAGGCCCGTACAGTCGATTTCCATCAATGGCCATCGAACTGCACTTACAGCGACCTTTTCCAAATTTGATTTGGACGTATCTCCAAATCCAACCGTTAGATTTTGAATTTCTAATATTCGTTAGAAAGCTCTTTTCGATACGAACCCAACGGTTCTGGTTTTAGGAGAATCTGACGGTCGGATCTCCCATAATGTCCGTTCGAAGTTAATGGTCGAAATTTACGAACGGCCGCGGCACGGCGCGTTCTATTCAGGCCATTATATTATATATATAATATATATAATATATATTTCATCGATTTCTATTTAAAACAAATTATATAAATAGTTTTAAATTCGTTTCAAAGACAATTTCAACTTCCATTTCAATTCAAATCAAAATTGAATTTTTCCTTATAAATTCGTTTTTAAAATTCATTTCTATTCAATTCAAATTTCAATTCAATTTGAATTCATTTCAATTCGTTTTCAATTTAATTCGAATTCGCTTTCAATTCAATTCAAATCAAATTCGTTTTCTATTCAAATCAAATTTGTTTTCTTTTCAGTTCAAATTCGTTTTCTTTTCAATTCAAATTCGTTTTCTTTTCAATTCAATTCAAATTTCAATTCAATTTGAATTCATTTCAATTCGTTTTCAATTTAATTCGAATTCGCTTTCAATTCAATTCAAATCAAATTCGTTTTCTATTCAAATCAAATTTGTTTTCTTTTCAGTTCAAATTCGTTTTCTTTTCAATTCAAATTCGTTTTCTTTTCAATTCAAATTTTGTTTTCTTTTCAATTCAAATTTTGTTTTCTTTTCAATTCAAATTTTGTTTTCTTTTCAATTCAAATTCGTTTTCTTTTCAATTCAAATTCGTTTTCTTTTCAATTCAAATTCGTTTTCTTTTCAATTCAAATTTCGTTTTCTTTTCAATTCAAATTCTTTTTCTTTTCAATTCAAATTCGTTTTCTTTTCAATTCAAATTCGTTTTCTTTTCATTTTGAAATGAACAGGGGGGGCTGATAAAAGGAGAGAAGTTTTATATTTTTTTTAATTATTTAATTATGAAAAAGTTGACTTTTACATACGACCTCTAAACGAGGTCCACCGCCTGTCGTTCATAGTGTTTCACCCCCATTTCGAACACAATGGGATATGTATCGTAAGCTGATTCGATCGTTTCGATCAGTTTCCGTTAAAATCAACATATAACTCTATATATTGATTTTGAACGCACATTTCAATTTACCGGGGTCACATACTAACTCGAAAAATTCTAGAAAAATATTTTCTAGCTTCGTATTGACGATACGGTCCTAACAAAACTAG
Organism: Allium sativum; assembly: GCA_030737875.1. Taxonomy (NCBI): domain Eukaryota; kingdom Viridiplantae; phylum Streptophyta; class Magnoliopsida; order Asparagales; family Amaryllidaceae; genus Allium; species Allium sativum. The sequence continues at coordinate 514,747,131 of CM060919.1, read as the reverse complement.
TTTCATCTAATTCTGAGACCGTTTAAAAATGGCCAATTTCCAGTCGATTAAAATCAACTAAAAATGGTCAAACGCGTTTTCCTTTGCCACGCTCACATATTGATTCGAAAAATTATGAAATTTGGAATCTAGCAATAATTTGACACTGCGGATCCAACAAAAGTGGTTTCGTCGAAATCCGAGGTCGTTTGCAAAATTTCCATTTTTAAGGGCCTGAATTCTATAGCGACTATTCAGAATTATAAATTAATTATCGTTGAAAATATAATTTTTAACGTGAATGTGAATAAATAAATAATTATAAACAAATCGACCGATTTGTTTATATACACTGATTTAACTGATATTGATTGGGTCGATAAATTTTACACATCGCCCAACTGCACAAATAAAAATCTATGTTGGTTGATTTGAAACCCCACACGGGTGTTGGGATGATATTTGAGTACACTAATCCCAATTATTTAATTGTATGCCGATCGATTGGTTGATAGGCTGTGTAAGCATTGATTTTATATATTTGATGCTTATGCAGTTGTGTGATGCACTTTGGATGATGGTTGATTGGTTATCGCTGCTATTATATACGTGTGTAGTAGGGAATCCATATAATTAACATTATATGGTGATTGATTGGGCCTCATTCCAATCGGGAAAATAATGAATATTATAAAATAAGATTCATTAGTTGACAGTACTCATTTGTTGAGATTAGTCAAGTGTTGAAAGAAATATAGATTCATGTGTTGAATAGAATAAATATTCATTGGTTGAATAGAATAAAGAAGTTTTTGAAAAATATAAAGCCGTGTTGATTAGAGATGCGTTATTTTGACGCGAACAATATTTATATCGATTTTATTCGTTTTATAATGAATATTGAAAAGTGATTTCAAAATTTAATATTTTGAAATGAAATTCAAATTAAATTAGATTAAAATTCAAATTGAAATTTTATTGAATCAATTTGAAATGAATTCGAATCGAATAGAAAATGAATTCGATTCGAATTGAATAGAAAGTGAATTTGAATAGGAATTGAATAGAAATGAATTCAAATTGAATTAAATTTAAATTGAATTAAAAACGAATTGAAATCGTTTTGAATGAAATTTAAAACGAACTGAAATTGAATTGAAATCAATTTGAAATGAATTCGAATTGAAGTAAATAGAAGGTAAATTCAAATTGAATTGAATTGAAACGAATTAGAATTTGAGTTGAATTGAAACGAATTTGAATTCGAATTAAATAAAATTGAAATGAATTCGAATCGAATTGAAAACAAATCGATTTGAAATTGAAGATGAAGTTGAAATTGTTTTTGAAACGAATTTAGAACTATTTATAAAATTCGTTTTAAAAAGGAAATTGATGAAATATATATAATATATATATTATATATATAATGGCCTGAATAGAACGCGTTGCGTCGCGGCATTTCGCGAATTTCGACCATTGACTTCGAATTGACGTTGCGGGAGATCCAACCGTCGGATTCTCCTAAAACCGGAACCGTTGGGTTCGTATGGAAAAGAGCTTTCCAATGAATATCAGAAATTTGAAATCTAACGGTTGGATTTGGAATTATGTCCAAATCAAATTTGGAAAAGGTCGTTGTAAGTGCAGTTCGATGGCCGTTGATGGAAATCGACTGTATGGGCCTTGATAAAATTATTAAAAATATTGATAATTTGTGCAAAATCATAATATATGAATTGGAAACAACTGGGGTGAAAAACTCCACATTTGAAATGATAAAAATGGGTTTTTGTCGAAATGAACTAGTTTTGAACTAGAATTAAAATCAATTTATTTTTAAATAAATAAATTGAATTTGAAAGTGATTTTAAAAATAATCAATATTCCCAATACCAGAATTGGACTGGAGTTGAATCGAAATTATCTTCGGAATATTTCGATGTTGGATTTCGTGACTATACAAATATTGTTATGGGGATTTGAAAGATATATTTTATATCGTTATTTCCAATACGATAGTTGTTGGTTTCAGAATTTGATATTGAATATAAGCAGGTATATTTTCTATTCAGAGTCTTGTAATTAATATCAAATGTGATTTGGGTTTATCGTGAATCGTGTTTTAGATGACATTGGTTCTTTAACCCAGTTAAAGGCAAGATATCAATTTTTGAAAAGATTAAAACTAAGTGGAGTTTTAATGAATCTTTAATTAGATTAAAAAGTGAATTGATAATTTAAATTATCAAATCTGAAAGGTGATCGAGAATGGAGTACCACCAGTTTTGCTCCAAAGCGATAGTTAAATCTTTAATTAGATTTGAACGTGAAATGGTAATTAATTTTACCGATAACGCCGTGGTGTTAGATATGGGGTATTACCAGTTTTTCTCCCTGGGATGAATAGGTTGGGATTAGGAAATAAAATAAATAATTACTTCTGTGTGGTTCACTAATCCCGACTAGTTTGAAATGATATCCAAAGGAAGATTAAAGAATAAATTTAGAAGAATTTATCTTGGATAAAATTAATGGGAACCTTTCCCTAAGAATGTGATTTTGTGAATAAAAGAATATTCTGAATTGGAATGAGGCATTCGTTGTGTCTGTGTAACATTTGTTTATTATATACGTGGGATATTCAGAAAGGCCGGGTTTACACCCATTCTGAATAACCGATTCGACTAGATGTCGAAGATGAAGACGGTGGTTGAAGACTGGAAGTCTTCACATCGTTTGGGTGATTACTGATGATCTTGATTGGGCTGTACACCCAAGATGAGGGAAACAGTTGGTAATCGTCCAGACGTACTTGGAGATGGATGGATATGCGAGGAAGGTGCCTTCGGTTTCGTTCAGACCCAGAACGATCTTGTAAATGGATTGTGTGTCTGACATTGGATTTTATTCTGTGTTGATTGATCTCTATTAAATATACATCTGTTTGGCGGCAGAGAATTTATTCTTTTGCTTAACGCCCTTCTCTGAGACATACGAGCTCAGAGGTTGTATATCGATGGACATCAGTCGCATGGATTGAATTTCCAGTGTGGCACGCATAAGTGGCAATTGATCAAGGCTTCTGTTGAAAAGCAAAGTCTTGTGGTTGACGATCAAAGCATGGTCTGTGTGACGTAGCTTTGTGTATAGCGTGAATTCGCGAGCCTCACACCTCGGTATGAGTCAAAAATGGGATAGTGACTGTAGGGAGGGCACGACGTTTCTTTCTAGCTAGGGTGGTGTCAGTGACCTACCAGCCCTGACATTTATATACTTTTCACCTGTGTGGTTGTTGGAATGTGAGGCGCCTCGGATATAGGTCTGTAAGGACCGGGAAACGTGTGTTCAGGAATTGCCAATCCTCAAAAGTAAGAGAGGACCGGCCCTGAAGATCCAAGGATCATAGTGGGGTCCTAAGGCATTTGCTAGAGTGTCTTGAACGCGGAGAGGAGCTTGCCCCTTGCCTCGACTCATGACGGAAATCCAATTTGCAATACGTGATATTGCGGTTTTAATTGTAGAACTAGTATGGCGACATGATAGTTGGTACCCATGCCGCCAATGATTAATATTTATGATTGAATTGTTTTGACACTATACACTTATAATAGTATCAAATGATTTGTTTTAAACGTATCAAGCATTATTTGGCTATTATAAGGGAAAACCCTATCCTTCGGCTTGCGTTGCATTGTGTGATGGGACCTGGGTCTTATAATAGCTTCATTTTTCCAAAGAGCATTGCGTTGTTTTGTTATATGCACTAGTATTCTTGGGAGGAAACCCGTTCCGTGTTATACAGCGTGGTCCCTTGAATTACTATCTTTAAAGTAAAGTTTTAAATAACTGTTTTAGTTCTCACACGAGTCACATGACTGACCTGGAGTTTATTGTTTTAACCTAAACTCTGGGTGCCCTTATTTTCGACACGGGCAGCTAGTAGTTTTGGTTTTGCAGATTTATATTCACAGGGTCCTGATTTACAGCTGGAACGATGATCGGAAAGCTCTGTATCCGTGTATCACTTTCAGTTGTGTTTTGTATATTTTCCGCTGTTATGTAATTTATTGTAATCTCTGATATTTTTCTGTTGTATAATATTTATTCATACTCTATATATTCTTGTAATCTGATGGAATTGTTGTAATAACAATGAAATGTTCTTCTGTTTGCGTTCTGATTTGTCCTGTTCTCAAAACGATCAGGGGTTTCGAACGGTCTTTGTCGTTTAACGATCGATTCAGATCGAGCGAAATTCCTTGCCGTTACAGTGGTATCAGAGCTTTGGTTTACAGAGCTCGAGAACAAGGCACATTGGAACCAAATGAAAGAATTCATCAGATATTGGATTAGTAATATCCAATTAGAATGACTCGTTAGAGATAGGATCAGTAGTATCCTAGAACGAGTGTGAAGAGTATATTTTTCAAAGGAAAACAATTTTGTTTCAAAATTTAAGCCATTTTATACGTATTTGATTATTTATTTATTTTGAACTTGGATAATCGAGTTTATAAAGATTTCGCGTATACGCGTCATGAACGTATAGTCGAAGTTTTAATATACTGGATAGATATAGAGTCACATTCTAGACACGCGGGGATAATTCTGATGATGTGGCCACATCATTAGTATTTATATTCGAGTGACGAAGGTGTGATATCTATATATGTCCATTAGGCTGGTGTGAGAACCAAAACTAATATAGCTAGAATACATTGTTGTGAATTGGCATCAAAAACATGATTTTTGTATATGTATCAAAATTATGAATTTGAAACTCTAATTCACTAATTGATTGATGTTTGTGTTGTTTGCCTATTTCTTTGATAATTTTTAACCATTTAGCCTAATTGAATCAAATATTGAATTGTATTGAAAATTGGTCGCATTTGCATGCATATACATGTACTTACATTGAACAGGTCATAGCAAGGAGGCTAGAGCAGAGAATAAAATTTGTTTGCCCGACAAATAGGTACATATTTACTATAATTTACTGTTTTGTTTGGGTGATGATGATTTTATGAGCCGATTGGCTAGCCGCTTGGCTTTTTCTTTTTCTTTTTGAGATCAGAAGGCCTATATGGCAATTTCGGGATTTTCCCGTGGCTCCCGGTGCAGAGGAGGTTATGGCGAAATTTTTCGAAAATTTAGGGTGTTAGCCAAATTTTTGAAAAATTTGAAAAGTTCTTAGAAATTGAAAAGTTGAAGAACTTAAGCCGTAGTAAAAATAATGGAAGTTGAGTTGATTTGTTAAACAACTTTCGGCCTTTGATTTAGAGAAGATTAGAATATCATCAATAAAAACTAGAACAAATTTATTCAATTAAATCACACATTGAACTGATTAGAAAATAGTTAGAAATATATACTTGTGCATTATATATATTTGAACAGGAAATTGGATAGCTGTTGAGTAAAGATTTTATTTGCGTGCCAGACAAATAGGTAAACCTTAATGAGTTGGATGCGCACTTATATTATTATATCAACTCCTGTGAGTGCCATTGGATGCGGAGTGCTGGTTATTCTGTGTGAAATAATAAACATCGCCATAGGATAGCAACAATTAATTTTGAACTACATTACATGGCATACTTCTGGAAGATAGGCATACTTCATCATATACCACATAAGCATTTGGAGCTTGTGTGACGAGGTGGAAGATTTACCATACAAGCGAGAGGCTTGTATGGCGATGACTATATTTTACAGGTTGAACTGATGACTGATATGGACTATTTAAATTGTAACGATAAAATTGCCAGATTAATAAAAACCCCACACGGGTCTAGAGTTGACAATAATCACTTCTCTCTAGTTATTAGATATGGCACATGGACTATTTATTTCCCACACGGGATGAGGTGAAGAGGATTTATCCTCTGGAGCATTTAAAATACACACTCCCTCAGGCTTTGACAGGGTGACGAGAATTTATTCTCTAGAGTTATTATCAATACACGCTCCCCTGTAAACACCAGAATATATCACTATAAATATGTGTATGCTTATTAGGATTTATTGGGTACCTAATACGGCCCAATAAATTTCCAAACCTCTCCCCGTATAAAGGAGGTTATGGCGAAATTTTTCGAAAATTCCGGGTGTTAGCCAAATTTTTGAAGAATTTGAAAATTCTCAGAAACTGAATAGTAAGAGAATGGAAGCCAGATCGAACGTAGAGTTGATTAATCAAACCACTTTCGACTTTGTTCCTTTTCGGGGACGAAAAGTTTTAAGTGGGGGAGATTGTAACAACACGGAAATGCGAGCCAGTTTAAAATTTTTATTTTTATTTTTTTATTTTGGCAATTTTAGTGAATTTTGAATATTTAAAATGAATTATTTTAAATAATATCGACAAGAAATTTATTTTGAATAGAATTCGACGTATATATTTATATACGTCGTCGTTAGAATATAAATATTTTAATTTAATTATAAGTAGAATTGAAAATGGCTCGGTAGTTCGATAATTCGATTTCAAACTTCAATTGAATGTACCGGGTGCAAAACAATCCGGATTTTAGCGAAACAAAAAATAATAGGATCTAATTGGGAATATCTTTCCAACGAATCCGAAAAATCGAAATTTCATAGCGGGAATCAAAAGATATGTCCAGTTGAAAATTCTGAATAGTCGCTATGGAATTCAGGCCCTTAAAAATAGCCATTTTGCAAACGACCTCGGATTTCAACGAAACCACTTTTGCTGGATCCGTGATGTCAAATTATTGTTAGATTCCAAATCTCATAATTTTTCGAATCAATATGTGAGCGTGGCAAAGGAAAACGCGTTTGACCAGTTTCAGTTGATTTTAATCGACTGGAAAATGGCCATTTTTTCCAACGGTCTCAGAATTCGACGAAACTAGTTTTGTTAGGACCGTATCGTCAATACGAAGCTAGAAAATATTTTTCTGGGATTTATAGAGTTCGTATGTGACCCCGGTAAATTGAAATGCGCGTTCAAATTCAATATATAGAGTTATATGTTGATTTTAACGGAAACTGATTGTAACGATCGAATTAGCCTATGATACATATCCCATTGTGTTCGGAATGGGGGTAATTAGCTAGGGGCGGCAGTCGTTGGGTTTGATTCCGTGTACGAATGAAAAAGTCAACCGTTTGGAAAATAAAATAATAATAAATTTAATATATAATTTCCCTCCACTCCCTTATACCTTCTCTCCCCGTTTCTTTTCAGTTCAAAATCGAATTAAAAAAAATCCTAAACCTAAAAATCGCTCCACCGCCTCATCGATCCTCCACCGCGCCCCACTCCTCAGCCCGCCGCTCCACCATGCGCCACATCCCCCTTCTCGTTCTCGCCTCCTTCTCCCTACGCGAATCCAAGGAGCTGTGCACCCACTCGAGAGACGTAGAAGCCGCCGCCTCCTGAAGACCGCACCGCGCCACCGCCTCTGACCCCCTCTTCCTCCCTCCTCCCGAACTCCGTTCCCTCAAATCCGCACCCAAACCACATCCCCAAATCGGACGATGGCCACAATCAAGTGTGGTGGCCAGATTGTTTATGCGAGTTGGGTTCAGCGAGTTCGACAGTTCTGAGCAGGACGCAAATGATTATAACAGTGAGTTCTATACATACATAGTTTATTGAATTTGATAATCAAGTTTGTTTCAGTTTTAAAATCAAATAAACAATAGTGTTTATTAAATATAAATAGCATTGGAGAAGTAAAAATATATTTTTTATTATATGCAGTGAATTAAAAATATGATTTTTATTATAGTAGAGTATTAAAAATATGATCTTTATATATGCACCGAATTAAAAATATGATTTTTATTATAGTAGAGTATTAAAAATATGATCTTTATATATGTAGTGAATTAAAAATATGATTTTTATTATAGTAGAGTATTAAAAATATGATCTTTATATAATAGAAGATATAAAAATACTTTTTTTATAAGTAGTGTAGTAAAAAATAGAATTTTTATCTATATAGTAGCGATATAAAAATAGAATTTTTATCTATATAGTAGCGAAGTAAAAATAGAATTTTTATCTATATAGTAGCGATATAAAAATAGAATTTTTATCTATATAGTAGCGATATAAAAATAGAATTTTTATCTATATAGTAGCGAAGTAAAAATAGAATTTTTATCTATATAGTAGCGATATAAAAATAGAATTTTTATCCACATAGCGTGATTATAAAAATGTGATTTTTATATACATAACAACAATATAAAAATGTGATTTTTATATATGTAGTGGCTACGGGCAACGAAAATGACAAAAAGGCGAGAACGACGAAGATTTCTACATAAGAAGAGTCACGGCGTTGGTTTAGCTATTTGTGAGAATTTATCACTCTAAATTTCTTTTTCTAGTTATATATATAATAGGATGCAGACGGTGCTTAGCAGCACCCGACACCCGTCATCCTTAGACCATGGATGGCTTGTTTGTTTGATTGATGTGTTGTGAAAATTGTTTGTGATGTTGATGTGAAATCGATAATAAAATGTAGATGTGTTGAAATAAATTAATTATCGTTGAAAATATATTTTTTAACGTGAATGTGAATAAATAAATAATTATAAACAAATCGGCCGATTTGTTTATATACACTGATTTGACTGATATTGATTGGGTCGATAAATTTTACACAATGCCTAACTGCACAAATAAAAATCTGTGTTGGTTGATTTGAAACCCCACACAGGTGTTGGGATGATATTTGAGTACACTAATCCCAATTATTTAATTGTATGTCGATCGATTGGTCGACAGGATGTGTAAGCGTTGATTTTTTATATTTGATGCTTATGCAGTTGTGTGATGCACTTTGGATGATGGTCGATTGGTTATCGTTACTATTATATACATGTGTTGTAGGGAATCCATATAATTAACATTATATGGTGATTGATTGTGCCTCATTCCAATCGGGAAAATAATGAATATTATAAAATAAGATTCATGTGTTGACAGTACTCATTTGTTGAGATTAGTCAAGTGTTGAAAGAAATATAGATTCATGTGTTGAATAGAATAAATATTCATTGGTTGAATAGAATAAAGAAGTTTTTGAAAAATATAAAGCCGTGTTGATTAGAGATGCGTTATTTTGACGCGAACGATATTTATATCGATTTTATTCGTTTTATAATGAATATTGAAAAGTGATTTCAAAATTTAATATTTTGAAATGAAATTCAAATTAAATTAGATTAAAATTCAAATTGAAATTTTATTGAATCAATTTGAAATGAATTCGAATCGAATAGAAAATGAATTCGATTCGAATTGAATAGAAAGTGAATTTGAATTGGAATTGAATAGAAATGAATTCAAATTGAATTAAATTGAAATTGAATTAAAAACGAATTGAAATCGTTTTGAATGAAATTTAAAACGAACTGAAATTGAATTGAAATCAATTTGAAATGAATTCGAATTGAAATAAATAGAAGGTAAATTCAAATTGAATTGAATTGAAATGAATTAGAATTTGAATTGAATTGAAACGAATTTGAATTCGAATTAAATAAAATTGAAATGAATTCGAATCGAATTGAAAACAAATCGATTTGAAATTGAAGATGAAGTTGAAATTGTTTTTGAAACGAATTTAGAACTATTTATAAAATTCGTTTTAAAAAGGAAATCAACGAAATATATATAATATATATATATATTATATATATAATGGCCTGAATAGAACGCGCCGCGGCAGTTCGCGAATTTCGACCATTGACTTCAAATTGACGTTGCGGGAGATCCGACCGTCGGATTCTCCTAAAACCAGAACCGATGGGTTCGTATCGAAAAGAGCTTTCCAATGAATATTATAAATTTGAAATCTAACGGTTGGATTTGGAATTATGTCCAAATCAAATTTGGAAAAGGTCGCTGTAAGTGCAGTTCGATGGCCGTTGATGGAAATCGACTGTACGGGCCTTGATAAAATTATTAAAAATATTGATAATTTGTGCAAAATCATAATATATGAATTGGAAAGAACTGGGGTGAAAAACTCCACATTTGAAATGATAAAAATGGGTTTTTGTCGAAATGAACTAGTTTTGATGTAATAACCCGGAAAATCTGGACCAGTTTAAAATTTTTATTTTGGCAATTTTAGCGAATTTTGAATTTTTAAAATAGATTATTTCAAATAATATCGATGAGAAATTCGTTTTGAATGGGATCCGAGCGTATATATTATATACGTCATCGTTAGAATATGAATATTTATATATAATTATAAATAGAATTGAAAATGGCGCGGTAGTTCGATAATTCGATTTCAAACTTCAACTAAATGTAGCGGGTGCAAAACAATCCGGATTTTAGTGAAACCAAAAACATTAGGATCTAATCGAAGATATCTTTCCAACGAATCCGAAAAATCAAAATTTCATAGCGGGAATCAAAAGATATGTCCAGTTGAAAATTCTGAATAGTCGCTATGGAATTCAGGCCCTTAAAAATAGACATTTTGCAAACGACCTCGAATTTCGACGAAACCACTTTTGTTGGATCTGTGATGTAAAGTTATTGCTAGGTTTCCAATTTCATAATTTTTCGAATCAATATGTGAGTGTGGCAAAGGAAAACGCGTTTGACCAGTTTCAGTTGTTTTTAATCGACTGGAAATTGGCCATTTTTCTAACGGTCTCAGAACTCGACAAAACTAGTTTTGTTAGGACCGTATCATCAATACGAAGCTAGAAAATATTTTTCTGGAATTTTTTGAGTTCGTATGTGACCCCGGTAAACTGAAATGCGCGTTCAAATTCAATATGTAGAGTTATATGTTGATTTTAACGAAAACTGATCGAAACGATCGAATCAGCTTACGATACATATCCCATTGTGTTCAGAATGGGGGTGAAACGCTATGGACGACAGGCGGTGGGCCTCGTTTAGAGGTCGTATGAAAAAGTTGCTTTTTGAAATTAAATAATTAAATAAATTAAAAATAAAATTCCTCACTCACTCTCCTCTCTTTAACCCCTCTGGACCCCCCTTTTTTCCCGTTCAGTCGATTCATTGCAAAGAAGAAAAAAAATAGAAATGCGATCGACGGAAGACGGAGGAGGCCGCCGCCCAGCCTCCTGGCGCCGCCGCAGGCCAGGCGCCGCCTTCCCCCTTCTTCCCAGACCCTCCTCCTCGTTCCCCTCTCCCGATTCTCCCTCTTCTGCGCCTCTTCCTCCTCCACCTCCAACCTGAAGCCGTGACGCCCAGAACCGCGCCCAACCCTAGCCGCACCTCCTCCTCTTCCTCTTCTACCTCCGTCCGAGCCCCCCCTGCTTCGACAATGGCCGACGCAGCACCCCACCACACCAGACGCCGCAGATCAGCCCAACTCCGGCGAGTTCCCCCCAGTAGCCGAAGACACCATCTCCCCTCCCTCTCCTTCACACACGCTTTAAGTTTCTGATAATTTTAATTAATTTAAGTAGTTAAAAATGCAATTTTTAATTAGGAGAAAAATATAATTTTTATAAAGTGAAAGTAAAAATTCGATTTTTATATATTGAATAGCGAAGTAAAAATGTGATTTTTAAAATATAAAAGAAGTGATCTTTAAACTATAAAAGATTAGATTTTTGAAATTGAAAAGGAGAAATCTTTATATGAAGAATAGCGGGGTAAAAATAGAATTTTTATCTATATAACATCGTTGTAAAAAAATAGAATTTTTATCTATATAACATCGTTGTAAAAAAAATAGAATTTTTATCTATTTAGTAGCGAAGAAAAAATTTGATTTTTATATATTGAATAGCATAGTAAAATTTTGATTTTTATATATTGAATAGCATAGTAAAAATTCGATTTTTATATGTTGAATAGCATAGTAAAAATTCGATTTTTAAATATATGAAGTGATTATAAAAATATGATTTTTAAATTGAAAGTGAACAAATAAAAATGTGATTTTTATAGTGATGAAATTGAAAAGGTAAAATCTTTATAGTTGAAAAGGCGAGATCTTTATGTATTGAATAGCTAAGTTAAAAAAAAATCGATTTTTATATATTGAATAGCGAAGTAAAAATGTGATTTTTATATATGTAGTGAATACGGGCAACGAAAGCGACAAAAGGCGAGAATGACGATGATTTCCCTAAATGAAGTGTCGTGGAAGTTGGATAGCTATCGGTGAGAACTTCTCACTCTAAATTCTCTTTTTCTAGTTATATATATATACTAGGATGCAGACGGTGTTTAGTAGCACCTGACACCCGTCATCCACAGACCATGGATGGCTTGTTTGTTAAATTGTTTGGTTGAGTAGTTGGTTAGTTTATTTGGTTTGAATTGAATTGTATGGTGAAATGAATGGATTTGATTGATGTGTGAATGGCGTGGGCCTTCACTAGACCAGGGATAAGGCTAGGCCTCGTCCCGTTTCTAGTATCGTGCCGTTATGCCGCCGAAATTTTCTAAAATATGTTAGAAAAATAAAAATATCATTTTTATTGAGTAAATGAACTGAATAGAAATTCATGTGTTGAAATAAAAATATTTTATCGTTAAAAATATAATTTTTAACGTCGAAGTGAATAAAATAAAATATTTATTTACAAACCGGATGGTTTGTTTACGTACACCTATTTGAAGGACATTGATTGGGACGATAAATTTTACACATCGCCCAACTGCACAAATAAAATCTGTGTTTGATTGTTTGAAACCCCACATGGGTGTTGGGATGAAATTTGAAGTTCACTCATCCTGATTGATTAAATATGTCGATCGATTGATTGACAGGCAGTTATAAGCGTAAGATATCTATATTTGATACTTATACAGTGTAGTGCACTTTGGTTGATGGTTGATTATTTTTCAATGCTATTATATACATGTGTTGTATGGAATCCATATAATTAACATTATATGGTGATTGATTGGGCCTCATTCCAATCGGGAAAATAATAAATATTTTAAAAGAAAATTCATGTGTTGAATATAAAAAAAAGTCATGTGTTGACGATGTTCATGTGTTGAAAATATTTATGTGTTGAGTAAAATATTTTAATAATAAAATTCTTATCTTTATCATATTTAAAATTAGAACTACTTTACGATGGAGTCTAATTAAAATCAAACGATAGATACCATAGTTTTATAAAATATTTTACATAACAAAAATAGTCGTGTGTTGAAAGAAATATAGATTCATGTGTTGAATAGATTAAATATTCATTTGTTGAATAGAATAAAGAAGTTTTTGAAAAATATAAAGCCGTGTGGATTAGAGATGCGCTATTTTGACGTGAACGATATTTATATCGATTTTATTCGTTTTACAATGAATATTTAAAAGTGATTTCAAAATCTAATATTTTGAAATGAAATTCAAATTGAATTAGATAAAAATTCAAATTGAAATTTTATTGAATCAATTTGAAATGAATTCAAATCGAATAGAAAATGAATTCGACTCGAATTGAATAGAAAATGAATTCGACTCAAATTGAATTGAAACGAATTTGAATTCGAATAAAATAGAAATGAATTCAAATTGAATTAAATTGAAATTGAATTAAAAACGAATCAAAATCATTTTGAATGAAATTTAAAATGAACTGAAATAGAATTGAAATCAATTTAAAAAGAATTCGAATTGAATCAAATAGAAGGTAAATTCAAATTGAATTGAAACGAATTAGAATTTGAATTGAATTGAAACGAATTTGAATTCGAATTAAATAAAATTGAAATGAATTCGAGTTGAATTGAAATCCAATCGATTTGAAATTGAATATAGAAGTTGAAATGGTTTTGAAAACGAATTTAAAACGATTTATAAAATACGTTTTAAAAAGGAAATCGATGAAATATATATAATATATATATATTATATATAATGTCCTGAATAGACCGCGCCACGCCGCGGTAGTTCGTGAATTTCGACCATTGACTTCGAATTGACATTACGGGAGATCCGACCGTCGGATTCTCCTAAAACCGGAACCGTTGGGTTCGTATCGAAAAGAGCTTTCCAATGAATATTAGAAATTTGAAATCTAACGGTTGGATTTGGAATTATGTCCAAATCAAATTCGAAAAAGGTCGTTGTAAGTGCAGTTTGATGGCCGTTGATGGAAATCGACTGTACGGGCCTTGATAAAATTATTAAAAATATCTATAATTTGTGTAAAATCATAAGAAATTATTTGGGAAAAGTTGGGCTGAAAAATTCCGTATTTGAAAAGATAAAAATAGATTTTTATCGAAATGAACTAGTTTTGAACTAGAATTAAAATCAGTTTATTTTTAAAATAAATAAATTGAATTTGAAAGTGATTTTAAAAATAATCAATATTCCCAATACGTGGATTGGACTGGAGTTGAATCGAAATTATCTTCGGAATATTTCGATGTTGGATTTCGTGACTATACAGATATTGTTTTGGGAGTTTGGAAGATATATTTTATATCGTTATTTCCAATACGATATTTGTTGGTTTCAGAATTTGATATTGAATATAAGCCGGTATATTTTCTATTCAGAGCCTAGTATTTAATATCAAATGTGATTTGGGTTTGTCGTGAATCGTGTTTTAGAAGACATTGGTTCTTTAACCCAGTTAAAGACAGAATATTGATTTTTGAGAAGATTAAAACTAAATGGAGTTTTAATGAATCTTTAATTAGATTAAAATGTGAATTGATAATTTAAATTATCAAATTTGAAAGGTGATCGAGAATGGAGTATCACCAGTTTTGCTCCAAAGCGGTAGTTAAATCTGTAATTAGATTTGAACGTGAAATGGTAATTAATTTTACCGATAACACCGTGGTGTTAGGAATGGAGTATCACCAGTTTTGCTCCATGGGATATATAGGTTGGGATTGGGAAATAAAATAAATAATTACTTCGGTGTGGTTCGCTAATCCCGACTAGTTTGAAATGATATCCTAAGGAAGATTAAAGAATAAATTTAGAAGAATTTATCTTGGATAAAATTAATGGAAACCTATTCCCTAAAAATGTGATTTTGTGAATAAAAGAATATTCTGAATTGGAATGAGGCGTTCGTTGTGTTCATGTAACATTCGTTCATTATATACGTGTGTTATTCAGAAAGGCCGGGTTAAACCCATTCTGAATAACCAATTCGACGAGATGTCGAAGATGAAGACGGTGGTAGAAGACCGGAAGTCTTCACATCATTTGGGTGATTACTGACGATCTTGATTGGGATGTACACCCAAGATGAGGGAAACAGTTGGTGATCGTCCAGACGTACTTGGAGATCGATGGATATGCGAGGAAAGTGCCTCCGGTTTCGTTCAGACCCAGAACGAACTTGTAAATGGATTGTGTGTCTGACATTGGATTTTATTCTGTGTTGATTGATCTCTATTAAATATACATCTGTTTGGCGGCGGAGAATTTATTCTCTTGCTTAACGCCCTTCTCTGAGACGTACGAGCTCAGAGGTTGTATATCGATGGACATCAGTCGCATGGAGTGAATTGCCTGTGTGGCACGCGTAAGTGGCAATTGATCAAGGCTTCTGTTGAAAAGCTAAGTCTTGTGGTTGACGATCAAAGCATGGTCTGTGTGACGTAACTTTGTGTATAGCGTGAATTCATGAGCCTCACACCTCGGTATGAGTCAAAAACGGGATAGTGACTGCAGGGAGAGCACGACGTTTCTTTCTAGCTAGGGTGGTGTAAGTGACCTACCAACCCTGACATTTATATACTTTTCACCTGTGTGGTTGTTGGAATGCGAGGCGCCTCGGATATAGGTCTGTAAGGACCGGGAAACGTGTGTTCAGGAATTGCCAATCCTCAAAAGTAAGAGAGGACCGGCCCTAAAGATCCAAGGATCATAGTGGGGTCCTGAGGCATTTCCTAGAGTGTCTCGAACACGGAGAGGAGCTTGCCCCTTGCCTCGACTCATGATGGAAATCCAATTTATAATACGTGATATTGCGGTTTTAATTGTAGAACTAGTATGGCGACATGATAGATGGTACCCATGCCGCCTATGATTAATATTTATGATTGAATTGTTTTGACACTATACACTTATAATAGTATCAAATGATTTGTTTTAAACGTATCAAACATTATTTGGGTATTATAAGGGAAAACCCTATCCTCCGGCTTGCGTTGCATTGTGTGATGGGACCTGGGTCTTATAATAGCTTCATTTTTCCAAAGAGTATTGCGTTGTTTTGTTATATGCACTAGTATTCTTGGGAGGAAACCCGTTCCGTGTTATATGGCGTTGTCCCTTGAATTACTATCTTTAAAGTAAAGTTTTAAATAACTGTTTTAGTTCTCACACCAGTCACATGACTGACCTGGAGTTTATTGTTTTAACCTAAACTCTGGGTGCCCCTATTTTCGACATGGGCAGCTAGTAGTTTTGGTTTTGCAGATTTATATTCACAAGGTCCTGATTTACAGCTGGAACGATGCTCGGAAAGCTCTGTATCCGTGTATCACTTTCAGTTGTGTTTTGTATATTTTCCGCTGCTATGTAATTTATTGTAATCTCTGATATTTTTCTATTGTATAATATTTATTCATACTCTGTATATTCTTGTAATCTGATGGAATTGTTGTAATAATAATGAAATGTTCTTCTGTTTGCGTTCTGATTTGTCCTGTTCTCAAAACGATCAGGGGTTTCGAACGGTCTTTGTCGGTTTAACGATCGATTCAGATCGAGCGAAATTCCTTGCCGTTACAATTACACTAATTCGATTAACTCTAATACGATTAACTCCACTAGATTAACTCCAATCAATTAACTCTAACTTGGTTTACTCTGATCGATTAATTCTAATTCGATTAACTCTAACTTGATTAACTCAAATCGATTAATTCTAATTCGATTAACTCCACTCGATTAACTCCTATCAATTAACTCTAACTTGATTAACTCTGATCGATTAATTCTAATTTGATTAACTCTAATCGATTAACTCTAACTCGATTAACTCAAATCGATTAATTCTAATTCGATTAACTCCACTCGATTAACTCCTATCAATTAACTCCAACTAGATTAACTCAAATCGATTAATTCTAATTCGATTAACTCTAATCGATTAACCTTATTTGATTAACTCTAATCAATTACTTTATTCGAATAACTAATATTCGATTAACTCTAATTCATTTTGATTAACACATTTTGGTTAACACATTTTGATTAACTCCTTTGATTAACTCTACGCCCATATTCAGTTTCAATTATCGATGTTGAAATCGATTCTTACTTCTCTATATAAGTCCTGACTTGTATATTCTATTTACCCAATGATAAACGTTTCATTTAATTTATAAAATATTATTTATAAATTTATCTTCCTAATCTATTGGTTAGAATAGATTCTATTTAAAATCTTTGCTTTAAATCCATATCATGTTATACCCGTGTGCGAAGCACGGGTCTAAACCTTTCAAATATAAAATTCTCTTTTATACTATTCTATACACATTTCAAGTATTTCCTTTTATGATATCTTATTTATTTTCTAAATAAATGTTCCTTTTATCTTTCTATTTATTTAACAAATAAATATTCCTTTTATCTTTCTACTTATTTAACAAATAAATATTCCTTTTTAACCTATTTGTAAATGTTTTACAAATATTTTCCTTTTCAATTCTATTTGTAAATGTTTTACAAATATTTCCTTTCAATTTTATTTGTAAATGTTTTACAAATATTTCCTTTTATAACTGTATTAATTTTCTAAATAAATATTTTTTTATAAAATCTTTTGATTTTATAAATATTTCTTTTTCAATATAACATTTGAAATTTTCCTTTTTAACATTCTAGTATTCCTTTTGGCATTTAAAATACAAAATAACAATGATTAATATCGTTCTAACACACATCATCAACAACAGATTATATATCACATCATATATCACCATATATGAAAAACAGTAAAATAAATGTTGAGGAATCCAGTTGGATTCCTCCGACCTGTTTCCCTGCATCACGGATGTTAAACAATATAATAACATCGATTTCATTTCGATATGAAATATTCTAATAAACAGAATCAATATTTAATTAACGATATATATATATATATATATAACTATATTGATATTTTCAACCAATCAATTCGCAGTTCAACCAAATAGTCAACACACAGCAATCAATCATCATTTATCAGTTCTAAACATACGTTATAAAAATATAAACTAATAGAGTTGGTGAGTTTTACTCACATTGGATGATCATCGTTAAATAACGATAGTTGTCGTTGATTTGATTCTGACAATTTATTTCACTATAAATTGTAACGAGCTCCAATCCATTTCCAGTCAGTTCCATTGTGTAGCCCTCATCAATACAATCCCAACGGATCATGGTTTGTCAGATTATGATATCGTATGATCGAGATATAAATTTTACAATTTATAAGGGTATTTATAATAGCATAACTTAATTTAAATCGATTTGGGCTTTACCAAAATACTTGGGCCCAACCTCCTTGCTCCTACCCGCTAGCTACAGTATCATCTTCTATAAACACAAATCGCGACCTGCTCCTCACCATTACAGCCGCTTCTACCACCTCATTCTCCTTCCATATTCAATGAAACAACAAACCGATCTCACCATCTCACTCCTCCTCCCGAACTCCTTCCTCTCATCCCCATTACAACCAACTCTAGCCCTCCCCTCGAAATGCGTCGCACAATAGTTCTCTCGAGCCCGAAATTCTCGAGCGACATCTTTTGTGATGGATTCACACAATAAAACCCCGAACAAACCTACTCTCTTCACTCAATCCGCTCAAAACCACAATTCGATGCACCAAAACTCCACAACTGGGAACCCTAGCCCGCGCAGTGATATTTGAACATTCACGAAAGTGCATTGCACTATATAATATTTACTCAGAATCAAATCTGCTTCATCGCTAAATCCATATACATATAATTTGAGAATTTTAGGATTTTATTCGATTTGTTTTGATTTTTTTTAAAGCTGCGATTTAGTAATGTGGAAGAAATTTTGTCGGCGGATTTTAGTTTGACCACTGAGAAATGAAATTAGGTTTAGATAGGATGGTGGCCTATATATAGAGAATTTTAAATAATTTTATATTCATTATTATATTAAATTATAATCAACCGTTATGAGTGTTTATCATTTAAAAATCTGTATAGCCATATACGATACCCAAAAATCACGAAAATGGGCATGTAGCTACGGTTTGACATTACGGACCCAACGAAACTAGTTTCGTCGAATTCTGACTCCGTTTGCTCACACAGCGGATTTTTAACCGTCAAAATACTAACTGTTTTTCACATTAAAAATCCGTACGGCCATACATTGACTTCAAAAATCACAAAAATTGAAATATAGCAATAATTTAATATAGCGGATCCAACAAAATTAGTTTCGTCGAAAACGGAATTCGTTTGGAAAACTGGTTATTTTAAAAGCTCTAAATAACCCATTTAAATAAATAAATATATTTAAAAACAATTAAATTAAATATAAATAAATAAATATTATCGTATATATATTCACACAGAATATCGTATAGCTCCAATTGGATTTATAACTCGATATTCAAATCCCGGTTGAATCGATATTCAATTTATATTGAAAAATCCTTTTATTATATAAATAAATCGCTAACTTATAAAGGAATTCCATATCGACTTTTCGAAAATTTGATTTGGACATAAATAAAAATCTACACAATGAAATCCTAAGTTTTCTCTTTTATTGGAAAAATATACTTCACCAGCTCCGAATGTTTCTTGTTTCACAGAAATCCGATTTGAAACAGACCCTGTATATTCAGTTGAAGTTCAAATCGCCAAATAACGAACTGCCGGGCCATTTCGAACTCGATTATAATTATAATATAATTATACATTCAAACTTCGATTATATAATATATTAGCGAATATAATTCAACTCTAAACTGAAATATATATTTTGAATTGTCCAGTTCACTCTATAACGTCAATTCGCTATTTCCGACTATTTCGAAATTAAATATATTATTCTATTATTTATTTTAATTAAATATTCCATATAATTTAATTCAACGACCATTTAATTCTCTAAACCATTATTTATATATTTAAATAAATTAATTATTATATTGCTAAAATACGGGATATTACAGTTTAGCTTAGGGTTTCGAGTTTTGGGGTTTTCAGAGAGAGAGAGAGGGAGCTATGGAGGAGGAGGGGGGTCTGAAGGGGATGGCCAGAGGCGGGGGGTTCGGCGATGTGGGCGGCGACTTCCGATGGTCGGAGGGTGGCTGGGCGAGGGCGGATCGGGGATGGGGCTGGGTACGACGGGGGTTTGGGAGATTTTTCTTTTTTTTATTTTGAAACGTGAGGCCTTGAAATTTTATATACAACTTTCCCATTCAACCCCCTAATCGAACCCACCGACTGTCGTCCCTATCTAACTACCCCTATTTCGGACACAATGGGATTTGTTTCGTAACCCAATTCGGATGTTACGATCAGTTTCCGCTAAATTTAAAATATAAATCTTTATATTTTAAATTCCTACGCACATTTTAATTTACCGGGGCCACATACGGACTTTAAGAATTCTCAAAAAATATTTTCTAGCATCGTATTGACGATACGGTCCTAACAAAACTAATTTCATCGAATTTGGAGACCGTTTAAAAAATGGCCATTTTCTGGTCGATCCAAATTGATTAAACTGACAAAACACGTTTTCCTTTTCCACGCTCACATATTGATTCAGAAAATTATGCATTTTGGAATCTAGTAATAACTTGACATCCAGGATGCAACAAAAGTGGTTTCATCGAAAAGGAGGTCGTTTGCAAAATTTCCATTTTTAAGGGCTATATTTCCATAACGACTATTCTGAATTTTCCACTGGGCATAAATTTTTATTCCCGTAATAAAATTTTGATTTTGTAGATTCATTCGAAAGATATTCTCAAATAGATTCTAATATTTTTGGTTTCGCTAAAATCCGGTTTATTTCGAATCCTGTATATTCATTTGAAATTTGAAATCGAATTTTCAAACTATCGCGCCATTTCCAATTTCTTTTATAATTAAAAATAAATATTTATTTTCTAACGTTGTTTCAAATAAATATATACGTTCTAATTCTATTCAAAATAAATTTCTTGTCGTTATTATTTAAAATAATTCATTTTAAATATCCAAAATTCATTCAAATTGCCAAAATAAAAATTTTAAATTGGTTCAAATTTTCTGGGTTGTTACAATCTCCCCCACTTAAAATCTTTTCGTCCTCGAAAAGGAACGGAGCTGAAAGTTGTTTACTAATTAACTCAACTTTCATTATTCTCATTATGTTTTAAGTTCTTCGACTTTTCAGTTTCTAAGAACTTTTCAAATTCTTCAAAAATTTGGCTGACACCCTAAATTTTCAAAAAAATTCACCATAACCTCCCCTGTACGGGAGCACCGGGAAAATCCCCAAACTGCCACACAGGCCCTCTCATCTCAAAAAGAAAAAGAAAAAGCCAAGCGGCTTGCCAATCGGCTCATAAAATCATCCAAACCCAAGAAATTAGTAAACATGTACCTATTTGTTGGGCATACAATTTTATTCCTCTTCTCCAGCCTCCTTGCAATGAACTGTTCAATGTATATGCATGTACATGTATGCAATTTCAAACATTTTTCAATATAGTTCAATATTTGGTACCACTTGGCTAAATATACCGTTCTTTCACATAATGGTTTTATTAGATAACACATAATCATACAACACAGCCATCAATCAATTAGTGACTTAACGTTTCAAATTCATAATTTGGATACATATATAGAAAATCATGTTTTTTGATGCCAATACACAACAATGTATTCTAACTATATTTTGGTTCTCACACCAGTCAATTGGAAATATATAGAAATCCCACTTCTGAAACTCGAACATAAACACTGATGATGATATATCAATCATCAGTATCATCTCCGGGCGACTAGAGTGTGATTCTATATCTATTCAGTATATTAAAACATCGAATACACGTTTGCAAGGCGTATAAGCATAATCTTTATATATTGGATTGTCCAAATTCAATACAAATAAATATTCAAATACGTATAAAATGGTTTAAATTTTCAAAACAAAGTTGGTTTTCATTTTAAAAATATACTCTTCACACTCATTCTAGGATACTACTGATCCCATCTCTAACGAGTCATTCTCATTGGATATTACTAATCCAATCTCTGATGAATTCTTTCGTTCGGTTCTAACGTGTCTTGTTCTCCAAGCTCTATAAACCAAAGCTCTGATACCAAAATGAAAAAGCCAGACGAAATCCGGTAGGTTTTGCAACCATCCCTTCATCCCCCATAGCAGCAGGTAATACCCACCGTGGCTCCCACCTGATCCCCCAGTCTGCCTTGTTTTACGGCCAGCCTCTCGAATTGCAACCAACCCTAAACAGGGACATGTAGGGGTAAGAGCCCACTATACGCCACCAAACCACATGGCGAGAACCCCCTATCATGCTGCACTCTTTTACCAGGCATGCCAAACAAGGAATGGTGTGAGAAATAAAACGGTTATTTAAAACTTTACTTTAAAAGAGAGTAATTTAAGGGACCACACTGTATGACACGGAACGGGTTTCCTCCCAAGAATACTAGTGCATAGAATAAACAGCGCAAAGCTTTTTGGAAAAATGAAGCTATAATAAGACCCAGGTCCCATCACACAATGCAACGCACGCCGGAGGATAGGGTTTTCCCATATAATAGCCAAACATGCTTGGTACGTTTAAAACAAACTATTTTGATACTATTATAGTGTAAAGTGTTTGAAAACAACTTCAAATATAAATGTATCAATCATAGGCGGCATGGGTACCATCTATCATGTCGCCAATACTAGGCTCTACAATCAAAACCGAAATGTCACATATTGGAAATTTGATTTCTGTCATGAGTCGAGGCCAGGGATGGCTCCTCCCCGATTCGAGACACTCTAGCCAATGCCTCAAGATCTCCCGCAGAAGACCCTTAGATCTTCAGGGCCGGTCCTCTCTTACATTTGAGGATTAGTTATTCCTGAACACTTGTTTCCCGGTCCTATCAGACCTATATCCATTGGCTCCGAAGAGACCGATATATCTAACGCATCACGCTATCTAACAACCACATAGGTAAAATAACAACGATGTCAGGGCGAGTAAAACACTGACACCATCCATAGCTAGAAAGAAACGTCGTGCACTCCCTGCAGCCACGATCCCATTTTTGTCTCATACCAAGGTGTGAGGCTCGCGAATTAACACTATACACAAAGCTACGCTGTATTAAAGCCCTGCTTTGATCATCAACCACAAGACTCTGCTTTTTAGCAAAAGCCCTCATCACTGCATCTCAGCATGCCACACAGGCAGTTCATGCCATGCGACTGATATCTGTCGATATATAACCTCCGAGCTCGTACATCTCAGAGAAGGGCGTTAAGAAAGAGAATAAATTCTCCGCTGCCAAATAGATATATATTTAATAGAAATCAATCAGCACAAAATAAAATCCAATTTCAAACACACAATCCATTTACATGTCCGTTCTGGGTCTGAACGAAACCGAAGGCACCTTATTCCTCTCCCACATGTCCAATACAGGGGAGAGGTCCTCGCATATCCGTCGATCTCTAAGTATGCTTGGACGATCACCACTTATTACCTTGGCTTGGGTGTACAGCCCAATCAAGACATCAGTAATCTTCCAAACGATGTGAAGACCTCCGGCCTTCAACCACCATCTTCATCGTCGACATATCGTCGAATTAGTTATTCAGAATGGGTATAAACCCAGCCTTTCCGAATAACTCGCGTATATAATAAACAAGTGTTATAAGCCACAACATACGCCTCATTCCAATTCTGAATATTCTTTTATTCAAATATTCACATACTTTAGGAAAGATTCCCAATAATTTTATCAAAGATAAATTCTTTAAATTTATTCTTTAATCTTCCTTTGGATATCATTTCAATCTAATTAAAGATGCATTAAAACTCCACTTGGTTTTAATCTTCCCAAAAATCAATATTAACGATTGTTTAACTTGGGAAATCATATCCTGTCTTTAACTGGGTTAAAGAACCAATGTCATTTAAGACACAGTTCACGAGAAACCCAAAATCACATTCCATTCCACTAGCCTTTGACCGTAAATTAGCAAGTGAACAATTCCCTAAGTATTAACCCTGAAGGCCGAAACCAACATCCGATCAATACGCCGGAAACCATTCAACATAACTAATTTCCGGTTAGTTTCTGATTATCTTAACCCCTTGGGTCTAAGAATAGTATTATTAAAGATACCATTTACGACAACCCAAAATTTCATTCCATGGTTAATTGGGTTAAAGAAAAAGTGTTATTTAAAACATCGTCCACGATAAACCCAAAGATCAATTTCAATTCAATTCCAATTAAATATTAATTAATTGGTATACTTCATTAAATCTAAATAAAAAGATTTAATATTTTCTCAACTGGATTTAAGAACAGTGTTAATGAAGACACCATTCACGACAAACCCAAAATCCAATTTGATATTAAATACAAGGCTCTAAATAGAAAATATATCGGCTTATATTCAACATCAAATTCTGAAACCAACAAATATCATTTTGAATAACGATATATGTATCTTCCAAATTCCTCCACAATACCCGTATAATCACGAAATCCAATATCGAAATATTTTGAAGATAATTTTGATTCAAATCCATTCCAATTCATATATTGGAAATCCTGGTTATTTTTAAAATCATTTCAAATCCAATTTATTTATTTTAAAAATATTGGATTTAATATTCTATTTCAAAACTAGTTCACTTCGATAAAAATATGTTTTTATCTTTTCAAATATGGAATTTTTCATCCTAATTCTTTCCAAATCATTTATTTTGATTTTACACAATTTATTGATATTTTTAATAATTTTATCTAGGCCGGTACAGTCGACTTCCATAAACGGCCATCGAACTGCACTTACAGCGACCTTTTCCAAATTTGATTTGTACATAATTCCAAATCCAACCGTTAGATTCAAATATCTAATATTTTTTAGAAATCTCTTTTCGATACGAACCCAAGATTCCGGTTTTAGGAGAATCCGACGGTCGGATCTCCCGTAATGTCCACTCGAAGTCAATGGTCGAAATTCGCGAACTACCGCAGCGCGGCGCATTCTATTCAAGACATTATATTATATACATAATATATATAATATATATTTCGTCGATTTCCATTTATAACATATTTTATAAATCATTTTAAATTTGTTTTCAAAACGATTTCAACTTCATATTCAATTTCAAATCAAAATTGAATATTCCATGTCATCGATATATAAATGATAGTATTTTCAAAACATTATATTTCAAAATCATTTCCTTTTCGATATTCATTATAAAAATGAATAAAATCGATATAAATATCGTTCACGTTCAAATGGCGTTAATCCAATCAACACGGCTTTATATATTTTAATATATTTTCGTGTCCATCCCAAATCGTACATCAAAACCAAATTTTGATATTTTACTGAATATTATTTTAAAATATTCATTATTTTAAAATATTCCTTCCTTCTAAACTGGAATCAGACACAGTCAATTACCACATAATTTGATTTATAAGGATTTCATGCACACATGTACACAACAACAATGATAAACAATCAACCATCATCCAAAGTGCATTCTACAATGTATAAGCATTAAATATAAATATTCAACGCACATACAGCCTGTCAATCAATTGATCGACATAGAACTAATTATTGGGACTAGTGTACGTCATATATCATCCCAATACCCATGTGGGGTTTCAATCAACAAATAATGAATATTATTTGTGCAGTTGGCGATGTGTAAAATTTATCGTCCCAATCAATATCAGTCAAATGTGTGTACATAAACAAATTGTTCGATTTGTTTATAAATATTTATTTCACTCCTATACATGTTAAAAATTATATTTTTAACTATAAAATATTTTATTCCCATTTATAAATATTTTATTTATCCATTCCACATCACAACCAATTTTCACAACAACATACAATCAATCAAACAAGTCGTCCATGGTCTGTGGACGACGGGTGTCGTGTGCTGCTAAGCACCATCTGCATCCTAATATATATTTAACTAGAAAATAAAATAAAAGTGAGAAGTTCTCACCTTGAAGCTAAACCAAATGCTGCAACTCTTCTTATGTAGAAAATCTTCGCCGTGCTTTATTCATCGCATATATAATCTGAAAATCATATTTTTACCGAATTAAAAGTTATTCCATAACATGACTATTAAATTAATAGTGTACACAGGCTAAAAATTTATATTTTTATCTTTCTAAAAATAATGTCATACTTTTATAACAACGCTACATAGGTAAAAAATCATATTTTTATTCCGCTACTATATAGATAAAAATCAAATCTTTCTATCGCTAATGAATATATAAAAATCACATTTTTACATTGCCATTTAAACGATAAAAATCCTATTTTTACTTCGATAACTTCATAATAAAAATTGTGTTTTTACTACTCTACATAAATAAAAATCATATTTTTATATTTATAAAAATCAAATCTTTATGCCGCTACATACATAAAGCTCATATTTTTATATACGGTTTTTATAATTAAAAATCGCATTTTTAATTATCTAAATAACCAAAAATGTAAATAAATGCTTACCAGCGACGTTGACGGAGTGGGGTGGTGGTAGCCAACGGCGGTGGCCTCAAGTGGTGGTTCGCAACGAAGAACGGGATTTTCAGATCTTAAAAAATAAATAAAAAACGCACCTTTTGGAAGGAGGGGGTCCACGGTCACTAGGGGGTGGCGGCGTGGCCTGCTGGAGGTGGTGGGGGTGGCGCCGGTCGTGGTGGGGCCGGAAAATGCGGCGGCGGCTTTGTTTAGCTTAGGGTTTCGGGTTTTGGGGGGTTTTAGAGCGAGAGAGGGAGCTATGGAGGAGGAGGAGGGGGTCTAAGGGGGATGGCCTGAGGGGGGGTTCGGCGGTGGGGGTGGCGACTTCCGATGGTCGGAGGGTGGCTGAGTGAGGGCGGATCGGGGATGGGGCTGGGTACGACGTGGGTTTGGGAGATTTTTCTTTTTCTTTTATTTTTAAAAGTGAGGCATTGAAATTTTATATACAACTTTCCCATTCGACCCCCAAATCGAACCCACCGACTGTCGTCCCTAACTAACTACCCCCATTCTGGACACCATGGGTATGTTTCGTAACCTAATTCGGGTGTTACAATCAGTTTCCGCTAAATTTAAAATATAAATAATTATATTTTAAATTCAAATGCACATTTTAATTTACTAGGCCACATACAGACTTTAAAAATTTCGAAAAAATATTTTCTAGCTTTGTATTGACGATACGGTCCTAACAAAACTAATTTCGTCAAATTTGGAGACCGTTTGAAAAATGGCCATTTTCTGGTTGATCCAAATTGACTAAACAGACGAAACACGTTTTCCTTTGCCACGCTTACTTATTGATTCAGAAAATTACAAATTTTGGAATCTAGCAATAACTTGAAATCCCGGATCCAACAAAATTGGTTTCGTCGAAAACGGAGGTCATTTGCAAAATTTCCATTTTTAAGGGCTATATTTCCATAGCGACTATTCTGAATTTTCCATTGGGCATAACTTTTTATTCCCGCTATGAAATTTTTATTTTTCGGATTTGTTGGAAAGATATTCTCAAATAGATTTTAATATTTTTGGTTTCGCTAAAATCCGGTTTATTTTGAATCCTGTACATTTATTTGAAATTTGAAATCGAATTTTCAAACTACCGCGCCATTTCCAATTCCTTTTATAATTAAAAACAAATATTTATTTTCTAACGTCGATTCAAATAAATATATACATTCTAATTCTATCCAAAATAAATTTCTAGTCATTATTATTTAAAATAATTCATTTTAAATATCCAAAATTCATTAAAATTGCCAAAATAAAATTTTTAAATTGGTTCATATTTTCCGGGTTGTTACAATAGAACTAGAGGCCATGCATCATAATGATGTCCGAGCATGCAGGCATTGACATGGGAAATAATCCATCCTTCGTTCTTGCGCTATTATATAGATGTCCATTTGAACAGATATACGTGTTGACATTGGGGAAATAATATACCAAAACAGCTAAGGTGGCTCGTCATAACAATTCAAATCTGGGGGATTCCAATTTTGTGTAAACAGCATCAACTACTTTAATTCTAACTTTAGTGCAAATAATTACTACAATTACTCTAAGTAATCAACTTAAGAAAGCATGAACACTAAATCCTTGTAACACTTAGAACAACTTTTATACTATTAACCATTGATTTTTCTCTATAAAATAATCACTTTTTATTCATCGGGCTTTTATATCTAATCCATTCTTTTTTTCCTTTTTCTCTATTACGCTCACAAAGCAATTCTATTATCTCAGCCTCACTAAATCAGAGTACATATATTAAACTATCCCCAAACAAATCCAACACTATTGAAATGTAAAAGGAATAAAGATGAAACAAATACATGAAGAAGAAATGGAGTTCTCAAGATGCGCTCCAAATTGTCTAGAATCAAGCACTGACATATTGAGACGAGTATACGGATTTATTTGATGAGACACCTGGGGTCATCTTGATTTGCCGGGAGGGAGATACTCTTAAGGGTCAAACCATTGGAGTGTTCATAAGGTAGTGGTTAATTTAGGACAGCCTGGAGTGCATCTTGATAGCTTCATTTCTTTTTCATGTATATGTTTCATCTTTATCCTTTTATTCAGTTTAGTGATATTGAATTTGTTTGGGGATATTTTTATATATTTGCTCTAATTTAGTGAGGCTAAGATTGTAGAGTCTAATGAGAAAAGAGGAAAAAGTGAACAAATCAAACATAAAAGTTTGATGAATGGAAAGTGAATACTAAAAGAGAAAACCCAAAAGATAATAGTCTCATGATCTATTATAAGTGTTACAAGGATTTAGTGTCCGTGCTTTCTTAAGGCAACTATTTAGGGTGCTTGTTTGCACTAAGGTTCTTACTATGGAATTGAAGTTTTTATTAAGGAATAATCCCTTATTGTACCTCGTGGTCGGCCTATTACTCTCTATCATGCATCTAATATGGTAT
The DNA here is from genome assembly GCA_030737875.1 of Allium sativum. Classification (NCBI taxonomy): domain Eukaryota; kingdom Viridiplantae; phylum Streptophyta; class Magnoliopsida; order Asparagales; family Amaryllidaceae; genus Allium; species Allium sativum. Next base: position 514,717,970 of record CM060919.1, on the reverse strand, counting down.
CCAATGTCCTTTATATTAAATTGGAATCGGCAAAAATGTGATTCGTTAGGATTGACCACCCTAATTGACCTGGTCTCTTATTTCCAGTGTTGAAATCGTCAACTTTTCTATTTAGATAGACATCTATCTACTGGCATACGAACCCATGATTTCTTATTTCTTACGACGATGCCTGCTTTCCCGGACATCGCTAGGACATACATTCTTCTGTTCTTTCTTTATTGGGTCAGGTATTTCTAGCATCAGCATGTGTGTTCGTTCGTCGTTAGGACAGGGCTCCAAACAATACTCAAGTTTCGCTCCTCGATCATCCCCTACGATGAGTCTTAAACTATTAGCCACTTATTTCCCATGCCATCATGCACGTTCATCCATCGTTGGTATTGGCCCCCAAACTATGTTAGATGAAACAATGGGTCACTTATTTCCCACACTCATGAATATCTAGTTCATCGTTGGGATGTAACAACTATGCTTCTTTCTGTTATTATGATATTCTTAATCTTTTTAGAATCTTCAAATTTTTGTGGTAAACACTATCTATAAAAACCTGTTTCTATCTATCATGAGCCACTGGTCATAATAATACTATTTTTTTTCATTTTCTCTTACCATAACAAAGGTTATAATTCAACTATAAGTATAAAAACTTATCTCTGCACTTATATTATATCTTTTTATAATATGTTGCTTTTAAATTAACATAAACTACAAGTATAATAAATGTTTCCTGATAATATTGCATTTTATATTACATAAAATATCGCCCTTTTGCTACTATTTTCATAAAAATTAAGTGGATTCCAAGCTGCTTTTAAATCTAAAGATTACAGAATTATAAACTACTTCATACATGTAAAAGAAATGCAAATTTACCATAAATAAAACTACAAATTAAATATACTTAAATTTACAAACCATAAATTATTATAGACCAAAATTGTAAACTAAAATTATTTTTATGACCATTTTTTTTAAAATTGATTCTAGAATATAATTGCACTACTATGTAACTCGTGCGTTGTTCACTATAATATTATAAAAATTAGTATTTATTATTTTAATGTCAAAGTGAGAACTTTGTTACGTAATATATATATATATATATATATATATATATATATTGATGTGAAATATATACTGTTAATTAAAATTACTATAATTGTTTGTGTGTAACTTATGTTCTATAGCTTACACAAACAGTATGAATGTGTGTGTATTTGAGAATTTTTTTATACATTTTTGTTAATATGAATATATTATACATGTTGAAACTGTTGTATGTTAGTAATCTATTCAATGAATTAGAAAATATTATTTAATAGAATTTGTTAAGATAAGTTAAATGTACAATTAGGAGCTTAGTTTAACTACATAATATAAACTATAACAGAAAGAATTAAAAAGAAATTTTCAAAAAATCTATAAATTTGTTGTGGTGTTATTAGAAAGAATTTTATGATGTAACATATGGTGAATTCTTGATATAAACGAATCAATACCGATCTACAGATTAACTTTGTCATTACTGTTGATATACATAATTTATGTTATGTGATATATGCATCTTTGTAGTTCAATGGAAAAATATCCTTTTTAAATATCAATATATAAAGTAAAATTGTTGTATATTTTTAAGAATTATTAGAAAAATGACTAAATATTCATAAAGATTATTTATATAATTAGATTTAAGATTTCATGAGTATTTTAAACATATGGATTTAAATATAACATATCATGAAAGAACCAAGGAGATTCAGTATATTAGTGTAGAAATGTTAAAATGCAGGTAATTGAAGCTGAAATTGTTTTCTTCAAACTATGATTAATTTATTGAGATAAGCGTATAATATAATAAATTTTCTATTAATGTTTACATATATTATTTCAATTATGTGACTTATTTAGCCTTCTTTATTTATATGAACATGGTATACATTTTTGAACATCATATTCAACGTAGATTAGATGAATTAACTACAATTTACTGAATGAATTTATTTGCTAAAAAAAATGGCATAACCAATTTAAACTATGACGACCCCAAAACCCCGTACTGACGGTGGCTAGGGTAATCTTTGGAATATAACACATAAACAGATAATAGCAGAACAGAAATAAATAAATACACCAGATAATGAACAAATAATACACTGGATAAACGTAATCATCAGAGATACACAGTATACAGGATCATACTTAGTACAAATACAGTTCAGCTATACATAAATGTTTACAGCGGAAAACAAACATAATATGTACAATAGGAGCTGAACAACATAAAAAGAGATAAATGATAGAATCCATCTTCAGCTCCAGCATTCCAGAAAGAGCCTGCTAAAATCTGAATACAAGGTTGCCCGTGTAGAAAAAGGGGCAACCGAGTTTGCAAGCGAAACAAACTACGAGTCAGTCATGGGACTGGTATGAGAAATCTACTTAACACATTTATAATATGGTTAATCACAGGACCACGCCACTTTCGTGGAACGGGTTTACTCCAGTGGATGGCCAATGCTTTAAAACAAGTAAATCTTTTAAACATCGCAATGCTTTTTATAAAAATGAAGCCATTATAAGACTCGGTTCCCATCACACAATGCAACGCAAACCGGAGGATAGATTTTTTACCTTATAATGGCCAAAATATGCTTGATACGAATAAAACAAAAGCATTTGATATTATTACTAGTGTTTATGTAATGACCCAAAAATCCGGTAGAATTTGAGCAGACCAAAAACACACGTCCAACCCCAAATAACACAGAAATTCGAACCATTAATAGAAAGAAGTTTGAGGGTGAGGATAGATAAGATAGAAACTTAGAATAGAAGAAGAACAGAAATAACAACACAGAATCTCACATCGCAGCGGAACAAAATATAATGTATTATAACTTTTGAAATACAAAATCTCAACTGTATAACATACACTTACCAGAGTACAACACTTACAACACAACGGAACAACACTATAACTAGATAACGCTGAAGCCTCCTGCTCCAAGCTCCTTTAGATATATCTGAAAAATCCTGAACTACTTGACTGCCCGTACAAATTTAGGCACCCAAGAGTTTAGGTAGAACAAAACAAAATAAACTCCGGGTCAGTCATGGGACTGGTATGAGCAAACAGTTTAAAACAGTTTCAGATAACTAAATGGTATCTCATAAGACCACGCCGTATAACACGGAACGGGTTTTTCCCTTATGAAAATCCAAACACTTGACTTATCTTTATATCAAAACTCTTTTGATATTATAATAATGTCTAAATCAAGTAGATAACAATCTAGTGGAACGTTTGCATCTCACGTTCCACATATATATACAATCATAAACCGCAAGCACGTATTGGGTAATGGATTTCTGTAACGCCCCACGTCCATTAATGTCACTCACAAAGGGAATGCATTAACTTCTATGGAGGTTTTAGGTGAATACAGAACAGTAAAATTTCAACAAGATAGATATAAAATAGTACTTGGAAATTTAAAAACTTTATTTCAATTGTAGCAGAAGTCAAAACATGTTTGATTACATCATAACACCATAATCAAGGTCAAGTACAATATCTATCTTGATAAAACAAGTACATAATCCCATTACATAAATAGCCATTAAAAAGAAAGATAACAAGCTGGACTTTACTTCAGCAGTCCAAGCTTTCCAAGAGATAAGCAATCCAATCAGACTCCACTGGAACTTGGCCCAACCTGAGGACCTGAAGGGAGAAAAATATGAAAAAGAGGGGGGGGGGGGTCAGACATAAAGTCTGGTGAGTATGATAATTCTACAATACTATTATCAAAATAACCGGACTAAGGCATAAGCTGGAAAACAAGGAAATGTCTATGAAAGAGCAGATTAAGGACATAGACAATCGCTAAAGGAAACGTTATAGGCGCTCCTAAATACTAAAGGATAAACACTATACTGCACCACACCAGTCACCCTAAAGATTGATTCCACTTAGCTTCACTTAGAAACTTTCTTAATGGCTTTACGTACTCCTAGCTGACTACATAGGTGCCGTCTGCCCCTATCTCTACTAGGTGTATCCCACTTTCCATTTTTCGATCGGCTCCCTACTCGTAGACAACCATGCTGCCCCCACAGTGGGGTGTATCATTCCCCTAAAGTGGCAACCCGATATAACGGAGATGCACGGCTTATACCTACACGATGCAACAACGTCTTACCTACCACCCCGGGTCCACACACGCATATGAAACCCGTTTGACTTGCGTTGTCACCGCTCCCTGTTTTGGCCTCTTATAGTCAAACCCAGTATGCGTGTCCCGTCCTCGACTTGGGTCGAGCCCACAAAGATACGTTTTGGGATACTGGTTGAAATGGGCCCCCATTATTTCCCACAAGCATTCCACCTAAGCTTGTCCCATTAGTCCATCCACTTAACCCACTTAGTCATGTTCATTTACATGTGTATTTGGTTAAGTCTAATCGTATTTCAAATGCCTCTAAAGGCAACCACTAGATTCCTCATGCCACCCAAGGCACCTACTTAACCCCCATGTCCCACCTTACATTATTATCTGGCTAAGTATTTCTTAATTCATTAAGGCCATAACCTCATAAAGACCTCTCACATTAGACTGGCATTTATGGCAGCTGGATTTGCCGGGCGGGTCCGGGCAGTCTTACACTATAAAAGAGTCTAACCTCGTGTCTTTACAACTGTTATGCTTTAGTTTGGGCCTAGGACCTCTCACATTGGGCCGACATTTGTGACTACTGGATTTGCCGGGCGGGTCCGGGCAGGTTTACGTCACAAACGGGTCCAACCTCGTGTCCTAAGCATTGATTATTATTAATAATCGACTTTCCCCAATTTTAATAATTCCCTACTTGAATTATTAATTAATTCCAAATTTAACAATGTCCATAATTGACTCAATTATGGACATCCATTTAAGGCATGCAAAATCATATCAATTGCACCCCAATTTATTAATTTCCTAATATTACCCCTACCCCACGTTTGAACGTTTATTCGCAAAATGTATGCTAGACCCGATTAGTCTAACTCATAGCATAAAAGAAAATATTCACAATAACATATATATGTGACTAAATAAATCATAACAAGGGGTAAAACTTGCATACATTACAACTTGCATAAGGTTATACATGTCATGGATCTAAGGGTGTCAACTTATTCATAATTCACATAATATGATTTTGATCAAATTTCAAAAACTTGTATAGGACATGTGTGAATCAACATCATTAACAATATGGTTTTATATGGGTACACCTAACTCAATAGGCAAATTCCCAAAAATCAAAATTCATTTAATCATAGATTCATGTATATGGGTACACCTAACTTAATAGGCAAATTCCCATATTCAAGATCCAATTAATTTGTAGATTCATGTATATGGGTACACCTAACCCAATAGGCAAATTCCCATAATCAAGATCTATTATAAAAAAAACATAAACTTTAAACATGATCCAATTCGCATAAATACTAACATCATGATTTTACAACTTGTATGATTCAACACAACTTAACATGACATCATTATCATATAACATAAGTATTTCAACATATGTGATAATATGAGATCTACAACATATATAAGATTTACAACATAGCATATCATAATTTGCAACATAACATGATATGATTTACAACATAGCATAGCATGATTAATCACATATGACATAGCATAGGATTATTTACAACATAATCACTACAACATAACAACATATATATGATAACATAATAGCATAACAAGAGATCCACAACATAATTTACAAATACATAACAATTCATATCACTTTCTTGTGATCCATTCATAACTTAATCAAATTATTTTATAATAATATTGTGAGATTCATCATACTCACAATTTTAAAGAAGAGAAATAGAAAGAGAGAGAGCTTTTGATTTGATTTGAGTAGATTTAGTTTGTAGATTAGGCCTTCTTCTTCTTTAGTTTGTGACGGCTATGCTGAACTCCATGGCAACGGCATGTCGGTAGCTCTCCAATTTTTCAAGTGATTTAGGGTTAGAGTCTACCCACTTATTTATAGATTTTAGGATTCATTTAGGCCATTAGATTTAACCTAGAAATAACCGCAGCCATTCAGACCAGATGGGGTTTATCTTATTGACTCAGCAATGAGTCAGAAGTGACTCAGCAAACACTCAGCAAATTAATAAACTTCTATTCATGTTTACATTAACTGCCCATATATATATATATATATGTATATACACACGCACCTATTCATGAATTCAAATTAATCCATAATTAACTTATGACCATTTCTACATATTAATTTTCCAATTAATGTCTTAATTCCATTTTTCGCCTTTTAAGGCAATTCACATATCTCAAATTTGTTATATGCCTTTTTAAGGCTATTTCGTGCAAATTCTCAATATTAATTCTTTTAATTTATGAATATTAGTATTAACAGAAATACGGGGTGTTACATTCTCCCCTCCTTAAGGGATTTCGACCCCGAAATCTTCAAGTTTATATTCTATCATCAACCATCTACTCAATCAACAAACACTGGCATCCATTGTCCTTATAGACTTCTAATGCTTTCATGTTTAAATGCACAGTGTGTGTCTATGTCCGTATCTAATGCAAAATCAGGCGGTCCACTGATTCAGTTGACCTCCTTGATGCAATTCATGATAGTGCCATGCATCCATTATGTATGCAAAAGATCCTAATTGCTTACAAACTACTTCTATATGCGTGCACATCCACTCAACCGAATGCAGCATCTATATGATGGTACAACCATTATACATCCATTATACTAAATACATTCATTTATGCAATATGCAATATGTAGTGACTGAGCCGATCTAGTGCCTAAAGTGTGTGTATATATGCATCCACGAGCAACCACTAGCAACCACTTGCATCCATTTTGCATCCATCATACATAACATGTCTCAAACACATGTTTCAACCATAGGATTATCCTAACTAAAGGTCAAAGATACTAATGAGAGGACATACTAAAGATAAGATAAGATAAGCTAAGCGATAAAGGAGAAATTAAAAGATGTACCCTCAAAAAGAAAAGGGTATAGAGAATGCATCTTCCCTTCTGTCTCCCAAGTAGCGTTGCTCTCATCATCTCCCCATTGCACTTTAACTAGTCTGACCTCTCGATTTCTCAACTTTTTGATCTCCGACCCAAGAATGCATGTAGGAGCTCGTCTAATTGTTGCATCACGCTCCATTTCCACCTCTTTAAGCAAGCTCGGCTCTACCACCTCCACGGTCTTGTGCAAACACTTCCTCAAATGTGATACATGGAATACGTCGTGTACTCCACTAAGTTTCTCAGGCAACTCCACCCTATACGCCATCTTCCCAATCCTGTCTTTTATAGGAAATGGCCCTACAAACCTTGGCGCTAATTTCCCAACGGACCCAAAGCGAACAACATTCTGTAACGGAGACACTTTGATAAAAACCATGTCCCCAATGTCAAACTCAAGATCTGTCCTCCTCTTATCAGCATACGATTTTTGCCTATCTTGTGCTGCTTTCATCCTCCTTTGAATCAAATCAATCTTCTCCGAGGTTTCCCTAACCATATCGGGCCCAAGTAGGATTTTTTCGGTAGATTCCCACCAACATGTAGGCGAACGGCAAGGCCTTCCATAAAGAGCTTCGAAAGGTGCCATGCCAATACTAGACTGAAAGCTATTATTATATGTGAATTCTACCAACGGAAGGTGCTCTTCCCATGTACCCCCAAAGTCTAGGATACAAAGCCTTAAAAGATCCTCTAGAATACGATTCACCCTCTCGGTTTGGCCATCCGTCTGAGGATGATATGCGGTGCTCAAACATAGCTGAGTCCCTACCGCCTCTTGTAAACTCTTCCAAAATTCGCTAGTGAAGATGGGATCACGGTCGCTTACTATACTAGAAGGAATACCGTGCAAACGAACTATCTCTTTAATGTATACAGAAGCCAACCACGGAGCAGTCCTCTTACTTTTCACGGGAATAAAATGAGCGCTCTTAGTAAGTCTATCTACTATAACCCAAATCCCCGTATTACCCTTCCTTGATCTTGGTAATCCATCCACAAAATCCATTGAGACGCTTTCCCATTTCCATAGTGGAACTTCCAATGGGTGAAGCAACCCACCGGGTTTCTTTTGTTCCGCTTTTACTCGTTGGCACACCAAGCATCTAGCGACGTACTCAGCCACATCCTTTTTCATACCGGCCCAAAAGAAAACCCGCTTCGTATCTTTGTACATCTTGTCTCTGCCGGGATGAATGGTCATCTTTGAGCGATGAGCATCATCAAGAATGGCCTTCCTTAAGTCTTCGTCTTGTGGTACACAAAGTCTATTATCCCTTCGTAACCAACCCTTATCGTCTAGGGTATACCTACGAAGATGGCTAGACGACTCCCCTCCTTTGAGCTTTTCTACTATCTCAACCAACTGGGGGTCGTCTTGTTGTGCCTCACCAACTCGTCCTAGAAGTGTAGGTCTAACCTCTAAGGATGCTAACAAACCAGGTACTAGGTCAACGGAGGGTCTAAAGTCAAACATGGAGATGAATTCTAAGCTTCGTCATTCAACAAACAACGGACTCAAGGACAACCTTTTCCTACTTAAGGCGTCTGCTACCACGTTACCCTTGCCCGGGGTATATGCTATTTCAAAATCGTAGGAGGCTAGGAATTCCATCCACCGTTGCTGCCTTAAATTCAAATCCTTCTGAGAGAATAAGTATTTTAATGATTTGTGGTCAGTGAACAGTTCGAATTTCTCACCAAGAAGATAGTGACGCCAAGACTTAAGCGCGAAAACAATTGCGGCTAACTCAAGGTCATGCGTAGGGTAATTCTTTTCATGAACCCTCAACTGCCTTCCACCATAGGCTATTACTCTTCCCTCTTGCATGAGGACCGCGCCAAGTCCCATCCCACAAGCATCAGTATAGACGGTAAACGGTTTATTCCCGTCTGGCAGCACTAAGACTGGGGCTGAAGTTAAGGCTCTCTGTAAACGTTGGAACGCATCATCACAATCTTCGTCCCACGTAAAAACCAGGTTCTTCTTCGTTAACCGTGTTAATGGAGCTAATATTTTTGCGAAGTCTTTGATAAACTTCCTATAATAGCCAGCCAACCCCAAGAAACTTCTTACTTCGGTTACATTTTTAGGGACCTTCCAATCTTGGATGGCCACCACCTTTGCGGGATCCACTGCTATCCCTTCCTTGGAAACCACGTGCCCTAAGAACCGTACTTCTTTCCTCCAGAAGTGACACTTAGAAAATTTTGCCTTAAGGTTATGCGCTCGAAGGGTTTCCAACACTTCCCTAAGATGTAGGGCATGCTCTTCTTCATTCTTAGAAAAGACTAAGATGTCATCCACAAAGACTACCACGAATTTGTTAAGGTACTCCCTAAACACCCTACTCATCAAATCAACAAAAAATGCGAGGTCGTTTGTCAAACCAAAGGGCATCACTAGCCATTCATAGAATCCGTCAGGAGTCCTAAAAGCAGTCTTATCTATACTATCCTCAGCCACTCTCAGTTGATGAAAGCCAGTGGCTAAGTCCAACTGCGAAAACACTGAGGCGCCAACTAACTGATCAAAGAGACCGTCAATCCTCGGCAGTGGGTGTCGGTTCTTTTTAGTAAGCTTGTTTAGTTCTCTATAGTCCACACAAAGTCTAAGGGACCCATCCGCCTATGTAGCAAATACTACTGGAGCACCCCCACTCTGATATACTACGTCTTATGAACCCCTTCTCAAGCAACTCCTTCACTTGCTTATTGAGTTCCCTCCTTTCACGAGGAGCCATGTGGCGCACTGGCAAAGATACGGCTTTAGCATTATCCACAAGATAAATTCGAAAGTCTATCTCCCGCTTTGGAGGTAAGCCCTTCACCTCCTCAAACACATCCGGATATTCCCGGACCACCTCTACCGTTCGCAGATTCTCTACAGACGCGTCAAGCGATTCAAGATAACTTAGCATAACAGAATTTATAGGACTACAAAAGATGTCGAGAGCATTACCAAGGCGAGTCACAAGCCTAACTACTCTCCTTTCACAATCAAGAATGGCCCCATTTCTAGATAACCAATCCATTCCTAAAATTAGCCCATAGCCCGTGAAGCCCAATACATAAGCATCACATCTAAATTCAACGCTAAGTATAGAGATTTTCAAATCCAAACATATCATGGTCAAATGAGCCGAACCCCCAATTGGATTTGAAACAACCAAGGGATCCTCTACTAAACTGGTGTTCAAGTGCAGTAATTCAACTAATGATGCAGAGATAAACGAATGAGATGCGCCAGAATCGAATAAGGTGCGGACAGGATGATCAAACAGAAAAACTAAGCTTTCAACAGAAATTGTTCTACCTCTTTCTTGCAGCGGTGGGGCCGCAATAGCCTGAACTTGCCCCCTTGCCTGCCCTGGTGCCATAAGAGCCTGCACCTGTCCTCCCGAGGTAGACCCTGCCCTCTGCCCCTTCTTTGGGCAGTCCTTCACCAAATGTCCCGCATCTCCACAATGAAAACAACCAGTCTTCTTTTTCTTTCTACAATCTTTGCTGAGATGGCCAGGCGTCCCACAATTGAAGCATCTCTTCTTCCCTTTACCATTATTGTTTTTACCACCCTTCTTATTTTGCTGTTGGGGTTTCTTCTGATCCCCTTTCTTTTCAACTGCCTTATCCTCATGCATAAGTGCCATTTCTACTAGCCTTTCAAAGGAGGCTCCCATAGGGATGTGGGTCATAGCCAACCCTTGCAACGGTTCATTCAAGCCTCTAACGAACCTCAAAGCTTTCTTCTCTGGCGTGTTCACCAACTCCAAGCCAAACCTTGCTAACTGATTAAATTTATTGACATACTCCTTCACTGATAAGCTCCCTTGCTTTAATGTCAGGAATTTTTCCATATTTAAATTCTCCTCTGCCCTTGAAAGAAACTTTGCCTCAAACCTTCGTCTGAAATCCGCCCATAAATCAACTGGACGTTCCCCGTTAGTGACCTCCCACCAAAACGAGGCCTCTCCCTTCATTAACCAAGCAGCTAAACGGACTTTCCTCCCATCTTCCACTTCAAAGATATCCAACAATTCCTCAGTCTCCTTAAGCCAGTCTCTGGCCTCAACAAACGTCTCAGTCCCTTGAAAAGTTTTTCCTCCCATAGCCTTAAATTCCATGCACGTCTTTGCAAAAGTGTCAACACGAGGAGGAGGAGGAGGAGGAATGGGTGCAACTGGGGGTGGAGGAACATCTGCTGGGCCTGCAGTGGTGGCCCTAGCCTCCAAATATCTCCTAAACCACCCTGGAACCGTCACACCTTCTGGGAGATTAAGATCTTCAGCCATGCTGAAACGAAAAAGGAAAGATTCAAAATGGAGAATTCGAAAGATAAAGATAAGGATATGGCTATTTGGGATTATGTTTTTCATAAAAACTTTCTCTAAATAACATGTTTTTGAAAGCACTTCTTCCAAAAATACTTTAGAAAAATATTTTTCTAAAAATTTTATCTGTTCTGGTAACCTTATGCTGCGATACCACGTGTAACACCCCACGTCCATTAATGTCACTCACAAAGGGAATGCATTAACTTCTATGGAGGTTTTAGGTGAATATAGAACAGTAAAATTTCAACAAGACAGATATAAAATAGTACTTGGAAATTTAAAAACTTTATTTCAATTGCAGCAGAAGTCAAAACATGTTTGATTACATCATAACACCATAATCAAGGTCAAGTACAATATCTATCTTGATAAAATAAGTACATAATCCCATTACATAAATAGCCATAAAGAAAGATAACAAGCTGGACTTTACTTCAGCAGTCCAAGCTTTCCAAGAGATAAGCAATCCAATCAGACTCCACTGGAACTTGACCCAACCTGAGGACCTGAAGGGAGAAAAAGATGAAAAAGAGGGGGGGTTAGACATAAAATCTGGCGAGTATGATAATTCTACAATACTATTATCAAAATAACTGGACTAAGGCATAAGCTGGAAAACAAGGAAATGTCTATGAAAGAGCAGATTAAGGACATAACCAATCGCTAAAGGAAACGTTATAGGCGCTCCTAAATACTAAAGGATAAACACTATACTGCACCACACCAGTCACCCTAAAGATTGATTCCACTTAGCTTCACTTAGAAACTTTCTTAATGGCTTTACGTACTCCTAGCTGACTACATAGGTGCCGCCTGCCCCTATCTCCACTAGGTGTACCCCACTTTCCATTTTTCGATCGGCTCCCTACTCGTAGATACCCGTGCTGGCCCCACAGTGGGGTGTATCATTCCCCTAAAGTGGCAACCCGATATAACGGAGATGCACGGCTTATACCTACACGATGCAACAACGTCTTACCTACCAGCCCGGGTCCACACACGCATATGAAGCCCGTTGGACTTGCGTTGCCACCGCTCCCTGTTTTGGCCTCTTATAGTCAAACCCAGTGTGCGTGTCCCGTCCTCGACTTGGGTCGAGCCCACAAAGATACGTTTTGGGATACTGGTTGAAATGGGCCCCCATTATTTCCCACAAGCATTCCACCTAAGCTTGTCCCATTAGTCCATCCACTTAACCCACTTAGTCATGTTCATTTACATGTGTATTCGGTTAAGTCTAATCGTATTTTAAATGCCTCTAAAGGCAACCACTAGATTCCTCATGCCACCCAAGGCACCTACTTAACCCCCATGTCCCACCTTACATGATTATCTGGCTAAGTATTTCTTAATTCATTAAGGCCATAACCTCATAAAGACCTCTCACATTAGACTGGCATTTATGGCAGCTGGATTTGCCGGGCGGGTCCGGGCAGTCTTACACCATAAAAGAGTCTAACCTCGTGTCTTTACAACTGTTATTCTTTAGTTTGGGCCTAGGACCTCTCACATTGGGCCGACATTTGTGACTACTGGATTTGCCGGGCGGGTCCGGGCAGGTTTACGTCACCAACGGGTCCAACCTCATGTCCTAAGCATTGATTATTATTAATAATCCACTTTCCCCAATTTTAATAATTCCCTACTTGAATTATTAATTAATTCCAAATTTAACAATGTCCATAATTGACTCAATTATGGACATCCATTTAAGGCATGCAAAATCATATCAATTGCACCCCAATTTATTAATTTCCTAATATTACCCCTACCCCACGTTTGAACGTTTATTCGCAAAATGTATGCTAGACCCGATTAGTCTAACTCATAGCATAAAAGAAAATATTCATAACAACATATATATGTGACTAAATAAATCATAACAAGGGGTATAACTTGCATACATTACAGCTTGCATAAGGTTATACATGTCATGGATCTAAGGGTGTCAACTTATTCATAATTCACATAATATGATTTTGATCAAATTTCATAAACTTGTATAGGACATGGTGAATCAACATCATTAACAATATGGTTTTATATGGGTACACCTAACTCAATAGGCAAATTCCCAAAAATCAAAATTCATTTAATCATAGATTCATGTATATGGGTACACCTAACTTAATAGGCAAATTCCCATATTCAAGATCCAATTAATTTGTAGATTCATGTATATGGGTACACCTAACCCAATAGGCAAATTCCCATAATCAAGATCTATTATAAAAAAAACATAAACTTTAAACATGATCCAATTCGCATAAATATTAACATCATGATTTTACAACTTGTATGATTCAACACAACTTAACTTGACATCATTATCATATAACATAAGTATTTCAACATATGTGATAATATGAGATCTACAACATATATAAGATTTACAACATAGCATATCATAATTTGCAACATAGCATGATATGATTTACTACATAGCATAGCATGATTAATCACATATGACATAGCATAGGATTATTTACAACATAATCACTACAACATAACAACATATATATGATAACATAATAGCATAACAAGAGATCCACAACATAATTTACAAATACATAACAATTCATATCACTTTCTTGTGATCCATTCATAACTTAATCAAATTATTTTATAATAATATTGTGAGATTCATCATACTCACAATTTTAAAGAAGAGAAATAGAAAGAGAGAGAGCTTTTGATTTGATTTGAGTAGATTTAGTTTGTAGATTAGGCCTTCTTCTTCTTTAGTTTGTGACGGCTATGCTGAACTCCATGGCAACGGCATGTCGGTAGCTCTCCAATTTTTCAAGTGATTTAGGGTTAGAGTCTACCCACTTATTTAGATGTTAGGATTCATTTAGGCCATTAGATTTAACCTAGAAATAACCGTAGCCATTCAGACCAGATGGGGTTTATCTTATTGACTCAGCAACGAGTCAGAAGTGACTCAGCAAACACTCAGCAAATTAATAAACTTCTATTCATGTTTACATTAACTGCCCATATATATATATATATATATATATATATATATATACACACGCACCTATTCATGAATTCAAATTAATCCATAATTAACTTATGACCATTTCTACACATTAATTTTCCAATTAATGTCTTAATTCCATTTTTCGCCTTTTAAGGCAATTCACATATCTCAAATTTGTTATATGCCTTTTTAAGGCTATTTCGTGCAAATTCTCAATATTAATTCTTTTAATTTGTGAATATTAGTATTAACAGAAATACGGGGTGTTACAATTTCCAACTATGACAAGGTATGGAACCACCTTCCGCTGGTATATCTCTAGAGGAGAATACACCGAGTTCAACAAGAACATCTTGCAACTCAGCCACACATGACCGACCACTCATTTCGCTTGAGTGTATCGAATGTATATCACCAACGGTTGGGATCTGTAACCGTTTCCCGAATGGGACAGCATCGACGGTAGATTTTTAGAAGTAAATGAAACTCTAGACCAGGTGATTATACACCCTAATAGGTGCGACCTACATAGCCATGCTGCTTGCCCGATTTCTGTCATTTACTGGTTGATGAGGCTAGAAGCTACGCTTTATCATCACACCAGATTCACTTCGAATGCCACATCATCAAATCCATCGAAAATCACTAATTGATGTCTAAAACAGTACATTACGTGTTAGCGAAAGAAGTTTCCTTCTCCGCTTCCACTCTTGGTACGGTTGAAGAAATCAATGTACATGACCTTTCTGGAAATACTCTGTCAGACATTCATCCATACGAGTCACCCAGGAACATGATGAGCCGAAGGTACTATTTCTATTAATAGAAAAAGTCCTTGCACTCTACTCCGTCTTCGATTATCTTTATATAATCTGATTCGCACGCTACTGCCAATACGGAGTGGTTCTTCAGATAATAATCCAACCGGTCTCTCCATAATGACAACGATGGTCAAAACTCCGATAGTCTGTGATTTAACTATCGAATAAAAACAAGTGTTTCGATAGTCGATGATTTAACTATCGAATAAAACAAGTGTTCATCAAAACATCCAACAATCAGTGAGCCTTTAATTAATATTTCATTAATTAAATCACTTCTCTATTTCTTTATCAATATTTGTTAACCAAATATTTTCAATAACCATATTGGCCTTTTACGTTATTTGGAAAACATTTCCGAATATCGCCTTCCTTTATTTTCTAGCTTTAGAAATATTTATTATTCTATTTCCAAGCTTACATTTATTTGGGTTAAAACGGACGTTGTGTAAAACATCGTTACGACAACCCAAATACTATATTCAACTAACTCTTATTCAACATTGATCTTCGAGCCTGAAATCTTACTGTTTATTTGTTAATAATACAATCAATCAAGTTGGGGTATAACTACCTCTCAGACCTTGACTGAATAACATTTATAACGTCAAAACAGATATGACTACTTACTCGAATAATCAATATCATACGACTAATTCTTCACCTTTAAACACATATACTCTTTCTCTTTCTATTCTTACTAGATTTTATTCCTAGTCTTCCTTTTTGATTATACTATTCTATTTCTAAGTTCGTTTCCTTATCGACTTCTATATATGTCGATACGTTGATTTCTAACTATCAAATTATCTTAAAAATATTCTAACTCCTTAAATTCCCGGAAAAATTCGCCATAACCTCCTTTGTATCGGGAGCTTCGGGAAAATCCCCAAACTGCCACACAGGCCTTTTCCAATTAAAAAGAAAAAGAAAAGCCAAGCGGCTAGCCGATACGGCGCATAAAATCTCATATATGAATTAAATACGTACCTTTTGTCGAGCAATCTATCTATATACCTTCTAACACTTTATTCCAAACCTGTCTCCTGTATATTTATACCTGTCCAATCTGTTTCCAACTATACCCGATCGTTTTACTAAATTCGTTAATTAATTTAATTAACTCTTCAGTCTACTTCACCTTCATATTTGAACATGACATGTTCAAATATAATTTAACTTGCATATTAACAAATCCTAATTATACTTATACTCTCGTTTCCTTATCGACTTCTTATTCAAATTCCAATTCAATTCTATTTGAATTCTCTTTATTTAAACTTCATTTGAATTCTAATTTCAAATTCTATAGTTTAAAGTCCATTTGAATTCTATTTTCAAATTCTATAGTTTAAAGTCCATTTGAATTCTATATTCAAATTCTATAGTTTAAAGTCCATTTGAATTCTATATTCAAATTCTATATTTTAAAGTCCATTTGAATTCTATATTCAAATTCTATAGTTTAAAGTCCATTTGAATTCTATATTCAAATTCTATAGTTTAAAGTCCATTTGAATTCTATATTCAAATTCTATTTGAATTCTCTGCATTATTTATAAACAACGTTTATAACTTCACTTAAAATCCCCCCATTATATATTTATAAACAAAGTTTATAAATTCAATTCAAATCCCACATTTTCATTCATAAACAAAGTTTATAAATTCAATTCAAATCCCACCTTTTCATTTATAAACAGAGTTTATAAATTCAATTCAAATCCCACCTTCATTTATAAACAAAGTTTATAAATTCAATACTCGTTTGATATGTCTTCAAAACAAGTTAATATTTTCTATAGTTCATTAAAAATTCAAATTCTATTTATAAAAATAGAATTCCCTTTTTAAATCTCAAATACCCTTTCAGGGTATTTTATAAATCAATATTCCAAGCCCTAGTGATAATTTAAACAATTCAATCAACCAATTTTCAATCATTTGATTTCTAACACATCATATATGAATATATATGAAATCAAACAAACAACAAATAGATAATATATATTTTTGAGGAATCCAGTTGGATTCCTCCAACCTGTTTTTCCTGCATCCACAGATGTTAGCACATAAAAAATACCCATCCTGCTTCGAGGCAGGATATCGCAGTATGAAGGTCGTCCACTATCATAGCGTGGGGCGTATAGGGTAATCATCCGCTAATGAAACCGCGGGCATCCGCTAATGAGACTGCGGGAATCCAACCAATCATCAACCCAATATATATATAATAGTTAACCCTAAATAACTATATATTTTTATGGCCACAATAATATTTTCAAGCATTTAAGCAACAAATCAATTATTTTTAACTAAAAATAATTCTAATTAAATGGTGAGTGAGATTTACTCACCAGATTTCATTTTCTGTTCCATTCTTTTTTACCATTCTTTAAATGCCAAACCTTGTATTTTCCTCGTTCGATCCATTCTAATTGATTCCCGAAAATTTCCAATCAAAGTTCCAGATCATCTCGGCCTCGAATCTATTTGAAACGTCAAATCTTGAACCTCGATGTCTCGACAATTAATGAACTCAACGAATCGTTGTCCTCGACCCTTTGCAATCAGCCTAGGAACTTTAATCAGCTCCAAACACTGACTTTGGCATTTCATCAAGCACCTGCTGCCTCTCCACTGTTGACGAGCAATCACCCATCCAGAGCCTTCTTTTCTCCATCACCTGCGATTATCACAACAACTGACTGCTATCGCCACCGTTGTTCAGAGCTCCAGCATCTTCCTTTAAGGCTGCTCTGACCTCCTTTGAAACTGCAGTCACCGAACTCGGATTCCAACGCCAATACCTTCACTGTTCAGTATATCAAACATCGACTTCTTCCTAGGTCACAGATTTTTCAGCGCCTCCCTCCGAACTTAGCTGACATCGAACTGTACTCGTGCCCCCAGATCCACGCGTTACCCTAGGCGACCTTGCTGATCGAACTCCTTGTTGCGGGTATCTCCATATGCGAGCGCTTTGAACGAGCTCCAGATATCTTCGATGGGTTTTCTTTTCATCTGCGGAAACGACTTTGATTTGAGGAGGCTCGCGATTTTGATTTTGCTGCCGAACAGAAGAGGAAAGTTGCGGCCATTTATAATGATTCTGAAGCTTTTTATTTGATTCTGAATGGAGCGGCCCTTTTTACTTCGTGGTGTTTGGTTTAGTTTGTGGTGAAGAAAGAAGCACGGTCCCCTTTTGTTTTGTGGTGAAGAAAGCAGCACAAGCACACCCTTATTTAATTAATTTAAATATGATTTTTAAACTGATATCAAATTTTATATTATCACGTTTATTTTGAACTCCTTACTAAACCTAACAACTGACATTCCTAGGGTTTAACCATCATTCCGGACACACCGGGATAGGTCACGAAGTCCAATTCGATCATCTGAAGGAGATATTAATTTAAATCAATATAAATTAATTTCAGACAATTTATTCTCCTCAATAATAAATAAATATTATTATCATTATAAATTCAAATAGAATTTCATATTAATTATTTGAACTGTATTGAATTCAAATTAAAATTTGAATTCAACTAAATCCATTTTCGTATTCTATTATTTAATATATTCGATTTTAAATCGAAATAGATATTTAAACTAATAACATAATATAAAATCCATTCATATTATCCCCCCCCCCCAATATTTAAATCCATATTAAATATTTAAAATTAACCCATAAGGATCCGGGTCATTACAATCTTCCCCACTTAAAATAATTTCGTCCTCGAAATTGCTAAGGTAGAAAAAGTGCTACAACCCTATTTATTTTTTTCAAAACTTATTTATGTTTATACTCAACATTTCAAACTTCCTTACGTAACCCTCTTTCGAATAAATCCCTATTCGATAACTCCTCCCTTCGAATAACTATATTCGATAATCTCTCTTTCGAATAACTAGATTCGAAAACCTTTCTTCGAATAAACTATATTTGATTTACTCTATTCAATTTACTCTTATCAATTAACTCTATCTGATTTGCTCTTTTCACTTAACTCCTTCCGAATAAGCTATATTCGATAACTCCTTTAACCCTATTCGAATAAACTATATTCGATAAACTTCTTTTAACTTAATTTGAATAACTAATATTCGATAACTCCATTTGCTTGACTCTAGATCGCAACGATCACAATGGTTACGCTTGATTCCCCCAGGAAACATCCGACTGCCCTAGGCTATCTGCAGCCCTGCGAATTACGCTAGCAGTCGTACGAAATGGCAACTTATCCTGAGTAACTATGTTTGACTAATTCTATCTCAATACTATATTCGATCAACTTAATTGAATAACTAACATTCAATTAAATCCTAATTCGATTAACTATGTTCAATTAACTTTATCTGGTTAACTCTTTATTTGAATAACAAATATTCGATAAATTCTAATTGAATAACTAATATTCAATTAACTCTACTGATTAACCCTAACTGATTAACTCTAACTGGTTAATTCTTACTCTAATCAATTTATTCTATCTCTAATCGATTATTTCTAACTCTAATCCACTTCTCCTATTCGAATAACTCCTATTGGATAACGTTTATTCATTTATAAAGATGTACTTTTAGTAACGGTTCTTCACTTTTATAAATGTTCTCTTTAATAACGTTACTTCACTTATACAAGTGTTGTGTACCCCATCTATTTAAAACTATCGGTGTTAAAAACCAATATCTCTCCTCTATATAAGTTCAGACTTATATATTCCATTTATCGAATGATAAATATTTAATTTAATTTATAAACTGTTATTTATAAATTAATCCTTTCTATTTATCCGTTAAAAACAGGTTTCCATTTTCTATTCATCTTCTGAATATTCCTTTGATTAAATTCTATTTATTTAACAAATAAATGTCTCATCTATAGCATCTTGTTTATTTTCTATAAATAAATATTTCCATTCAATCTATTTGTAAATGTTTTACAAATATTTCCCCTTTAAATTCTACTTATTTGTTTTTACAAATATTTCTCCTTCTATTTGTTTGCACATAACTTCCTTTGTATTTGTGTTACAAATATATTTCCTTTATTCACACCCAATTCATATTTCATTCACATTGATTTTACTCAATTTATTCATTTCGATCCATTTAACTTACTTAAGTTAAATTTAATTTCAACCATTCAAATTCCTATTAACTAGTTGCTAATTAACCGTTTTGCCTATTTCACCCTTTTTATTTGAATATAACTTGTTCAAATATATGTCAACTTAATTATAAACAAATCTAACTATATTTTCAACTCGAGTTATATATTCGATTTCGAATATAAATTCTCAATCTCTTTCACTTATCCAAAAACCCAATTTCGGTTCAAATTTCCTTTAACTAATTATTTTCCAATTTAGTTAATTCTATTTAACCATTTAAAATATGATTTTTGTTTTAAAAATCATTTCACTTACTTCACTGGAGTTCATATTTATTTTATATCTGCAGTCTGGATTTTTCTAATGCCAATTCGGATTTTATTTCCTAAAAATCCTTTTATTTATTTAATTAAACCGTTATGGTTTTATAATGGTTCTGGCGCTGCTTTTCTAAAAATTTGATTTTGACATAACTCAAAATCTATACGACGAAATCCAGATTTTTCTCTTTCATTAGAGAACTATTGTTCAACCGGTCCCGATGATTCTTGTTTCAAAGAATTCCGACTTCAATTGAGTTCTGTATACTAAATTGAAGTTCGAATCGCCAATTCGCGAACCGCCGTGCTACGGCGAGCTCGTTTTAATTATATTTATAAATATAAACGTTTAACTTCGTTTATAATAAATTCAACTCCATTCTGATATATTTTTAATATGTATCAAATCCATTTTTCCATTTCAACATAATATTCCTGATCTATTTCACTTCTAATATTCAAATCCTATATATTTACAATATTCAAATTCCATTTGAATCTTTTATTCAAACTCTATATTTGAATTTCCTTCTATTCAATTTCTATTTGAATTTCTTCAATTCAAATTCCTATTTCAATTCCTTATCTTCAAATTCTATTTGAATTTCTTATTTTCAATTTCTATTTGAAATCCTTCATTCAAAAACCCATTTCAAATCCCTTCTTTTCAAATTCCATTTGAAATCCTTTATTCAATTTCTATTTAAATTCCTTTGTTCAATTTCTATTTGAAATCCTTTGAATTTAAATTCTATTTCAAACTCTATATTTTCTTGAATTCTAATATTCAACCTCCACTTTATATTCTCTTTGAAATTCTATTTAACCATTCTCCATTTGAATTCTAATATTCAAATCTCTATTTGACTTTTCTTTATTCAAATCCATTTGAATTCCTTTGAATTCAAATTCCATTTCAATTTTTCTTATACAATTTCTGTTTGAATTTTCTTTATTCAAACTCATTTGAATTCCTTTGAATTCAAATTCTATTTCACTTCTATTTGAATTATATATATATATATATATATTCAAATTCCTTTATTTTACTTCTATTTGAAATCTATATTCCAATTCTCATTTCAAAATTCCTTTGAAGTAATATAAATATATACATATATTTATCTATCTCAAATTCAAAACATTTGAATTTTCAAACAACTTGTTTTCTTTTCAAACAAATTTCCATCAAAACTTTTCTAAGGCAGCAATTCATCACTTAGAAACTCGAAAATGAACACTGATGATGTTGCGACCATCATCAGAATTATTTCCCAGCTACTGAATGAGTCCAGTGCTATATTACTTGACATTCATTTAGAAAAATATTTTCCCAAACTCCCAGGATTTTAAATTCTTAATTCTGGTTTGAATTCAATTTCAATTTATCTCATTTGTATATTTGATTTCATATACAAATTCTATTGGTTATATATCTATTTCTGGTTTATAATCTAATTCGATTATAATCCTAACAATCAACTCAACTATTTAAAAACAATATCGTGTCCAATCTCCTGTTCAAGTGTTTATAAATTCCTATCAACTTCGTGGCGTCCCACGATTCGACCAAAATTTATAATCCACTCAACAGACTAGCCAACACAATATAAAACAGTTTTTATATCAAATATCAAATACGCTCTCTCGTATATATATGCGCTCAACTCATTCTAGGACACTACTGATCCTATCTCTAATGAGCACAATTCCACACAGCCTAGGTATTCGCTCAACCTAAGCTCTGATACCATTGTAATGACCCAAAAATCCGGTAGAATTTGAGCTGACCAAAAACATACGTCCAACCCCAAATAACACAGAAATTCGAACCATTAATAGAAAGAAGTTAGAGGGTGAGGATAGATAAGATAGAAACTTAGAATAGAAGAAGAACAGAAATAACAACACAGAATCTCACATCGCAGCGGAACAAAATATAATGTATTATAACTTTTGAAATACAAAATCTCAACTGTATAACATACACTTACCAGAGTACAACACTTACAACACAACGGAACAACACTATAACTAGATAACGCTGAAGCCTCCTGCTCCAAGCTCCTTTAGATATATCTGAAAAATCCTGAACTACTTGACTGCCCGTACAAATTTAGGCACCCAAGAGTTTAGGTAGAACAAAACAAAATAAACTTTGGGTCAGTCATGGGACGGGTGTGAGTAAACAGTTTAAAACATTTTCAGAAAACTAAATGGTATCTCATAAGACCACGCCGTATAACACGGAACGGGATTTTCCCTTATGAAAATCCAAACACTTGACTTATCTTTATATCAAAACTCTTTTGATATTATAATAATGTCTAAATCAAGTAGATAACAATCTAGTGAAACGTTTGCATCTCACGTTCCACATATATATACAATCATAAACCGCAAGCACGTATTGGGTAATGGATTTCCAACTATGACAAGGTATGGAACCACCTTCCGCTGGTATATCTCTAGAGGAGAATACACCGAGTTCAACAAGAACATCTTGCAACTCAGCCACCCATGACCGACCACTCATTTCGCTTAAGTGTATCGAATGTATATCACCAACGGTTGGGATCAGTAACCGTTTCCCGAATGGGACAGCATCGACAATAGATTTTTAGAAGTAAATGAAACTCTAGATCAGGTGATTATACACCCTAATAGGTGCGACCTACATAGCCATGCTGCTTGCCCGATTTCTGTCATTTACCGGTTGATGAGGCTAGAAGCTACGCTTTATCATCACACCAGATTCACTTCGAATGCCACATCATCAAATCCATCGAAAATCACTAATTGATGTCTACAACAGTACATTACGTGTTAGCGAAAGAAGTTTCCTTCTCCGCTTCCACTCTTGGTACGGTTGAAGAAATCAATGTACGTGACCTTTCTGGAAATACTCTGTCAGACATTCATCCATACGAGTCACCCAGGAACAGGATGAGCCGAAGGTACTATTTCTATTAATAGAAAAAGTCCTTGCACTCTACTCCGTCTTCGATTATCTTTATATAATCTGATTCGCACGCTACTGCCAATACGGAGTGGTTCATCGGATAATAATCCAACCGGTCTCTCCATAATGACAACGATGGTCAAAACTCCGATAGTCTGTGATTTAACTATCGAATAAAAACAAGTGTTTCGATAGTCGATGATTTAACTATTGAATAAAACAGTGTTCATCCAAACATCCAACAATCAGTGAGCTTTAATTAATATTTCATTAATTAAATCACTTCTCTATTTCTTTATCAATATTTGTTAACCAAATATTTTCAATAACCATATTGGCCTTTTACGTTATTTGAAAAACATTTCCGAATATCGCCTTCCTTTATTTTCTAGCTTTAGAAATATTTATTATTCTATTTCCAAGCTTACATTTATTTGGGTTAAAACGGATGTTGTGTAAAACATCGTTACGACAACCCAAATACTATATTCAACTAACTCTTATTCAACATTGATCTTCGAGCCTGAAATCTTACTGTTTATTTGTTAATAATGAAATCAATCAAGTTGGGGTATAACTACCTCTCAGACCTTGACTGAATAACATTTATAACGTCAAAACAGATATGACTACTAACTCGAATAATCAATATCATACGACTAATTCTTCACCTTTAAACACATATACTCTTTCTCTTTCTATTCTTATTAGATTTTATTCCTAGTCTTCCTTTTTGATTATACTATTCTATTTCAAAGTTCGTTTCCTTATCGACTTCTATATATGTCGATACATTGATTTCTAACTATCAAATTATCTTAAAAATATTCTAACTCCTTAAATTCCCGGAAAAATTCGCCATAAACTCCTTTGTACCGGGAGCTTCGGGAAAATCCCCAAACTGCCACACAGGCCTTTTCCAATCAAAAAGAAAAGCCAAGCGGCTAGCCGATACGGCACATAAAATCTCATATATGAATTAAATACGTACCTTTTGTCGAGCAATCTATCTATATACCTTCTAACACTTTATTCCAAACCTGTCTCCTGTATATTTATACATGTCCAATCTGTTTCCAACTATACCCGATCGTTTTACTAAATTCGTTAATTAATTTAATTAAATCTTCAGTCTACTTCACCTTCATATTTGAACATGACATGTTCAAATATAATTTAACTTGCATATTAGCAAATCCTAATTATACTTATACTCTCGTTTCCTTATCGACTTCTTATTCAAATTCCAATTCAATTCTATTTGAATTCTCTTTATTTAAACTTCATTTGAATTCTAATTTCAAATTCTATAGTTTAAAGTCCATTTGAATTCTATATTCAAATTCTATAGTTTAAAGTCCATTTGAATTCTATATTCAAATTCTATAGTTTAAAGTCCATTTGAATTCTATATTCAAATTCTATAGTTTAAAGTCCATTTGAATTCTATATTCAAATTCTATAGTTTAAAGTCCATTTGAATTCTAAATTCAAATTCTATAGTTTAAAGTCCATTTGAATTCTATATTCAAATTCTATAGTTTAAAGTCCATTTGAATTCTACATTCAAATTCTATTTGAATTCTCTGCATTATTTATAAACAACGTTTATAACTTCACTTAAAATCCCCCCATTATATATTTATAAACAAAGTTTATAAATTCAATTCAATCCCACATTTTCATTCATAAACAAAGTTTATAAATTCAATTCAAATCCCACCTTTTCATTTATAAACAGAGTTTATAAATTCAATTCAAAACCCACCTTCATTTATAAACAAAGTTTATAAATTCAATACTCAGTTTATATATCTTCAAAACAAGTTAATATTTTCTATAGTTCATTAAAAATTCAAATTCTATTTATAAAAATAGAATTCCCTTTTTAAATCTCAAATACCCCTTCAGGGTATTTTATAAATCAATATTCCAAGCCCCAGTGATAATTTAAACAATTCAATCAACCAATTTTCAATCATTTGATTTCTAACACATCATATATGAATATATATGAAATCAAACAAACAACAAACAGATAATATATATTTTTGAGGAATCCAGTTGGATTCCTCCAACCTGTTTTTCCTGCATCCGCAGACGTTAGCACATAAATAATACCCATCCTGATTCGAGGCAGGATATCGCGGTATGAAGGTCATCCACTATCATAGCGTGGGGCGTATAGGGCAATCATCCGCTAATGAAACCGCGGGCATCCGCTAATGAGACTGCGGGAATCCAACCAATCATCAACCCAATATATATATAATAGTTAACCCTAAATAACTATATATTTTTATGGCCACAATAATATTTTCAAGCATCCAAGCAACAAATCAATTATTTTTAACTAAAAATAATTCTAATTAAATGGTGAGTGAGATTTACTCACCAGATTTCATTTTCTGTTCCATTCTGTTTTACCATTCTTTAAATGCCAAACCATGTATTTTCCTCGTTCGATCCATTCTAATTGATTCCCGAAAATTTCCAATCAAAGTTCCAAATCATCTCGGCCTCGAATCTATTTGAAACGTCAAATCTTGAACCTCGATGTCTTGACAATTAATGAACTCAACGAATCGCTGTCCCCGACCCTTTGCAATCAGCCCAGGAACTTTAATCAGCTCCAAACACTGACTTTGGCATTTCATCAAGCACCTGCTGCCTCTCCACTGTTGACGAGCAATCACCCGTCCAGAGCCTGCTTTTCTCCATCACCTGCGATTATCACAACAACTGACTGCTATCGCCACCGTTGTTCAGAGCTCCGGCATCTTCCTTTAAGGCTGCTCTGACCTCCTTTGAAACTGCAGTCACCAAACTCGGATTCCAACGCCAATACCTTCACTGTTCAGTATATCAAACATCGACTTCTTCCTAGGTCACAGATTTTTCAGCGCCTCCCTCCGAACTTAGCTGACATCGAACTGTACTCGCGCCCCCAGATCCACGCGTTACCCTAGGCGACCTTGCTGATCGAACTCCTTGTTGCGGGTATCTCCATACGCGAGCGCTTTGAACGAGCTCCAGATGTCTTCGATGGGTTTTCTTTTTATCTGCGGAAACGACTTTGATTTGAGGAGGCTCGCGATTTTGATTTTGCCGCCGAACGGAAGAGGAAAGTCGCGGCCATTTATAATGATTCTGAAGCTTTTTATTTGATTCTGAATGGAGCGGCCCTTTTTACTTCGTGGTGTTTGGTTTAGTTCGTGGTGAAGAAAGAAGCACGGTCCCCTTTTGTTTTGTGGTGAAGAAAGGAACACAAGCACACCCTTATTTAATTAATTTAAATATGATTTTTAAACTGATACCAAATTTTATATTATCACGTTTATTTTGAACTCCTTACTAAACCTAACAACTGACATTCCTAGGGTTTAACCATCATTCCGGACACACCGGGATAGGTCACGAAGTCCAATTCGATCATCTGAAGGAGATATTAATTTAAATCAATATAAATTAATTTCAGATAATTTATTCTCCTCGATAATAAATAAATATTATTATCGTTATAAATTCAAATAGAATTTCATATTAATTATTTGAACTGTATTCAATTAAAATTAAAATTTGAATTCAACTAAATCCATTTTCGTATTCTATTATTTAATATATTCGATTTTAAATCGAAATATATATTTAAACTAATAACATAATATAAAATCCATTTATATTATCCCCCCCCAATATTTAAATCCATATTAAATATTTAAAATTAACCCATAAGGATCCGGGTCCTTACAGTTTATATGTTTCAAAAACAATTTCAAATCATAAGTATCAATCATAGACGGCATTAATGCCCCATACCACTATGTCGCCATATATAGGTATAAAATCAAAACAGCACAGTCACGTATTTGGAAATTGGATTTCCGTCGTGAACCAAGGCAAAAGATAGTCCTTACCGACTTCGAGACAATCTAGCCCATGTCTCAGGGTCAGAGCGCATCGACCCTTTGATCGTCACGGTCGGGCCACCGATGCGGATTAAAATGCCTGAGCACTACGTTTCCCCACCCTTTCGGCGTAAATGAGCCAACGATAGACTCCATCGGCTTCACATAGTCACCGATAAATCCGAGGTGCCTCGCAACAGCAACAACCACACAGGTGAAAATAATATAAATGTCAGCCAGTTTAAGCACTGACACCACCTCTAGCTAGAAGGAAACGCATGCCCTCCCTGAGGTCCTCTCCCATTTCTGGTTCATACCGGGGTGTGAGGCTCGCGAATTCACGTTATACACAAAGCTACGCCCCACAGGCGGTGCTTTGA
Source organism: Allium sativum (assembly GCA_030737875.1). Taxonomy (NCBI): domain Eukaryota; kingdom Viridiplantae; phylum Streptophyta; class Magnoliopsida; order Asparagales; family Amaryllidaceae; genus Allium; species Allium sativum. Next base: position 514,690,029 of record CM060919.1, on the reverse strand, counting down.
TCATCAACCACAAGACTTTGCTTTTCAACAAAATCCTTGATCACTGCATCTTAGCATGCCACACAGGCAATTCATGCCATGCAACTGATGGCTATCAATCACACAGAATGAACACCAATGTCAGACACACAGTCCATTTACAAGTCCGTTCTAGGTCTTAAAGAAACCGGAGGCACTATATACCTCACATATCCATCGATCTCCACGTATGTCTAGACGATCACCACTCATTATCCATATTTCGGGATGCCTTCCAATCAGGACATCAGTTATCATCTAACCGAGGTGAAGATCTCTGGTCTTCAACCACCGTCTTCATCATCGATTTCTCATCGTCGATTAAGTTATTCAGAATGGGATAAACCCAGTCTTTCTGAGCAACTCGCGTATATAATAAACAAGTGCTACACAAACAAAACATGCACCTTATTCCAATTCATTAGTCACTAACCGTAAATTAGTAAGAGAACAATTTCCCAAATATTAACCCCGAAGGCCGAAACCAACATCAGATCAAAACCCAGGAAACCATTCGACTCAGCTAACCTTCAGATAGTTTCTAAATTTCACATTCCATTTCGTTTATAATAATTTATAACGATTTATCGCTATTTTTATTTATTTTAAAATGGCCAATTTATTCAAACGACGCTTCAGGCCATAACGCGGTCGTGGCGTTGTTTTTCTTTAGATTTGATTTACACATATCTGAAAATCTAACCATTGGATCTTCACAAATTTTATATCATTAGAAAGATCTTTTCATAATGAATCCAATGGTTCCAGTTTTGGGAAAATCCGACGGTCGGATCTCCCGATACACTCGTTTGAAGTTTCGATTTCAAAATACGAACTGAAGCATCGTTATTCGATTTTATTTAATTATATTTATATATATATATATATAAATATAATCGATTCTGGCGCTGTTTTTCTTCAGATTTGAATTAAACACTCCAGACAATCCAACCGTTGGATTTTCACAAAGTGGGTACCGTTGGAAAGATATTTCCAAGACGAACCGAACGGTTTCGGTTTCGGGAAGATCCGATGGTCGGATCTCCCGCACTAATCGTTTGAAACACGGTTTCAAAACACGAACTACAGCTTCGTTATTAGATATATTTTAATTATATTTATAAATATTTATATATAATCGATTCTTTGATTTCAAAACCATATTCTTTTCATCCGCTTGATAAAAATGATATTTTTATCCAACAGACATTTATTTCAACACTTCACTATTTTTAACAATTCATGTATATAATAAAAATGTGATTTTTAATGTAAAACAATTTACTTCAAAACACGACTATTTTATGTAGTTTATATAGATGATAAAAATATGATTTTTATTATAAAACAATTTATTTCAAACACGAATACCATTCAACACATGAATTTCTATTCAACGAATGAATTTCAATTCAACACATGAATGTTTTCTATAGTTCATATATATAAAATAAAAATGTGATTTTTATTGTTAAAACAATTTATTTAAAACACGAATACCATTCAACGCATGAATTTCTATTCAACGAATGAATTTCTATTCAACACATGAATGTTTTCTATAGTTCGTATCTATAAAATAAAAATGTGATTTTTATTGTTAAAACAATTTATTTGAAACACGAATACCATTCAACACATGAATTTCTATTCAACGAATAAATTTCTATTCAACACATGAATGTTTTCTATAGTTCGTATACATAAAATAAAAATGTGATTTTTATTGTTAAAACAATTTATTTAAAACACGAATACCATTCAACACATGAATTTAATTCTAACACATGAATATTATTCAAAATTTCGACAGCATAACGGCAGGGTAGTTAAAACCCGGGTCGTCCCTAGTACGGCTCCTCGCTTTACCTTAAAGCCTCGCAGCTTTTGACAATGGGGATTTCATGCATCTAGTTCGCATGCAGGCGGCATGTATATTTTTTTCTTTCTTTTCCACAAACTAATCCTATGTGGTTTCAACCAAATAATTCTCAACCACAAACGGGTATTTTTCAACCATAATCAATCAATTTCAACCACAAACAATTCTAATCAACCATTTGTAATCAACCAATTTTCACACCAATCACAACCAATAAATATCGTCCATGGTTTGTGGACGAGGGGCGTATATATATATCTATATATATATATATAAGTATATTTCACTTCTATTCGACACATATATAATTTTTACAACGCATATATAACTTATACATCGAACGTACTACTTATACAACGCTTATACATGAGGTGTACAACGCTTATATAACTCATACATCGACTATATAATTTATACATCATTGTTTTCCATATCGTTTATAATTCAAAAATCTCACATTGGGTTCCACTCCACCAAAAATAGCAGGAGGCTCGGAAAAATTTGTGGTCTCTTCTAGAATGTAGAAGACGTCCTCACGGTCCCAGTATCTCTTGTTTCACTGAATTTCGACCACATAGCAAAAAGATATGATTTTTAGAAGTTAATCATATTTTGCAACACCTTAAAGTGTTAAAACAGTTTAAACTAAACAAACCCGTACCTCTCAGTTTTGGGTTCGAAACTAGGTTTCAAATTTTCAGCAAATCCGTTGATCGATACGGGGATCGGGTTGCGCAAGGTCGAAGGGGGAGGTGGGGCGCCTGCTCGTCGGAAGTGGGCCCCAGTTCGGTGGCCGGAATCGGCCTGGGCGGCGAGATGAAGTTTCGAACTTTCTGGCGTCGATTCCCCTTGGATTCTCAACGAAAAAATCCAAACCCTATATGGATTTGAAGCTCTTGACGTCCTCTTCAAAATCCTCCACAGGAGCAGCAAGTTTTATTGCGTGGTTTGTGAGAAAAAGAGGAGAGAAGGGCTTGAGCTGTTTCCGTCGTTCACGCCTGGAGCTATCGGGGAGAGAGAAAACGTTTTGACCAATAGGATTTTTTTATTTTTTTATATATTTTTAAATTTCAACAATACCCTCTTTCACACACGAACCCCAATCCAGACCCAACGACTGTCGTCCCTAGCTAAATACCCCCATTCCGAACACAATGGGATATGTTTCATAGGCCCATTCGACTGTTTCAGTCAGTTTTTCTTCAAATTAAAATATAAAACATTCAATATTCGATTTGAACGTACATTTCAATTAGCCAGGGCCACAAACTGATTCGAAAAATTCCAGAAAAATAAATCTAGCTATGTTTTGACGATACGGTCCCAACAAAACTAGTTTCGTCGAATTCTGAGACCGTTTGAAAAATGGCCCTTTTCTGGTCGATCCAATTTAATAGAAATCGACCAAACACATTCTCCTTTGCCACGCCCACATACTAGCTTCAAAAATTATGAAATTTGAAACCTAGAAATAATTTAACATCCCGGATCCAACAAAAGTGGTTTCCTCGAATTCCGAGGTCATTTGCAAAATGGCCATTTTCACGGGCTATATAAACTCTATAGCGACCTTTCTGAAAATTCGTTTGGCCATAACTTTTGCTTGCCGCTAGGAAACTTTGATTTTTCAGATTCGTTAGAAAGATATTCACTAACAGATTTAAATATTTTTGGTTTCACTAAAATCCGTTTTGCTTTGCACCCGGTACAGTCAGTCAAAGTTTGAATTCAAATTTTGAAACTATCGCGCCATTTCAAGCCTTGTTTATAATTAGAATAAATTATATTTATTTTCAAACGTCGATTCAAACTTAATTTTCGTCGTTATTATTTTAAATATTTTAAATTCACTAAAATAGCCAATTTAAAATTTTTAAATTGGTTCCGATTTTCCGGGTCGTTACAATTTCCCCCACTTAAAACTTTTCGTCCCCGAAAAGGAATAAAGTAGAAAGTGGTTTGATTAATCAACTCAACTTTCAATCTGGCTTCCATTCTCCAACTTTTCAGTTTCTGAGAATTTTCTAATTCTTCAAAAATTTGGCTAACACCCTAAATTTTCAAAAAATTTCGCCATAACCTCCTTTGTATAGGGAGGGGTTTGGAAATTTATTGGGTCGTATTAGGTACCCAATAAATCCTAATAAGCATGCACATATTTATAGTGATATATTCTGGTGTCCACAGGGGAGTGTGTATAGATCATAACTCCAGAGAATAAATTCTCGTCACCCTACAAATGGTTTTTGTGCCTTAATGACCAGAGAGACGTGTTTATTGTCATCTCCAGACCCGTGTGGGGTTTTTATTATTCTTGCAATTTACCTTTACATTTTATATGGTCCATATCAATCATCAGTTCAACCTGTAATATATAGTCATCGCCATACAAGCCTCTTGCTCGTATGGTAAATCTTCAACCTCGTCACACAAGCTCCAAATGCTTATGTGGTATATGATAAAGTATGCCTATCTTCAAGAAGTATGCCATGTAGCGTAGTTCAAAATTAATTGTTACTATCCTATGGCGACATTTACTATTACACACAGAATAACCAGCACTCCGCATCCAATGGCATTCACAGGAGTTGATATAATAATATTTCGCATCCAACTCATTAAGGTTTACCTATTTGTCAGGAACGCAAATAACTTCTTTACTCAATAGCTAATCCATTTACCTGTTGAAACATATATGATGCACATGTATATATCTCTATCTATTTTTAAATCAGTTCAATACTTGATTTAATTAACTATTATTCTAATAATTTAATTAATCAAATTCACCATCACACAACGCAAACAACAACCAATTTGTTTTTAACTTTTCAAAAAATATCTTTTATATATTCAAAAATCATATTTCTAAAACCAGACTACATATATAATCACAAATACATTATTTGTAAACATATAACTCTTAACTCGTTCCGGGGCACTTCTGACCCCTTCTCTAACGAGTTATTCTGATTCTGCTATACTCATACTAGGATATTACTGATCCTATCTGTAATGAGTTATTCGTCCTAGAAGACTACTGGTTTTATTTCTGACGAGTTAGTTAATATGTTATATTCCATAGCTAAGCTTAACCAAAGCTCTGATACAACGCTATGACGACCCCAAAACCCCGTACTGACGCTGGCTAGGGTAATCTTTGGAATATAACACATAAATAGATAATAGCAGAACAGAAATAAATAAATACACCAGATAATGAACAAATAATACATTGGATAAACGTAATCATCAGAGATACACAGTATACAGGATCATACTTAGTACAAATACAGTTCAGCTATACAAAAATGTCTACAGCAGAAAACAAACATAATATGTACAATAGGAACTGAACAGCATAAAAAGAGATAAATGATAGAATCCATCTTCAGCTCCAGCTATCCAGAAAGAGCCTGCTAAAACCTGAATACACGGCTGCCCGTGTAGAAAAAGGGGCACCCGAGTTTGCAAGCGAAACAAACTACGAGTCAGTCATGGGACTGGTATGAGAAATCTACTTAACACATTTATAATATGGCTAATCACAGGACCACGCCACTTTCGCGGAACGGGTTTACTCTAGTGGATTGCCAATGCTTTAAAACAAGTAAATCTTTTAAACATTGCAATGCTTTTTATAAAAATGAACCCATTATAAGACTCTGTTCCCATCACACAATGCAACGCAAACCGGAGGATAGATTTTTTACCTATAATGGCCAAAATATGCTTCATACGAATAAAACAAAAGCATTTGATATTATTACTAGTGCTTATATGTTTCAAAAACAATTTCAAATCATAAGTATCAATCACAGACGGCATTAATGCCCCATACCAGTATGTCACCATATAAAGGTATAAAATCAAAACCGCACAGTCACGTATTTGGAAATTGGATTTCCGTCATGAACCAAGGCAAAAGATAGTCCTTAACGACTTCGAGACAATCTAGCCCATGTCTCAGGGTCAGAGTGCATCGACCCTTGGATCGTCAGGGTCGGTCCACCGATGCGGATTAAAATGTCTGAACACTACGTTTCCCCGCCCTTTGGGCGTAAATGAGCCAACGAATTACTCCATTGGCTTCACATAGTCACCGATAAATCTGAGGCGCCTCGCAACAGCAACAACCACACAGGTGAAAATAATATAAATGTCAGCCAGTTTAAGCACTTGCACTACCTCTAGCTAGAAGGAAACGCATGCCCTCCCCGAGGTCCTCTCCCATTTCTGGTTCATACCGGGGTGTGAGGCTCGCGAATTCACGTTATACACAAAGCTGCACCACACAGGAGGTGCTTTGATCATCAACCACAAGACTTTGCTTTTCAACAAAAGCCTTGATCAATGCATCTTAGCATGCCACACAGGCAATTCACGCCATGCAACTGATGGCTATCAATCACATAGAATGAACTCCAATGTCAGACACACAGTCCATTTACAAGTCCGTTCTGGGTCTGAATGAAACCGGAGGCACTATATACCTCACATATCCATCGTTCTCAACGTACGTCTGGACGATCACCACTCATTATCCATATTTCAGGATGCCTCCCAATCAGGACATCAGTTATCATCCAACCAAGGTGAAGATCTCCGGTCTTCAACCACCATCTTCATCATCGATTTCTCATCGTTGATTTAGTTATTTAGAATGGGATCAACCCGGTCTTTCTGAGCAACTCGCGTATATAATAAAAAAGTGCTACACAAACACAACATACGCCTTATTCCAATTCATTAGTCACTAACCGTAAATTAGTAAGAGAACGATTTTCCAAATATTAACCCCGAAGCCCGAAACCAACATCAGATCAAATCCCAGGAAACCATTCGACTTAGCTAACCTTCAGATAGTTTCTAAATTTCACATTCCATATCGTTCATAATATTTTATAATGATTTATCGCTATTTTTATTTATTTAAAATGGCCAATTTATTCAAACGACGCTTCAGGCCATAACGCGGCCGTGGCGCTGTTTTTCTTCAAATTTGATTTACACATATCTGAAAATCTAACCGTTGGATCTTCACAAATTTGATAACATTAGAAAGATCTTTTCAAAACGAATCCAATGGTTCCAGTTTTGGGAAAATCCGATGGTCGGATCTCCCGATACACTCGTTTGAAGTTTCGCTTTCAAAATACAAACTGCAGCGTCGTTATTCGATTTAATTTAATTATATTTGTATATATATATATATAAATATAATCGATTCTGATGTTGTTTTTCTTCAGATTTGAATTAAACACTCCAGACAATCCAACCGTTGGATTTTCACAAAGTGGGTATCATTGGAAAGATATTTCCAAGACGAACCCAACGGTTTCGGTTTCGGGAAGAGCCGATGGTCGGATCTCCCGCACTAATAGTTTGAAACCACGGTTTCAAAACATGAACTGCAGCATCGTTATTCGATATATTTTAATTATATTTATATATATATATATATATAATATATTCTTCGATTTCAAAACCATATTCTTTTCATCCGCTTGATAAAAATGATATTTTTATCCAACAGACATTAATTTCAACACTTCACTATTTTTAACAATTCATGTATATAACAAAAATGTGATTTTTAATGTAAAACAATTTACTTCAAAACACGACTATTTTATGTAGTTTATATAGATGATAAAAATATGATTTTTATTATAAAACAATTTATTTCAAACACGAATACCATTCAACACATGAATTTCTATTCAACAAAAGAATTTCTATTCAAGAATGTTTTCTATAGTTCGTATATATAAAATAAAAATGTGATTTTTATTGTTAAAACAATTTATTTAAAACACGAATACCATTCAACACATGAATTTCTATTCAACGAATGAATTTCTATTCAACACATGAATGTTTTCTATAGTTCATATCTATAAAATAAAAATGGGATTTTTATTGTTAAAACAATTTATTTAAAACATGAATACCATTCAACACATGAATTTCTATTCAACGAATGAATTTCTATTCAACACATGAATGTTTTCTATAGTTCGTATCTATAAAATAAAAATGTGATTTTTATTGTTAAAACAATTTATTTAAAACACAAATACCATTCAACACATGAATTTAATTCTAACACATGAATATTATTCAAAATTTCGGCAGCATAACGGCAGGGTAGTTAAAACCGGGGCCGTCCCTAGTACGGCTCCTCGCTCTACCTTAAAGCCTCACAGCTATTGACAATGAGGATTTCAAGCATCTAGATCGCACGCAGGCGGCATGTATATTTTTTTCTTTCTTTTCCACAAACTAATCCGATGTGGTTTCAACCATATAATTCTCAACCACAAACGAGTATTTTTCAACCACAATCATTCAATTTCAACCACAAACAATTCTAATCAACCATTCGTAATCAACCAATTTTCACACCAATCACAACCAATAAATATCGTCCATGGTTTGTGGACGAGGGGCGTATATATATATATATATATATATATATATATATATATATGTATGTGTATATGTATATGTATATTTCACTTCTATTCAACACATATATAATTTTTACAACGCACATATAACTTATACGTCGAACGTACAACTTATATAATGCTTATACATGAGGTGTACAACGCTTATATAACTCATACATCGAGTATATAATTTATACATTGTCGTTTTCCATATCGTTTGTAATTCAGAAATCTCACACTGGGTTCCACTCCACCAAAAATAGCAGGAGGCTCAGAAAAATATGCGGTCTCTTCTAGAATGTAGAAGACGTCATCACGGTCCCGGTGTCTCTTGTTTCACTGAATTTCGACCACATAGCAAAAAGTTATGATTTTTAGAAGTTAATCATATTTTGCAACACCTTAAAGTGTTAAAACAGTTTAAACTAAACAAACCCGTACCTCTCAGTTTTGGGTTCGAAACTTGGTTTCAAATTTTCAGCAAATCCGTTGATCGATAGGGGGATCGGGTTGCGCGAGGTCGAAGGGGGAGGTGGGGCGCCTGCTCGCTGGAAGTGGGCCCCAGTTCGGTGGCCAGAATCGGCTTGGGCGGCGAGATGAAGTGGCAAACTTCCTAGCGTCGATTCCCCTTGGATTCTTAATGAAAAAATCCAAACCCTATATGGATTTGAAGCTCTTGACGTCCTCTTCAAAATCCTCCACAGGAGCAGCAAGTTTTATTGCGTGGTTTGTGAGAAAAAGAGGAGAGAAGGGCTTGAGCTGTTTCCGTCGTTCACGCCTGGAGCTATCGGGGAGAGAGAAAACATTTTGACCAATAGGATTTATTTATTTATATATTTTTAAATTTCGAAAATACCCTCTTTCACACACGAACCCCAATCTAGACCCAACGACTGTCGTCCCTAGCTAAATACCCCCACTCCGAACACAATGGGATATGTTTCATAGGCCCATTTGACTGTTTCAGTCAGTTTTTCTTCAAATTTAAATATAAAAAATTCAATATTCTATTTGAACGTACATTTCAATTTGCCAGGGCCACAAACTGATTCGAAAAATTCCAGAAAAATCTATCTATGTTTTGACGATACGGTCCCAACAAAACTAGTTTCATAGAATTCTGAGATCGTTTGAAAAATGGCCCTTTTCTGGTCGATCCAATTTAATAGAAATCGACCAAACACATTCTCCTTTGCCACGCTCACATACTAGCTTTAAAAATTATGAAAATTTAAACCTAGCAATAATTTAACATCCCGGATCCAACAAAAGTGGTTTCGTCGAATTCCGAGGTCGTTTGCAAAATGGCCATTTTCACGGGCTATATAAACTTTACATCGACCTTTCTGAAAATTCGTTTGGCCATAACTTTTGCTTCCCGTTACGAAACTTTGATTTTTCAAATTCGTTAGAAAGATATTCACTAACGGATTTAAATATTTTTGGTTTCACTAAAATCCATTTTGTTTTGGACCCGGTACAGTCAGTCAAAGTTTGAATTCAAATTTTGAAACTACCGCGCCATTTCAGACCTTGTTTATAATTAAAATTAATTATATTTATTTTCAAATGTCGATTCAAACTTACTTTTCGTCGTTATTATTTAAAATATTTATTTTAAATATTTTAAATTCACTAAAATAGCCAATTTAAAATTTTTAAATTGGTTCAGATTTTCCGGGTCGTTACAATCTCCACCACTTAAAATTTTTCATCCCCGAAAAGGAACAAAGTCGAAAGTGGTTTGATTAATCGATTCTACGTTCAATCTGGCTTCCATTCTCCAACTTTTCAGTTTCTGAGAATTTTATAATTCTTCAAAAATTTGGCTAACACCCTAAATTTTCGAAAAATTTCGCCATAACCTCATTTGTACGGCGAGGGGTTTGGAAATTTATTGGGCCGTATTAGGTCCCCAATAAATCCTAATAAGCATGCACATATTTATAGTGATATATTCCGGTGTCCACAGGGGAGTGTGTATAGATCATAACTCCAGAGAATAAATTCTCGTCACCCTACAAATGGTTTTTGTGCCTTAATGACCAGAGAGACGTGTTTATTGTCATCTCCAGACCCGTGTGGGGTTTTTATTATTCTTGCAATTTACCGTTACATTTTATATGGTCCATATCAGTCATCAGTTCAACCTGTAATATATAGTCATCGCCATACAAGCCTCTCGCTCGTATGGTAAATCTTCAACCTCGTCACACAAGCTCCAAATGCTTATGTGGTATATGATGAAGTATGCCTATCTTCAAGAAGTATGCAATGTAGCGTAGTTCGAAATTAATTGTTACTATCCTATGGCGACGTTTATTATTACACACAGAACAACCAGCACTCCGCATCCAATGGCATTCACAGGAGTTGATATAATAATATTTCACATCCAACTCATTAAGGTTTACCTATTTTTCGGGCAAGCAAATAATTTCTTTACTCAACAGCTTATCCATTTACCTGTTGAAACGTATATAATGCACATGTATATATCTCTATCTATTTTTAAATCAGTTCAATACTTGATTTAATTAACTATTATTCTAATAATTTAATTAATCAAATTCACCATCACACAACGCAAACAACAACCAATTTGTTTTTTAACTTTTCAAAAAACATCTTTTATATATTCAAAAATCATATTTCTAAAACCAGACTACATATATAATCACAAATACGTTATTTGTAAACAAATAACTCTTAACTCGTTCTGGGGCACTTCTGACCCTATCTCTAACGAGTTATTCTGATTCTGTTATACTCATACAAGGATATTACAGATCCTATCTGTAATGAGTTATTCGTCCTAGAACACTACTGGTTCTATTTCTGACGAGTTCGTTAATATGTTATATTCTATAGATAAGCTTAACCAAAGCTTTGATACCACGCTATGACGACCCCAAAACCCCGTACTGACGGTGGCTAGGCTAATCTTTGGAATATAACACATTAACAGATAATAGCAGAACAGAAATAAATAAATACGCCAGATAATGAACAAATAATACACTGGATAAACGTAATCATTAGAGATACACAGTATACAGGATCATACTTAGTACAAATACAGTTCAGCTATACATAAATGTCTACAGCGGAAAACAAACATAATATGTACAATAGGACCTGAACAACATAAAAAGAGATAAATGATAGAATCCATCTTCAGCTCCAGCTATCTAGAAAGAGCCTGCTAAAACCTGAATACAAGGTTGCCCGTGTAGAAAAAGGGGCACCCGAGATTGCAAGCGAAACAAACTACGAGTCAGTCATGGGACTGGTATGAAAAATCTGCTTAACACATTTATAATATGGCTAATCACAGGACCACACCACTTTCGCGGAACGGGTTTACTCCAGTGGATTGCCTGTGCTTTAAAACAAGTGAATCTTTTAAACACCGCAATGCTTTCTATAAAAATGAAGCCATTATAAGACTCAGATCCCATCACACAATGCAACGCAAACCGGAGGATAGAGTTTTTACCTTATAACGGCCAAAATATGCTTGATACGAATAAAACAAAAGCATTTGATATTATTACTAGTGTTTATATGTTTCAAAAACAATTTCAAATCATAAGTATCAATCATAGACGGCATTAATGCCCCATACCACTATGTTGCCATATATAGGTATACAATCAAAACCGCATAGTCACGTATTTGGAAATTGGATTTCCATCATGAACCAAGGCAAAAGATAGTCCTTACCGACTTCGAGACAATCTAGCCCATGTCTTAGGGTCAGAGCGCATCGACCCTTGGATCGTCAGGGTCGGTCCACCGATGTGGATTAAAATGCCTGAACACTACGTTTCCCCGCCTTTTGGGGCGTAAATGAGCCAACGAATGACTCCATCGGCTTCACATAGTCACCGATAAATCCGAGGCGCCTCGCAACAGCAACAACCACACAGGTAAAAATAATATAAATGTCAGCCAGTTAAAGCACTGAAACCACCTCTAGCTAGAAGGAAACGCATGCCCTCCCCGAGGTCCTCTCCCATTTCTGGTTCATACCGGGGTGTGAGGCTCGCGAATTCACGTTATACACAAAGCTGCACCACACAGGAGGTGCTTTGATCATCAACCACAAGACTTTGCTTTTCAACAAAAGCCTTGATCAATGCATCTTAGCCTGCCACACAGGCAATTCACGCCGTGCAACTGATGGCTATCAATCACATAGAATGAACTCCAATGTCAGACACACAGTCCATTTACAAGTCCGTTCTGGGTCTGAACGAAACCGGAGGCACTATATACCTCGCATATCAATCGATCTCCACGTACGTCTGGACGATCACCGCTCATTATCCATATTTTGGGATGTCTCCCAATCAGGACATCAGTAATCATCCAACCGAGGTGAAGATCTCCGGTCTTCAACCACCGTCTTCATCATCGATTTCTCATCGTCGATTTAGTTATTCAGAATGGGATAAACCCGGTCTTTCCGAGCAACTCGCGTATATAATAAACAAGTTCTACACAAACACAACATACGCCTTATTCCAATTCATTTGTCACTAACCGTAAATTAGTAAGGGAACGATTTCCCAATTATTAACCCCGAAGGTCGAAACCAACATCAGATCAAAACCCAGGAAACCATTCGACTTAGCTAACCTTCAGATAGTTTCTAAATTTCACATTCCATATCGTTTATAATATTTTATAACGATTTATCCCTATTTTTATTTATTTGAAAATGGCCAATTTATTCAAATGACGCTTCAGGCCATAACGCGGCCGTGGCGCTGTTTTTCTTCAGATTTGATTTACACATATTTGAAAATCTAACCGTTGGATCTTCACAAATTTTATATCATTAGAAAGATCTTTTCAAAACGAATCCAACTGTTCCAGTTTTGGGAAAATCCGACGGTCGGATCTCCCGATACACTCGTTTGAAGTTTCGATTTCAAAATACGAACTACAACGTCCTTATTCGATTTAATTTAATTATATTTATATATATATATATATAATCGATTCTGGCGCTGTTTTTCTTCAGATTTGAATTGAACACTTCAGACAATCCAACCGTTGTATTTTCACAAAGTGGGTATCGTTGGAAAGATATTTCCAAGACAAACCCAACGGTTTCGGTTTCGGGAAGATCCGATGGTCGGATCTCCCGCACTAATCGTTTGAAACATGGTTTCAAAACACAAACTACAGCTTCGTTATTCGATATATTTTAATTATATTTATATATATAATCGATTCTTCGATTTCAAAGCCATATTCTTTTCGTCCGCTTGATAAAAATGATATTTTTATCCAATAGACATTTATTTCAACACTTCACTATTTTTAACAACTCATGTATATAATAAAAATGTGATTTTTAATGTAAAACAATTTACTTCAAAACACGACTATTTTATATAGTTTATATAGATGATAAAAATATGATTATTATTATAAAACAATTTATTTCAAACACGAATACCATTCAACACATGAATTTCTATTCAACGAATGAATTTCTATTCAACACATGAATGTTTTCTATAGTTCGTATATATAAAATAAAAATGTGATTTTTATTGTTAAAACAATTTATTTAAAACACGAATACCAACACATGAATTTCTATTCAATACATGAATGTTTTCTATAGTTCGTATCTATAAAATAAAAATGTGATTTTTATTGTTAAAACAATTTATTTAAAACACGAATACCATTCAACACATGAATTTCTATTCAACAAATAAATTTCTATTCAACACATGAATGTTTTCTATGGTTCGTATCTATAAAATAAAAATGTGATTTTTATTGTTAAAACAATTTATTTAAAACACGAATACCATTCAACACATGAATTTAATTCTAATACATGAATATTATTCAAAATTTCGGCAGCATAACGGCAGGGTAGTTAAAACCGGGGTCGTCCCTAGTACGGCTCCTTGCTCTACCTTAAAGCCTCGCAGCTTTTGACAATGGGGATTTCATGCATCTAGTTCGCACGCAGGCGGCATGTATATTTTTTTCTTTCTTTTCCACAAACTAATCCTATGTGGTTTCAACCAAATAGTTCTCAACCACAAACGGGTATTTTTCAACCACAATCAATCAATTTCAACCACAAACAATTCTAATCAACCATTCATAATCAACCAATTTTCACACCAATCACAACCAATAAATATCATCCATGGTTTGTGGACGAGGGGCGTATATATATATATATAAGTATATTTCACTTCTATTCAACACATATATAATTTTTACAACGCATATGTAACTTATACATCGAACGTACAACTTATACAAGGCTTATATATGAGGTGTACAATGCTTATATAACTCATTCATCGACTATATAATTTATACATCGTCATTTTCCATATCGTTTATAATTCAGAAATCTCACATTGGGTTCCACTCCACTAAAAATAGCAGGAGGCACAAAAAAATATGCGGTCTCTTCTAGAATGTAGAAAACGTCCTCACGGTCCCGGTATCTCTTGTTTCACTGAATTTCGACCACATAGCAAAAAGATATGATTTTTAGAAGTTAATCATATTTTGCAACACCTTAAAGTGTTAAAACAGTTTAAACTAAACAAACCCCTACCTCTCAGTTTTGGGATCGAAACTTGGTTTCAAATTTTCAGTAAATCCGTTGATCGATACTGGGATCAGGTTGCACGAGGTCGAAGGGGGAGGTGGGGCGCCTGCTCGCCGGAAGTGGGCCCCAGTTCGGTGGCCGGAATCGGCTTGGGCGGCGAGATGAAGTGGCGAACGTCCTGGTGTCGATTCCCCTTGGATTCTCAAATGAAAAATCCAAACCCTATATGGATTTGAAGCTCTTGACGTCCTCTTCAAAATCCTCCATAGGAGCAGCAAGTTTTATTGCGTGGTTTGTGAGAAAAAGAGGAGAGAAGGGCTTGAGCTGTTTCCATCGTTCACGCCTGGAGCTATCAGGGAGAGAGAAAACGTTTTGACCAATAGGATTTTTTTATTTATTTATATATTTTTAAATTTCGAAAATACCCTCTTTCACACACGAACCCCGATCCAGACCCAACGACTATTTTCCCTAGCTAAATACCCCCATTATGAACACAATGGGATATGTTTCGTAGGCCCATTCGACTGTTTCAGTCAGTTTTTCTTCAAATTAAAATATAAAACATTTAATATTCGATTTGAACGTACATTTCAATTTGCCAGGGCCACAAACTGATTCGAAAAATTCTAGAAAAATAAATCAAGCTATGTTTTGACGATACGATCCCAACAAAACTAGTCTCGTCGAATTCTGAGACCGTTTGAAAAATGGCCCTTTTCTGGTCGATCCAATTTAATAGAAATCGACCAAACACATTCTCCTTTGCCATGCTCACATACTAGCTTCAAAAATTATGAAATTTAAAACTTAGCAATAATTTAACATCCCGGATCCAACAAAAGTGGTTTCGTCGAATTCCGAGGTCGTTTGCAAAATGGCCATTTTCACGGGCTATATAAACTCTATAGCGACCTTTCTGAAAATTCGTTTAGCCATAACTTTTGCTTCCCGCTACGAAACTTCGATTTTTCAGATTCATTAGAAATATATTCACTAACAGATTTAAATATTGTTGGTTTCACTAAAATTCGTTTTGTTTTGCACCCGGTACAGTCAGTCAAAGTTTGAATTCAAATTCTGAAACTACCGTGCCATTTCAGGCCTTATTTATAATTAGAATTAATTATATTTATTTTCAAACATTGATTCAAACTTACTTTTCATCGTTATTATTTAAAATATTTATTTTAAATATTTTAAATTCACTAAAATAGCCAATTTAAATTTTTTCAATTTGTTTAGATTTTTCGGGTCGTTACGTAAACATATTGACTTAAATTTACAACATTAAGAGATATTGTGGAGTGTATTCTAAATAACTAAATAAAATTTGAAATGTAAATGCTTGACATTATTACTACAATGCAATATAGGGTTTAAATAATTTGAACTTGTTCAGGAGGGAAACCGACCAGAGTCGTAAAACCCTTCTTAGTGCACCTTGCCTAGTCCACGAGCACCACTTAAGTGGTTGATCTTAGATATGCACATGGATCTTAGCATGCTATTTTGGGTTTCGAACCCAAACCACTTTTACCACAGCGCAAAGTCGTTAACTGCAGGGCTACTGCTGCGGACAGGTAAATATATTAATGTAAATGATTTTAACTTTGAAGTTTGTAGTTTTTATTAATGTGTATATCTTATGTTTTGTGATTGACATATTTATATATTTGAATTATTGTTTTTCTCATTTTTTAATATGAATATGATTATACGCATACACACATACATTTACATATATAATTTTTTTTCTGACATTAAAACTTCAAACAATTATTACTACTCTGTTTAGAGAATATTGTATATGCGAATAGATCAAAAAATTGTCATGAACAAATATTATAAGTTTCATAGTCAAATTCAAACAATTCTAGTAACGGTTATTTCTCTATCTGGATTTGATATTATATTAATTATTTATTCTAAAAATGTTAGGTGTTACATTTTGCCACACATTGAGAATTTCATCCTCGAAATTCGATAAGGATAATCCTTCACATATCCATCTTATATTAGCATCCATTTAATGTACATTCAACTTCGCAACCATCTATGTCATAGTGTAATTTGCATCAAATTATTGATGTCACGGGTAAACATAAATTTTTGAGCAGTGCCTTTTATATGAATGTTCCTTTTTAAAAATTCTTCTAAAACATGATGCAAGCATTATATATATGCTATCGGTTCTATATGACAGCAAATTCTAAAAATTAAAAAGCATCCGTTCATCTAATTTTCCAAAAACTTCTACAAAATAAAAGTGTAGTTCAACTAATTTTACATAAAATATAATCAACCACATGCATAACAGTCCAACTTCGACGTTGATAAAATACACAAAAACTCTAGTCAAAGATTATATTTCAAAATAATTCAAATTTTCAAAATACGCTCTCTCAATAGTGATTCTTGTGATAATTCCACTTATTCTAGAGTATTGCTACTCTATCTCTAATGAGTTTTTAAACCCAATAAGCTAAGCTTTGTCAAACCTGGCTCTGACACCACTTTGTAACAGCCTGCCTTTTTGCATTTCCTATTTCCTTTTTACATACCATTCTTCCATGCAGTTGGAACCTTTCTTAGTGCTCTAGCTATATGTTAACCACAAAAATGGTCAACACCCAAAACTGATAGTTAAACATCTAAGTCGAAAGGGTGAGTGCCTTTCAATTACTTGATTGTCTTATATTTGATTAGAAGTATGCATTCATGAATTATTTAATAAAGTAGACGAGACTTTGATTGAAATGATATTTCGAGGAAACTGCAAGCAGCCCATAGCCTCCGGTGGCACGAAAATCAATGTTATTTAGTAGATTAAAATATACCACGATTTCAGGCTTTTGAATGAATATAAGGCTGGACTTTCAAGAATTTCCACATACCAAAGCATAAGCGATCATTGTCAAGATTTATCCTTTTGTAGGGTTGTTGTCCCCCTTTGATCGGATCAAGTCCCTAGATTGACTCAAAGTGCATAATTAATTAGGTTTTGTAATATATAGTTCCTTTATGAATGATTGGTTGTATCCTACTTCTTAAGAAAGGATAAGATACTATCGAAAAATATACTTTATCCCTTTCAAGGGATAAATATGCTATCGTCGTCCCTCTGGGTCGTGTTTATCACCATGAACTTCGTAATACAATTCAGGATAAGAATAAGAAAATCGAAATTGCAAATCATGTGCAGTTGACTATTAGGCCAGCTAATAGCCGAACTAATTGATCTTCCCTTTCTTGAAATTATAATCCATAAGCTTTGATTCTCAATTTCCCATCTTTGTTATGAATTGCTGAATAAAGTTACAAGGACAAAAAAAATTCTAAATTGATTGTTGATTTAAGGTTCACACTCCACAAATATGTTTTCAATTTTTGGAATGAAAAACGTTGTACCGATTCTCGACCACTAGGGGCATATATATAGGTGCCGGTTCATCCCCTCTCCGCCTTAATGCCTTTATCTTAATTCTTTCAAAAGTGGACTCAAAGGCCTAATTGAAGCGGCTTCAATGTTGTGCGACTGGTGCTTTTGATATAGCCTGGGGAGACGACATATGGACATGAGAAGAAATGAGTCCTTTTGAGAGTTTTCTAACGACTAATCCCTATAAAGCCCCCGGATCTTCCGCAAGGAATCTTTTGGACAATAGACTTGGCAACCGTGAGAAGAATAAACTTCCGTAGGCTTCTAGCCTAAAAGATTATTTTCATTTAGGTGTGGTCTTCTTATACACAATGTTGATCCTCATTAGGTTGAGCTACCGAAACATTTCCCTCGAATTAATTGAAAGATACAATTGATTCGAAGGACAAGTTTTAACTCCATTTTCCCAACTGGCTTGGAGGTTGTTGCCTTTGTGGGTTATGAAGGCATGCCTTTCAACCTAGCCGAAAGATCTTGCCTTTTCATGGAAAGATGCAATATATTCTTTCTTCTTCTCTAAGGATATAATATGCAATGAAATGTCTTTAATTGCTCCGACAACCTCTGACTTTCTCATTGCTTAATTCGTTATGTTGATTCCATATAGTTTATATTTTTGAGTCTTCTCGAAAGTTATATTCTTTTGGGTTTTATTGGCCTTCTTGAATCATCTTTTTTCTTAGACAATATTTTGGTTACACTATATTTTTTTTTATTACAGTTTACATAAGAAAGATTTTCTTTTAAATTCCATAGATTTTATTCTCTGAAGTTTCTGTCTTTTCATTATCTTAATCAAATTTATTGCTCTTATTTTAGTTTGTTATTTATCTTTTTTGTTCATGCCGAAGAATCTAGCTTAGTGCCACATCCACAAAAGCTATTATAACTGAACTATAGCAAAATCCCTTAACCGAACCACCTTACCCTATAGAATACGAAAGCTGTCGATCTCCACATGCAACATGATAATGCTTCTCTTGCCTAACACCGTGCTATCTCCTAGGGTGTTAGTTGGGAAAAAAAGACATTCAAGGGTGCCCTTGGTGGTATTATCAAAAATTATCAAATTTGGGAAAACCAAATATGAGAACGGGTAGATCTGAAGGTGCACTTCTTTTTGATACAATGTTTATGGTAAGTTTCAACTAGATTTGGAATGAGGGGGAGGTATTGTGGAGCTATCTCAGTTGGATTCAGGTTTGAATTTGAGGGAGGATGATAAAAGAGGAATGAACAAATGATCGAATGCATTGTTTTTAAAGAGAAATACTAAAGGCATGGGGTCGACTGCCTATACAGAGCGATCAATTGCGTCTAGGGGCGCTCGACCTCCTTAATCGACTAACCGTACTCGGGTCGACTTGACCCTTTCAGAAACATTTTTTGTTGAACCAAGTTTACTCTTTTATGTCTTCCTTAAAATTTCTTTAGAAAACTTTTGTACTTTATAAGATTTTTAAAGCGTGGATTTCGACCTGAACTCATTGATTTGAAGTCTTTTTGTTATCAAAATCCATAAATATTTCTAGACTCAAAGTGGGTTTCCATCCTCTTTTCCTTTCATAAATGCTTGTTTTCCAAATATATTATTACTTTAACAGAATTTCCCTCAAGACAGACTACTTTTGCACTTAAATCACTTTCTTTGGATTATGTACCCTTGTTATATACTAAGTCACTCTCTCTACTAAAACATTATTGCTCTTCCAACTATTCTTATGAAAATCTTGTGCTCCTACTACTTATAATAATGGACACCGTCATTTCTCAATAACTAGGCTGATTGTACATTCTAACTTAGCAGTCACTGAGGTGTCATACACCCTTGGGTTCTATTATCCTAAATCTGAAAATCAAATATGAATATGTTCTCAAAAAACTTCCATATGTTATTTATCTATAAGTAGGATTCCTAGGACCTTTATGTACATACACTATATCTATGTTTAAAAATAAAAATACGTTTGTAATCTATTTTATAGGATCTACAAACCTAATCTCTAATACCATGTGTAACAATTCACTCCCCAATGAGCCTAGATTTTCGCAAAAGATAGGAACCAAATCCATTGAAGCATGAGTAGTTTGATTGGTATCCAACAAATAGACAAAGATATATATATATATATATATATATATCAGATCCCAAGTAAAAAAGTCATAGCATAATATTCTAGAATATAGTCAGAAGTATGAACTTACCAAAATATTGAAATTTTCCAATCAAGTGTCTTTAAGTGAACCAATTCTTGCCTTTTACCTAATATACAAGTTGTTCTAAGGAGGGGGTTAGTACTATCATCCCGATGACTGGTAAGTATCGTGATTTTATACATAACGTTCTGTTACCATTTTGTTACATTAGGTTTATTAATGTGATTCGGACCTTTATGCATATATTGCACTCATCTACTCCCTTCGTAGATCTAACCTAATAGAAAATTGTCATATATGTATCTCCTTGGACATCTCAGTCCTAAGCACCACCCACGGTACCACTCAAAATCTCTTTGCTGGGATTCCACCATCTTGCTGCTGGAATGTTGAAGCTACATCTTTACTATTATTAATCGGCTTTTTGGTCCGGTTCCCAGGAGAGCATCAGATATGCTCAACTCAACATACCTCGTGAAGTTGAGGCCGAAAAGGAACACACGGGAGCGATGGAAACATGATCAAGAAGGGATTACACCACTTGTGGCCTCACGGCATGTGGAAGTCATCTGCAAACCAAGATCTCGGACCCCGAAAAAGTTATGAGCCTCGACCACCCGGTCCTGGGACCCTCGCACCCCTTGGAAGGACCTCACCCAAGCATGACGCGGAATTCGTACCCAACCGGGTGCGAAATCTCGCACCCATGCTTGGGTTGGAAATTTTGAACCAATGCCTGGGTTTGAAATTTTGAACCCAATGGGTGCGAGGTCTCGAGCCCAGTGGGTGCAAAATCTCGCGCCCACAGCTGGGCTCGAGATCTCGAGCCTAGCTAGTGGGAAACCTCGCGCCCATAGCTGGTTTTGAGATTTCTAACCCAGCGGAGCGAGATTTCGCGCCCGCGTCTGGGTTTGAAATTTCGAACCCAGGCACTCGAAATTTCGAACCCATGCCTGGGTTTGAAATTTCGAGGCGTGCAGGTGGCGGGCTCGAATTTCCTGCATGTGTCCCTATTTCTACCTAATCCTACCTACTCCTACTTACTCCCACACCTATAAATAGCCCATGGCCTCACACTTCAAAAGGGTTGGTTTTTCTTCACTTGAGACCTCCCTAGAGCTTCATGAACTCCATTAATGGTATCTCCTATTTGAGGAAGAAGGAGAATTAAATATTCTTTTTCCCAAATACCTAGCATATTTCAATTATGAAAATGAATGTAATGAGCATGGCTCCACCTTGTAATTCTTGAGTGATAAATAAAAGTTCAGCTTCCTTCCAAAGTGGACGTAGGCCTAATCCATGGCCGAGCCACTATAAATACTTGTGTTATTTAACGCTTTCTTTTACCTAGTCTTGCGACCAAATTAACTATTCCTAGTAATAGGAATCTTTGGTGTTTATGACATTTTTTGCCGTCAACAAGTGTGAAGCGCATGATTGCCAACACTACAAACGTTCTATTGTCTACTATGAAAATATGTGAGTTATACACACAATGGAAGCCTTTCTCTACGTCATCATTCTGTTAAAGTTTTATGAGTTCTTCTCATAGAAGACCTACTCAGTTGAGGTTTATGAATACTATGGTCGGTCTCTTCATATCGTAGCCAGGCTTAGCACAGTCACCGCTTTTCTAGTTTGGAAAATAACTCTTGATACAGGTTAATAACCTTGCCCTAAACAAACCATCGAAAGTAACCATGTGGCGTTGCATACCTCCAATTCATGATCTCGTTAGTGGAATATCACCTGACCTATATAAGCATAACTAGTGTCCTTCTCTGTTCTCTCTAGTTGATCAATGATAACATACAATCCTATGACTGATATCTTTTTGGGTTTTCTCACTACTAGGCGCTCTCTCTGTTTTTTGCATGGTTACTTAGCCATCCATCGATTCCTTAAACTACCTAAGATAGTCAAGGAAATATTCCTTTGATGAACTCCTACAGACCTTACCTCTGATGGACCGCATCTCCATGCTTACACCTGAGGACAATCTCGGGGTATTCCTATCTATGTTTCGTATGAATTAAATTATTTCTTTCTCCGGTATTTTCCGAATGATCCCATTAGGATGGGCCCTAAATGTGACTACTAATTTCCTTCTTTAGTATTGTATGTAATCCATTAAGACGGGCTTTCAACTATCCTAAAGCTCCTATGATGACCGCGCATAACTACCTACATCCAAGCTCGTTAAGACAAATTTAAATGCATCTAATGAGGTTTTGTCGTAATCTCATTCTTTGTTAGAGTCTATGTCTAACTTTCTTTATTTATTCATTTAATTTATCTTTGGTTTATTCTTATTCACTTTCTTTGTGTCATGTTTCCATTTTTAACTTTTTATTATGCCTTCATCAATCATTAAGATAGTCATTGTAGCGTATATAGGCCTTTATCCATCATGAAAGTGTCTGTTTATTATTTTACCTGACATGGTAGTCGCTTTTATTTATTTTTTCTTTATTTTCATATGTTAAAATAGATATTTATTTCATTATTTGTTCTTTTTCTTATTTGTATTTTATATAATTTTTGCTTTTCTTCTCTCTATATCGTTTTTTATTTATCACATTTCTCATTTTTCTTAACATTTTCTTTTTGGGACTAGTCATATTTTTGTAAATTATAAATAAGGGCTTTATGTTACCTATTTTCACTTTTAATATAAAACAAACTATTGCATGGTGATCTGTAATTACAAGATATCTTTACTTTGATCTTGGTTAAGCAGTATCAAATATATTAACAAACCCTATTTAGTACTTATCCTTATTCCTTCTAATTTTTATTGTTTATCTTGTAGTTACGTCCATTACATTCCTCTTAATCTAGAATATGGAAATTTTCTTATCCTTTCCTACAACTAAAGCATTATAAGTTTCCCAAAGTGGTATACTTATTTTTACTTTAGTTCATTTTACAAATCTGAGCATTATTCTTGTAAATTTCCATTAACGAAGCACATCAATAATTTCTCATTAGGTTTGCGCCTTTTCGTTTGAGTCTATATATTCTTATTGATTCATTTATCTTTACTTTAGTATTTTTGCACATAATTACAAATAATATAGGTTTACTATCTAGCTTTAGTAATTTCAAATAATTCTACCTACAATAATTAACTAAAAACGTAGTAATTCTCAACAGGTAAACAAAATAGGAATTCAACATTACCATATATCATTATAACAGAAGACATAGTTTCCACTTATAGAAAACACACATCTAATCTCAAGATATGATCCATTTCCAGTACTATCATCTATATCCTTTCTCTTATAGTTCCCTATTTGGAACCGAAAATCGAAATATATATACATATATTACAGATAATGCAAAAAACATTTAGTTTCCTTAGCTAGTCATGGATGACCTCAATGTTGTTCTTTGCACAAGTGAGAGAAAGGGGATATTACGCTTAAGCTCTTCCAAGTTGATGAATTCAATTACTTCCTGTTAGCCCGTGGGTTATGGAGATTCCTCATTCTGGCCTTCAGTTTACATAGAGGAGAGGTAAGGTAAAACAAATATCATCCATATCAGACTATGCAGTAGGTAATGCGTACTTACTAGACAAAATCATTACCCTTAAAGCTATAGTGTTAGCATCATCTACTAGTGTGCATCCCCCCTATTTAATTCAGTGAATCTGATTCTTATCTTAAGGGAAAGTCATTCATATATAAAAATCAGTGGCACCACATTGATGTATACTATGAGACCGTAAATCTTCGTCACATTCTTATTCCTAATGACACTAAAATGTACGAGTTGGTGGTCACCTTTAAACAATGCTAAACCAATAAAAAGAGTGTGAAAAAACTAGGCCTAAATAAGGGGACATAGTCCAAACCCCTCAGAATCAATTGGAGTTGATGCTAATTCCACTCATGAAGGGCTCAACTCAGATTTCTATTCCATTCAAAAATAGCATAAAAGAGAATTGGCTAAAAAAACTCAGTTGAAATCAAAGAAAAAACTATAGGAAAATGTCTTTTACAAGGAGATGAATGCAACGAATTCTTTTATACAAAAATGTCTCGATGCAAACATCACAATAATTTGTTTAATAATATAAATGAACAGTGCAATGCAGAGCAAAATATTCAAAAGCTAAAAGAAACAACAATCACCTACTACATTGATCTATTTAATCTTGAATATGCTGAAAGCTTACCCAAAGTCATTTACAGGAGCCAGATCACTCACGAAGGATATTTGATGTTGGCAGATAGGGTCAAAAAGTAGGAATTTTAGAAATCTTTGGCTCCATCCACATCGACTCCAGCAGCGGCCCAGAGGACATGGGGCAACCTTCATCAAATTGCACTAGAAAGACCCAAAAATGTTACGGTGGAAGCTTATCAAGAGGCATTCAACTTAGAGGAATTCACCAAAGAAATAAATCACACTTTTCTATTCCCGATCCTTGAAGTGCTAACCCTTCAAGGATAAAAGAGTACCAACCTATTGCTTGATGTAATGAAGTACTTAAAGTTCTTAGAAAAATCATTTGCAATAGTTCGAATGAAGTATTACATGCCTTATATGACAATGTCAAAATGCATTTATAAAAAGCATTTCATTTCTAACTACTCCCAAATGGCACATGAATTAGTTCATTAGTTCAACAAAAAGGGAGCTGATAAAACGTTTCTCAAAATTGAAATTCATAAGGCTTATGATAGAGTGAATCAAAATTTGATCATTCACATGCTTGTTTCTATAAGGCTACCGGACAAACTTATTAAACCAATTTGTTTTTGTCTCAACTCTATATCAACCTAGAATTTTGATAATAAATAAATTAGTTATTTATTAGATTTCCAGAAATAGGAATTTCTGTAAATGATGGAATTTGACTACAAATCTTCAACTATTGCATTCATCTTGGAATTCTGGTCCACTTTCATGTTTGGAGTTTTGCTAACGTAGTCCGTATGAAAAAGTTACGAACAAAATATGAAAAATGGACAAAAACAATTAAAATAGAATATTTTATATATAGTAAATAATTATTGCCCTGGCCACCTCACTTCCAGGTCGACCAAGCGGACGACCGCTAGTTGCAACAACTTGGTCAAGATGGGCAGTGATGGCTAGAGTTATCCTATATAAATTATATATGTTAACGAATGGATGTTTATTATATTAAATCTACCTGTTTAGGGTCATTTCAACACCTATAAATAAAGGGTTAACCCCCATTCTTTTCCACATATGTCTAAGAGTAGCAGCAATGCTCTACCATTTCCCATTCCCTAAAGGCAAAATCTAAAACAAAAATAGGTTCATATATAATCAAAACCAAACATAAACAATATAATTTGAAAGGGATAATCAGATTCAACTAAAAAAGAATTTGGATTGGCATCTAGGTTCTTCTTCATCACATTTCCCCCCTCTTTTCTTACTTTCTTGCAAATCTACAAATATGAAAGTATCCCCTTACCAGAATAATTGTAGAACTGTAAGAATTCAGGAATTGTAGTCCTAAAAGATTCAGAATTGGATGCTTTCAGGTGAGTGGAAAATTTATATACCTAGTATATCATAAATTGATTACTTCGTTTGTATTAGATCCGAAATGTATGCCTAAATATTTATTAGATACGTTTATAATTTTGTTAAATCTGAAATAATGCTTACTAGGTCTGTTTGTGAATATTGTTAAATCTAAAAGAATAAAATTGACGTTTGAATTATATTATTATTATTTTGTGGGCTTACTTGATTGGCCACATTATTGCCTACAATTATGTTTAAAACATTGTGGTTATTGCAACACCGTAGATCTGGGAATCAGTCCCATAAATCGCTGTTAAGATGTAGTTTTTTCCATATTTATAATTTTCGGTACTGAATTATAATTTATGTAAAATTTGTTATAAAGATATAAGCCTATTGTGTTCAGTTTTGTTTGAGGTTTTAACTTAATTATTGTAAATATGCCATTTTTTTCTTTTTCAATAAAATAGATTATTTTAAATCAATAAGGATTATGTTCAAAAATAAAAAGGGAAAAGGTACATCAAAACTTTGATCAAAGAATGACTTGAATTGAATAAAGAAGTTTATGCATAATGAAATCAGCATCCAATAATGGCGTCATATCTGAACTCCTGTCTTGTGCTTTTCATCGCCTTACGTTCACCTTTCCTATGCGTCTTCCCTCTTCTTCGTCATCTCTAATCCATCTCTTTTTCTCTCACTTCTCCTCTCCCGTGTCTCTCATGGCAAAGTACCAAAATAAGAAATCATGTTTCTCTCCTTTATCGTTAACTCGATATGGTTGGTCCTACTCTTCAGCGTCGCAACCCTTGTCCGACCTAGGATCTGGATTTGATGCCTCTGTTCCTTCCTCGCCGGTTATTGCTTCTCTCCAAAATCCGATTGCTAGCCTTTTGCATGACATTAACGATTCATCAACTTTGACTATGGAAACTCCTATCTCTAACTCAGGTTAGTCACCAGTATCTCCCATGCTGTGTAATGTTGCTAGTGAATGACCACCCCTTGGAAATAATGAGCTACATAATCTTATTGTGGGTATTACAACCACCGATGTTTCTAGTGTGTAGTCTTGTTCGAATGGTGTTGGAGAGATTGTTGGGACTGGATTGAAATCTCTTATAGTTCCAAAACCAAATGAGGAAGTTTTGCTGAATTGCTCACCAACTGCTTTCCCATGAATCAGTTGAAACTCCAATAGTTCCAAAACAAAACTCCTATTGATGTTTCTAGTGTGCAGTCTTGTTCGAAAATTTTGCACTTGTAAGATTGAATCACTACCCAAAGTTGTAGGGGATTATTGCTTTGTTGAAATTATCATACCTGATGGGAACGTAAGTTCGAAGTCTCCCCCCAAAATTCTTTTTGAAGCTGCTATATTTTGGAAAGATCAGCTAGAGGATTTGTTTTTAGATGCGAACCCGCTGATCATTGACATGCGTATTGCATTAAAAAGTGCTTGGAGAATTCGTGTTGACCTTTGTATCACCTTTGTTGATAGTATGTTTTATATGAAGTTCTCGGCTAGTGATGAGAGGCTTCGAGTTTTGGAATCGATTCCTTCCATAACTGGAGGTAATCCTTTTGTCATCACAACTTGGAGTGTCTTGGTTGATAGGGCTCGATAGAAGGTGTTGTCCATCCCGGTTTGCACTCATATTACCTACATTCCATCTGTTCTCCAGCCCCTTATTGGTTTGAATTGGCAAGCTTGTCATATTGGAAAGATAAAATGTTTTGACGTAAACACTGTTGCAAGGAAGAACTTAACTTTTGCTATGGCCTTGATTGAGATCACACCAGATAAACCTCTTTCCTGATAATCGAGATTTTTTTGTTGATGTGACTTACAGGTGCAAACCTAATATTTGATCTTCTTGTAAGACATTTGTTCATATCTCTCAATCTTGCAAGGTTTCGGCAGACGCTCCTATTCGTGAGAAGATCCCGCTTCCAAGGCCTCCTCCAAGGAAGTGGGTGCCTAAAGTCAAATGGATATTGTCTGACAGCGTTTCTGCCCCTGATCCTTATGTTAGAACAGATATGGTTGATGCCTCTAGCACTGTATGGCATGATGTTAAGGAGCATTGGGAGCATGTGAACTCTAAGATGCGGATGGATAAAGATGGAACATTCTTTAAGTATATTGAGGAAGTTAGTGACATGCGTAGACTTTTTTATAGGATGGAATGCGATGGTTAGGTCTTGTTAGAGGATGGTGTTTTAGGTGTGGAGAATGTCGTTATCATGGAAGACGGTTCATGGGATAGGAAAATGCTTTACTCTCCACTTTCGCTTGATTTTGAGCTAGGGATTGCTTACATAATGTTATTAATTGTTCACTTTTTGACGCCCTACATAGATGTCAGTGTTGATGATCCTACTGGGGAGGGGGGAAGGATTCATGGGTCACATTTTCTAGGTAGTTGTGTTATAGTAGTGGTAGCTTTCTACCACTCTCTTGTTTTGTATTGTGTCCTGCACATCAAACTAGGCTTATTGTTTTTGTGCTTGTGTAGAACAACTTTTCTCCTTTCCCCTTCTAATAAACAATGGTTTAGTCCACTATAAAACCGGCTTACCTTGCAAAAAAAGAAGGAAAAAGGTCATGTAAATTCAAGTACAAATATATATATATATATATATATATATATACATATATATATACTTGTGTGTACTTTACATCAGCCATTCCAAAAACATACATATAATATATTTCTTATGATATGAAATATGTTTATTCTTATTTTAAATTATTTAAGCATAATTTACATTAATTACAATTAATAGCCTTTTTGTAAGATTTAGAATCTTATTACAAAATTGAATGTGGAATGTTTGGTTGTTAGATTAAACCAAAACATTAAATTTAATAATAATAATAAAAGTAAAAGAATAATAATTATGTTAACTACACAAAAATATAAATATATATATACACACACACACATTATACGTCAAAATTTACGTAAACAACAAAATATATATTATAATTAATGTTTGTGTATTTGAATGGTTTTCATTTTATGGAACTATACATGAAAACATAATCCATATTAACTGGATATATATATATATTATGACCGTTGTAGCAATTAATGTAATTGATTAGCTATAAATAAGGTCATAAAGAAATAATAACTATTTTAACCATCGTTGAATGGGAAAACAAATTGAATTAGGTAATTAGGCCTAATGGTTACAATTTAAAACAATGATCAAGAATAAAAATTAAAACTCCACTTAAATAAGTAAATATTTCTTATAACATATAATATATCTATATATGTACGGAATAGATCAAATTAAAGTAAAATAGAAATGTTTAAGGAGTTACAGTAATTAGATTAGAGATAAAAAGGGACAGGTATAATAAGGACATTTCATTTTTAATTAATGTCTTACGAAAATTATGACTGTCAGGTTCATATATGACATTAAATATAATTAATGGAAATAAATGGCATTTATGGAGTTATATTAGTGCTTTAGGAAAATTATGACTGTTATGGTTATAAATGGCAATAAACCTATTAAATAGAAATAAATGAAATTAAAAGGGGATTAATGGGTATTGGTTGTCATTTTAGATACTAAGTCCAATAAGGAAACAATAAATTAAATATCCTAGGGCAGGAAGGATATTATTTTCCTTATGTTGTACTAGTTAATCTAGAATTAATAATTAAAAGTTAAACTTGGACTTCGTAGGTTAATGATGTGAGGTCAGTTGCCTTATTCGATAGAAGTCTAAACTTTACAATAGTCAAATATATGTCCAACTGATGTGAGCATCATTAATCACAGGAACCTGTGACGATAGTTAGTTTGCGTACGTGTAGTATTTCCATAAGGTGAAACTAAACGGAAATAACTCTATAATGTGGCCTGCTTTGGGGATTATGGTCTTAATTGGTTAGATCCACACATAAAAAGGTATTAAGCGATTGCGTAGCCCACCTCCCATAAATGAAAGCATTAAAGGAAAATTGGGTACTAGATCGATAATCTTCATGAATAGTCCACTTCCTCAGGTCTTAAGTGGCTTGGGTCGAGGGGTCCACCAGGGAATAGGTATTAAATGTATGATATGGTGTAATGGCGCGTTTTGTTAGCAGTCGAATAATTAATTTATTTAATTATTTATATATCGATTTGGCGATATCGATAACTTAAAGTAAAATGTTCGAACTTATAATTTATAATTATAATTAAAACGAACCTGAAACGACGCGGCAGTTCGTTATTTGGCGAGTTGAACTTCAACTGAATATACAAGATTCGTTTTAAGCCGGATTTCTGTGAAATAAGAAACGTGTGGAGCTGGTGGAGTATATCTTTCTAATGGAAGAGAAAAATCGGGATTTCGTCGTGTAGATTTTGATGTACGTCCAAATCAAATTTCAGAAAAGTCGCTGTGGAGTTCCTTTATAATTTGCGACGCTTTATATACGTTATAAATCGATTTTTCGATACGAACTGAATATCGGGATAATCTGGAGTCTGGAAATCAAGTCATAAAATCTGAGGTGATATTATGGAGCCGGACGACATTGTATATGGATATATACGATAATATTAATTTATTAATATTTAATTTAATAATATTTAAATATATTTATATATTTAAATGGGTCATCCAGAGCTTTAAAAATACGCTGTGTGAGCATACGAAGTCGGAATTCGACGAAACCAGTTTTGTTGGATCCGCAATGTCAAATAATTGCTAGATGTCAAGTTTCGTGATTTTTAGAGTCACTGTGTGGTCGTACGGATTTTTAGAGTGAGAAACAGACAGTTTTCTGACAGTTAAAAATACGCTGTATGAGCATACGGAGTCGGAATTCGACGAAACCAGTTTCGTTGGGACCGTAATATCGAAATCTACCTGCATGTCTAGTTTGGTGATTTTTGAGTATCGTATATGGTCGCAGTGATTTTTAGAAGACGGATACAAGGAGAAAAGTTATAAAATAAAATAGAAAAATCAAATTAAAAATATCTCCACTATTTTTCTATGATCTGAAACAGGCCACCCGACCTTCCTTCTCAACCACGAACTAAACCAACCACCATAGCAACTATATATCACCACACTGGGTGTTTACAGTGAGATTTGGCCACAAACAAAAATCAGAATCAATTGAAAACAAAATCAATAAACCACAAAATATATATTGATAGATTCAGATTGAAGTTCTCTATCATCCGGTGTAACTCAAGTGGAGTTCGACGCTGTTTTCTTCGCGATGGAATTTCCAGCGTGGTGTTTATCTAGTCTAGGGTTCGAGTTTTCGCTGACAGGAGGAAGGGATGATTCAATTTAGTGTTGGTTCCGGGTTTATGAGGTGATTTCGAGCTCGTAGGGTTTATTTGGCGAAAGTCGAAGCCTAAAAGTGTCGCTTCCTGTAGGGGGGGCAACCGTCGGCGCATTTTCTTCGGGGAGCTCGAGTTGAGCGTTGGGGGTATGATTCAGAAGAGGATTGAAAGGGGAGTTGGATGGTGGTGTTGTGGAGTTGTTCGGTGGTAAGAAGAAGGAGGACGAGGTATGTGTAGTTCGGCAATGGCTATGTGTATTACTGGAGCGACGGGAAAAAGCAATTCGGGGAAGATAGAAAGGGGGTTGGACGCGGGTTATCTTGGGTATATGGGCTGAGGATAGAAGTAAGTGGGCCGACAGTTTTTGTGAGTTAAGGCCCATTGTTTATTCTTAAATTCCTGTTTACTTTTAATATAAAATATGCGTTAACTTAGAATGGCGATAACTTATTCATACGTGATCAAAACTCAGCGAAACAAGATCCGTTGGGATCGTATGGACGGGAGCAACACAATGAGACTGACCGGGAGTGAATCCGAGCTCGTTACAATTTATGGCGAAATAAATTGTCCGACTAAATCAAATAACGCAAACCGTTATTCAACGGTTAACGCGCAAATGTGAGTAAATCTCACAAACTCTAAACAGTTTTATTTTCACGTTGTATTCTTAGAACTGTTAAAATATTATCTGTTTGACTGTTAGACTGTGTGTTGACTGTTTGATTGAACTGCTAGTCAGTTAGTAGAGATTTTATATATATATTTACGTATATATATAAACCGTTAAATAGTCATATGTTGATTCTGCATTCAGAATATTTCACAGTGAAGTGAAATTGATGTTGTTGTATTGTCTAACATCTGTGGTGCAGGGAAACAGGTTGGAGGAATCCAACTGGATTCCTCAACAGTTATTTTTACTGTGATATATATATTGTGACATATAATGTGATGTATATAATCCGTTGTGATTATGCGTGTTTGGACAAATATTCATCGTTGTTAGATGATGTGTTAAAAACCATAAGTTAACCAATGTGAATTAGTTAAGTTAAACTAAGTGATTTATCAAAGTGAATTAGATAAGTTAAACTAAGTGATTAATCGATGTGAATTAGTTAAGTTAAACTAAGTGATTTATCAAAGTGAATTAGTTAAGTTAAACTAAGTGATTTATCAAAGTGAATTAGTTAAGTTAAACTAAGTGATTAATCGATGTGAATTAGTTAAGTTAAACTAAGTGATTTATCAAAGTGAATTAGTTAAGTTAAACTAAGTGCTTAATCGATGTGAATTAGTTAAGTTAAACTAAGTGATTTATCAAAGTGAATTAGTTAAGTTAAACTAAGTGATTAATCGATGTGAATTAGTTAAGTTAAACTAAGTGGTTAATCGAAGTGAATTAGTTAAGTTAACTAAGTGGTTAATCGAAGTGAATTAGTCGAGTTAAACTAAGTGAATCGGTTAGAGTTAATCAACGTGAATTAGCTAAGTTAAGCTGAGTGGATTTGTTCAGTAAATCAAGACGAGTTAACCAGTTAGGTTAAACCAGTAGAGTTAACCAGTTGAGTTAACCAGTTAGAGTTAACCAGTTAGGTTAAACCAGTTGAGTTGACCAGTTAGAGTTAACCAGTTAGAGTTAATTTGTTAGAGTTAACCAGTTAGAGTTGGCCAGTTAGAGTTGATCAGTTAGAGTTATCCGAGTAGAGTTAATCGAGTAGAGTTGTCAAATATCACTTATCCGAAGTAGAGTTATCGAATATGGTGTATTCGAGAGAAGAGTTATCGAATATAGTTTATTCGAGTGGAGAAATCAAATGTTATTCATTTGAGAAGAGTTATCGAATATAGTTTATTCGAGTGGAGAAATCAAATGTGGTTCATTTGAGAAGAGTTATCGAATATTATTTATTCGAAGAGTAGTTATCGAATATTGGTTATTCGAAGTTAGTTAATACAAAGGAGTTATTCGAAGTTAGTAAATCCAAAGGAGTTATTCGAAGTTAGTTAATCCAAAGGAGTTAGTCGAAGAGTTAATCGAATATAGTTATTCGAAAGGTGTTAATCGAATATAGTTATTCGAGTAAAGTTAAAAGAGTTAATCGAATTTAGTTATTCGAAATGAGTTATTCGAATTTGATATTTGAATAGAGTTAAACACATTAGAGTTATTCAAATTAGCTATTCGAATAGAGTTAAACACGTAAGAGTTAATTGAATATTAGTTATTCAATTAGAGTTAAATCGAATTTAGTTATTCGAAAGGAGTTAATCAATTTGAGTTAAGTTAATCGATTTGAATTAAGTTGAATCGAAATGGAGTAAATCGATTAGAATTAAGTTAATCGAGTTAGAGTAAATCGAATATTGGTTATTCAAAGGTAAGTTATTCGAATTAGTTATTCGAAGGAGTTAATCAAATGAGTCGATCCAAAAGAGTTAGTCGAATATTAGTTATTCGAATAGAGTTAAAGGAGTTATCGATTTTAGTTTGATCGAAAGGAGTTATCGATTAGTAAATCGAAAGGAGATTTTCGAATATAGCATATTCGAAAGAAAGAGATCGAATATTGTTTATTCGAAAGAGAGAGATTTCGAATATGAGTTATTCGAAGAGAGATAATCGAATATAGGTTATTCGAAGAAGAGTTAATCAAATAGAGATTACTCGAAAGAGAGTTATACGTCGAATTCGATTATAGCGAATTCGGGAAAGTACTATTTACTTTCCAGGGTTTAAATCAAGATTTAGTTATTGATTTAGAAATTAGGTGTCTGTTAAATTATTCGAGTTAGGAAATAAATTCATAATTTAGGTTAGATATTTTAGGGGAAGGAATTATAACGTTATAGTTATAATCAAACGTTGTCATTTAAGAAGTGGATTCGTAACCTGAATCCGAGAATTTGCGTAAACAGATGATTGGACAAAGTGAGTGACGAGCTTCATCTATTTCACAGTAAAGGACGTTGTTAAATTAAGGTCTGAGAGGTAATTATACCCCAACTTGATTGACTTCAGAATTGACAAAGGAATAGTTGTGGTTCGATAGAAAAGGTTGATTTGAAATATAGTTAAGTAATAAGCGATTAATGGATTAAGCGTAACGATGTTTTATACAACGTTCATTGGAAATCCGTAAATGAGTTTTGGAAACGTTTTCCAAATATAGTCAGATATGTTTTCTAAACATAGAAAATGAAATGTTTTCATGATAAGAATTTAAGAAATAGAGTTAAGCAAATTCAGAAACTGACTGGAGAGGGTAAGTTGAACGGTTTTCTAAGTGACGATCTGATGTTGGTTTCGACCTTCCGGATGGATACTTAGAGAATTGTTCTCATACTAGTTACAGTTAGGGACTGATAGTTGCGAAATAATAGTGATGTGAAAATAAGCTATGGAAATGTTTTCCAATGATTAATAACATATATTTTCTAAATATATGAAATAAGGAAATATGAACATATGATGATTGATCGATCGAATTTCCATTTGGAAATAAGATCGTTGTTTGTACACCGACATGTTTTCATTTGATAGTTGAATCACAGACTATCAAAGTTTTTACCATTTTAACGTTGTTAATATGGAGAGACCGGTTGGATTATTATCCCAAGAACCACTCTGTATTGGCATAAGCGTTGCGAGCAACATCTGCCAAAGATAAATTGAAGACGGAGTAAAGTGCAAGGGCTGTTGTATAAGTCTTAGATAATAGTGACTAAGATGGATATACTGAATAGTGCCTTCGGTTTGTCTAGTCCCAGGACAACGTATATGGAAGAAGGTCTGACAGAGTATATCCAATGGATCGCGTAAGTTGATCTGTTCAAACGTATTCACGTTTGGTGGCGGAGGAATTCATTTCTCTTAGCTGTATACCCGTGTTATTTTTGAATAAGTCAATTTGTGATTTGGCGGGTATGACGATGTGACATTCAAAGTGAATGGTGATCAGATGTTCTGAAGATAGACGTAGCTTCTAGCCTCACACCAGGAAGTAACAAAAGTTGGGCTAGGCAGCATGGCTAGTTGGGTCATTCCCAAGCAGGGTGTATTGTCACCGATCTAGGGAATATTCATATTTATACTTCTTTTTGATTCTGTATCTTCGGATGACGGTTTGATGGCCTATAACCGTGGTGGCAATATATTCGCGACACTCAAGCTAAATGAGTGAGCGGTCATGTGTGGCCGGGTTGCAAGACGTTCTTGTTGAACCCTGAGTGTATCACCCCTAGAGTACACTATTCAGATGGTGCTCCCATACCTTGTCTGTTGGAATCCATTCTCCGATAAGCGCCCTGCGGTTTATGATTTTATACTATGAATGTAGAACGTGAGATGCAAGCGTTTCTGCTAGATTGATATCTATTTGTACTTAGACATTATTATAATATCACAATGATATTGCTTGTCAAAGTTGTTCAGATACTCATAAGGAAAAAT
This sequence comes from Allium sativum, assembly GCA_030737875.1. NCBI lineage: Eukaryota > Viridiplantae > Streptophyta > Magnoliopsida > Asparagales > Amaryllidaceae > Allium > Allium sativum. The sequence continues at coordinate 514,654,173 of CM060919.1, read as the reverse complement.
CCGTTCCGTATTCACGGCGTGGTCTTATGACATACCCTATACCTGTTTTAAACTATTTTACTCATACCAGTCCCATGACTGACCCGGAGTTTACTTTGTTGTTTTCCCTAAACTCTTGGGTGCCTAAATTTGTACGGGCAGTCAAGTAGTCGGGATTTACAGATATACTTGGAGAGCTTGGAGCAGGAGGCTGCAAGATTCTATAGCTATAGTTATTTCCGCTGTGTTGTAAGTGTTGTACTCTGATAAGTGCTATTGTATATATATAACTGTTTACTTCAAAGCTATGTTATATATTATATGTTATTCGTTCCGCTGTGAGATTCGTGTTACTCTGATGATTCTGATGTTCTTCTTCTTCTTCTATTCTATTAGTTCTATCTTTTCTTTCTCACCTTCTAAATTCTTTCACTAACGTCTCGGAATTTCCGACTCTCTAGGAGTCGGAAATTTCCAGCCGTTACAGTTGGTATCAGAGCTTAAGTTAAGAATTACTTGGCTCTGTGGCGTGACTCGGTAGAGATAGGATTAGTAATATCCTAGATTGAGTTTGAGTGTATATATATGAGCACGTAATTGTTATTCAATATAAAATGGTTTTATATTGTGGAGACTCATTGGTTGAGTGGCTTATGAATTCTGGTCGATCAGTTGATCCGCTGTATCGATAAGGGTTACTAAACACTCGAATACGATGAACCGACATGGTATGTTTTGAAAGAGGGTAAATGAAATAATTTTTCCCAAATATATTTGTTTATAGAAGAAATATATATCTTGAAATTATTATAGTATATTGATTGTGTTGGTTGTTATTATAATCGAATAAGATTATAAAAGGGTGAAATGGTTATAGATGACCAATCAGAATTCATATGAATGTAATATATGAAATAGTTTGAATTAAATATGAATTTAAATCCGAATTTGGAATTTAAAATAAGGAAATTTTAAGTTCCTGGGAGATTTTGAAAATGTTTTTCAAATCGAAAATGATATAGTATTGAACTCACTTCGATAGCTGGAAAATAGATTCTGATGATGAATCTAGACATCATCAGTGCTCATGTTCAAGTTCTAAGTGACGGATTACTACCAAAGGTTTTGTTTTTGAATTGTTTTGAGAAAACAAGTTGTTTAGAAATTCAAAAGTTTTGAATTGGCATTATGATTTCAAATTAATTTGAAATTTACCCAGGAATTTAAGTTCTAGAAATTAAAATTTAACTTGTGAAGTTAATTCGAATGGGATGGTAAAAATAAATTGAAATTTAACTTGAACCGAGTTAAATAAAATTAAATTGGGATTAGAGATAATCTAGAATGGAACCAAATTGATAAGTGTAATTTGGAATTTGATATTAGAGTTCGAATGAAATTCGATTTGGATTTGAGGATATGAACTGATTGGAGATCAATTAGAATGGATAACATTGGTATATGTTGAAGTAGTAGCAGATGAAAGGGATAGAGTTAAATGCCCGACAAAAAGGTACAAGTTTATATCATATATGAGTTTGGATTTTATGAGCCGAATTAGCAAGCCGCTTGGCTAGTTTGATTTTCTTTTTGGGTTGGAGAAAGCCTAGAGAGGCGAGAGGTGGTTTGTCATATTGACCAATACAAAGGAGGTTATGGCGAAATTTTTCGAAAATTCCAGGCGTTAGAACATTCTCATGATTTATGGAAATTCAGTTAGCCAGAATGAATTAATAATTTAATTGAAAATTTAATGGTTCAGTTGAAACTGGAGTTGAGAAGTAAACTAAAAGATATTTGAATCTAGTTAGTAAAGTTGGTAGCCTTTTCCTAGCTTAGCAATTTCGAGGACGAAATTATTTTAAGGGGGGAAGTCTGTAATGGCGCGTTTTGTTAGCAGTCGAATAATTAATTTATTTAATTATTTATATATCGATTTGGCGATATCGATAACTTAAAGTAAAATGTTCGAACTTATAATTTATAATTATAATTAAAACGAACCTGAAACGACGCGGCAGTTCGTTATTTGGCGAGTTGAACTTCAACTGAATATACAAGATTCGTTTTAAGCCGGATTTCTGTGAAATAAGAAACGTGTGGAGCTGGTGGAGTATATCTTTCTAATGGAAGAGAAAAATCGGGATTTCGTCGTGTAGATTTTGATGTACGTCCAAATCAAATTTCAGAAAAGTCGCTGTGGAATTCCTTTATAATTTGCGACGCTTTATATACGTTATAAATCGATTTTTCGATACGAACTGAATATCGGGATAATCTGGAGTCTGGAAATCAAGTCATAAAATCTGAGGTGATATTATGGAGCCGGACGACATTGTATATGGATATATACGATAATATTAATTTATTAATATTTAATTTAATAATATTTAAATATATTTATATATTTAAATGGGTCATCCAGAGCTTTAAAAATACGCTGTGTGAGCATACGAAGTCGGAATTCGACGAAACCAGTTTTGTTGGATCCGCAATGTCAAATAATTGCTAGATGTCAAGTTTCGTGATTTTTAGAGTCACTGTGTGGTCGTACGGATTTTTAGAGTGAGAAACAGACAGTTTTCTGACAGTTAAAAATACGCTGTGTGAGCATACGGAGTCGGAATTCGACGAAACCAGTTTCGTTGGGACCGTAATATCGAAATCTACCTGCATGTCTAGTTTGGTGATTTTTGAGTATTGTATATGGTCGCAGTGATTTTTAGAAGACGGATACAAGGAGAAAAGTTATAAAATAAAATAGAAAAATCAAATTAAAAATATCTCCACTATTTTTCTATGATCTGAAACAGGCCACCCGACCTTCCTTCTCAACCACGAACTAAACCAACCACCATAGCAACTATATATCACCACACTGGGTGTTTACAGTGAGATTTGGCCACAAACAAAAATCAGAATCAATTGAAAACAAAATCAATAAACCACAAAATATATATTGATAGATTCAGATTGAAGTTCTCTATCATCCGGTGTAACTCAAGTGGAGTTCGACGCTGTTTTCTTCGCGATGGAATTTCCAGCGTGGTGTTTATCTAGTCTAGGGTTCGAGTTTTCACTGACAGGAGGAAGGGATGATTCAATTTAGTGTTGGTTCCGGGTTTATGAGGTGATTTCGAGCTCGTAGGGTTTATTTGGCGAAAGTCGAAGCCTAAAAGTGTCGCTTCCTGTAGGGGGGGCAACCGTCGGCGCATTTTCTTCGGGGAGCTCGAGTTGACCGTTGGGGGTATGATTCAGAAGAGGATTGAAAGGGGAGTTGGATGGTGGTGTTGTGGAGTTGTTCGGTGGTAAGAAGAAGGAGGACGAGGTATGTGTAGTTCGGCAATGGCTATGTGTATTACTGGAGCGACGGGAAAAAGCAATTCGGGGAAGATAGAAAGGGGGTTGGACGCGGGTTATCTTGGGTATATGGGCTGAGGATAGAAGTAAGTGGGCCGACAGTTTTTGTGAGTTAAGGCCCATTGTTTATTCTTAAATTCCTGTTTACTTTTAATATAAAATATGCGTTAACTTAGAATGGCGATAACTTATTCATACGTGATCAAAACTCAGCGAAACAAGATCCGTTGGGATCGTATGGACGGGAGCAACACAATGAGACTGACCGGGAGTGAATCCGAGCTCGTTACAATTTATGGCGAAATAAATTGTCCGACTAAATCAAATAACGCAAACCGTTATTCAACGGTTAACGCGCAAATGTGAGTAAATCTCACAAACTCTAAACAGTTTTATTTTCACGTTGTATTCTTAGAACTGTTAAAATATTATCTGTTTGACTGTTAGACTGTGTGTTGACTGTTTGATTGAACTGCTAGTCAGTTAGTAGAGATTTTATATATATATTTACGTATATATATAAACCGTTAAATAGTCATATGTTGATTCTGCATTCAGAATATTTCACAGTGAAGTGAAATTGATGTTGTTGTATTGTCTAACATCTGTGGTGCAGGGAAACAGGTTGGAGGAATCCAACTGGATTCCTCAACAGTTATTTTTACTGTGATATATATATTGTGACATATAATGTGATGTATATAATCCGTTGTGATTATGCGTGTTTGGACAAATATTCATCGTTGTTAGATGATGTGTTAAAAACCATAAGTTAACCAATGTGAATTAGTTAAGTTAAACTAAGTGATTTATCAAAGTGAATTAGTTAAGTTAAACTAAGTGATTAATCGATGTGAATTAGTTAAGTTAAACTAAGTGATTTATCAAAGTGAATTAGTTAAGTTAAACTAAGTGATTTATCAAAGTGAATTAGTTAAGTTAAACTAAGTGATTAATCGATGTGAATTAGTTAAGTTAAACTAAGTGATTTATCAAAGTGAATTAGTTAAGTTAAACTAAGTGCTTAATCGATGTGAATTAGTTAAGTTAAACTAAGTGATTTATCAAAGTGAATTAGTTAAGTTAAACTAAGTGATTAATCGATGTGAATTAGTTAAGTTAAACTAAGTGGTTAATCGAAGTGAATTAGTTAAGTTAACTAAGTGGTTAATCGAAGTGAATTAGTCGAGTTAAACTAAGTGAATCGGTTAGAGTTAATCAACGTGAATTAGCTAAGTTAAGCTGAGTGGATTTGTTCAGTAAATCAAGACGAGTTAACCAGTTAGGTTAAACCAGTAGAGTTAACCAGTTGAGTTAACCAGTTAGAGTTAACCAGTTAGGTTAAACCAGTTGAGTTGACCAGTTAGAGTTAACCAGTTAGAGTTAATTTTTTAGAGTTAACCAGTTAGAGTTGGCCAGTTAGAGTTGATCAGTTAGAGTTATCCGAGTAGAGTTAATCGAGTAGAGTTGTCAAATATCACTTATCCGAAGTAGAGTTATCGAATATGGTGTATTCGAGAGAAGAGTTATCGAATATAGTTTATTCGAGTGGAGAAATCAAATGTTATTCATTTGAGAAGAGTTATCGAATATAGTTTATTCGAGTGGAGAAATCAAATGTGGTTCATTTGAGAAGAGTTATCGAATATTATTTATTCGAAGAGTAGTTATCGAATATTGGTTATTCGAAGTTAGTTAATACAAAGGAGTTATTCGAAGTTAGTAAATCCAAAGGAGTTATTCGAAGTTAGTTAATCCAAAGGAGTTAGTCGAAGAGTTAATCGAATATAGTTATTCGAAAGAAGGTGTTAATCGAATATAGTTATTCGAGTAAAGTTAAAAGAGTTAATCGAATTTAGTTATTCGAAATGAGTTATTCGAATTTGATATTTGAATAGAGTTAAACACATTAGAGTTATTCAAATTAGCTATTCGAATAGAGTTAAACACGTAAGAGTTAATTGAATATTAGTTATTCAATTAGAGTTAAATCGAATTTAGTTATTCGAAAGGAGTTAATCAATTTGAGTTAAGTTAATCGATTTGAATTAAGTTGAATCGAAATGGAGTAAATCGATTAGAATTAAGTTAATCGAGTTAGAGTAAATCGAATATTGGTTATTCGAAGGTAAGTTATTCGAATTAGTTATTCGAAGGAGTTAATCAAATGAGTCGATCCAAAAGAGTTAGTCGAATATTAGTTATTCGAATAGAGTTAAAGGAGTTATCGATTTTAGTTTGATCGAAAGGAGTTATCGATTAGTAAATCGAAAGGAGATTTTCGAATATAGCATATTCGAAAGAAAGAGATCGAATATTGTTTATTCGAAAGAGAGAGATTTCGAATATGAGTTATTCGAAGAGAGATAATCGAATATAGGTTATTCGAAGAAGAGTTAATCAAATAGAGATTACTCGAAAGAGAGTTATACGTCGAATTCGATTATAGCGAATTCGGGAAAGTACTATTTACTTTCCAGGGTTTAAATCAAGATTTAGTTATTGATTTAGAAATTAGGTGTCTGTTAAATTATTCGAGTTAGGAAATAAATTCATAATTTAGGTTAGATATTTTAGGGGAAGGAATTATAACGTTATAGTTATAATCAAACGTTGTCATTTAAGAAGTGGATTCGTAACCTGAATCCGAGAATTTGCGTAAACAGATGATTGGACAAAGTGAGTGACGAGCTTCATCTATTTCACAGTAAAGGACGTTGTTAAATTAAGGTCTGAGAGGTAATTATACCCCAACTTGATTGACTTCAGAATTGACAAAGGAATAGTTGTGGTTCGATAGAAAAGGTTGATTTGAAATATAGTTAAGTAATAAGCGATTAATGGATTAAGCGTAACGATGTTTTATACAACGTTCATTGGAAATCCGTAAATGAGTTTTGGAAACGTTTTCCAAATATAGTCAGATATGTTTTCTAAACATAGAAAATGAAATGTTTTCATGATAAGAATTTAAGAAATAGAGTTAAGCAAATTCAGAAACTGACTGGAGAGGGTAAGTTGAACGGTTTTCTAAGTGACGATCTGATGTTGGTTTCGACCTTCCGGATGGATACTTAGAGAATTGTTCTCATACTAGTTACAGTTAGGGACTGATAGTTGCGAAATAATAGTGATGTGAAAATAAGCTATGGAAATGTTTTCCAATGATTAATAACATATATTTTCTAAATATATGAAATAAGGAAATATGAACATATGATGATTGATCGATCGAATTTCCATTTGGAAATAAGATCGTTGTTTGTACACCGACATGTTTTCATTTGATAGTTGAATCACAGACTATCAAAGTTTTTACCATTTTAACGTTGTTAATATGGAGAGACCGGTTGGATTATTATCCCAAGAACCACTCTGTATTGGCATAAGTGTTGCGAGCAACATCTGCCAAAGATAAATTGAAGACGGAGTAAAGTGCAAGGGCTGTTGTATAAGTCTTAGATAATAGTGACTAAGATGGATATACTGAATAGTGCCTTCGGTTTGTCTAGTCCCAGGACAACGTATATGGAAGAAGGTCTGACAGAGTATATCCAATGGATCGCGTAAGTTGATCTGTTCAAACGTATTCACGTTTGGTGGCGGAGGAATTCGTTTCTCTTAGCTGTATACCCATGTTATTTTTGAATAAGTCAATTTGTGATTTGGCGGGTATGACGATGTGGCATTCAAAGTGAATGGTGATCAGATGTTCTGAAGATAGACGTAGCTTCTAGCCTCACACCAGGAAGTAACAAAAGTTGGGCTAGGCAGCATGGCTAGTTGGGTCATTCCCAAGCAGGGTGTATTGTCACCGATCTAGGGAATATTCATATTTATACTTCTTTTTGATTCTGTATCTTCGGATGACGGTTTGATGGCCTATAACCGTGGTGGCAATATATTCGCGACACTCAAGCTAAATGAGTGAGCGGTCATGTGTGGCCGGGTTGCAAGACGTTCTTGTTGAACCCTGAGTGTATCACCCCTAGAGTACACTATTCAGAAGGTGCTCCCATACCTTGTCTGTTGGAATCCATTCTCCGATAAGCGCCCTGCGGTTTATGATTTTATACTATGAATGTAGAACGTGAGATGCAAGCGTTTCTGCTAGATTGATATCTATTTGTACTTAGACATTATTATAATATCACAATGATATTGCTTGTCAAAGTTGTTCAGATACTCATAAGGAAAAACCCGTTCCGTATTCACGGCGTGGTCTTATGACATACCCTATACCTGTTTTAAACTATTTTACTCATACCAGTCCCATGACTGACCCGGAGTTTACTTTGTTGTTTTCCCTAAACTCTTGGGTGCCTAAATTTGTACGGGCAGTCAAGTAGTCGGGATTTACAGATATACTTGGAGAGCTTGGAGCAGGAGGCTGCAAGATTCTATAGCTATAGTTATTTCCGCTGTGTTGTAAGTGTTGTACTCTGATAAGTGCTATTGTATATATATAACTGTTTACTTCAAAGCTATGTTATATATTATATGTTATTCGTTCCGCTGTGAGATTCGTGTTACTCTGATGATTCTGATGTTCTTCTTCTTCTTCTATTCTATTAGTTCTATCTTTTCTTTCTCACCTTCTAAATTCTTTCACTAACGTCTCGGAATTTCCGACTCTCTAGGAGTCGGAAATTTCCAGCCGTTACATATTGTATTACCATAGGGCTACATATCCTATGGGAGATATTAAGCAACCAGAAGATTATCTAATAAGGCCAGCTAGATAGTAACAAGGGGCCACCATTGGGTGGTCATAAATGGCGTGCTATGTCTACCTAACCGAGTGGTCTTAAAAGGAAGCTTACTATCTCTCGCTTTATACAGTGAAGGGTTTATATGCTTGAATGATGGAAACCTTAATTACTAGGACATGTAGTTGGTGTCCTCTAATTTAAATTGTCATTTAATAAACCATCGAAAGGGAATTAAGTGACCAATAGGTCTGCCTAGGGTTTTAAGTTAACAAGAGGATCCACCATTAACTTTCATTTGATAGTGAGGTCTTAAGTGGCTATATATATGTTATAAATAATTAACCTTCGTATGGTTTGTTAGTAGGCACGAATCCACCTCTTAGTTTTGGAAATTGGTTAAATGACGGTTTAAATGCTACATTAAATATGTGTGTAAAAGTTTTATCACGGTATCGTAATCGTTGGGAATGCTACCTTAGGCACGGTAGTTAGAGTCGCGCGTCTATGTTTACAAGGTTAGGTTAGAATTACTAGCCTTGATAGGAATATGTCTTTGGTTGGACCAAACTGGATACATCTATGTATTGTAAACTTTGTTATACTCTTCCTATTCATCAGAACCTATTGTTCTGAAGTACCTCCTCATTACATTCTCCCAGATTTTCGCGTGAGGGTTTTGTTCTCACATGCGTTTAAGTTTGGTTTTCAGTTCTCGTTCTCTCTCATGCTCAAAATTGACATGGTGGCTCACTCTTGTAAGGTAGTTACCCGAGTTGATACTTGTCTATCCTATTTTGTTTCCATTGTGAGTTGTTTTATCGTACTCTGATTATGCTCATGCTTCATTGTTTGCAGGTACCAAAATTACACGCTCCATGCTTGGTGGGTTTGAGTTTCGATTTTTGTCTAAATTTGAGCTCAGAAAAGTGGGGGGTGTTACATTTAGTATCAAAGCATAGATTAGACGATCAAATGAATTAGTTAAATTAGGAATTGTGAGATAACGTATTCGGTTTTCTTTTCTATTTTTCTTTGCCTTTCTCAATCTACTTTAAACTAGTTCGATGATGAAATAGTCATGAGCCAATTTATTCAAAATGGTCATAAGCAACTAAGAGTTTGAAATAAGTTAAGTTCAAGTTTCTAGCCACTCCTGTTTTACCCCTGCAGTACGTTGGCGATTTCATTGTGAAGAGCATGAGGACGGCATATGGTGGATCCTGTGGATTTGAATTTGGAGAACGGATGGAAAAACTAGCTATAACTGAGATAGTCGCAATTTCTGGTTTTTGGTTTCATTGGTAGTTCCAGTGAAAGACCTTTTCTTGGTCTGAAATGGGAGGTTCAAGTCAATATGTCGTATCCATCTGGAAATATAATTACGAGGTATAGCCATTGGATGCTTCGTTAAAATTCTGGATATTCTTTTGTTGAAAATATTCATTTGAGTCCTTAGTCTTATATTCAAAGGAATTTCCATTTTAAAATTGTTTGAAAAAATGGATTTCAAAAGTTTTAAAACTATGGTTTCGGAAAAATAGTTTTATAAAAATATGGTTTTAAAACTTTAAATCTATTCTTGTTTTAGAATTGTCTTGCCTTTATGTGATTTTAATAAATAATTCAGTTGGTAAAAAGAAGGAAATTGGAAATGACAAGGAATATGCCTTGAAACTTAAAATAATTAACACTTATTCCTTTTTATTTCTAGTGTCCCTCTTTTTATATATATTGGATGATTTATTGAAATTATCACAATTAATCTTCGAGATTTCAGATCCCGATGCTTTGGAACGTGAAAAGGTTTTCTAATTAGTACTATAAGCTGGAATATAAATAATAATAAAAAACTGGATTTGTAATACAAAACCTTCAGTTTATAACAAATCCATTTCAAAAAGTTTTAAAAAATTCTTCGAAAAAGCTAAGGAAAAAAAAATTGTCCTGATCTTTAGGATATTTGATTTGCGAATCATATATTTATTTGTTATCAGCTTGGTAAAGGGAAAATTTGTTTTAACTAAATTACGGATTTCTACTTGAATTATTTTGGAAATTCGTTTGTTGTGTAGTGGCATCATTTTATTGAGACTACTTTGAATTTTTGGAAATATTTCAGAGTTTGACTACAGTCTTTGATACCCACGTGATGAGGATAATTGTTTTTTAAGTCGCATCAAATTTAAAAAGATGACGCAGGACGATTAAAATTTTAATCCGGCCTAATAAGGTCAAGGTTCAACCTTTGCCCAAAGCCCATTTGACATTTGATCGTTTAGTGTTATACCTAAAGTGGTCAACTTGTTGATGAGTTTTGGTACAAGTTGGACCTAGGACTCAACTGTAAAAGTTGTGTCCAAATCACCCCTTAATTTCTTTCTTTTGTCCTTCCTTCCTCATCTAGCCAAACCATATTCTTATCCTTCTTCTCTTTCTTTATTGTCGTCTCATCCCCTTCTTTTCCATGCTAGTTTGCGCATTAAATCTTGCCCCATTAGTACTCCAAGATCTAAATCCAATTTCCTCTCTTCAATATTTTCTTAGTCCGTAGTACCTATTTGTTCTATCTGATCATGCTCGTATCATTTATGTCTCAGCGTAATGGAGAAATATCATTTGGTTGGATCAGAATGAGCATAAGGTCTCATCGCCTTAGAACAAAGAAAATTTGTCATGGTAGTTGGACTTGCATCGATTCTTTGCCTCGAGATCTTAGAATAGGATTGTTGTTTTTGTTGCATCCACCTTTACCATATCTTGTTGGAATAGATTTTGATGAAGGCGATCATCGTTTCAAAGATGAAGATTAAGCTATTTTTAGATGGTTTTTCTGAGGATAAACTAGATGAGGTTTTAGAGGCATCCGTTTCACGCGGACTCGAATGGTCTATGATTTGACTGACTTTAGAGATTTTGCAGCTAATCTATTTTCCATAATGTCAGTTTTTGTGTTCGGGAATATATGTTCGATGTAACATCCCACACTTTTCTGAGCCCAATTTTGACAAAAATCAAAACTCAAACCCATCCAAGTTGGAGCGTATAAATCTGGTACTTGCAAATAAAGGAGCTGTGCATAATCAGAGTACAATAAAATAACTCACATCAGTAACAAAATGGGATATACTAGTATAAAATCGGGTAACTACCTTACAAGAGTGAGTCACCATGTCAATACTGGAAATGAGAGAGAACAAGAACCAAAAACCAAACTTAAACACTTGTAAGAACCAGGCTCACTCGAGAAAACCTATGAGACTATAATAAGGAGGGGGTCAGAACAATAGGTTCTGGTGAACAGGAAGAGTATAACATAATTTAGAATACACAGATGTATCCCGTTTGGTTCAACGAAAGACATATGTCTGCCAAGGCTAGTAATTATATCCTGGCCTTGTAAACATTGACGCACAACTCCAACTACCATACCCAAGGTAGTAATCCCAATGATAACAAGAACGTTTACACGTATATTTTTGAAGCCTTTAAATCATCATTTAACCAATTACCAACATTAAGAGGTGAGATCTCAATTACTCGCTAATTATATGGAGTTTAGTTATTTATGCATATATATATATAGCCCCTTAAGACCTCACTATCAAATGATAGCTAAGGATGGATCCTCTTGATCACTTAAGACCCTGGGCGGACCTATTGGTCACTTAATGCCCTTTCGATGGTTTTCTAAATGCTAATATAAATTACAAAACACTAGCTATATGTCCTACTAATTAAGGCTTATGTCATTCATGCATATAAACCCATGCCCCACATAAAGCGAGATATAGTAAGAAGTCTCTTAAGACCACTCGGTTAGGTAGACGTAGCATGCCATTTAAGATCCTCCGGTGGTGGACCCTCTCGTTACTACCCAGCCGACCTTATTGGATAATCTCCTAATCGCTTAATACTTCCTGTAGGACAGGTAGACTTATTGCAATACATACTGATCATTTAAAATCTATTCCCAAGTGGACCCCTCGACCCAAGCCACTTAAGACCCAAGGAAGCAGACTATTCGTGAAGAATATCGAGCTCGTACCCAATTAGCCTTTAATGATTTCATTTATGGGAGGTAGGCTACATGATCACTTAATACCTTTTTATAGGTGGATCTAACCGCTTAAGACCTTAATCCCAAAGTAGGCCATGTGATTGAGATATTCCCATTTTGTTTCCTTTTACAGAAATAGTTCAATGTACGCAAACTAACTATCGTCATGGGCTCCTATGATTAATGATGGATCACGTCAGTTGGACATATATTCGACTACTGGAAAGTGCAGCTTCTATCGAATAAGACAACTGACCTCGCATCATTAACCTACTAAGTCCAATTCTTACTAATATTATTAGTTCTAGATTAATTAGTATAAATTAAGGAAAGTTATATCCTTTCTACCCTAGGATATTTATTTAATTGTTTCCTTATTGGACTTGGTATTAAAAACTACAATCAATAACCATTAATCTCCTTTTAATTTCATTTACCTATGTTTAATAGGGTTATTGCAATTTATAACCAAAACGGTCATATTTTCCTCAGGCGTTAATTAACCCCTTAAATGTCAATTATTTTCATTGATGATAATTAATGTCACTTAAGAACCTAACGGTCATAATTTCCTAAGGCATTAATTAACAATGAATTGTCCTTATTATATCAGTCCCTTTTTATATCCAATCTAACTATCTCCTTAACATTTCTATTTTACTTTGACTTGATTTGTTTTGTACATAAATATATATATTATATATTATAAGAAATATTTACTTACTTAATCGGAGTTATAATTCTTATTCTTAGTCATTGTTTCAAGCTATAACCATTTAGGCCTAACTTACCTAATCTAATTTGTTTTCCCCAAACAACGATGGTTAAAATAGTTATTATTTCTTTGTCATCATTTTTATAGCAAATCAATTGCATTAATTGCTACAACGATAAAAATATATATTCCCATTTAATAGGGATTACATTTCATGTATAATTCTATAAAATGTAAACCTTTCAAACACACAACATTTATTGTAATATATATTTCATCGTTTACGTAGATTTGAATGGATAATATGTGTGCGTGTGTGTATACATATATTTATATACATTTGCGCAGTTAATGTAGTTATTTCTTTTTTATTCTGATTATTATTAAATTCAATGCTTTGGTTCAAGCTAATAACCAAACATTTCTTTTTTCGTTCAATTTTGTAATATGATCCTAAATTTGACAAAAAGGCTATTAACCGTAATTATTGTAAATTGTGCCTTAATAATTTAAAAGAGAAATAAACATATTTCAAATCACAAGAAATATATAATATGTATGTTTTTGGAACGGTTGATGTAAACTATGCACAAACTTATTTAAAATCAATGTTCATACATGAATTTACACAACTCTTTCCTTTTTTTGGTACAAATTTCTTGTTGATTTCAAATAATATTGTTTTATTGAAAAAGAGCAAAAAGATATAGTTACAATAACTAAGTTAAAACCTAAACAAAAATGAACACAAACAGGCTTATACCTTTTTAATAAGAATTACATGAATTACAAATCAACACCGAAACTACAAATCTGGAATATAACTACATCTTAATAGTGATTTATGGGATTTATTTCCAGATCTACGGTGATTACAATAACCGCAATATTCTTATACACAATTGTGGGCAATAATATGAACAATCAAGTAAGTCTACAAAATAATAATATTCATTCAAAATATAATTTTATCCTTTTAGATTTAACCATTTAACAGATCTGATATGAATTATTTCAGATTTAACAAGATTATAAACATATTTGACAAATATTTAGGCATACATTTCAGATCTAATACAAACGAAATAATCAGGTTATTTTATACTTTGTATATAAATTTCCCACTCACCTGAAAGTATCCAAATATGAATAAACTTTTAAGCCTACAATTCCTAAATTCTTACAGATCCATAGTTACTCTGAAAAGGGGATACTTTCAGATTTGTTGATTTGCAAGAAAATAAGAAAAGAGGGGAGAAATTGGATGAAGAAGAACCTTGATGCCAATCCATATTCTTTTCCACTTTATTTGATTATCCCTTTCAAATCTATATTGTTTATGTTTGAATTTGATTGTATATGAACATATTTTTGTTTTAGAATTTTTTTGAAGAGAAAGGGAAATGGAAAAGCTTCGCTAACACTCTCATAAATATATGGAAAAGAATGGAGCCTAACCCTTAATTTATAGGTGTTAGAAAACCCCTAACAGTTAGACTTAAGTTTATTAACATCCGTCCGTTTCTAATAATTTATATATAAAACTATACTACTTAACCTAGCCGTCATTGGGCGATTCAATGCCCAATAGGTCGATCGCTAGGGTCAACAGCCTGGGTCGTTTATTGCCTAGTGAAGGCAGTTTATATATGGTATATAACTTTTGTAAATTATGTTTTAGTTATTTCAGTTCGTTTTTCGTATTTCGTCGGTAACTTTTTCATACAGAGTTCGTTCGCGAAACTCCAAACATGAAAGTTGACCAGAATTACGTAACGAATGTAATGATGCAAATTTTATGGTCAAATTCCAAGTTTGTAGAAATTCCTATTTTTAAAATCTATTAAATAACTAATTTATTTATTATCCAAAATTCCGTGTTGTTACATTCAAATTGCCGATGTAGATGTTTGACTCATTCAGCACATTATTTCGAAGAAAGGAAGTTAAAACTAGATTTGTTTTATGATTCGAAAATCAATCTTTTGCTTGATCGATAGTGTAACCATAATTTAGTGTCGCATCATATTTTATTCATCTTGTTGTTCTTGTTTATTGTTTATTGAGTTACTTCCTGTACTTTCACCTATCCATTTTTGTCTTTAGACAATATTAAATGGATTTCCATGAGAATAGTTTTGTGATGGGTTTCTTTTTCAATCACTAATTCTCTTTTGTAAGTGATGGTGATGTGAGGTCCTCCAACAACACCAACATTGTTTGTAACACGAGATTGAGCATTTCTCTACCTTGATATGATTAATCAAAGGTTATAAAAGGGGTTTGAGCTCCAATTGTGGAGCAAGACATCTCGTTTTAGGCATCGTTTTCAAGTTTCGATGTTTTTGTTTTGTTGTCGTCTTTGTTGTTTTCTCTTACCAGCATTTGGCTCTTGTCGTTGTGGTAATTCATGCTTATAACTATTATTGTTTGTTGCCTTTGAAATCGCACGACTTTTAATGAGATCTCTATGTTTAGAAATATTTGTGTCATTCGCGCATGTCTACTTGAATGGAATCAGGTTTTCTCATCTAAATAACAGTCTATCTAGAGTTGGCAAGAATAGATTTCTGTTTGAATAAATTTTAGCGAAGGACAGGTTTTGCATTGTTTTTGTCACAAGTATAATTAATCATCAGTTCCTTATTAAGCTAAAATTTATTGTGTACTTTGTGTGTGATTTCTATTTTGGCATTTTGCGTGATTGACTTCCTTTTTCGCCAACATGTAACTTGAATCATTTAAATTTCCGTAAAATACATTTTTGAAACTTTTTGCCAACGTTATTTAAAAAAAATCTTTATCCATTTCAAAATTTACATTTCTAATGATTTACTTTCGTTTGGGTTTGCATGGAAACAAGGATTTGGGTATGATTGTTTTCGCATATTTAAACATCTGTTTTGCACTAAAATAGATGATTTGAATTACGCAAAGCGTTCGTTGCCAAAATTTTAGTTTTCGTGTGAATCTCACATGGAAAGCGAAATGGTGTTGAAAAAAAATTCAAATATATATATAAAAAAATTTAAAGCAGAAATTTATTTTTGTGAAAATTTTTGATTTTTGGTTACATAAAACCGTAAGGAAGATTTTTGAATGATATGTATGCACATTTTAGCAGCGTAATAAAACCAACGATGCGATAAAAATGTTAATGACAACAAGAAAATAATTGTTTTAGCCTTTGAAACGTTGTTTTCATACCTTGTCAATGATGCGGGCGACTTGTTAATTAACTCGTTTTATGTTTTAGATCATGTTTTAAGCTTCCTTTACAGTCTACAAATGGAGATTTTTGGTGTATTTTGGGGAATTAAGGTAAAATGTCCACTATAGGACGGGAAACGGAATATTTATAAGCGAGGGGAACATTAAAATTCTTCACTTTTATTTCCTTATTCCGATTTAGGAGAAATTTGACAAAAAAGCGGTTAGATGCATTGACGTTTTAGATGGTAGGAATTGGATGAAAAATTGATACCTTCACATTTCTATTCATAGTTGTGTGAAGGTTATGGATGAAAAGTGATTTTAAAAATCTGCATTCATAGAGAACTACCAGTATATTTAGCATGTTTTGCATCATGTTTTCAAAAGTGTTTTCTAAAAAATATAAATGCATACATATAGTAGGATTCGATTTAGAATCATTGTGCATACATGTTTTGTGGTTGAAATGCATTATGTACAATGTGACATATGCATTTGAATGCAAAATAGATGTACACAAATTGGTTGTGTAGGATAGGATAAGTAGGTTTTAGAATTTTTGGAAGAAATTTGTTCTAAGAAGGAAACAGTGTAACACCCGAAACTTTGATTATAAATAAATTAGTTATTCAATTAGATTTCCAAAAATAGGAATTTCTACAAACGATGGAATTTGACCATGAAACTGTTACCGCTGCATTTGTCTCGGAATTCTGGTCAACTTTCATGTTTGGAGTTTCACGTATGGAGACCGTATGAAAAAGTTACGAACAAAATACGAAAAATGGATAGAAATAATCAAAACATAATATTTTTTATATAATAACCATTTGTTGCCCTGATCATCTCATTGCCAGGTAAACCAAGTGGTCGACCGGACAGTCCACCTACGGTCGACCGGGGCAGTCCACCGGCGGTCGACCGCTGGCTGTGACCGCTTGGTCGAGCTAGGTAATTATGGCTAGGATTTTGCTATATAAATTATGTATAATAACAGACAGATGTTTATTAAATTAAACCTAATGGTTCAGGGCCATTTCTATACTTATAAATAATGGGTTCGGCCCCTATTTGTTTCCATATAATTTTTAAAGCAGCAGCGGAGCTCTACCATTTCCTTTTCTCTTCAAACAAACTCTAAAACAAAAATAGGTTCATATAAAATCAAAATCAAACATAAACAATATAATTTGATAGGGATAATCTGATTGAAGTGGAAGGCATCTTGTAATAACCTATATTTTCGTATCGGGGGATCGCAAAATATTTTTCTTTTATTCCCTGAGGGTCAGATCATTCTCAACTTTTGATATGTTGTTTATGGGGATGTGAGACATGTCCATGATTTTTATCAATTTTATTTATGGCCATTATTCCCCTGTTATGTTTGTTTAGGGAATAACTTTTGAATGGGATCGAATCAAGAGCTGCAATTGATTTCATTGGATCGGAAATGGTGTTTACAATTCCATAGAGTGATCACATTAAAGATTTGGCTAAGAGGTTTGGGATGAATCGTTGTTTTAGTGTTGCTAGTTTTCTAGATAGGCTAACTAGTCATTAGTGGGCTGATTAGTGAGGTCCATTAAGATTGGGGTTGTTGGCTATAAATAGGAGAGTAGGGGTAAATAGAATTGTTTAGTCTCTTCATTTCTCATTTATTTGGGTGCCTATGATTCTCCGGCTCAACTAAATACACCTCCACTTCATATCAGTTCATAGATTTACAAACTAGGATTGAAGATCAACATCGAGAAATGGTAGATAGCATCAATTGAGTTGATTCGGAGGCCGTTCTCCATTGTTCTTCGCTATCCGGATTAGAGATTGATTGATTTGAAGCTATTTCATGGTTTTGGCGAGTGACAAGCATCTCTCATACAGATTCAATTGAGTATATGGGTTTGTTTGATCTTAGTTTCACCAATACAAGTTGTTTTCACCTAGATCTAATCGAGTTAAGTGTATTTTCAATTCTGATCACACCATAGGATCTAATTTAGCAAGTTATAATGGTTAATTCTTAATTTTATGCAAGTTTAGATCTATTTGTTGATTTGTTCATCATTTTGTCATGATTTGGTGAATTTCATATGGTTGTATGATGATTAATTATTGTGCTAATGTTTTTTTATGATTATTTGTTGTGAATATCGATCGTTTGGTTGGTTGATTTGGATGAGATGGATGCATAGATGTTCATTGTTAAAGCGTAGATTGTATGCATCGGTTCGGCAAAAGTGGATCTGGGTGATGGATCGCGCAAAGAAATGGATTGTAGGTCGCAAGCTAGTGGTTTGGCTCGTGGCAAGGCTCATTCGGTTCGATGAAGGATGGGCCAGTGTAGATGGATTTGGATAAAAGGATGCATAAATGTTCATCTTTAAAGCGTAGATTATATGGATCGGTTCCGCAAAAGTGGATATGGGAGATTGATCGAACGAAGCAATGGATCGTGGGTCGCAAGCAAGTGATTTGGCTCGTGACAAGGTTCGTTCGGTTCGATGAAGGATGGGTAGGTGTAGATGGATCAGTAGCAATCCATCTATGGATCGGGTCGTGTGAAGTTGTAATGATAGATCGAACTTGGCTAGTGGGAGTGTAACACCCCACCTCCGTTAAGGTCTCTCACAAAGGGAATGCCTTAACTTTGGTCGAGCATTTTAGTAAACAGAACAGAAACTTACAAGACAGATAAAACAGTACTTGAAAAATTTATAACTTTATTACAACAGAAACCGAAATAAGCTTGATTACATCCTTTCAAATCACAATATCAGAATTCAAGTACAAAATATCAGTCTTGTACAAAAGCCTTCAGAATGCATAGTTTAAAATCATAATCCCCACAGAAGAAGACAAGCCATACTTTAAGCACTTCGAGCGGAAGAAATCTGGATCAAGCTAGAGTACTCCCTTCTACAAAACCTGGGGGGAAACAGAAGAAAGGAGGCGAAACAACAAGGGTCAGACAAAAAGTCTGGCAAGTCCAGTGATTTTCAGTTATGAACAGATAATAATAACATGACATGAAAATAAAATTGGATGAGAGATAACAGTAATAGGTGTAGCAGATATAACAGAAGAATAGAATGACATAAGCTATTTCTTTACACTTCTTTGCACTAATACTAGTATAACAGAATTAGGTGTCACCCTAATGTCTAAACTGAAACAGAAACAGGTACAGAATAATTTCCACAGAAGATAGTGCTAGTAATGGGCCTTTACCACCCGAACAGAAACAGACAGAAGTAGAAATAGATTAATCCCTACGGAAACAGAATGTAGAATTAGGTGTACACTAGTAATGGGCCTTTACCACCCCAACAGATGGTACCACGCAGAAACAGACAGGTGTTACCACCCAACAGAAACAGACGGTACCAACAGAAACAGATAGAACTAAGTGTACCCTAAAACCCTACCCCAAGCGATCGGCTCCCTAATACATAAATACCCTGTGTCGGCCCCACAGTAGGGTGTATCACTCCCTAAAGTGACAAATAATTGGCACAGACCTATTTACAGATGTCACGGCGTCTTACATCCTCAGAGGCAGACCGGGATCCATGCACGCACATGACCCGGTTGGAACGCACCATCAACACCCCTCGCCATTATCAGAATGAACCGCTTATAATTAGTTCAATAAGCGTGCCCGGACCCTACCTACTGTTGGGTCAAAGTTTTGATACCAAAAAGGGTTACTGACTAATATGGGTCCCAAACAACAGATGACACAAGTAATTCCCCTCCTAACCTTGTGTCCCCAGACTAACAGATTTCAGGTCAACTTGTTTACAAGTTTTAGACATATAGAATTCAGATCAACTAGTTCACAGATCAGATAAGTTTTCAGACTAACGGATCAGATATACGGATTTAACATATTTACAGATTTGTCTAACATTGCAATTGGGCCTACAGATTCACGGTACAGATTAATTAAATTCATCAGTCTAGTGGGTTTAATCCTATCCGCCCAACACGTTTTAGACATCATATTTATCTCAGATTTTCATTAATTAAATATTAATGCCCAGACCTCTCACATTAGACTGACAGTTTGCGGCTACTGGTTAGGGCGGTTGGTTCCGGGCAGATTTCTGCCGCAAACTGAGTCTAACCTCGGGTTTCAGGCATGTTATGACTAACTTCTCACATTAGAACCTATTGTTTGCGGCCACAGGATGTGCCGGGCGGTTCCGGGCAGAATTACGCCGCAAACTCATTCTAACCTCGAGTCAGCCATGTTTATCTTTGCGGCTAATTAATTAATAATTTACCATTTATGCTCACGCCTAATATACATGTCAATTAATCATAGCTAATTCAGATTATGTTAATAACAGACTGAATATATCAACTTAACAGATATAGCAGATAACAGATTTTCGCAGATTAGGCGACTTAACGGATTCAGCAAATTAAGTAATTTAGTAGATTTAGCATATAACAGATTTGGCATTTTTAGCAGACTTAGCAGATGAACAGATCTAGCAGAACTAGCAGATTAAGCAATATAACAGAACTAGCAGATTAGGCAATATAATAGAACTAGCAGATTAGGCAAATATAGCAGAACTTGCAAATTAGGCAAATATAACAGATTTAATCATTCCTTAAAGTTTCACAAACATATCTTGACTAATTATAAATTTGGCCTAAGTTTGCATGCCTAAATAGTTGTCATGATTCACACTATGATCATATACCCCACGTTTGCATTGAATTTACATGTCACAGATTATGGTCATAATTTACATGTCCCAATTTAGTTCAACTAGCCTAGTACAAAAGATTCACATATAAATTATACCAAATATAGCCATCGATTTCAATGCATGTCATATATTCAAAAATCTCCTACTTAGGTGTTATTCACATTTGATAATTATCAAATCTTAATATAGATCTTCACACTTAAGTCATATTCTCTTTCAAATCATGAATTGTTATGTAAACAATATGCCCTACAATCTAGTTATAACAGATCTTAATTCAAAATATGCGTTATGTCCAATGTCTCAAGTCACATGTTAACATACCCTGGTTCCTCTTCTTTCAATTCACAGAATATGCATAGATCTAAATCTAGTTTACAACCTATGTCCTTTTTCTTAAATCAGTCACAGATTAGCCATGTCCAATTATGCCATATTCATTATTTGTCCCAAACATTTTAGCGTTCGTGCGTTAATCTCTTAGGAGATTGGCGCAGGCTCGTAGTAGCCTGGCTATAGAACAGAAAGAAGAAGAGATACAAAATAAAATAGATCAGAACAGAACATACACAATCTCAAATTCAGATTTACAATCATGTCACAATTATGATTAATGTTTATATCGGAAAATAACTCCACTTGCCTTTCGTGATTTAAGAAAGGAAATAAACTGGTGTTGATGCAGAAAGGCTGAATTACTCTTCTATAATTGTTGTCGTAGCTCTAAACTCTGATTTGAGATTTGATTTAGCTTTTAATTCTAATCAGGTTGGAAGATGGGGCTTTAGTCCTAGTTCCAGTTTAGATTTCAGCAGAGTAGCGACGCCATTATTTTATTTAATTAGAACAGAGGCAGAGTATAGGCAGAATGAAATGGTGTAGAGAGAATGAGGCTAGAGGGCTGTTTATATAGGGTTAGGCGGACGAACCTAGGCAGAAAACGTGACCAAATACATCAGAACGAACCAGGTTCAAAAACTGGATTTCTGGAGCAGGTCGACCCCCAGGTCGACTACCCAGTCGACCTGGTCGGGGGGGTCGACTACCCAGTCGACTCCCCAGTCGACCTGGGTCCTGGGCGGGAAATTTCCTGCCCAGCCCGCTTCTGGGTTTGAATTCGAATTTTGAGCTGTTTTCGATTCTGAAAATTCCTGAAACTTCGGAGGGTCATATCTCCCTCATACGGACTCCGATTCTTGCAAACTCGGACTCGTTTCCAAGCAGAATTCCGAGACGAACGCAATGGCATAACCCGTTTCCCTTAATTCTTATTTTTAAAAATTAATTATCCTCTGATTTGTTACTTATACGTTCACAGAAAATACGGGGTGTTACATTCTCCCCTCCTTAAAGGATTTCGTCCCTGAAATCTTCAAGTTAAGAAGAATGTGTCCTACCATCCAACATCCATCTACTCAATCATCAATCACTGGCGTCCATTGTCCTTAGAAACTTCTAATGTTGTATGAACATATGCAAAAGTGTGTGTGTATGTTCCTTATCTAATGCAAAGATCAGGCGGTCCACTGATTCAGTTGACCTCCTTAATACGAATTATGCCAGTGCCATGAGTCCAACATGTATGCAATTTTCCAACTCGATACATATCATTTCTATATGAGTGCACAACCATTAAGTCCTATGCAACATCCATTTGCTGAGTCAATCATTTTGCATCCACAAAAATTGAAAATGCTCACACATCCATATGTAGTACGAGAGTGTTTTCGAGCCGATCTAGTGCCTAGTGTGTGTATATGCATCCACGAGCAACCACTAGCAACCACTTGCATCCACTTGCAACCATCAAACATAACATGTCTCAAACACATGTTTACACCCATTAGTTTCTACCTAAAGTTCGAAGATTCGATCGATAGGATACAGTCGAATGATGGAAGCGAGTACAGATAAAACAAAAAACTTGGTTCCCATTAGACATGGGTCCTAAGTATCAGCCCCGAAGACCGAAACCAACATCAGATTGACACCCAGAGGATTACCCTCTTTAGATAATGTCAAAACTGGAAATCTTAACCTTATCAGAAATATTCATATATTTACAGATTACTGGTATAGATCAGATTACCGAATGATTCTTAGGAAACTAAGCATGGTAAATCCCAAAATGTATGCGTCCTACTTGACGCCTAATACGAATATCTCTCAAACCCCAATCACAAACAGATGAGTCATAACCCTTATGGATTTGGGTCTACAGCGGAATCAAAAACAATACTAGTATTAAAGTGCAGAGTATCGATTACAGAATCAAAATGCCAGAATCAGAAAGAGTTTTAACTCAACAATCAGATAAGAAAATTAAACCTTCTACTTAAATTTTCTTATTTCTACCCAATCTACCAGTCCCTTGAGCATTTGCCTGTCCTCCAGAAGTGGGTTCTGCCCTCTGCCCTTGCCCTCGTTTCTTCGGGCAGTCCCTAGTGAAGTGTCCCATCTCACCACAGTTGAAGCAAGTGCCCTTCCTTTTTCTGCAATCCTTGTTCAGATGAGTCGAGTTTCCACAAGTAAAGCACTTTTTCCCCTTCTTATCTTCAGACTTATCATCCTTCTTTTGTGTTTCCTTTTTGGGCCATGCTTTCTTATTCTGTGGTTCTTTCTTCTTTGTCTCTTTCGGGCCCTTGTCTTCCTCGTGTAGTAGTGCCATGTCCACCAATTTCTCGCAAGTCGCTCCCATGGGTACATGGGTCATGGCTAGGATGTGCAGTGGCTCGTTCAATCCTTTAACAAAGCGGAGAGTCTTTTTATGCTGAGTGTTGACTAAATCCAATCCGAACCTAGCCAGTTGGTTGAACTGGTTGATGTATTCCTTGACCGTCATACTTCCTTGCTTAAGAGATAAGAACTTTTCCAGTTGTAAACTTCATTCAGCTTGCGAGAGGAATTTTGTCTCAAACCTTGTTCTGAAATCCATCCATGTTTCAACAGGCCTCTCGGCGTTAGTGACTTCCCACCAATAGGAAGCTTCGTCTTTGAGCAACCATACCGCTAACTGTACCTTCTGCCCATCATCCACCTCGAAGATAACGAATAGATCCTCAGTTTCTTTGAGCCAGTTCCTCGCCTCTACGAATGATTCAGTTCCCTTGAAATCCTTTCCACCCATGGCCCTAAAATCTCTACAGATCTTTGAGAAAGCAATTGCACGAGGAAGGGGCGGAGGAGGGGGATCATTTGCTGGACCTGCGGTGGCGGTCCTAGCCTCAAGATATTGACGAAACCAACCGGGTACATGAACACCCTCTGGTATCTCAGATGCTTCAGACATGCTGAAACGAAAACGGAAAGATTCGATAAAAAAAGGACTGAAGGAAAGATATATGGCTCTTGGGGATCATGTTTTTCAAAATAAGCTTTATTTTTTAAAATACTTCCTTTCAAAACCTTTTTGAAAATAGTTTTCAAAAACTTTACCCAATCTGGTAACCTTCGGCTCTGATACCAAGTGTAACACCCCACCTCAGTTAAGGTCACTCACAAAGGGAATGCCTTAACTTTGGTTGAGCATTTTAGTAAATAGAACAGAAACTTACAAGACAGATAAAACAGTACTTGAAAATTTTATAACTTTATTACAACAGAAACCGAAATAAGCTTGGTTACATCCATTCAAATCACAATATCAGAATTCAAGTACAAAATATCAGTCTTGTACAAAAGCCTTCAGAATGCATAGTTTAAAATCATAATCCCCACAGAAGAAGACAAGCCATACTTTAAGCACTTCGAGCGGAAGAAATCTGGATCAAGCTAGAGTACTCCCTTCTACAAAACCTGGGGGGAACGAAAGAAAGGAGGCGAAACAACAAGGGTCAGACAAAAAGTCTGGCAAGTCCAGTGATTTTCAGTTATGAACAGATAATGATAACATGACATGAAAATAAAACTGGATGAGAGATAACAGTAACAGGTGTAGCGGATATAACAGAAGAACAGAATGACATAAGCTATTTCTTTACACTTCTCTGCACTAATACTAGTATAACAGAATTAGGTGTCACCCTAATGTCTAAACTGAAACAGAAATGGGTACAGAATAATTTCCACAGAAGAGAGTGCTAGTAATGGGCCTTTACCACCCGAACAGAAACAAATTAATCCCTACGGAAACAGAATGTAGAATTAGGTGTACACTAGTAATGGGCCTTTACCACCCCAACAGATGGTACCACGCAGAAACAGACAGGTGTTACCACCCAACAGAAATAGACGGTACCAACAGAAACAGATAGAACTAAGTGTACCCTAAAACCCTACCCCAAGCGATCGGCTCCCTAATACATAAATACCCTGTGTCGGCCCCACAGTAGGGTGTATCACTCCCTAAAGTGACAACTAATTGGCACAAACCTATTTACAGATGTCACGGCGTCTAACATCCTCAGAGGCAGACCGGGATCCATGCACGCACATGACCCGGTTGGAACACACCATCAACACCCCTCGCCATTATCAGAATGAATCGCTTATAATTAGTTCAGTAAGCGTGCCCGGACCCTACCTACTGTTGGGTCAAAGTTTTGATACCAGAAAGGGTTACTGACTAATATGGGTCCCAAACAACAGATGACACAAGTAATTCCCCTCCTAACCTTGTGTCCCCAGACTAACAGATTTCAGATCAACTTGTTTACAAGTTTTAGACATATAGAATTCAGATCAACTAGTTCACAGATCAGATAAGTTTTCAGACTAACGGATCAGATATACGGATTTAACAGATTTACAGATTTGTCTAACATTGCAATTGGGGCTACAGATTCACGGTACAGATTAATTAAATTCATCAGTCTAGTGGGTTTAATCCTATCCGCCCAACACATTTTAGACATCATATTTATCTCAGATTTTCATTAATTAAATATTAATGCCCAGACCTCTCACATTAGACTGACAGTTTGCGGCTACTGGTTAGGCCGGTTGGTTCCGGGCAGATTTCTGCCGCAAACTGAGTCTAACCTCGGGTTTCAGGCACGTTATAACTAACTTCTCACATTAGAACCTATTGTTTGTGGCCACTGGATGTGCCGGGCGGTTCCGGGCAGAATTACGCCGCAATGTCATTCTAACCTCGAGTCAGCCATGTTTATCTTTGCGGCCAATTAATTAATAATTTACCATTTATGCTCACGCCTAATATACATGTCAATTATTCATAGCTAATTCAGATTATGTCAATAACAGACTGAATATATCAACTTAACAGATATAGCAGATAACAGATTTTCGCAGATTAGGCGACTTAACGGATTCAGCAGATTAAGTAATTTAGCAGATTTAGCATATAACAGATTTGGCATTTTTAGCAGACTTAGCAGATGAACAGATCTAGCAGACTAGGCAGTAGAGCAGAACTAGAAGATTAAGCAATATAACAGAACTAGCAGATTAGGCAATATAATAGAACTAGCAGATTAGGCAAATATAGCAGAACTAGCAAATTAGGCAAATATAACAGATTTAATCATTCCTTAAAGTTTCACAAACATATCTTGCCTAATTATAAATTTGGCCTAAGTTTGCATGCCTAAATAGTTGTCATGATTCACACTATGATCATATACCCCACGTTTGCATTGAATTTACATGTCACAGATTATGGTCATAATTTACATGTCCCAATTTAGTTCAACTTGCCTAGTACAAAAGATTCACATATAAATTATACCAAATATAGCCATCGATTTCAATGCATGTCATATATTCAAAAATCTCCTACTTGGGTGTTATTCACATTTGATAGTTATCAAATCTTAATATAGATCTTCACACCTAAGTCATATTCTCTTTCAAATCATGAATTGTTATATAAACAATATGTCCAACAATCTAGTTATAACAGATCTTAATTCAAAATATGCGTTATGTCCAATGTCTAAAGTCACATGTTAACATACCCTGGTTCCTCTTCTTTCAATTCACAGAATATGCATAGATCTAAATCTAGTTTACAACCTATGTCCTTTTTCTTAAATCAGTCACAGATTAGCCATGTCCAATTATGCCATATTCATTATGTGTCCCAAACATTTTAGCGTTCGTGCGTTAATCTCTTAGGAGATTGGCGCAGGCTCGTAGTAGCCTGGCTATAGAAAAGAAAGAACAAGAGATACCAAATAAAATAGATCAGAACAGAACATACACAATCTCAAATTCAGATTTACAATCATGTCACAATTATGATTAAAGTTTATATCGGAAAATAACTGCACTTGCCTTTCGTGGTTTAAGAAAGGAAATAAACTGGTGTTGATGCAGAAAGGCTGAATTACTCTTCTATAATTGTTGTCGTAGCTCTAAACTCTGATTTGAGATTTGATTTAGCTTTTAATTCTAATCAGGTTGGAAGAAGGGGCTTTAGTCCTAGTTCCAGTTCAGATTTCAGCAGAGTAGCGACGCCATTATTTTATTTAATTAGAACAGAGGCAGAGTATAGGCAGAATGAAATGGTGTAGAGAGAATGAGGCTAGAGGGCTGTTTATATAGGGTTAGGCGGACGAACCTAGGCAGAAAACGTGACCAAATACATCAGAACGAACCAGGTTCAAAAACTGGATTTCGGGAGCAGGTCGACCCCCAGGTCGACTACCCAATCGACCTGGTCAGGGGGGTTGACTACCCAGTCGACTCTCCAGTCGACCTGGTTGGGGGGGTCGACTACCCAGTCGACTCCCCAGTCGACCTGGGTCCTGGGCGGGAAATTTCCTGCCAGCCCGCTTCTGGGTTTGAATTCGAATTTTGAATTCGAATTTCGAGCTGTTTTCGATTCTGAAAATTCCTGAAACTTCGGAGGGTCATATCTCCCTCATACGGACTCCGATTCTTGCAAACTCGGACTTGTTTCCAAGCAGAATTCCGAGACGAACGCAATGGCACAACCCGTTTCCCTTAATTCTTATTTTAAAAAATTAATTATCCTCTGATTTGTTACTTATACGTTCACAGAAAATACGGGGTGTTACAGGGAGAGCTTGGATCGATCGTTAAGGAGATGGGTCAATTGTGCAATGATGGGGCATGGATCGGCCATGTAGAATCGCGTGAGCTAGGGGTATGTGATGGACCGAGTGTGAAAGGGATGGATCACATGGATCGTGTAAAGGGAATGGACCGCATGGATCGTATTAAAAAATTGGATCGCCTGGATCGTTTGAAAGAGATGGGTCACATGGATCGATATGATTGGGGTGTGATCCATATGAATAGGTGGCAATCCATAATTGAATGGTACATCGAAGATTGGCCAAATGAAGATTATTTTTTGTTCGACGATGGGTGTAGCTTCAATGTAAATTCAGATGAATGTTCGAAGCAAAGTAAAGTATTCGTTGATCGTGATGTGATGCACCAAAGTAATAAAGACGACTCATGATCATTTGAGCTCATGGACAGTTGTCGCTCAAGAAGGCGCTTGAGCTTATGGATATAGTTGTCGGTGACGACGACTAGAGTTTTGAAGAACCAAGGGACCTTCGTTAATCGGAGGTTCTAGCGAATTCAAAGCAGGGGTACAATGGGGGAACCCAAAGACTAGATGATTAGTCGAATACCCTTGGCAGTCACGATGGGCCTAGATACAGATCCCGATGGCTATGAAGTTTTGCTATAACCGAGATTAGCATTAGCCCTTGACGGATGTCATGATGGGCCAGTCATACGATTAACGATGGATTCAAGGCGAGGCAGACGGTGATTGCCAGAGTCATGGATGTTATTGTTGCTTGTATCATCTTGTGGAGATTATTCGATGTCGATGGAGATATTTCTTGGGTGCCTATTTGATGTTGGTTTAGGCCTTTAGGGTTTGTGCTTAGGAAGTATTGAACTTGATTAAGGTGGTCTACGCTTGAAAATTGGTTTTTATGGTTGTATTGTTTGTTTCTTCTTCGATTGTTTGGGAATGCTGTCATCGCAGGTTGTGGAGGAGAAGTGGGTTTGGGTTTCTTCTCTGTTGATGCATTGGCAGTTCAGATGACTGAACTACCTATTTCTCTTATACTTTATTAATGATGTTGATAGATGTTTTATCGCTCATTAAGACTATTGTATGACTCAATGTTTTATGTTTCCCTCTTATTAGCTTGGGTTGTTCATCCATCTTGTGGATGGGTAGACTAGGTGGTAAATAGTAGATCTTGATGAGGACAATGTTGCTAAGCGACGACGAGCTAGAGGACGATGTATTATCTTCTATTATGCATACGTGTTGTTTTCGTTGATATTGCTGATGTATAATCTCTGAGTGAACCAGTAGTGAGGCTATTTGTATAGATTTTGATGATACGGTTGATTATGTGGATATTTTCATGATGATATAAAAAACTTAAGATTATGTTCAATTGTGCTTCGCTATTATCTCCTGTTCTATATGTACTATTATATCTTATTCATGCGCTGTGAGTTATACGACAGTTTTCCATGTATGTTATTCCACCCTTATGATCGTACCGTATCAGCCTGGCACATCATATAACGCACTTCTCCTTGGTTTTTGTGGGAGGTACGGGGAAATCGTCACATTTGGTATTAGAGCTTTGGTTAATCGGTTTTATCCAAAGTTCATAGATGTATGCTAGATGTATTTGTACTTTCTAATAGATGAATACTATATTATAGTGCATAGTTTAGTAGCGCTTGAATCCCATTCCAGTTTTTCTCATACGTGGACGAATTGTTTTATTTTTAGATTTAGAATGAGTCGTCGATCTTCGAGACATACTGCTGGGGAAGAGCCTGTTCCTTGAAGGGGGATAGTGGTTTACCAGATTACCGAGAAATGTTCGAGGCCATGATGACAGCAATCATGAGGAGGGTACCCTCTCCAGAAGCAGCAGAGGTAGATGTTAGTGTTCAAGTGCAAGTACCTAAGGTGGTTGATTTTGCTAAGCTGTGTAAGGACTTTACTACTCTTGGTGGGAAGCTTTTTTTAGTGATAGAGCCGACTGTAGAGACTCAAAGGTGGCTTGTTACTTGTACCCGGATATTTGGAGATTTAGGTATTGATGATGCGACTAAAAGGAAGCTTTCATCGAGGAAGCTACAAGACTGAGCTATGGATTGGTGGAATTCTGTCACTTTAGAGACTCCTGAAGATGAGATAGCTTGGGATCAGTTCCGAATCAAGTTCGAGATGATGTTCATTTCTACCGTCCAGAAGTCTATTATGTTCAAGAGGTTTGTTGAACAAAAGCAGTTAGTCGATCAGTGTTCGAGTATGTTTCTGAGTTTAAATTGTCAAAGTATGCTCGTTCATATATTGAGACTCCTTATCAGAAGAATGAGAAATTCGTCATGCGCTTGGATACATATCTTAGGAAGCAGTTCGTTGATCATCTTGATGACCCATATGAGAAGATCATTGAGAAAGCTTTGAGTCACGAGAGTTTGTTTCCCAAGGAAGAAGTTGTTGTTGCAACCAAAGAGGAACCAAAACCTCAACAAGGAGGCAATAAGAATAAGTGGAACAAGAAGAGGAAGCAATAACAACAGCAAGGGAACGATGGTCAGAAGAAGCAGAAAAGTGAGGTGACTTGCTACAAATGTCAGCAACAGGGTCATTATTCCAAGGATTGTAAGAATTCAAAAGTCGAGAGGAAGTGCTATAATTGTGGTAAGCCTGGACATAACAAAGAGAATTGTCCAAAACCGTCGAAAGGTAAGCTCATAGTGAAGGCGTATGCTTTGGAGGTTGTGTCATCTTCTTCAAGAGCTCCTACGGCAAAGGAGAAAGGGAAGAGTGTTGTTGTTCAAGGAATGCTTTCTATCAGGTATATTTCAGTTCTAGTGTTGTTTGATACTTGAGCATCGCATTATGTCATTTGCAATGAGCTTGTGTGTCGGTTGGGTTTGGAACCTGGGATTTGTGATAGACCATTAGTTGTGACTAATCCAGTTGGGGGTTCACCTAGTCTTTGTATGTTTTGTCGTGGTCTAGTGTTATCGAGTCATGGTTTCTCCTTTGTGTGTGATTGCTTTTTTTTGAACTTCGCAGGGTTTGAGATTATTTTGGGTGTGGACCGGCTCAAGTGGTATGCGGCTAAAGTGGATTATTGCAAGATGGTCAAGGTGATAGTTAGGAATGTGGAAGGACGAATGATTGTGATTCTATGTAAGCCAGAAGATGGTGTCTTCGCAAGATTTTGTATTCGCTTGTGATTCCATGGGAAGACTTCTCATCTATGCCAATCGCTAGTGAGTTTGATGATGTCTTTGGAGAGGTCAAAGGTTTGTTGCCGCATTGTGAGATTGAGTTTTGGATCGATTTGGTCGAAGGTGCTAGACCTATTGTTATGCCCCTTAAGCGGATGGCGCCTAGAGAACAACGAGAGTTAGAGGTGCAAGTTAGTGACCTTTTTAGTAAAGGATTCCTTCGGCGAAGTGTGTTCGAGTGGGGTGCACCAATTGTGTTTGCACCCAAGGTTGATTGATCTTTGACATTGTGTGTTGATTATCGTGCGCTAAACAAGGTAACTAAGAAGAACAAGTATCCATTGTCGAGAATAGATGACTTGTTTGATCAGCTTCACAAAGCCAAGCTCTTTTCCCAAATGGAATTGGCGACGGGATTTCAGTAGTTGAGAGTGGCAAAGGATAGTGTGCCGGACACAGCTTTTGGGACACCATTTGTTTTCTTCAAATGGCTAGTGATGCTAATTGGTTTGACCAATGCTACAGCGTATTTTGTGGATCTTATGAATAGGGTTTTCAGAGATCAGTTGTACAAGTTCATGCTTGTGTTCATGGAAGATATTATGGTTTACTTCCGAAATGAGGAAGAGCATAAGACGCCCTCGCGAGTTGTTTTGGAAATCTTGCGAAAGCATCAGTTGATAGGTAAGTTTTTTGAAATGTCACTTATGGAAGAATGAAGCGAGGTTCTAGGGCCATGTTGTTTTTGGAAACGGAATAGCGGTGGATCCCGCTAAGGTAGTAGCAATCCAGGACTGGGATGACCAAAGAATGCGATGGATGTGAGAAGTTTCCTTAGGTTTGCGGGACATTATCGTTGATTTATTAAGAATTTCTCCAAGATAGTTGCACCAATAACAGGACTGACAAAGAAGAATCAAATGATCACATAGGATGCGAAGTGTGAGCAAGCATTTGGAATCCTGGAAGAGAGACCGACGAACGCTCCTATTTTGACTATTCTAAGCGGGAATGAGGAAATGCTAGTATACATTGATGCAAGTGGTACTGGATTTGGAGTAGTGCCGATGCAGAAAGAAAGAGTTGTGTCATATGTGAGTCGACAAATGAAGCAGAACGAAAGAAATGATCTAACTCAAGATTTGGAGTTATCAGCGATCGTGTTTGCTCTGAAGATGTGGAGACATCACCTGTTGGGAGTTCAATTCGAGTTGTTTACGGATCTTAAGTCATTGAAGTATCTTTTCTCCTAAAAGAATTTGAATCTTTGGCAGCAATGGTGGTTAGAGTTTTTGGCATCTTATGATTTTGGAAGGGAAGCACCTCGCGTACTTGGCAGAATTTGATTTCAGACCTTAGTGTGAGTTAGAGCTTGAAATATTGGCGAGCTTATCGATAAGACCTACTCTGATCAAAAGGACTGGCAAAAGAGTGACGAAAAGTGTGATGAAAAGCTTGTCAAGATTATCCAGAAGCTTGAAGCAAGAGTGGAACCAGAAAAGGATAAGTAATTCGAGGTCGATCGATAAGGTTGGCTTCAGAAGAAAGGATGACCGGTTGTTCTCTATATTGATGGATTAAGAGATGAGGTTCTGAGAGAATTTCATTACTCAAAGTTGAAGATTCATCCTGGTTGTAATAGATGTATCGGGACATGAAGCGAGCTTATTATTGGGAGGGAATGAAGAGGGATGTTGGAAATTTTATTTCCAAATGCATGAACCGTCAGTTGGTGAAAGCTGAACAGAAGAAGCGAGTGGATTGCTTTATCCATTAGAAGTTCCTACGTGGAAATGGGAGCAGGTATCGATGGATTCTATCAATAGACTGCCTAGGACTAGGGCAGGAAATAAAGGAATTTGGGTTATAGTGGATCATTTGACTGAGAGCGCAAGGTTTGTTCCTGTCAGATCGACTAGGACAACATCGAAGTTGGCTGAGCTATATATAAAATGGATATTCGATTCCATGGTATCCCAAAGAGCATAGCGAGTGACCGAGATCCATTGTTTAAGAGTGGATTCTGGAAGAGTTTGCAAGAGACTTTGGGAACCGAGTTGTGTTTGAGTACAGCTTATCATCCCCAGGCCGATGGTCAAACCGAGCGAATTAATAGAGTATTGGAAGATCTCCTTAGTGCTGATGTATTGGACTTTGGCGGATTATGGGAAGACCATCTACATTTAGTTGAGTTTGCATATAACAACAGCTACCAGTCGAGCATCAGGATAGCACCATACAAGCCGTTGCATGGAAGACCGTGTAATTCTTCGGCATGTTGGCTAGAGACTGGAGATAAGCTGATACTTGGTCTGAGATGATAAGAGAAACATCATATTGTATTGATTCGGCAACGAATGAAAGCAGCCCAACATCGTCAGAAGAGTCACGCCGACATGCATTAAAGGGTTTTGGAATTTGACGTTCGTGATATTGTTTTCGTGAATATTTCACCGTTGAAGAATGTTATTCGATTCAAAAGTAAAGGAAATTTGGCTTTAAGATTCGTCGGCCCGTTTCCGATAGTCGAGCAGATTGGAAATGTAATAACCCGGAAAATCTGGGCCAGTTTAAAAAATTTATTTTGGCAATTTTAGCGAATTTTGAATATTTAAAATAGATTATTTTAAATAATATCGACGAAAAATATATTTTGAATATATTTCGAACGTATATATTTATACGCGTCGTCGTTAGAATATAAATAATTATATATAATTATAAATAGAATTGAAAATGGCGCGGTAGTTCGATAATTCGATTTCAAACTTCAACTGAATATACCGGGTGCAAAACAAACCGGATTTTAGCGAAACCAAAAAACATTAGGATCTAATTGATGATATCTTTCCATCGAATCCGAAAAATCAAAATTTCATATCGGGAATCAAAAGATATGTCCAGTTGAAAATTCTGAATAGTCGCTATGGAATTCAGGCCCTTAAAAATGGACATTTTGCAAACGACCTCGGATTTCGACGAAACCACTTTTGTTGGATCCGTAGTGTTAAATTATTTCTAGGTTTCAAATTTCATAATTTTTCGAATCAGTATGTGAGCGTGGCAAAGGAAAACGCGTTTGACCAGTTTCAGTTGAATTTAATCGACTGGAAAATGGCCATTTTTCCAACGGTCTCAGAATTCGACGAAACTAGTTTTGTTAGGATCGTATCGTCAATACGAAGCCAGAAAATATTTTTCTGGGATTTGTAGAGTTAGTATGTGACCCCAGTAAATTGAAATGCGCGTTCAAATTCAATATATAGAGTTATATGTTGATTTTAACGAATACTGATCGAAACGATCGAATCAGCCTGCGACACATATCCCATTGTGTTCGGAATGGGGGTAAAACGCTATAGGCGACAGGCGATGGGCCTCGTTTCGAGGTCGAAATAAAAAGTCAACTTTTAGTAAATAAAATAATTAAATAAATTAAAAATTCTCTCTCCCTCCCCTTAATCCCCTCTGCCCCCCCCCCCCCCCCCTTTATTCTTCGTTTCAGCATAGAGAAAAAGAAAAAGAAAAAAAGAGGAAAAGGGGATCGGCGATCGACTCCGCGCCATCGCGCCCCTCCAAGGCGGCGCCGCCCATCGCCTCGTCGAAGAAACGCCCACCTGACGCCGCGCATCCCCCTTCTCCCCCCTCCATCGATCGAAGTCCCGAGCCATACCGCCCCCCCCCCCTTCAGTCGAACCAAACCCGACGCCACCACCAGAAGACCGTCACCTGCTCCGCCTGCCACCACCGGCGAACTCCAGCGCCCTCCCCCTCCCTCTGCATCTCTGACGTGGCAGCAACCCCCCCCCCCCCCTTGCGACTGAGGCACGCCATCTCCACCCATTATCCACCGTAAGCTTTCTTCTTTATTTCATTTATTTTATTTAATTATAATACACTTTTATTTTCTGATTTATATTTATATAATTTACTTATATATAGATAGCGATTTTTTTATGTATAATACATCAGTTTTAATTTAACAAAGATATGAAATTTTATATGTAAAGATTCGGTTTTTCTATTAAGTTAGCAAAGGGAAAGATTCGATTTTTACTTCATAAAGATTTGATTTTTATAAATACGGGTTTAGAAAAAATTCAATTTTTATATATTGAATAGCGAAGTAAAAATTCAATTTTTATATATTGAATAGCGAAGTAAAACACGATTTTTATATATTGAATAGCGAAGTAAAAATTCAATTTTTATATATTGAATAGAGAAGTAAAACACAATTTTTATATATTGAATAGCGAAGTAAAAACACGATTTTTATATATTGAATAGTGAAGTAAAAATTCGATTTTTATATATGTAGTGGCTACGGGCAACGAAGATGACAAAGATGCGATAACGATGAAGATTTCTATAAATGAAGAGTCGTGGGTATTAGATAGCTATTGGTGAGAATTTCTCACTCTTCAATTTCTTTTCTAGTTATATATATACTAGGATGCAGACGGTGCTTAGTAGCACCCCACACAATCGTCCACAGACCATGGACTTGTTTGTTTGATTGCAAAAATTAGTTAGATTATTTGGTTGAAATTTGAATTGTTTGGTGAAATGGAATGGATTGATTGATGTGTGAATGGCGTGGGCCTTCACTAGACTGGGGATAAGGCTAGGCCTCGTCCCGTTTCTAGTATCGTGCCGTTATACCGCCGAAATTTTCTAAAATAAGTTAAAAAAAATAAAAATATCATTTTTATTTTGTAAATGAACTGAATAAAAATTCATGTGTTAAAATAAAATATTTTATCGTTAAAAATATAATTTTTAACGTGAATGTGAATAAATAAATATTCATTTACAAACCGGACGGTTTGTTTATGTACACCTATTTGAAGGACATTGATTGGGTCGATAAATTTTAGACATCGCCTAACTGCACAAATAAAATCTGTGTTTGATTGTTTGAAACCCCACACGGGTGTTGGGATGGAATTTGAAGTTCACTCATCCTGATTGATTAAATATGTCGATCGATTGATTGACAGGTTGTTATAAGCGTTAGATACCTATATTTGATGCTTATACAGTGTAGTGCACTTTGGATGATGGTTGACTATGTATCGTTGCTATTATATACATGTGTTGAATGGAATCCATATAATTAACTTTATATGGTGATTGTTTAGGCCTCATTCCAATTTGAAAAATAAAGAATATTATAAAATAAAGGTTCATGTGTTGACCGTACTCATCCGTTGAGATTAGTCATGTGTTGAACGAAATATTTTAATAATAAAATTTACATCTTTATCAATATAAAATAAAGGTTCATGTGTTGACAGTACTCATCCGTTGAGATTAGTCATGTGTTGAACGAAATATTTTCGAAATAGAAATATTTGAAATAGAAATATTTGAATAGGAAATATTTGAAAATGAAATATTTGAAAATAGAAATATATGAAGCCGTGTTGATTAGATTGACGCCATTTTGACGTGAACGATATTTATATCGATTTTATTCATTTTAAAATGAATATTGAAAAGTGATTTCGAAATCGAATATTTTGAAATGAAATTTGAATTAAATTGAATTGAAATTTGATTTGAATTGAATAGAAATTGAATTGAATTGAATTGAATAGAAAATGAATTTGATTTGAATTGAATAGAAAATGAAATTGAATTGATTTGAATAGAAAATGAAATTGAATTGAATTGAATTGAATAGAAAATGAAATTGAATTGAATTGAATCAAATAGAAAATAAAATTGAATTGAATTGAATAGAAAATGAAATTGAATTGAATTGAATAGAAAGTGAAATTGAATTGAATTAAATAGAAAATGAAATTGAATTGAATTGAAAAGAAAATGAATTTGATTTGAATTGAATAGAAAATGGAATTAAATTGAAAACGAATTCGAATTAAACTGAAAACGAATTGAAATGAATTCAAATTGAATTGAAATTTGAATTGAAAAGAAATGAAATTTAAAACGAATTTATAAGTAAAAATTTCAATTTTGATTTGAATTGAAATGGAAGTTGAAATTGTTTTTGAAACGGATTTAAAACTATTTATATAATTCGTTTTAAATAGAAATTGACGAAATATATATTATATATATTTTATATATAATATAATGGCCTGAATAGAACGCACCGCGCCGCGGTAGTTCGTGAATTTCGACCATTTATTTCAAACGGACATTATGGGAGATCCGACCGTCGGATTCTCCTAAAACCGGAACCGTTGGGTTCGTATCGAAAAGAGCTTTCTAACGAATATTTGAAATTTGAAATCTAACGGTTGTATTTGGAGATACGTCCAAATCAAATTTGGAAAAGGTCGCTGTAAGTGCAGTTCGATGGCCATTGATGGAAATTGACTGTACGGGCCTTGATAAAAATTAATAAAAATAGCAATAATTTGTGTAGAATCATAAGAAATGATTTGGGAAAAATTGGGATGAAAAACTCCATATTTGAAAAGATAAAAATAGATTTTTATCGAAATGAACTAGTTTTGAACTAAAATTAAATCCGTTTATTTTTAAATAAATAAATTGGATTTGAAATGGGTTTTAAATAAAATTGATTTGTGGGTTTATCGTCGACAGTGTTTTAAATAACACTTGTTCTTTAACCCGATAATAAATAGAATGTGATTTGGGTTTATCGTGAACTGTGTTTTAAATGACATTAGTTCGTTATCCCAGTAAAAGGAGTTTTAATGAATCTACAATTAGATTGAAATGTGAATTGATAATCTAAATTATCAAATATAGAAAATGAGCGAGAATGGAGTATCACCAGTTTTGCTCCAAGCGATAGTTAAATCTTTAATTAAATTTGAACGTGAAATGGTAATTAACTTTACCGACAACACTGTGGTGTTAGATATGGAGTATTACCAGTTTTGCTTCATGGGATGAATAGGTTGGGATTGGGAAATAAAATAAATAATTACTTCGGTGTGGTTCGCTAATCTCGACTAGTTTAGAAAACCATAATTTGGTTTGAAACGACATCCAAAGGAAGATTAAAGGATAAATTTTAAAGAATTTATCTTGGATAAAATTAATGGGAACCTTTCCCTGAGAATATGAATTGGAATGAGGCGTATGTTGTGTTTGTCTAACATTTATTTTTAATATACGCGAGTTGTTCGGAAAGTCCGGGTTTACACCCATTCTGAATAACCGATTCGACGATATGTCGAAGATGAAGACGGTGGTTGAAGACCGGAAGTCTTCACATCGTTTGGGTGATTACCGATGATCCTGATTGGGCTGTACACCCAAGAGGATGGAAATAGTCGGTGGTCGTCCAGACGTACTTGGAGATGGATGGATATGCGAGGAAAGTGCCTCCGGTTTCGTTCAGACCCGGAACGAACTTGTAAATGGATTGTGTGTCTGACATTGGATTTTATTCTGTGTTGATTGATTTCAATTAAATATACATCTGTTTGGCGGCGGAGAATTTATTCTTTTGCTTAACGCCCTTCTCTGAGACGTACGAGCTCAGAGGTTGTATATCGATGGACATCAGTCGCATGGCATGAATTGCCTATGTGGCACGCTAAGATGCAATGATCAAGGCTTCTGTTGAAAAGTAAAGTCTTGTGGTTGACGATCAAAGCACGGCCTTTGTGGCGTAGCTTTGTGTATAACGTGAATTGGCGAGCCTCACACCTCGGTATGAGTCAAAAACGGGATACGGACTGCAGGGAGAGCACGACGTTTCTTTCTAGCTATGGTGGTGTCAGTGACTTACCAGCCCTGACATTTATATACTTTTCACCTATGTGGTTGTTGGAATGCGAGGCGCCTTGATTATACGTCTGTAAGGACCGGGAAACGTGTGTTCACGAATAAATAATCCTCTAACGTAAGTGAGGACCGGCCCTGAAGATCCAGGATTGCCCAAGTGTGTAGTCCTGAGACATTTGCTAGAGTGTCTCGAACGCGGAGAGGAACTTGCCCCTTGCCTCGGCTCATGACGGAATCCAATTTCCAATACGTGTATCGCGGTTCTAATTGTAGAACTAGTATGGCGACATGACATATGGTACCCATGCCGTCTATGATTTATATTTATGATTGAAATTGTTTTGTCACTATACACTTATTATATTATCAAATCATTTGTTTTAAACGTACCAAACATGTTTGGCTATTATAAGGGAAAACCCTATCCTCCGGCTTGCGTTGCATTGTGTGATGGGACCTGGGTCTTATAATAGCTTCATTTTTCGAAAAAGCATTGCGCTGTTTATTCTATGCACTAGTATTCTTGGGAGGAAACCCGTTCCGTGTTATACGGCGTGGTCCCTTGAATTACTCTCTTTTAAAGTAAAGCTTTAAATAACTGTTTTAGTTCTCACACCAGTCACATGACTGACCCGGAGTTTATTGTTTTAACCTAAACTCTGGGTGCCCTTATTTCGACACGGGCAGCTAGTAGTTTGGT
This sequence comes from Allium sativum, assembly GCA_030737875.1. Classification (NCBI taxonomy): domain Eukaryota; kingdom Viridiplantae; phylum Streptophyta; class Magnoliopsida; order Asparagales; family Amaryllidaceae; genus Allium; species Allium sativum. Next base: position 514,614,803 of record CM060919.1, on the reverse strand, counting down.
TTTGCAGATTTATATTCACAGGATCCTGGTTTACAGCTGGAATGATATCCGGAAAGCTCTGTATCCGTATATCACCTTCAGTTGTGCTTTGTATTATTTTCCGCTACTATGTAATTTACTGTAATCTCTGATATTTACCGAATGTAATTTATTCATTTATACTCTGTATATTCTTGTATCTGATGGAATTGTTGTAATAATAATGAAATGTTCTTCCGTCTGCGTTCATTTGTGTGTTGTTCTCAAAATATCCGCTCTTTCCTTCACGGGGAAGTAACGGGTTCTCACGGTGGTATCAGAGCTTTGGTTTACAGAGCTCAAGAACAAGACACATTAGAACCATACGAAAGAATTCATCAGATATTGGATTAGTAATATCCAATTCATCAGTATTTATATTCGTGTTTCGAAGGTATGATTTCTATATATTTCCATTAGACTGGTGTGAGAACCAAAATATAGCTAGAAAACATTGTTGTGATTTGGCATCAAAAACATGATTTTCAGTATATGTATCAAATTATGAATTTGAAACTCTAATTCACTAATTGATTGATGTTTGTGTTGTTTGTTTATTTATTTAATAATTTTGAACCATTATGCCTAATAGAATCAAATATTGAATTGTATTGAAAATTGGTCGCATTTGCATGCATATACAAGTACTCACATTGAACAGGTCATAGCAAAGAGGCTAGAGCAGAGAATAAAATTTGTTTGCCCGACAAATAGGTACATGTTTACTATATAATTTACTGTTTTGTTTGGGTGATGATGATTTTATGAGCCTATTGGCTAGCCGCTTGGCTTTTTCTTTCTCTTTTTGAGATCAGAAGGCCTATATGGCAATTTCGGGATTTTCCCGTGGCTCCCGGTGCAGGGGAGGTTATGGCGAAATTTTTCGAAAATTTAGGGTGTTAGCCAAAATTTTTGAAAATTTGAAAATTCTCAGAAACTGAAAAGTTGGAGAATGGAAGCCAGATCGAACGTAGAGTTGATTAATCAAACCACTTTTGACTTTGTTCCTTTTCGGGGACGAAAAGTTTTAAGTGGGGGAGATTGTAATAACCCGGAAAATCTGGGCCAGTTTTAAATTTTTTATTTTGGCAATTTTAGCGAATTTTGAATATTTAAAATAGATTATTTTAAATAATATCAACGAAAAATTTATTTTGAATATATTTCGAACGTATATATTTATACGCGTCGTCGTTAGAATATAAATAATTATATATAATTATAAATAGAATTGAAAATGGCGCGGTAGTTCGATAATTCGATTTCAAACTTCAATTGAATATACCGAGTGCAAAACAAACCGGATTTTAGCGAAACCAAAAAACATTAGGATCTAATTGATGATATCTTTCCAACGAATCCGAAAAATCAAAATTTCATGGTGGGAATCAAAAGATATGTCCAGTTGAAAATTCTGAATAGTCGCTATGGAATTCAGGCCCTTAAAAATGGACATTTTGCAAACGACCTCGGATTTCGACGAAACCACTTTTGTTGGATCCGTAGTGTTAAATTATTGCTAGGTTTCAAATTTCATAATTTTTCGAATCAGTATGTGAGCGTGGCAAAGGAAAACGCGTTTGACCAGTTTCAGTTGATTTTAATCGACTGGAAAATGGCCATTTTTGCAACGGTCTCAGAATTCGACGAAACTAGTTTTGTTAGGACCGTATCGTCAATACAAAGCTATAAAATATTTTTTTGGGATTTATAGAGTTAGTATGTGACCCCAGTAAATTGAAATGCGCGTTCAAATTCAATATATAGAGTTATATGTTGATTTTAACGAAAACTGATCGAAACGATCGAATCAGCCTGCGACACATATCCCATTGTGTTCGGAATGGGGGTAAAACGCTATAGACGACAGGCGGTGGGCCTCGTTTCGAGGTCGAAATAAAAAGTCAACTTTTAGTAAATAAAATAATTAAATAAATTAAAATTAAAAATACTCTCTCCCTCCCCTTAATTCCCTCTGCCCCCCCCCCCTTTTATTCTTCGTTTCAGCAGAGAGAAAAAGAAGAAAAAAAAAGAGGAAAAGGGGATCGGCGATCGACTCCACGCCGTCGCGCCCCTCCAAGGCGGCGCTGCCCATCGCCTCGTCGAAGAAACCCCCACCTGACGCCGCGCATCCCCCTTCTCCCCCCTCCATCGATCGAAGTCCCGAGCCATACCCCCCTTCAGTCGAACCAAACCCGACGCCACCACCAGAAGACCGTCACCTGCTCCGCCTGCCACCACCGGCGAACTCCAGTGCCCTCCCCCGTCCCTCTACACCTCCGACGTGGCAGCAAACCCCCCTCCCTTGCGACTGTGGCACGCCATCTCCACCCCATTATCCACCGTAAGCTTTCTTCTTTATTTTATTTAATTATAATACACTTTTATTTTCTGATTTACATTTATATAATTTACTTTTATAAAGATAGCGATTTTTTTTTATGTATAATACATCAGTTTTAATTTAACAAAGATATGAAATTTTATATGTAAAGATTCGGTTTTTCTATGAAGTTAGCAAAGGGAAAGATTCGATTTTTACTTCATATAGATTTGATTTTTATAAACACGGGTTTAGAAAAAATTCAATTTTTATATATTGAATAGCGAAGTAAAAATTCAATTTTTATATATTGAATAGCGAAGTAAAACACGATTTTTATATATTGAATAGCGAAGTAAAACACGATTTTTATATATTGAATAGCGAAGTAAAAATTCAATTTTTATATATTGAATAGCGAAGTAAAACACGATTTTTATATATTGAATAGCGAAGTAAAAACATGATTTTTATATATTGAATAGTGAAGTAAAAATTCGATTTTTATATATGTAGTGGCTACGGGCAACAAAGATTACAAAGATGCGATAACGATGAAGATTTCTATAAATGAAGAGTCGTGGGTATTGGATAGCTATTGGTGAAAATTTCTCACTCTTCAATTTCTTTTCTAGTTATATATATATATACTAGGATGCAGACGGTGCTTAGTAGCACCCGACACAATCGTCCACAGACCATGGACTTGTTTGTTTGATTGCAAAAATTAGTTAGATTATTTGGTTGAAATTTGAATTGTTTGGTGAAATGGAATGGATTGATTGATGTGTGAATGGCGTGGGCCTTCACTAGACTGGGGATAAGGCTAGGCCTCGTCCCGTTTCTAGTATCGTGCCGTTATACCGCCGAAATTTTCTAAAATAAGTTAGAAAAATAAAAATATCATTTTTATTTTGTAAATGAACTGAATAAAAATTCATGTGTTAAAATAAAATATTTTATCGTTAAAAATATAATTTTTAACGTGAATGTGAATAAATAAATATTCATTTACAAACCGGACGGTTTGTTTATGTACACCTATTTGAAGGACATTGATTGGGTCGATAAATTTTACACATCGCCCAACTGCACAAATAAAATCTATGTTTGATTGTTTGAAACCCCACACGGGTGTTGGGATGGAATTTGAAGTTCACTCATCCTGATTGATTAAATATGTCGATCGATTGATTGACAGGCTGTTATAAGCGTTAGATACCTATATTTGATGCTTATACAGTGTAGTGCACTTTGGATGATGGTTGACTATGTATCGTTGCTATTATATACATGTGTTGAATGGAATCCATATAATTAACTTTATATGGTGATTGTTTGGGCCTCATTCCGATTTGAAAAATAAAGAATATTATAAAATAAAGGTTCATGTGTTGACCGTACTCATCCGTTGAGATTAGTCATGTGTTGAACGAAATATTTTAATAATAAAATTTACATCTTTATCAATATAAAATAAAGGTTCATGTGTTGACAGTACTCATCCGTTGAGATTAGTCATGAGTTGAACGAAATATTTTCGAAATAGAAATATTTGAATAGGAAATATTTGAAAAAGAAATATTTGAAATAGAATATTTGAAAATAGAAATATATGAAGCCGTGTTGATTAGATTGACGCCATTTTGACGTGAACGATATTTATATCGATTTTATTCATTTTAAAATGAATATTGAAAAGTGATTTCGAAATCGAATATTTTGAAATGAAATTTGAATTAAATTGAATTGAAATTTGATTTGAATTGAATAGAAATTGAATTGAATTGAATTGAATAGAAAATGAATTTGATTTGAATTGAATAGAAAATGAAATTGAATTGAATTGAATAGAAAATGAAATTGAATTGAATTGAATAGAAAATGAAATTGAATTGAATTAAATCGAAAATGAAATTGAATTGAATTAAATAGAAAATGAAATTGAATTGAATTGAATAGAAAATGAAATTGAATTGAATTAAATAGAAAATGAAATTGAATTAAATAGAAAATGAAATTGAATTGAATTGAATAGAAAATGAATTTGATTTGAATTGAATAGAAAATGGAATTGAATTGAAAACGAATTCGAATTAAACTGAAAACGAATTGAAATGAATTCAAATTGAATTGAAATTTGATTTGAATAGAAATGAAATTTAAAACGAATTTATAAGTAAAAATTTCAATTTTGATTTGAATTGAAATGGAAGTTGAAATTGTTTTTGAAACGAATTTAAAACTATTTATATAATTCGTTTTAAATAGAAATTGACGAAATATATATTATATATATTTTATATATAATATAATGGCCTGAATAGAACGCGCCGCGCCACGGTAGTTCGTAAATTTCGACCATTTATTTCAAACGGACATTACGGGAGATCCGACCGTCGGATTCTCCTAAAACCGGAACCGTTGGGTTCGTATCGAAAAGAGCTTTCTAATGAATATTTGAAATTTGAAATCTAACGGTTGGATTTGGAGATACGTCCAAATCAAATTTGGAAAAGGTCGCTGTAAGTGCAGTTCGATGGCCATTGATGGAAATCGACTGTACGGGCCTTGATAAAAATTAATAAAAATAGCAATAATTTGTGTAAAATCATAAGAAATGATTTGGGAAAAATTGGGATGAAAAACTCCATATTTGAAAAGATAAAAATAGATTTTTATCGAAATGAACTAGTTTTGAACTAAAATTAAATCCGTTTATTTTTAAATAAATAAATTGGATTTGAAATGGGTTTTAAATAAAATTGATTTGTGGGTTTATCGTGAACAGTGTTTTAAATAACACTTGTTCTTTAACCCGATAATAAATAGAATGTGATTTGGGTTTATCGTGAACTGTGTTTTAAATGACATTAGTTCTTTATCCCAGTAAAAGGAATTTTATTGAATCTACAATTAGATTGAAATGTGAATTGATAATCTAAATTATCAAATATAGAAAATGAGCGAGAATGGAGTATCACCAGTTTTGCTCCAAGCGATAGTTAAATATTTAATTAAATCTGAACGTGAAGTGGTAATTAATTTTACCGACAACACTGTGTTGTTAGATATGGAGTATTACCAGTTTTGCTTCATGGGATGAATAGGTTGGGATTGGGAAATAAAATAAATAATTACTTCGGTGTGGTTCGCTAATCTCGACTAGTTCAGAAAACCATAATTTGGTTTGAAACGACATCCAAAGGAAGATTAAAGGATAAATTTTAAAGAATTTATCTTGGATAAAATTAATGGGAACCTTTCCCTGAGAATATGAACTGAAATGAGGCGTATGTTGTGTTTGTCTAACATTTGTTTTTAATATACGCGTGTTGTTCGGAAAGTCCGGGTTTACACCCATTCTGAATAACCGATTCGACGATATGTCGAAGATGAAGACGGTGGTTGAAGACCGGAAGTCTTCACATCGTTTGGGTGATTACTGATGATCCTGATTGGGCTGTACACCCAAGAGGATGGAAATAGTCGGTGGTTGTCCAGACGTACTTGGAGATAGATGGATATGCGAGGAAAGTGCCTCCGGTTTCGTTCAGACCCGGAACAAACTTGTAAATGGATTGTGTGTCTGACATTGGATTTTATTCTGTGTTGATTGATTTCTATTAAATATACATCTGTTTGGCGGCAGAGAATTTATTCTTTTGCTTAACGCCCTTCTCTGAGACGTACGAGCTCAGAGGTTGTATATCGATGGACATCAGTCGCATGGCATGAATTGCCTGTGTGGCACGCTAAGATGCAATGATCAAGGCTTCTGTTGAAAAGCAAAGTCTTGTGGTTGACAATCAAAGCACGGCCTTTGTGGCATAGCTTTGTGTATAACGTGAATTGGCGAGCCTCACACCTCGGTATGAGTCAAAAACGGGATACGGACTGCAGGGAGAGCACGACGTTTCTTTCTAGCTATGGTGGTGTCAGTGACTTACCAGCCCTGACATTTATATACTTTTCACCTATGTGGTTGTTGGAATGCGAGGCGCCTCGATTATAGGTCTGTAAGGACCGGGAAACGTGTGTTCAGGAATAAATAATCCTCTAACGTAAGTGAGGACCGGCCCTGAAGATCCAGGATTGCCCAAGTGTGTAGTCCTGAGACATTTGCTAGAGTGTCTCGAACGTGGAGAGGAGCTTGCCCCTTGCCTCGGCTCATGACGGAATCCAATTTCCAATACGTGTATCGCGGTTTTAATTGTAGAACTAGTATGGCGACATGATATATGGTACCCATGCCGTCTATGATTTATATTTTTGATTGAAATTATTTTGACACTATACACTTATTATAGTATCAAATCATTTGTTTTAAACGTACCAAGCATGTTTGGCTATTATAAGGGAAAACCCTATCCTCCGGCTTGCGTTGCATTGTGTGATGGGACCTGGGTCTTATAATAGCTTCATTTTTCGAAAAAGCATTGCCCTGTTTATTCTATGCACTAGTATTCTTGGGAGGAAACCCGTTCCGTGTTATACGGCGTGGTCCCTTGAATTACTCTCTTTTAAAGTAAAGCTTTAAATAACTGTTTTAGTTCTCACACCAGTCACATGACTGACCTGGAGTTTATTGTTTTAACCTAAACTCTGGGTGCCCTTATTTCGACACGGGCAGCTAGTAGTTTTGGTTTTGCAGATTTATATTCATAGGATCCTGGTTTACAGCTGGAATGATATCCGGAAAGCTCTGTATCCGTATATCACCTGTAGTTGTGCTTTGTATTATTTTCCGCTGCTATGTAATTTACAGTAATCTCTGATATTTACCGAATGTAGTTTATTCATTTATACTCTGTATATTCTTGTATCTGATGGAATTGTTGTAATAATAATGAAATGTTCTTCCGTCTGCGTTCATTTGTGTGTTGTTCTCAAAATATCCGCTCTTTCCTTCACGGGGAAGTAACGGGTTCTCACAGGAAAGCTCGCATATAGATTGGATTTACTTAAGAAGATGTCGAGTGTACACAATGTTTTCCAGGTGTCTTTTCTACGGAAGTGTGTGCATGATTCGAATGTGGTGGTATCTCCGGATCATTATGAAGACATAGAAGTTTAGTCCGTTGTTTCGAGACCTCATAAGCCACTTCGTGTTATGGGGAATGACACGAAACAACTTAGGAGGAAGACGGTCAAGCTAGTCAAGGTACAGTGGAGTAAGGATGATGACGATTGTACGTGAGAAACGAAAGAGAGTATGAAGATGACCCATCCGTAACTCTTCGTTGGTATGACCCTTTGACATCATGTCACTCTTACAACATTGTAACTTATGCCATTATTAGAATTTTGCATGTTAGTTTAAGACTATGGATGCATCGCTTGACGGATGTTAGATTGGACGGTAGATTGGATGCTCGTGGATGGTAGGCATGCGGAATTGTTTTGGTTCCTCGTGTTTGCTTGTGATTTCGGGGGCGAAATTCCTAAAAGGAAGATGTAATGACCGACATTTTACGTATCGGGAGGATCGTAAAATATTTTTATTTAATTCCCTGAGGGTCGGATCATTCTCAACTTTTGATATGCTGTTCATAGGGATGTGAGACACGTCCATGATTTTTATCCATTTTATTTGTGACCATTTTGCCCCTGTTATTTTTGCTTAGGGCATAACTTTTGAATGAGATCGAATTAGGAGCTGGGATCAATTTCATTGGATTGGAAATAGTGTTTCCAATTCCTCAGAGTGGTCACATTAAAGATTTGGTTGAGCGGTTTGGGGGGAATCGTTGTTTTAGTGTTGCTTATTTTTTGGATAGACTAATTAGTCATTAGTAAGGCCCATTAAGGCTAGGGAATGTTGGCTATAAATAGGAGGGTAAGGGTAAAGAGAACTGTTAAACCTCTTCATTTCTCATTTGGTTGGGTGCCTGTGATTATCCGGCTCAACCAAATACACCTCCACTTCATTTCAATTCATAGAACTATAAACTAGGATTGAAGATCAACATTAAAGAAGAGTACATCACATCAACTGAGTTGATTCGGAGGTCGTTCTTCGTTGAATTTCGCTATCCGAATTAGAAATTCATTGATTTGAAGCTATTTTGTGGATTTGGCGAGTGATAACCATCTCTCACACAGATTCAATCGAGTATATGCATTTGTTTATTCTTAGTTTCACTAATACAAGTTGTTTTCACCTAGATCTAATCAAGTTAAATGTATTTTTAATTCGAATCACACCATAGGATCTAATTTAGCAAGTTATAATGGTTAATTCTTAAGTTTATGCAAGTTTAGATCTAATTGTTGATTTGTTCATCGTTTTGTCATTATTTGGAGAATTTCATATGGTCGTAAGATGATTAATTGTTGTGCCAATGTTTTTTTATGATTGTTTGTTGTGAATATCGATCGTTTGGTTGGATGATTTGGATGAGATGGATGCATAGATGTTCGTTGTTAAAACATAGATTGTATGGATAGGTTCGGCAAAAGTGGATCTAGGTGATGGATTGTAACGACCCATATTCTACGTATCGGAGGGTCATAGAATATTTATTTCATTTTCATACAAATTCGTATGGTCGTGTAACTTTGGGGAACGACTATTGGGTCATTTCCAATGTTCACGATTTTTGCCGATTTTTAAATAACCATTTTGCCCCTAGTGAATCTTGTTTTGCCCATAACTTTTTATTGGCATGGACTTTTGACCTAAAACCACTTCCATTGGATTAGGATGATAGTTTAGCTTTCCGTAGAGTGGTCACATTAGCCAAACGGACTTACCGTCTGGGAGATATGTCTGAAATAAGGTTTAGAAGGTGAAAACAGCTTAACCAGGCCTAATTAAGGTGATTAGCAGCTAGGCCCATAACCCATTTCGGGACTAGAGTCATAGGAGAGCTGATAGGGTTAGGAAAAACATTTCATTTCAGTTTTTACAGTCGCCACTTTCATCCTTTGAACCCTAGCAATGGCCTCCACCTTCTTAACCACTCCCAAATCGCCTTCTAATCACTAATTAAGAAGATCTATATCAAATCAAGGCAAATCAACACCAAAATAGAGTTGGAGCTACTGTGTTGCATAGGAAAATGCCCCAAAACAGTAGAGTTTCAGATCTAAAGTTTTATTTGTGGCTAAGGTGAGTGATTTGCATTGTTTTTCACTAATTACGGCTAATTAGGGGTGATTAGTGTTAATTAGCGAAATTATCCATGATAAAATTCTGGAAAAATTTAAAAAATTCTTAAATATTATTTTAGCGCTCTGATAACAATTTAGGCTAATTTGGACATATTTTGCTAATCATATGGTTAAGTCATGATTAAGGGGGTTAAGGGAAAAACATGGGTTTTGGGTATGTTTGATCCATATTTACATATTAAATTGTTGTTTTGGTGTTTATGGTTGATTATACAAGTTGTTATTAATGTTTGGAATGATTTGTGATTGCATAGAAAAGTTAGATTGGTCGAAAATATCGTCGTATGGCGTAAATAGCTCGTTGGAAGCGGTGCAGAAATTCGGATTGGATGGGAGAATAGAGGACTGGATCGAACCGCCCTATGGGGTCGTGGGACACTATCATGAACCAAGTCATTTCCCCTAAACCGAACCGCCTGCATGAAGTCATCGAGCACCAACACGAATCGAGCTGAACCACTTGCACTGGAAGACCACGACCTGGATGTTCTCCATGAACGGGGAAGCCAGCTGCGAACCGAAGAGGAATCACGAACCGAACTGACCAAGACCAGGGAGCTCACAATGCGAACCGCTGGAGGACGGATATCATGACCTGAACTGGTGAAGGAGCTCGACCCAACCCGGAGTGTATGCCACGAACCGAGCCGGCCTAGAGAAGGAAGCCGACCCGACCCTATGTGGATGATCACGAGCTGAACTACTTCAGAAGGACCAAACCGAACCGAATGGAGCTGTTTTCTAAACCGATCCAGAGAAGACCAAACCCGAGATGCAAAGGTAGTCCAAATAAGGAGTTGTAACTCAGGATCCAGATGGGAAACAATGAGTGAACTTCATGATTGGATTTTGCTGCGGGACGTGTGCTAAGGAGTTGTCAACGTCCATAACTTTGTTTCACCACTGAGAGACGGATTAGGCAATGGATTAGTGCAGTGTAGTCGTCAGGACTTCATAGGGCAGAGTGATCGTAGCAAGGCTATGAGCCAGTGCAGTGGAGTTGTCATGACTCAATGGGGGCAGAGTGGACATAGCGAAGTATTAGTGGTTACGGATAAGTGCAGTGGAGCCGTTATGACTCCATGGGGCAGAGTGATCGTAACAAAGAATTTGGTGATCAAAGTGGTGGATCTCGTATACTTTACGCACTGAATGAGAGATGTGAGGATAATTGCTATGTTTTATGTTTGCTATCACCATGACATGCACAACCCCTCCCCATTATTTTCACACCATGTGTTAGTGTCACCTTAGAGTATAATACATCCTTTTGTGCCAACTCTTTGGTTGCAGGTCCAGGTTCAGGTATGGTTATGTATATCTGTTATTGTTCTGTTTTTGCTGCTTATCGCTCATACCAGGTTATGCACGGGTAGCTGTCCGGAGACGAGCAAGAGGCTTACACATATTGTTCCCATATATTCTCTCTGTGTTGTTGTTGGTCACTACTTTGGGCATTAGTAGTGTACCTTCCTATTTTTCTTTAGAGACAGTTTTAAAAGTTGTAATAATGATGGTTTAGATCATAAGTTGTATTTTGAATCTTTCCGTTGCTATGATGGTTTAGTTTTCAGCTTACGCACTGTATCGCCTGTTTTATGTCAAGTTAGGTTATTATTATACTTTATCTCATGTGTTGTGAGACATTCTACAGGTTCCTTGTTAGTTCAAATTCCTTTCTTTTCCTTTCTTTGGCGACCGTCCCGTGCTGGTTGGACATTGGTACAGCGCATTTCAGGGAAATATCGGCTGGTGCGGGGCAGGCCGTCACACTTAGTATCAGAGCTCTAGTAGGGCTGTCAATGGGTCGTGTCGGGTCGGGTTCGGGTCGGGTCAAGTTGGGTTCGGGTTGATTTATAAACGGGTCGGGTCAACCCGTTTATTAAACGGGTCATATTTTCCCAACCCTAACCCGACCCGTTTATAAACGGGTTGACCCGACCCGACCCGTGTAACCCGTTTAACTAAATGGGTTTTGTCAAGTCGTGTTGGGTCGGGTTTACCTGTTTGACCTATTGATAGATATTGCTTACTAATACAAGCAACAAAAGAGCCAAATCATCAACATGCACACTGTTATATAATCACCAACATGCAACAAGTTGCAAAGTCACCAACAGACAACACATATATAAAGCATGAAATCCCCATATTCAAAAATTATTTTCTATACATAAGTATATATTCCCATACTGCATAAATTAAAGACTACCAGTATGAAAGAGATACAGTTGTTATAAGTAAAATATAACTAACAACATATAAGAATAAATTAGTAAAATATAATAGCTTACATATACGAGCATACTGATTACCGCATACATAAAAGACTAACACTAATAGTATACATAAAAGACTAATAGTATGGAAGAGATACAATATATATTCGGGTTTGGCGGGTCAAAATCGGGTTAGCGGGTCAACCCTAAACCCACCCGTTTATAAACGGGTCAAATTCGGGTTGACCCGAAAATGACCCGCTAACTAAACGGGTCGGGTTAACCTGCTAATTTCCGTGCGGGTTTCGGGTCGGGTCACGGGTCGGGTAGGAAATTGACAGCCCTAAGCTCTAGGTTGCGTAGTTAACCTAGGGAAAGACACCAGGGAGAGATAGTATACGTATATGAGAGCACGTATTTGTGATATTTTGGTTTTCAAAAGTTATATATATATATATACACTATTAGTATATTTAAGGATGAAGTCGCACTGCACTGGCACCACTGAAGAGATGGTTAATTGTTTCTCCTTACAGATTGAATGATGAGCCGATACACGAGGAATAATGGTAGAGGAGCCAATAATGGGAATGCTCCTGATATGAGGACGATGTTCACTGACTTCATGAGAGAGATGCTTAGGGATGTTCAGAGTGCAGTTCCTAATGCTGCAAATGGTGGTGGTGCAGCGGTGCAGGCGCCTAGGGCTGATTTCTCCAAGCTCTGTAAAGACTACACTAGTCCTGGTGGGAAGCTGTTCCATGGAACGGAATCAGCTACAGAAGTTCAGGATTGGTTGGATAGCTATGAGCGTATCTTCGGAGACTTGGGTATCGAGGATGCGATGAAGAGAAGGCTAGCATCCCGTCAACTGCAAGGGCGGGCAATGAATTGGTGGAACGCTATTAAGGCAGCTACCCCTGAGGATCAAGTTACTTAGGATTAGTTTAAGGCCCGATTCAGTGATAAGTTCATCCCAGCTGCTTAGAAATCAGAATTGTTTAGGAAGTTCTTGGAGCTCAAGTGGAATGGTAGAGCAGTCTCGGAGTATATTGCTGAGTTCGATACTTTATCGAAGTATGGATTATCCCTCATTGACACTCCCGAGAAGAAGAATGAGAAGTTCATAATAGGCTTAGATCAGTACTTGGGGGAAAGGCATATAGACCATATTGATGAAAATTTTGAATTGCTTGTTGGGAAAGCATTGAGATCAGAAAGCCTTTATCCTAAGCCCAAGACTGAGGTCGCTGTTACATCTGCAGAGGGGCCACAGCCGCAAGCAAGCGGTGGAGGAAAGAATAATTCCCAGAATAAGAGGAAGCAGAACCAACCTAAGGATGGTCAGAAAAAGAATAAGAAAGAGGTTGAGTGCTTTAGTTGTGGCAAGAAGGGCCGCTATGCCAAAGAATGTCGAGCAAAGCCAGCGAACAAGAAGTTCTTCAACTGTGGCCAAATGGGACATCATAAGGATAAATGTCCACAACCTCCGAAAGAGAAGCAGATTGTGAAATCATATGCTATTAATGTTGTTCCTTCTTCGTTGAATGCCCCAACTGCGGTGGAGAAAGGAAAGAGAGTCGTCACTGAAGGTATGCTTTCTGTTTATGATGTTCCTGTTCGAGTATTGTTTGATACTGGGGTTCACATCTAGTGACCTGGTAGATAGGTTGGGATTGGAACCCGAGATAGTCGATAGACCTTTAGTTGTGACGAACACGATTGGTGGTTCGACTAGCCTTAGCATGATTTGTCGAAATTTGGTCTTATCGGGTCATGGATGTATGTTTGCTTGTGATTACTTTGTTTTGGGCTTTACTGGGTTTGGCATTATTTTAGGAGTCGATTGGCGCTAAAGGTACGGGGTGGTGGTAGACTGTGAGGGATTTTTGATGACAATTAGGGCAGATGATGGGCAGAGGGTACTGCTTGGTAGCCTACCTAGTGATGAGGTGATGGCTAGTTTTCTAAATTCCCTCGACATCCCGTAGGACGAGTTAGCAGGAGTTCCCATTGCTGGCCAGTATCCGGATATCTTCGAGGAAGTGACCGGATTTCCACCACACCGAGAGATTGAGTTCCGTATTGATTTAGTGAAATATGTCGGACCTATAATGATGCCACTTCGTCGTATGGCACCAAGGGAGCAACGAGAGCTCGGGGTGCAAGTAAGCGATCTTTTGAAGAAGGGATTTACTCGAAGGAGTGTCTCCGAGTGGGGAGCACAAGTTGTATTTTCTACCAAGGCAGATGGTTCCCTTCGTTTATTTGTGGACTATCGCGAGTTGAATAAAGTGACTAGGAAGAATAAGTATCCTCTTCCATGGATAGATGATTTTTTTGATCAACTAGAGGGAGCAAGAGTGTTCTCCCAATTGGACCTCGCGACAGGATTTCATCAGCTCCGAGTAGCAGCTGAGAGTATTCCTAAAACAGCATTTCGGACACCGTCTGGATTCTATGAGTGGTTGGTCATGCCATTCGGGTTGACCAATGCACCAGCATATTTTGCGGATCTTGTGAATAGAGTATTCCGAGATCAATTGAATAAGTTTGTTCTTGTGTTCGTGGATGATATACTTGTTTATTCGAGGACAGAGGAAGAACACAAGGAACATTTGAGAGTAGTGATGGAGGTGTTGAGAAAACACCAATTGAAAGCGAAGTTTTCTATGTGTCACTTCTGGAGGAGGGAAGTGAGATTCTTGGGCCATGTTGTTTCAGAGAATGGTATTGTCGTGGACCCGGTGAAGGTGGCTACGGGACAGGATTGGTCTACGCCCAAGAATGCAACAGACGTAAGAAGTTTCTTGGGATTGGCTGGATATTATCGTAAGTTTATCTAAGACTTTTCCAAGATAACGGCACCGTTAACTCAGGTGACCAAGAAGAATCAAGCTTTCGGCTGGGACGGAAGGTGTGAAAATGCATTCAAGAGTCTAAAGGAAAATTTGACGCGTGCGCTAGTGTTAGTCATTCCTAAAGGGAATGAAGAGATGATAGTATACACGGATGCATGTGGTACCGGACTAGGTGTTGTATTGATGCAAGGAGGAAGAGTCGTAGCTTACGCTAGTCGGCAACTGAAACCACATGAGAAAAGATATCCTACCCATGATTTGCAATTGGCAGTGATCGTATTCGCATTGAAGATGTGGAGACATTATCTCTTGGGAGAAAGATTCGAGTTGTTTACCGATCATAAGTCATTAAAGTATCTCTTCTCTTAAAAGGATCTAATTCTCGTACAACAAAGATGGTTAGAATTCTTGACTTCCTATGATTTCGATATCGCATACACACCAAGAAAGGGCAATGTTGTAGCCGATGCATTGAGCAGGAGACATGCCAGTTTAGAGGCTATGTTTCTAGAATGGAAGCAACTGGAGTATATCGCTAGGCATGATTTCAGACCAAAGTGCAAATTGGATCCATAAATGCAGCAGGTTTGACGATCAGACCAACTTTGATTGAGCAGATTGGTTCCAGCCAGAGGGACGATCCTAATCTATTAGAAATCATCTCCAAGTTAGAAATGGGAATCGACGAGGAGATGAACAAGTATGGGCTTGATCGAGATGGATGGATTAGAAAGAATGGAAAACTAGTTGTACCCAATGTTAATGGATTGAGAGATGAAGTGCTTAGATAATGTCATCACTCAAAACTGACTATACATCCTGGTGGTAACAAAATGTATCGAGACATGAAGCAAATCTACGACTGGGAAGGGATGAAAAGAGACGTTGGGAAGTTTATATCCAAATGCATGAATTGCCAGCTAGTTAAAGCCGAGCAAAAGAAGCCTAGTGGTTTGTTGCAACCATTAGAAATTCCAGAATGGAAATGGTAACAAGTCTCAATGGATTTAATTGATGGGTTACCAAGGACTAGATCGGGCCATGATAGTATTTGGGTGATTGTGGACCGATTGACCAAGAGTGCAAGGTTCAAACCAGTCAAGTCGAACAGAACGGCAGCTAAGTTAGCGGAACTGTATATGAAGTGGGTAGTGAGATTTCATGGAATACCCAAAGGCATTGTGAGCAACCGAGATCCGTTGTTTACTAGTGGATTTTGGAAGAGCTTACAAGAGGCTTTAGGATTAGAATTACATCTCAGTACCATTTATCATCCACAAACCGATGGCCAGACAGAGAGAGTGAATCGTATATTAGAGGATCTCTTTAGAGATTGTATATTGGATTTTGGAGGATCATGGGATGACCATTTGCATCTAGTAGAGTTCGCATATAATAATAGTTATCAGTCCAGTATTGGTATGGATCCATTTAAAGATTTGTACGGAAGACCGTGCAACTCACCATCATGTTGGTTGGAAACCGGTGAGAAATTCGTGCTTGGGCCAAATGTAATAAGTGAAACTTCAGACAAGATCAAGGTTATCCAATAGCGAATGAAGGCTACCCAAGATAGGCAGAAGAGTTATGCTGATAAGAGGCGAAGAGATTTAAAATTCTCCGTTGGCGACTTGGTGTTTCTCAAGATTTCTCCGTTAAAGAGCGTGATTCGATTTGGTAGGAGAGGCAAGTTAACACCAAGATTTGTTGGTCCATTCCCAGTTCTCGAACAAGTTGGGAATTTAGCATATAAAGTCGAATTACCTAACAAGATGGTCGGAGTTCACAACGTATTTCATGTTTCCCAGTTGAGGACGTTCGTGTATGACCCCATTATGACTATTTCACCGGATCAGTTGGATGACATCGAAGTAAAACCTGAGGCGGTTGAGAATCGCAAGCCGATCTGTATTGTCGAGAGCGATATGAAGCAACTTCGAAGGAAGGCGGTGAAACTGGTCAAGGTTCAATGGGGCGAGAATGAGAATGACTGTACTTGGGAAACAGAGGAGAACATAAGGAAGTCGTATCCAGAACTCTTTGCCTGGTAAGATTTAAAATTGCGATTTAGTTATTCTGCATGCTAGGATAGACTTGATGTGTTTGTAATGTATGTTTGATTGTTTGTAAATGGTTGTTAGGCACGCGTGACCCGTTGTATGCTTTAATTAGGGAATTTCGGGGGCGAAATTTCTTGGGGGGAGAATGTAAAGACCCGTATTCTACATATCGGAGGGTCGTAGAATATTTATTTCATTTTCATACGAAGTTATATGGTCGTGTAACTTTGGGGAACGACTTTTGGGGTCATTTACAATGTTCAAGATTTTTGTCGATTTTAAAATGACCATTTTGCCCCTAGCGAATCTTGTTTTGCCCATAACTTTTGATTGGTAAGGAGTTTTGACCTGAAACCACTTCCTTGGAATCGAATGATGGTTTAGCTTTCCGAAGAGTGGTCACATTAGCCAAACGGACTTACCGTTTGGGAGATATGGCTGAAATAAGGTTTAGAAGGTGAAAAACAACTTAACCGGGCCTAATTAAGGTGATTAGCATCTAGGTCCATAACCCATTTTGGGATTAGGGTTATAAGAGAGTTGATAGGGTTAGGAAAAACATTTCAGTTTTTACAGCCGCCACTTTCATCCTTTGAACCCTAGCAATGGCCTCCACCTTCTGAATCACTCCCAAATCGCCTTCCAATCACTAATTAAGAAGATCTAAATCAAATCAAGGCAAACCAACACCAAATCAGAGTTGGAGCTGCTGTATTGCATAGGACAATGCCCCAAAATAGTAGAGTTTTAGATCTAAAGTTTTATTCGTGGCTAAGATGAGTGATTTGCATTATTATTCACTAATTACGGCTAATTAAGGGTGATTATTGTTAATTAGCGAAATTATGCATGATAAAATTCTGGAAAAATTTGTAAAATTCTTAAATTTTATTTTAGGGCTCTGATAAAAATTTGGGATAATTTAGACATGTTTTGCTAATCATATGGTTAAGTCATGATTAAGGGGATTGAGGGAAAAACATGGGTTTTGGGTATGTTTGATCCATGTTTACATATTAAATTGTTGTTTTGGTGTTTATGGTCGATTATACATGTTTCTATTACTGTTTGGAATGATTTGTGATTGCATAGAAAAGTTAGATTGGTCGAAAACGTCGTTATATGGTGTAAATAGCTCGCTGGAAGCGGTGCAGGAATTCGGATCGGATGGGAGAATAGAGGGCCAGATCGGATCGCCCTATGGGGTCGTGGGACACCTTCACGAACCAAGTCATTTCCCCGGAGCCGAACCGCCTGCATGAAGTCATCGAGCACCATCATGAATCGAGTTGAACCGCTTGCAATGGAAGACCAGGACCCGGATGTTCTCCACGAACCGGGAACCCAGCTCCGAACCGAACCGAAGAGGAATCACGAACCGAACTGACCAAGACCAGGGAGCTCACGATCCGAACTGCTGGAGGAAGGATATCATGACCCGAACTGGTGAAGGAGCTCAACCCGAACCGGAGTGTATGCCACGAACCGAAATGACCTGGAGGGGGAAGCCGACCCAACCCGATTTAGATGATCACGAGCCGAACTACTTTAGGAGGACCAAACCTAACCGAACGGAGCTGTTTTTCGAACCGATCCAAAGAAGACCAAACCCGAGATGCAAAGGTAGTCCAAAGGAGGAGTTATAACTCGAGATCCAGATGGGAACTAATAAGTGAACTTCATGATTGGTTTTTGTTGCGGGATGTGTGCTAAGGAGTTGTCAACGTCCATAACTTTGTTTCACCACTGAGAGACCGATTAGGCTATGGATCAGTGTAGTGGAGTGGTCAGGACTTCATGGGGCAGAGTGATCGTAGCAAGGCTATGAGCCATTGTAGTGGAGTTGTCATGACTCCATGGGGCAGAGTGGACATAGCGAAGTATTGGTGGTTACGGATCAGTGCAGTGGTGCCGTCATGACTACATGTGGCAGAGTGATCGTAACAAAGAATTTGGTGATCAAAGTGGTGGATCTCGTATACTTTACGCACTGAGTGAGAGATGTGAGGATAATTGCTATGTTTGATGTTTTCTATCACCGTGACATGCACAACCCTCCCCATTATCTTCACACCATGTGTTAGTGTCACCTTACAGTATCGTACATCCTGTTGTGCTAACTCTTTGGTTGCAGGTCCAGGTTTAGGTATGGTTATGTGTACCTGTTATTGTTCTGTTTTTGCTGCTTATCGCCCATACCAGACTTTTGTCTGACCCAGAGTTTTTTGTCTCTTCTTATTACTATGGATGCTCCTAAATGAGCAGACTAGAGACACGTTAGCTGGTTATGCACGAGTAGCTGTCCGGAGACGAGCAGGAGGCTTACACGTATTGTTCCCATATATTCTCCCTGTGTTGTTGTTGGTTACTATATTGGGCATTAGTAGTGTACCTTCCTATTTTGCTTTAGAGACAGTTTTAAAAGTTGTAATAATGACGGTTTAGATCATAAACTGTATTTTGAATCTTTCTGCTGCTATAATGGTTTAGTTTTTGACTTATGCACTGTCTCGCCTGTTTTATGTCAAGTTATGTTATTATTATATTTTATCCCATGCGCTTTGAGACATTCTACAGGTTCCTTGTTAGTTCAAATTTCTTTCTTTCCCTTTCTTTGGCGATCGTCCCATGCTGGTTGGACATTGGTACAGCGCATTATAGGAAAATGTCGGCTGGTACGTGGTGGGTCGTCACATGGATCATGCAAAGAAATGGACTGTGGGTCACAAGCATGTGGTTTAGCTCGTGGCAAGGATCATTTGGTTCGATGAAGGATGGGCCAGTGTAGATGGATCGATAGCGATCCATCTATGGATCGAGTTGTGTGAAGTTGTAATGATGGATCGAACTTGGCTAGTAGGAGGGCTTGGATCGGTCGGTAAGGAGACGGGTCGGTTGTGCAATGATGGAGCATCGATCGACCATGTTGGATCACATGAGCTAGAGGTCGGTGATGGACCGAGTGCGAAAGGGATGGATCACATGGACCATGTGAAAGGGGATGGACCGCATGAATCGTATAGAAGAGATGGATCACCTGGATCATGTGAAAGGGATGGATCGCATCAATCAGTGTGAATGGGGTTTGATCCATATAGAGCGGTGGCAATCCATAAGTGAATGGTCCATCAAAGATTGGTCAAATGAAGATTATTTTTAGTTCGACGATGGGTGTAGCTTTGATGTAAATTCAGATGGAATGATTGAAGCAAGTAAAGTGTTCGTTGATCATGATGTGATGCAACAAAGTTATGAAGATGACTCAAGATGATTTGAGCTCATGGATATTGGTCGCTCGAGAAGGTGCTCGAGCTTATGGATATAGTTGTCGGTGATGATGACTAGATTTTTGAAGTGCCAAGGGATCGTCTTTAGTCGGAGGTTCTAGCGGACTCAAAGGAGAGGTATAATGGGGCCACCCAAAGACTAGATGATTAGTCGGATACCCGAGGCAGTCACAATGGGCCTAGATACGAGTCACGATGGCTTATGGAGTTTTACTAGAACTGGGTTAGCCCTTGATGCATGGCATGATGGGCTAGACATACAATTAACGATGGATTCAAGGCAAGGCAGACGGTGATAGCTAGAGTTATGGATGTTATTGTTGCTTGTATCGTCTTATGTGTATTATTCGATGTTGAGGGAGATATTTCTTGGGTGCTTATCTGATGTTGGTTTAGGCCTTTGGGGTTTGTACTTGGGAAGTATTGAACTAGATTAGGTTGGTTTATGCTTGACAATTTTTTGCTATGGATGTACTGTTTGTTTTTACTTTGATTGTTTAGGGAAGGCTAAGTGGGTTTGGGTTTCTTATCTGTTGATGTGTTGGCAGTTCAAATGATGGAACTAACAATTTCTCATATAATTTATTGATGATGTTGATAGCTATTTTATCGCTCATTAAAACTGTTGTTTGACTCAAGGTTTTAAGTTTCCCTTTTATTACCTTGGGTTTTTCATCCATGTTGTGTATGGGTAGACTAGGTGGCAGGTAGTACATCTTTATGAAGACAATGCTGCTGAGCGACGATAAGCTGGAGGCCGATGTATCATTTTCTACTATACATATGTGTTGTTTCCGCTGATATTGCTGATGTAAGATACTTTGAGTGAACCTATAGTGAAGCTATTTGTAAAGATTCTGATGATACATTTGATTGTATGGATATTTTCATGATGATATGAAAAGCTTAATATTATGTTCAATTTTGCTTCGCTACTATCTCCTGTTGTATATGTTCTATTATATCTTATCCATGCATTGTGAGTTATACGAAAGGTTTTCACGTATGTTATTCTACCCTAATTATCACCCTATATCGGCCTAGTACGTTATACAACGCACTTCTACTTTATTTATGCGGGAGGTACGGGGCGGTTGTCACAGGTCTAGGTTTTTCTTTATCAGATTTCTCCCCTTTTTCTTACTTTCGTGTAAATCTACAAATTTAAAAGTATCCCCTTTTCAAAATAACTGTAGATCAATAAGATTTTTGGAATTGTTGACCTAAAAGATTCAGATTTGGATACTTTCACATGAGTGGGAAATTTATATACAAAGTATAAAATAACCTGATTACTTTGTTTGTATTAGATCTGAAACGTATGCCTAAATATTTATTAGATCTGTTTATAATTTTGTTAAATTTGAAATAATGCCTATCAGATCTGTTTGTGAATATTGTAAATATGAAAGAATAAAATAGGGGTTTGAATAATATTATTATTTTGTAGGCGTACTTGATTGTCCACATTATTGCCTATAATTATGTTCAAAACATTGTGGTTATTCCAACACCATAGATCTGGAAATCAGTCCCATAAATCACTATTAAGATGTAGTTTATTCCAGATCTATTGTTTTGGGTGTTGAATTATAATTTATGTAAAATTTGTTAACTTAGTTATTGTAAATAAGCTTTTTTATTTTTTAATAAAAAGACATTATTTGAAATTAATAAGGAATATGTTCAAAAACAAAAAGGAAAAACATTGAGTAAATTCACGTACAAATATAGGTTTACAAACACACACACACAATATATATATACACACACACATATATTTGTGCATAGTTTAAATCAAACTATTCCAAAAACATACATATTATATATTTCTTGTGATTTGAAATATGTCTATTCTTCTTTTAAATTATTTAGGCATAATTTACATTAATTATAGTTAATAGCCTTTTTGTAAAATTTAGAATCTTATTACAAAATTTAACACAAAAAGGAATGTTTGGTTGTTAGCTTAAACTAAAACATTTATTTAAAAATAATAATAAGACTAAAAGAATAATAACTATGTTAACTGCGTGAAAATATAAATATATATATACACATTATTCGTTCAAATCTACGTAAACAACGAAATATATGTTATAATTAATGTTTGTGTGCTTGAATGGTTTTCATTTTATGAAATTATACTTGAAAATGTAATCCATATTAAATGGAAATATATATATATTATGACCGTCGTAGAAATTGATGTAATTGATTTGCTATAAATAAGGTCATAAAGAAATAATAACTATTGTAACCATCGTTGACTGGGGAAACAAATTGAATTAGGTAGTTAGTCCTAATGGTTGCAATTTAAAACATTGATTAGGAATAAGAATTGTAACTCCAATTAAGTTAGTAAATATTTCTTATAACATATAATATTTCTATATATGTAAAAAATAAATCAAATTAAAGTAAAATAGAAATGTTTAAGGAGTTATAATAATTAGATTAGAGATAAAAAGTTACTAATATAATAAAGACATTTCATCGTTAATTAATATCTAAGGAAGATTATGACCTTTAGGTTCATAAATGACATTAATTATAATTAATGGAAATAAATGGCATTTAAGGGGTTAAATTAGTGCCTTAGGAATATTATGACCACTATGGTCATAAATGGCAATAACCTTATTTAACAGAAATAACTTAATTTAAAAGGGATTAATGGGTATTCGTTGCCGTTTTAAATACTAAGTCCAATAAGGAAACAATCAATTAAATATCCTAGGGTAGGAAGGATTATAATTTTCCTTATTTTATACTAGTTAATATAGAAATTAAAAGTTAGACTTGGACTTAGTAGGTTAATGATGTGAGGTCAGTTGCCTTATTCGACAGAAGTTTACACTTTCCAACGATCGAATATATGTCCAACTAATGTAGGACATCGTTAACCATAGGAAACCAGGACAATAGTTAGTTTGTGTATGTGCAGTATTTCTGTAAGGAGAAACTAAATGGGAATAACTCAATAACAAGGTCTGCTTTGGGGATTAAGGCCTTAAGTGGTAAGATTCACCTATAAAAAGGTATTAAATGATCGTGTATCCCCCCTTCTATAAATGAAAGCATTAAAGGCCAATTGGGATTACTCGATAATCTTCATGAATATCTGCTTCTTTAGGTCTTAAGTGGCTTGGGTCGAGCGGTCCACCTGGGAATAGGTCTTAAATGTTTGTATGGTATTACCATAGGGCTACCTGTCCTACGGGAAGTATTAAGCGACTAGGAGACTATCCAATATGGTCGGCTAGATAGTAACGACGGGGTCCACCACCAGGTTGTCTTAAATGGCGTGCTACGTCTACCTAATCGAGTGGTCTTAAGCGGTTGATTACTATCTCTAACCTTATGTGGGCAAGGCTTTATATGCGTGAATGACGAAAGCCTTAATTAGTAGGACTTATAGCTAGTGTCCTATAATTTATATTAGCATTGAGTAAACCATCGAAAGGGCATTAAATGACTGATAGGTCCTCCTAGGGTCTTAAGTAATCAATAGGATCCACCCTTAGCTATCATTGATAGTAAGGTCTTAAGTGGCTATATATATAAACAAACACATAAATAATTAACCTCTGTATGATTTGTGAGTAGTCAAGAGCCCCCTTCTTGGTCTTGTAAATCGGTTAAATGATGGTTTAAAGGCTTCATAAATATACGCATAAATGTTCTGTCTCAGTATCATTATCATTGGGAATGCTACATTGGGTATGGTAGTTAGAGTCATGCGTTTATGTTTACAACGTTAGGTTAGAATTACTAGCCTTGATAGGCATATGTCTTTGGTTGAACCAAATGGGATACATCTGTGTATTCTAAACTGTGTTATACTCTTCCTGTTCACTAGAACTTATTGTTCTGACCCCTCCTCATTACAGTCTCCTAGGTTTTCTCAAGAGGGTTTGGTTCTCACTGGTGTTTAATTTTTGTTTTCAGTTCTTGTTCTCTCTCATGCTCGGTATTGACATGGTGACTCACTCTTATAAGGTATTTACCCGATTTGATACTAATTTATACTATTTTGTTTCCATTGTGAGTTATTTTAGCCTACTCAGATTATGCTCATGCTCCTTTTGTAACAACCCTGAATTTTAGGGTAAATTTAAAAATTTATTTTTAAGTAATTTTAATGAGTTTTTGATATTTAAAATAATTTATTTAAAATAATAATGATTTAAAATTTAAGTTAGAATGAATAATTTAATTATAATTATAAAAGAGTTAGAAATAGCGCGGTAGTTTGAAAAGTCAAACTTAAACTTTGACTGACCATACAGGATGCAAAATTTAACGGATTTTAGTGAAACCAAAAATATTAGAATCTATTTAAAAATATCTTTCTAACGAATCTAAAAAATCGAAATTTCATAGCAGGAATCAAAAGTTATGCCCAGTTTAAAATTTAGAAAGGTCGCTATGAAATATATAAAGGTCAAAAATGCTACTTTTTGCATACGAAGGAATTTGGACTTGAAACCACTTCCATTGAATTCAGAATGATGTTTCTACATTGAAAAATAGTAAACACTTATATATTTCGAGTTTCGGAAATTATCGGTTTAAAAATGTATTTTTAATATTAAATATATACGCCTTGAAAAAGGCCATTTTTCAAATAGGCTCAGAATTGAACGAGATTAATTTTTCTGGGTTCGCAGCGTCAAAACATAGCTAAATATATTTTTTGGGAATTTTTGAAATTAATTTGTGGCCCCGGCGTATTTAAAAGTACGGTAGAAAATCAATTATTTAATTAATATTGTAATTTTTAAATGAAACGCAGTAGACATCAGAATTGGGCCTCGAAACAGGTCCCATTGCGTTCAGATGTCGTCAAAACCTTAAGTTTGACAGTCGTTGGGCCTAATTCTGAGTTCGGAGCTAATCGGGCGGGCTAGTTAACTAATAAAATATTATAAATAAAGGATTAAAAAACACTATAACCCTAATCTCATTTTGAACCAGCCGCCACCTATTGAAATACATGGCCGAAATACTCCCTTCTTCCAGTAACATCTCCTTCTTCTTCCTGAATTAAACTCCAACCTCTACACCATATTGAAGCTCTCTTCCTCCTCTACGTTTCTATACGGTTGGATCACCTTCACGTGGCTCGAAGACCGAGACACACGCATCCAAACCCACGCCCAAAACAGCCCGTCGCACCCACGTGGACCCCACCGCACCCCCCACCATGGCCGGCGAACAACCCCCTCTCCTCCCTCTTCGATTTGCCACCTTCCCATCGACTTCTAGTTGCACCAATTTCGAGATAAATGCAAACCTAAAATTAAACAAAATGGGTTCAAGAATACAAAAGTAACGGCCGAACATGATGAAGGAGGAAGATGATTAAGGGTGGGTTGACTTTTCCTAATTACAGTTGACTAATTAAATTAATTCGATTTTGTCAATCTAAATTAACTTGTTTCTTGCTCGTACGAACTCGGATTTGAACGATTTCAGGTGCGCCACGATCGTGAGACCGAGAGCTTCGCGATGACACTGACTAGGCATGATTCCAAGCAAGTTGAATTTTGGCCAAATTTTGGCTCTGAACAGCGCAGAATTCAATATCAATGTGAGATTTCTATTTTTAAAAATCAAATTTAATTATTTATTTTAGATATGAAATTATATTTATTTCATGTTTATGTTGTAT
This sequence comes from Allium sativum, assembly GCA_030737875.1. Classification (NCBI taxonomy): domain Eukaryota; kingdom Viridiplantae; phylum Streptophyta; class Magnoliopsida; order Asparagales; family Amaryllidaceae; genus Allium; species Allium sativum. Next base: position 514,589,182 of record CM060919.1, on the reverse strand, counting down.
GTATAATTGTTGAAATGTTGATTTGTGTTGTAATTGCTTGAATCGCTGAACCGAATTGTGTGTAATCATGTTTGACACGACTTTGTGTGTACGACGAAACAACATTTTATTGTATGTATAAAATATACAATATTCATGTTGTCAAAATTTTGCGTATGAAATAAAAACAACATTTTTATTTGAAATGTGTTATGCCAATCAAAATAACATTTTTGATTAGAAATTTGCTAGAAAAATATGAACGAACATTTTTATCTCATTTTGTAGAACTAGTTTTTCAACAAAATATGTATACACATTTTTGTGTAATATTGTTTACGTTTAAAAGAACCGCTTTGTTAACAAATATGATATGAGAATAAAAATGCACATTTTGTTAGTAACGTCATATGAGAATAAAAATGCACATTTTGTTAGTAACGTCATATGAGAATAAAAATGCACATTTTGTTAGTAACGTCATATGAGAATAAAAATCAACATTTTGTTAGTAAGTCATATGAGAATAAAAATGCACATTTTGTTGGTAGCGTCATATGAGAATATCATTTTTATGTCAACATGTTAGAATATCATTTTTATGTCAACATGTTAGAATATCATTTTTATGTCGATATGTTATAATTATCATGTTAATGTTAACATAGTAGAATTTGTCATTTTAAGGTTGATATAATCGAATTATCATTTTATGAAATGGCAACGTAAAATATTCATTTTAGGTTATGTTGGAACCGTCAACATAAAATATTCATTTCATGTTATGTTAGAACCGTCAACACAAAAATCGCAATTTAGTTAGAATATTTTTGTGTTGAGAAAAAGTACATTTTCAATATGAAATGTTGCATTAGATAATAGCGTCATGTTATATTATTTAGAAATGAATAATTTCACCGTCATGTCATATTATTTAGAAATGAATAATTTCACCGTCATGTCATATTATTTAGGATTGAATATTTTCACCGTTATGTTGTGTTAATTAGAAAAAAAAAATTTTTACCGTCACGTTATGTCAGGTAGAAATGAACATTTTTGCCAATGTAAAGTAGTAGCGACAAAAATCATATTTGTGTCAATGTAAAATGGTAGAAATGAAATTTACATTTTTATTATATAAACAAAAGTATGAACTTGCATTGTAAATGAAATTTACATTTTTATTATATAAACAAAAGTATGAACTTGCATTGTAAATGAAATTTACATTTTTAATATATAAACAAAAGTATGAACTTGCATTGTAAATGAAATTTACATTTTTATTATGTAAACAAAAGTATGAACTTGCATTGTAAATGAAATTTATATTTCTATTATGTAAACAAAAGTATGAACTTGCATTGTAAATGAAATTTACATTTTTATTATGTAAACAAAAGTATGAACTTGCATTGTAAATGAAATTTACATTTTTATTATGTAAACAAAAGTATGAACTTGCATTGTAAATGAAATTTAAATGAAATTTACATTTTTATTATGTAAACAAAAGTATGAACTTGCATTGTAAATGAAATTTACATTTTTATTATGTAAACAAAAGTATGAACTTGCATTGTAAATGAAATTTACATTTTTATTATGTAAAAAAAAGTAGGAATGTGAATTGATGATAAAGATTACATTTTTATTATGTAACTTAGAATGAGAACTTGCATTGCAAATAAAAATTACATTTTTATTTGAACTAAAGATATAATATTTGCTATGCAAATAAAAATTACATTTTTATTTGAAACTATGATATGCAATTGGCGATGAAAATAAAAATTATATTTTTATTTGTAACTATGATATGAAATTTGGCAAGCGAACAAAATTTACATTTCCCACTGTAGCTATGATATGGGATTTTCTATGCGAACAAAATTTACATTTTTATATGTAACTATAAATGAGAATTTGCACTGCAAATTAGAATTACATTTTTATTATGTAATTAAAGTATGATATTACATTGTAAATTAAAATTACATTTTTATGATGTCACCTAAGAATAGAATTTACATTGCCATTATAAAAAGTCAATATCATTTTGGTTTTGCATTGAAAGAGATAAGAATTATAATTTTTGTTTGGCATTAAAAGAATAGCAAAATTATTATTTTTGTTACATTGAAATTAAACAAACAAAAATATATTCGTTTGTATAGAAATGAAGTGACACCAAATTTATATTTGCATTTTTGTTAGAAAATGAAGTGACACAAAAATACTCATTTTTGTTAAATTATAAATGACGTACAAAAAGAGATATTCATGTTTGTTGTAATGAGAATGAAACACAAAAATACCTATTTTTGCTGAAATTGGAATGATACACAAAATATATATTTTGTGTATAAGATATGTATGGAAATTGAAAACTAAAGGAAAACATGGTTGTGTGTGATGGTATATATCAATGTTGGAAATTAATAAGAAATTTGTTGTTAGCAAGATATTGTGTAATAAAATACATTTCATTACACATTATAAACATATCGATAGGTTGTGAAACAAAACATTTATTACTTGTTATGTAATTACGTTAATGAAATGGAATTTAATTATTTATATATATATATATAAATAAAGATAAATCGTTACAAATTACTAATAACGATATGAAATGATTTCCAACTTATATATATACGAGAATTATTTGGAAAGTCCGAGTCTATCTCATTCCAAATAATTTGAACGACGTTTAAAATTCAAGAGTTGAAGACGGCAATTGAAGACCGACGATCTTCACATCGAATGGACGACGACTGCTGATGCTCGTGATGGGAGTAGCTACCTTGAAGGGGCTACAGTGGTGGACGTCCGGACGTAGTGCTGATTTGTACGGATTTGGCTTTCGCTCAGACCCAGAGCATAAGCTTATAAATGGAATGTGTGTCTGACATTGTACTCCTTTATATTGTATTTATTGATTTTCTGTTGAATGTATGAATGTTTGGTGGCGGAGAATTTATTCTCTTGCTTAACACCCGTTCATATATTTCGGCAAAAGATTGGTAGTGTGATATGGAGTGACGATGTGGCATGCTAAGATGCATATGATCAAGGCTTTGTTGAAAAGCAGGCCTTGTGGGATGATCAAAGCATAGCCTGTTTAGGCATAGCTTTGTGTATAGCGTGACTTCGCGAGCCTCACACACCGGCAGAGTCTAAAACGGGAGAAGGGAACGCAGGGAGAGCAGCACGTTTCTTTCTAGCTAGAAGTGGTGTTTGGGTTTTAACACGGCCCGGCATTTTACTTATGTGGATGATGGAATGAGGCGCCTCTGATGATAGGTCCTATAGGACCGGGAAACGTGTGTTCAGGAATTGCCAATCCACGAAGCTGTATGTGTGGACCGGCCCTGCAGGATCCAAGGGTTAACTGCGGGGAATCCTGAGACATTAGCTAGAGTGTCTCGAATCAGTAAGGAGCTCCTCTCTAGCCTTGACTCATGATGGAAACCCAATTTCCAATACGATCTCATGCGGTTTTAATTGTATTACTAGTATGGAGGCATAGTAGTATGGGATACTATTCTTCCTAGGATTGATACATTTACTTTGAAATGTTTTTGAAACATATATACACTAATAATAATATCAAAATTCGTTTTTATCGTATCAAGCATTTTTGACCATTATAAGGTAAAACCCTATCCTCCGGTTTGCGTTGCATTGTGTGATGGGACTTGGGTCTTATGATGGTTTCATTTTTCTAAAAAGCATTGCGTTGTTTTAACGATTTACTTTAGTTTATGCACCAGCAATCCATTGGAGTAAACCCGTTCCGCGTTAGCGGCGTGGTCCTTGGATTTGCCTTATTACTATTAGTTAAATTAGTTAAGAATTCTCACACCAGTCCCATGACTGACCCGTTGTTTGTTTCACTTTGCAAACTTGGGTGCCCTCTTTTCTCCACACGGGCAGTCGAGTAGTTTGTCTAAAGGTTCTTATCTCGAGCAGGATGCTGTATTGAAGCTTAAAGCTGTGTCCAGAGCATGGTTATCTTCCGCTGTATCTATTTCATTGTTTCCGCTGTATTGTATGAAAATAGTGTAATTTATCTTCCACTGTATTTTATCGATGTACTCTGATGTTCTGTACTCTGATGTTATATTATCATGATATAATAAAAGTCTGTTGTTGTTGTTCTGATGTGTTGTATTCCCAAAGTTAACGTGTTCGGGTTTTGAACGGTCTTGGTCGATTTTGCGATCGATTAAGGTCGGGCAAAATGCGCGCCGTTACACCTTTATTTGCAGATACCAGATTTACACGCTCCATGCTTGGATGGGTTTGAGTTTCGATTTTTATCGAAATTTGGGCTCAAAAAAGTGTGGGGTGTTGCAAACTCCCTCAACTATTCAATTCTTATAAATGGAATCCTTAAAGGCTTTACTGTAAGTACAAGGGGAATTTGACAAGGGCATCCCCTATCTTCTTATTTATTTGTTATGTCCATGGAGTGGTTCACCCTTCAAATGGAAATTGCTAGTCATGCCAACATAATTCAACTTATCTACAAGATAAAACCTCGGGTAGGACATATGATATATGCTAATGATTTGTTGGTCTTCTTCAAAACATTAATAGAAGCCATTGAGATACTTAAGATTATTTTCTATAATATGGAGACATAGGTTGGTTTAAAGGGTAACGAACTAAAATCGAAATGTTATTTAAAAAAGTGTTGTAGGAATAAGCAGTTATATATTGATGTCATTGGTGTGCCCAAGTGTAATAACCCGGAAATTCTGAACCAGTTTAAAATTTTTAGTTTAGCTATTTTAGCGAATTTTGAATATTTAAAATAGATTATTTTAAATAATATCGACGAGAAATTTGTTTTGAATATATTTAGAACGTATATATTATATACGTCGTCGTTAGAATATAAATAATTATATATAATTATAAATAGAATTGAAAATGGCGCGGTAGTTCGATAATTCGATTTCAAACTTCAATTGAATGTACCGGGTGCAAAACAATCCGGATTTTGGCGAAACCAAAAACATTAGGATCTATTTGATGATATCTTTCCAACGAATCCGAAAAATCAAAATTTCATAGCGGGAATCAAAAGATATGTCCAGTTGAAAATTCTGAATAGTCGCTATGGAATTCAGGCCCTTAAAAATGGAAATTTTGCAAACGACCTCGGATTTCGACGAAACCAGATTTGTTGGATCCGCAGTGTCAAGTTATTGCTAGATTCCAAATTTCATAATTTTTCGAATCAATATGTGAGCGTGGCAAAGGAAAACGCGTTTGACCAGTTTCAGTTGATTTTAATCAACTGGAAATTGGCCATTTTTCTAACGGTCTCAGAATTTGACGAAACTAGTTTTGTTAGGACCGTATCGTCAATACGAAGGTAGAAAATATTTTTCTGGAATTTTTAAAGTTCGTATGCGACCCCGTTAATTTGAAATGTACGTTTAAAATTCAATATAGTGATTTAAATGTAAATTCAACGGAAACTGGTCAAAACAATCGAATCAGCTTGCGATACATATCCCATTGGGTTCGGAATAGGGGTAAAACGCTATGGACGACAGGCAGTGGGCCTCGTTTCGAGGTCGTGTGTAAAAGTCAACTTTTTGAAAATAAAATAAATAAAATAAAAAATATTCTTTCTCCCTCCTCCTTAAATTACGTTGGCCCCTCCCCTTTTTATTTCGTTTCAGCAGAAATCAAAGAGAAAAAAAAAACTAAATCTAAAATCGCAGTCGCAGCCCCCCCCCCCCCCACGACCGCCGACCTCCGATCGAACCCCCCCCCCCTCAGTAGTCGCGCCGCCGCGCGATCGAACCACCCCCCCCCTCAGCAGTCGCGCCGCCGCCCGATCGAGCCCCCCCCCCCCCACTGAAGCCGCCGCCGCCGCTTTTCTTCTTCCTCCTCCTGCTGTCGCCATCTTACCCCCTCCACCTCGATCAGCGAGCCCCGCGCCCAAAACCTCCGAACCCTGCCATTCACCGTTAGCACTGATTTGGCTGAGGTATGTAATTAAGGTAATTAATTTACTTAATCAATCGGTCATCAATTAATTTAGCTTAGTTAAATTTCAGATTTTAGTATAGGTGATATTGAGATTTTTATAGATTCAAAAATGAGTTTTTTTTATGAAAGGCATGATTTTTATTTACATTTTTAAAATGGTTTTTATCGAAACCAAGAAAGCTAAGATTTTTAATTATATTAAGGCAAGGTCAAAAATATGATTTTTATATTTTTAAAGAATTAAAAATATGATTTTTATATTTTTAAAGTATTAAAAATATAATCTTTACTATATAGAAGTGGTAGAAATATGATTTTTATATTTTTAAAGTATTAAAAATATAATTTTTACATGATAGGAATATTAAAAATAGCATCTTTATATGTGTAGAAAAATAAAAATGTGATTTTTATAATGATATTTTTATAAAGGCGAAATCTTTATAGTTGAAAAGGCGAGACCTTTATATAGAGAATAACAAAGTAAAAATAGAATTTTTATCTATATGGCAACGAAATAAAAATTCAATTTTTATATATTGAATAACATAATAAAAATTCGATTTTTATATATTGAATAGCATAGTAAAAATATAATTTTTATATATTGAATAGCGAAGTAAAGATTCGATTTTTATATATGTAGTGGCTAGGGGCAACGAAGATGACGAAGATGCGATAACGACGAAGATTTCTATCAATGAAATGCCGTGGAGCTAGGATAGCTATTGGTGAGAACTTCTCACCTTTCAATTTCTTTTCTAATTACATATATATACTAGGATGCAGACGGTGCTTAGTAGCACCCGACACAATCGTCCACAGACCATGGACTTGTTTGTTTGGTTGCATAGACTAGTTAAATGATTTGATTTGAATTTGGTTGTTTGGTAAATTTGATTGATGTGTGAATGGCGTGGGCCTTCACTAGACCGGGGATAAGGCTAGGCCTCGTCCCGTTTATAGTATCGTGCCGTTATGCCGCCGAAATTTTCTAAAATATGTTAGAAAAATAAAATATCATTTTTATTGTATAAAGGAACTGAATAGAAATTCATATGTTAAGATAAAATGTTTTATCGTTAAAAATATAATTTTTAACGTGAAAGTGAATAAATAAATATTTATAAACGAATCGACCGATTTGTTTATATACACTGATTTGACTGATATTGACTGGGTCGATAAATTTTACACATCGCCCAACTGCACAAATAAAATATGTGTTTGATTGTTTGAAACCCCACACGGGTGTTGGGATGAAATTTGAAGTTCACTCATCCTGATTGATTAAACATGTCGATCGATTGATTGACAGGCTGTTATAAGCGTTAGATATTTATATTTGATGCTTATACAGTGTAGTGCACTTTGGTTGATGGTTGATTATTTTTCAATGCTATTATATACATGTGATGTATGAAGATCCATATAATTAACATTATATGGTGATTGATTGGGCCTCATTCCAATTTACAAAATAAAGAATATTATAAAATAAAGGTTCATGTGTTGACTATACTCATCCGTTGAGATTAGTCATGTGTTGAACAAAATATTTTTATAATAAAATTTATATCTTTATCAATATAAAATAAAGGTTCATGTGTTGACTATACTCATCCGTTGAGATTAGTCATGTGTTGAACGAAATATTTTTATAATAAAATTTATATCTTTATCAATATAAAATAAAGGTTCATGTGTTGACTGTACTCATCCGTTGAGATTAGTCATGTGTTGAACGAAATATTTTTATAATAAAATTTATATCTTTATCAATATAAAATAAAGGTTCATGTGTTGACTGTACTCATCCGTTGAGATTAGTCATGTGTTGAACGAAATATTTTAACAATAAAATTTACATCTTTATCATATATAGAATTAGAAACTAACTGGAAAATAGATGAGATGAGTGGTCTCCTGAATATTGATCTGATGTTGGTTTCGGCCTTCGGGGTTAATATTCAGGGAATCGTTCTCTTACTAATTTACAGTTGGAGTCTAATTTTATATCAAAGGATAGATGCCTTAATTTTCATAAAATATAATAATTTAACAAAAGTAGTCACACGTGGATGGTACTCATCCATTGAAATTAGTCGTGTGTTGACAAAAAGAAATATTTGAAAAGAAATATTTGAAACGAAATATTTGCAATAGAATATTTGAAAATAGAAATATATGAAGCCGTGTTGGTTAGATTGACGCCATTTTGAAGTGAACGATAGTTATATCGATTTTATTCATTTTAAAGTGAATATTAAAAAGTGATATCGAAATAGAATATTTTGAAATGAAATTTGAACTAGATTCAAATAGAAAACCGAAATGAATTAAATATAAAACGATTTCGAAATGAATTGAATATAAAACGATTTCGAAATGAATTGAATATAAAACGACTTTGGAATTGAATTGAATTGAAAATGAACTCAAATTGAATTGAAATTTGAATGGAATAGAAATGAATTTTAAAACGAATTTATAAAGAAGAATTCAATTTTGATTTAAATTGAAAAGGAAGTTGAAATGAATTTTGAAACGAATTCAAAACTATTTATAAAATTCGTTTTAAATAGAAATCAACGAAATATATATTATATATATTATATATATATAATATAATGGCCTGAATAGAACGCGCCGCGCCGCGGCAGTTCATAAATTTCGACCATTTATTTCAAACGAACATTGCGGGAGATCCGACCGTCGGATTCTCCTGAAACCGGAACCGTTGGGTTCGTATCGAAAAGAGCTTTCTAACGAATATTAGAAATTCAAAATCTAACGGTTGGATTTGGAGATACGTCCAAATCAAATTTTAAAAAGGTCGCTGTAAGTGCAGTTCGATGGCCATTGTTGGAAATCGACTGTACGGGCCTTGATAAAATTATTAAAAATATCAATAATTTGTGTAAAATCATAAGAAATGATTTGGGAAAATTTGGGATGAAAAACTCCATATTTGAAAAGATAAAAATGGGTTTTTATCGAAATGAACTAGTTTTGAACTAAATTTAAAACCCAATTATTTTTAAATAAATGAATTAGATTTAAAAAGGGGTTTTAAAAAAATCGAATTTCTAATATATTTGATTGAATTTGAAATGGGTTTATCGTGAACAGTGTTTTAAATAACACTAGTTCTTTAACCCGATAACAAATAGAATGTGATGTGGGTTTGTTGTGAACTGTGTTTTAAATAACACCTAGTTCTTTAACCCAGTAAAAGGAGTTTTAACGAATCTGCAATTAGATTGAAATGTGAATTTGTAATCTAAATTATCAAATTTAGAAATGAGCGGGAATGGAGTATTACCAGTTTTGCTCCAAAGCGATAGTTAAATCTTTAATTAGATTTGAACGTGAAATGGTAATTAATTTTACCGATAACACCACGGTGTTAGATATGGAGTATTACTAGTTTTGCTTCATGGGATGAATAGGTTGGGATTGGGAAATAAAATAAATAATTACTTCGTTACGGTTCGCTAATCTCGACTAGTTGGAAAAACCATAATTTGGTTTTAAATGACATCCAAAGGAAGATTACAGGATAAATTTTAAAGAATTTATCTTGGATAAAATTAATGGGAACCTTTCCCTAAGAATGTGGAATTTAGAAACTAGCTGTAGGTTGGCTAAGAAGGATGGTTTCCTGGGTATTGATCTGATGTTGGTTTCGGCCTTCAGGGTTAATGTTTGGGAAATTGTTCTCTTGCTAATTTGCGGTTAGTGACTAATGAGTTGGAATGAGGCGTATGTTGTGTTTGTGTAACATTTGTTTTTAATATACGCGGGTTGTTCGGAAAGTCCGGGTTTATACCCATTCTGAATAACCGATTCGACGATATGTCGAAGATGAAGACGGTGGTCGAAGACCGGAAGTCTTCACATCGTTTGGATAATTACTGACGATCCTGATTGGGCTGTACACCCAAGAGGATGGAAATAGTTGGTGGTCGTCCAGACGTACTTGGAGATGGATGGATATGCGAGGAAAGTGCCTCCGGTTTCGTTCAGACCCAGAACGGACTTGTAAATGGATTGTGTGTCTGACATTGGATTTTATTCTATGTTGATTGATTTCTATTAAATATACATCTGCTTGGCGGCGGAGAATTTATTCTTTTGCTTAACGCCCTTCTCTGAGACGTACGAGCTCAGAGGTTGTATATCGATGGACATCAGTCGCATGGCATGAATTGCCTGTGTGGCACGCTAAGATGCAATGATCAAGGCTTCTGTTGAAAAGCAAAGTCTTGTGGTTGATGATCAAAGCACGCCTATGTGGCAGCTTTGTGTATAACGTGAATTCGCGAGCCTCACACCTCGGTATGAGTTAAAAACGGGATACGGACCGCTGGGAGAGCACGACGTTTCTTTCTAGCTATGGTGGTGTCAGTGACTTACCAGCCCTGACATATATATACTTTTCACCTTTGTGGTTGTTGGAATGAGGCGCCTCGATTATAGGTCTGTAAGGACCGGGAAACGTGTGTTCAGGCATAATTAATCCTCTAACGTAAGTGAGGACCGGCCCAGCCGCATCCAGGGTTGCCCAGAGTGCGTAGCCCTGAGGCATTTGCTAGAGTGTCTCGAACGCGGAGAGGAGCTTGCCCCTTGCCTCGACTCATGACGGAAATCCAATTTCCGATACGTGTATTTCGGTTTTAATTGTAGAACTAGTATGGCGACATGATATATGGTACCCATGCCGTCTATGATTTATAGTTATGATTGAAAATGTTTTGACACTATACACTTATTATAGTATCAAATGATTTGCTTTAAACGTACCAAGCATGTTTGGCTATTATAAGGGAAAACCCTATCCTCCGGCTTGCGTTACATTGTGTGATGGGACCTGGGTCTTATAATAGCTTCATTTTTCGAAAAAGCATTGCGTTGTTTATTCTATGCACTGGTATTCTTGGGAGGAAACCCGTTCCGTGTTATACGGCGTGGTCCCTTGATTTACCTAGCTTTGAAAATAAAGATTAATAACTGTTTTAGTTCTCACACCAGTCACATGACTGACCTGGAGTTTATTGTTTTAACCTAAACTCTGGGTGCCCCTATTTTCCGCACGGGCAGCTAGTAGTTTTGGTTTTGCAGATTTATATTCACAGGATCCTGGTTTACAGCTGGAATGATACCCGGAAAGCTCTGTATCCGTATATCACCTTCAGTTGTGCTTTGTATTATTTTCCGCTGCTATGTAATTTATTGTAATCTCTGATATTTATCGAATGCAATTTATTCATTTATACTCTGTATATTCTTGTATCTGATGGAATTGTTGTAATATACAATGAAATGTTCTTCTGTTTGTGTTCTGATTTGTCCTGTTCTCAACGATCAGGGGTTTCGAACGGTCTAGATCGGTTTAACGACTGATTCAGATCGAGCGAAATTCCAGGCCGTCACATTTGGTATCAGAGCTTTGGTTTACAGAGCTCGAGAACAAGACACATTAGAACCATACGAAAGAATTCATCAGATATTGGATTAGTAATATCCAATTAGAATGACTCGTTAGAGATAGGATCAGTAGTACCCTAGAACGAGTGTGAAGAGTATATTTTTCAAATGAAAACAATTTTTGTTTTGAAAATTTAAATCATTTTATACGTATTTAATTATTTATTTATTTTGAATATGGACAATCGAGTATATAAAGATTTTGCATATACGCGTCATGAACGTATATTCGAAGTTTTAATATACTGGATAGATATAGAATCATACTCTAGTGGCCCGAAGATGATTCTGATGATTGACTAGTTGTCATTAGTATTCATGTTCGAGTAACGAAGGTGTGATATCGATATATTTCCATCAGACTGGTGTGAGAACCAAAACTAATATAGCTAGAACACATTGTTGTGAATTGGCATCAAAAACATGATTTTTTGTATCTATATCAAAATTATGTATTTGAAACTCTAATTCACTAATTGATTGATGTTTGTGTTGTTTGTTTATTTGTTTGATAATTTCGAACCATTATGCCTAAATGCATCAAATATTGAATTGTATTGAAAATTGGTCGCATTTGCTTGCATATACATATACTTACATTGAACAGGTCATAGCAAGGAGGCTAGAGCAGAGAATAAAATTTGTTTGCCCGACAAATAGGTACATGTTTACTACATAATTTACTGTTTTGTTTGGGTGATGATGATTTTATGAGCCTATTGGCTAGCCGCTTGGCTTTTTCTTTTTCTTTTTGAGATTAGAAGGACCGGGGAAGCTATTTGAAATTCCCCGATGCTCCCGGTGCAGGGGAGGTTATGGCGAAATTTTTCGAAAATTTAAGGTGTTAGCCAAATTTTTGAAAATTGGAAAATTCTCAGAAACTGAAAAGTTGGAGAATGGAAGCCAGATCGAGCGTAGAGTTGATTAATCAAACCACTTTCGACTTTGTTCCTTTTCGGGGACGAAAAGTTTTAAATGGGGGAGATTGTAATAACCCGGAAATTCTGAACCAGTTTAAAATTTTTAGTTTAGCTATTTTAGCGAATTTTGAATATTTAAAATAGATTATTTTAAATAATATCGACGAGAAATTTGTTTTGAATATATTTAGAACGTATATATTATATACGTCGTCGTTAGAATATAAATAATTATATATAATTATAAATAGAATTGAAAATGGCGCGGTAGTTCGATAATTCGATTTCAAACTTCAATTGAATGTACCGGGTGCAAAACAATCCGGATTTTGGCGAAACCAAAAACATTAGGATCTATTTGATGATATCTTTCCAACGAATCCGAAAAATCAAAATTACATAGCGGGAATCAAAAGATATGTCCAGTTGAAAATTCTGAATAGTCGCTATGGAATTCAGGCCCATAAAAATGGAAATTTTGCAAACGACCTCGGATTTCGACGAAACCAGTTTTGTTGGATCCGCAGTGTCAAGTTATTGCTAGATTCGAAATTTCATAATTTTTCGAATCAATATGTGTGCGTGGCAAAGGAAAACGCGTTTGACCAGTTTCAGTTGATTTTAATCAACTGGAAATTGGCCATTTTTCTAACGGTCTCAGAATTTGACAAAACTAGTTTTGTTAGGACCGTATCGTCAATACGAAGCTAGGAAATATTTTTCTGGAATTTTTAAAGTTCGTATGCGACCCCGGTAATTTGAAATGTACGTTTAAAATTCAATATAGTGATTTAAATGTAAATTCAACGGAAACAGGTCAAAACAATCGAATCAGCTTGCGATACATATCCCAATGGGTTCGGAATAGGGGTAAAACGCTATGGACGACAGGCAGTGGGCCTCGTTTCGAGGTCGTGTGTAAAAGTCAACTTTTTGAAAAAAAAAAAAAAAAAAAAAAAAATATTCTTTCTCCCTCCTCCTTAAATTACGTTGGCCCCTCCCCTTTTTATTTCGTTTCAGCAGAAATCAAAGAGAAAAAAAAAACTAAATCTAAAATCGCCGTCGCAGCCCCCCCCCCCTCTACGACCGCCGACTTCCGATCGAACCCCCCCCCCCTCAGTAGTCGCGCCGCCGCGCGATCGAACCACCCCCCCCCCTCAGCAGTCGCGCCGCCGCCCGATCGAGCCCCCCCCCCACTGAAGCCGCCGCCGCCGCTTTTCTTCTTCCTCCTCCTGCTGCCGCCATCTTACCCCCTCCACCTCGATCAGCGAGCCCCGCGCCCAAAACCTCCGAACCCTGCCATTCACCGTTATCACTGATTTGGCTGAGGTATGTAATTAAGGTAATTAATTTACTTAATCAATCGGTCATCAATTAATTTAGCTTAGTTAAATTTCAGATTTTAGTATAGGTGATATTGAGATTTTTATAGATTCAAAAATGAGTTTTTTTTTATGAAAGGCATGATTTTTATTTACATTTTTAAAATGGTTTTTATCGAAACCAAGAAAGCTAAGATTTTTAATTATATTAAGGCAAGGTCAAAAATATGATTTTTATATTTTTAAAGAATTAAAAATATGATTTTTATATTTTTAAAGTATTAAAAATATAATCTTTACTATATAGAAGTGGTAGAAATATGATTTTTATATTTTTAAAGTATTAAAAATATAATTTTTACATGATAGGAATATTAAAAATAGCATCTTTATATGTGTAGAAAAATAAAAATGTGATTTTTATAATGATATTTTTATAAAGGCGAAATCTTTATAGTTGAAAAGGCGAGACCTTTATATAGAGAATAACAAAGTAAAAATAGAATTTTTATCTATATGGCAACGAAATAAAAATTCAATTTTTATATATTGAATAACATAATAAAAATTCGATTTTTATATATTGAATAGCATAGTAAAAATATAATTTTTATATATTGAATAGCGAAGTAAAGATTCGATTTTTATATATGTAGTGGCTACGGGCAACGAAGATGACGAAGATGCGATAACGACGAAGATTTCTATCAATGAAATGCCGTGGAGCTAGGATAGCTATTGGTGAGAACTTCTCACCTTTCAATTTCTTTTCTAATTACATATATATACTAGGATGCAGACGGTGCTTAGTAGCACCCGACACAATCGTCCACAGACCATGGACTTGTTTGTTTGGTTGCATAGACTAGTTAAATGATTTGATTTGAATTTGGTTGTTTGGTAAATTTGATTGATGTGTGAATGGCGTGGGCCTTCACTAGACCGGGGATAAGGCTAGGCCTCGTCCCGTTTATAGTATCGTGCCGTTATGCCGCCGAAATTTTCTAAAATATGTTAGAAAAATAAAATATCATTTTTATTGTATAAAGGAACTGAATAGAAATTCATATGTTAAGATAAAATGTTTTATCGTTAAAAATATAATTTTTAACGTGAAAGTGAATAAATAAATATTTATAAACGAATCGGCCGATTTGTTTATATACACTGATTTGACTGATATTGACTGGGTCGATAAATTTTACACATCGCCCAACTGCACAAATAAAATATGTGTTTGATTGTTTGAAACCCCACACGGGTGTTGGGATGAAATTTGAAGTTCACTCATCCTGATTGATTAAACATGTCGATCGATTGATTGACAGGCTGTTATAAGCGTTAGATATTTATATTTGATGCTTATACAGTGTAGTGCACTTTGGTTGATGGTTGATTATTTTTCAATGCTATTATATACATGTGATGTATGAAGATCCATATAATTAACATTATATGGTGATTGATTGGGCCTCATTCCAATTTACAAAATAAAGAATATTATAAAATAAAGGTTCATGTGTTGACTATACTCATCCGTTGAGATTAGTCATGTGTTGAACGAAATATTTTTATAATAAAATTTATATCTTTATCAATATAAAATAAAGGTTCATGTGTTGACTATACTCATCCGTTGAGATTAGTCATGTGTTGAACGAAATATTTTTATAATAAAATTTATATCTTTATCAATATAAAATAAAGGTTCATGTGTTGACTGTACTCATCCGTTGAGATTAGTCATGTGTTGAACGAAATATTTTTATAATAAAATTTATATCTTTATCAATATAAAATAAAGGTTCATGTGTTGACTGTACTCATCCGTTGAGATTAGTCATGTGTTGAACGAAATATTTTAACAATAAAATTTACATCTTTATCATATATAGAATTAGAAACTAACTGGAAAATAGATGAGATGAGTGGTCTCCTGAATATTGATCTGATGTTGGTTTCGGCCTTCGGGGTTAATATTCAGGGAATCGTTCTCTTACTAATTTACAGTTGGAGTCTAATTTTATATCAAAGGATAGATACCTTAATTTTCATAAAATATAATAATTTAACAAAAGTAGTCACACGTGGACGGTACTCATCCATTGAAATTAGTCGTGTGTTGACAAAAAGAAATATTTGAAAAGAAATATTTGAAACGAAATATTTGCAATAGAATATTTGAAAATAGAAATATATGAAGCCGTGTTGGTTAGATTGACGCCATTTTGAAGTGAACGATAGTTATATCGATTTTATTCATTTTAAAGTGAATACTAAAAAGTGATATCGAAATAGAATATTTTGAAATGAAATTTGAACTAGATTCAAATAGAAAACCGAAATGAATTAAATATAAAACGATTTCGAAATGAATTGAATATAAAACGATTTCGAAATGAATTGAATATAAAACGACTTTGGAATTGAATTGAAAATGAATTCAAATTGAATTGAAATTTGAATGGAATAGAAATGAATTTTAAAACGAATTTATAAAGAAGAATTCAATTTTGATTTAAATTGAAAAGGAAGTTGAAATGAATTTTGAAACGAATTCAAAACTATTTATAAAATTCGTTTTAAATAGAAATCGACGAAATATATATTATATATATTATATATATATATAATATAATGGCCTGAATAGAACGCGCCGCGCCGCGGCAGTTCATAAATTTCAACCATTTATTTCAAACGAACATTGCGGGAGATCCGACCGTCGGATTCTCCTGAAACCGGAACCGTTGGGTTCGTATCGAAAAGAGCTTTCTAACGAATATTAGAAATTCAAAATCTAACGGTTGGATTTGGAGATACGTCCAAATCAAATTTTAAAAAGGTCGCTGTAAGTGCAGTTCGATGGCCATTGTTGGGAATCGACTGTACGGGCCTTGATAAAATTATTAAAAATATCAATAATTTGTGTAAAATCATAAGAAATGATTTGGGAAAATTTGGGATGAAAAACTCCATATTTGAAAAGATAAAAATGGGTTTTTATCGAAATGAACTAGTTTTGAACTAAATTTAAAACCCAATTATTTTTAAATAAATGAATTAGATTTAAAAAGGGGTTTTAAAAAAATCGAATTTCTAATATATTTGATTGAATTTGAAATGGGTTTATCGTGAACAGTGTTTTAAATAACACTAGTTCTTTAACCCGATAACAAATAGAATGTGATGTGGGTTTGTTGTGAACTGTGTTTTAAATAACACCTAGTTCTTTAACCCAGTAAAAGGAGTTTTAACAAATCTGCAATTAGATTGAAATGTGAATTTGTAATCTAAATTATCAAATTTAGAAATGAGCGGGAATGGAGTATTACCAGTTTTGCTCCAAAGCGATAGTTAAATCTTTAATTAGATTTGAACGTGAAATGGTAATTAATTTTACCGATAACACCACGGTGTTAGATATGGAGTATTACCAGTTTTGCTTCATGGGATGAATAGGTTGGGATTGGGAAATAAAATAAATAATTACTTCGTTACGGTTCGCTAATCTCGACTAGTTGGAAAAACCATAATTTGGTTTTAAATGACATCCAAAGGAAGATTACAGGATAAATTTTAAAGAATTTATCTTGGATAAAATTAATGGGAACCTTTCCCTAAGAATGTGGAATTTAGAAACTAGCTGTAGGTTGGCTAAGAAGGATGGTTTCCTGGGTATTGATCTGATGTTGGTTTCGGCCTTCGGGGTTAATGTTTGGGAAATTGTTCTCTTGCTAATTTGCGGTTAGTGACTAATGAGTTGGAATGAGGCGTATGTTGTGTTTGTGTAACATTTGTTTTTAATATACGCGGGTTGTTCGGAAAGTCCGGGTTTATACCCATTCTGAATAACCGATTCGACGATATGTCGAAGATGAAGACGGTGGTCGAAGACCGGAAGTCTTCACATCGTTTGGATAATTACTGACGATCCTGATTGGGCTGTACACCCAAGAGGATGGAAATAGTTGGTGGTCGTCCAGACGTACTTGGAGATGGATGGATATGCGAGGAAAGTGCCTCCGGTTTCGTTCAGACCCAGAACGGACTTGTAAATGGATTGTGTGTCTGACATTGGATTTTATTCTATGTTGATTGATTTCTATTAAATATACATCTGCTTGGCGGCGGAGAATTTATTCTTTTGCTTAACGCCCTTCTCTGAGACGTACGAGCTCAGAGGTTGTATATCGACGGACATCAGTCGCATGGCATGAATTGCCTGTGTGGCACGCTAAGATGCAATGATCAAGGCTTCTGTTGAAAAGCAAAGTCTTGTGGTTGATGATCAAAGCACGCCTATGTGGCAGCTTTGTGTATAACGTGAATTCGCGAGCCTCACACCTCGGTATGAGTTAAAAACGGGATACGGACCGCTGGGAGAGCACGACGTTTCTTTCTAGCTATGGTGGTGTCAGTGACTTACCAGCCCTGACATATATATACTTTTCACCTTTGTGGTTGTTGGAATGAGGCGCCTCGATTATAGGTCTGTAAGGACCGAGAAACGTGTGTTCAGGCATAATTAATCCTCTAACGTAAGTGAGGACCGGCCCAGCCGCATCCAGGGTTGCCCAGAGTGCGTAGCCCTGAGGCATTTGCTGGAGTGTCTCGAACGCGGAGAGGAGCTTGCCCCTTGCCTCGACTCATGACGGAAATCCAATTTCCGATACGTGTATTTCGGTTTTAATTGTAGAACTAGTATGGCGACATGATATATGGTACCCATGCCGTCTATGATTTATAGTTATGATTGAAAATGTTTTGACACTATACACTTATTATAGTATCAAATGATTTGCTTTAAACGTACCAAGCATGTTTGGCTATTATAAGGGAAAACCCTATCCTCCGGCTTGCGTTACATTGTGTGATGGGACCTGGGTCTTATAATAGCTTCATTTTTCGAAAAAGCATTGCGTTGTTTATTCTATGCACTGGTATTCTTGGGAGGAAACCCGTTCCGTGTTATACGGCGTGGTCCCTTGATTTACCTAGCTTTGAAAATAAAGATTAATAACTGTTTTAGTTCTCACACCAGTCACATGACTGACCTGGAGTTTATTGTTTTAACCTAAACTCTGGGTGCCCCTATTTTCCGCACGGGCAGCTAGTAGTTTTGGTTTTGCAGATTTATATTCATAGGATCCTGGTTTACAGCTGGAATGATACCCGGAAAGCTCTGTATCCGTATATCACCTTCAGTTGTGCTTTGTATTATTTTCCGCTGCTATGTAATTTATTGTAATCTCTGATATTTGTTGAATGCAATTTATTCATTTATACTCTGTATATTCTTGTATCTGATGGAATTGTTGTAATATACAATGAAATGTTCTTCTGTTTGTGTTCTGATTTGTCCTGTTCTCAACGATCAGGGGTTTCGAACGGTCTAGATCGGTTTAACGACTGATTCAGATCGAGCGAAATTCCAGGCCGTCACACCAAGGGAGCACACTCAGTCAAATATTTGGGAGTACCTCTCTCTAATAATTGTCATGAATATTGAATGTGGCAACTTGTAGATGACATTAAAGACAAACAACAAGGATGGAGGTCAAAGATACTATCTTTTGTGGGGAGGGTAGGGCTTGTCCACATTGTAATTACATCTAAGTTCTGATTTTTGCTTCAAACATTTCAAATCCTTAACTTTTATATTCCGAAGATAAACGTAGTTTATGCCAATTTCATTTGGAGAATGGGGTATGCATAAGGTGAGTTACAAACTGCTTTGCAAACCCAAAGAGAAATGAGAAGTTGGACTTAAAAATGTATTTTATCTTAACAAAGCTTACGGTCTTAAGCTAATATGGAGGCTGTTAATATCAAATAGCCTATGAGCTAGTGAGCTAGACATCCAAAAGATAATTTATGGGTTATAAAAACAGACAATAACACATCTATTATATGGAAGAACTATATGTGGAAAAGGGAACTATTAAAAACTATAATACAAAGGGACATAGCCAATGGTATGGAAATTGATTTGTGGAGAGATCCATAGTTGAATAACAAAAGCTTCATAGATAGAGTGGGCCGGGATGATTACTCATCCTATAGTACCCCAAAAATCTTTAGTTGACTCGATCATTAACAATAATGATTAGGAGTGTACTAGGCATTTTGTTGCCCTAAATTTTTTTTGATGAAATTGAGAGAAATCCCATCCTCTCTAACATGACTAAAGATTTGTGGACTTGGTCTAATGGTGAGTTCAAACTCATTGAAGTATGAGATAATGTCAGAACTAAATACCCAACAGTGAATTGGAGAACAATGGTTTAGTATAAATCCTGCCCTCCTAAGATGGCCTGTGTTTTATACGAAGCTATTATAGGGTATCAACATATGAAGGACAGACTTTATAATTGAGGGATTATTGGAGAAAAACATAGCAATCTATGAAAAAATCATGGCAAATCACGTGAACATTTATTCTTTGATTGCAGTTTCAACAAAATATTATGAGTTATCCATAAACTAAAGTGCCTCAAAAATGGTAATAAAGAAAGCATGGAGGAGGAGATTAGTTGCCTGAACAATCAGAGAGATGTATCGAATTTGGTGATAGAGATTGACAAGGTTTGCCTCACATCCACAGTTTAGCAAGCATGGAGAGAAAGCAATGCCCGTACTTTCAGAAAGAAGGAGAACGATGTGTTAGCTTTGACTTGGATAATTAACCATGGCAACTCTATTGTCATAAGAAGAATCAAGAATAAGTTACTTACTGATGCAACGAGACCATAACAAATGTTATTGGAGATGTGAAACTGATGGGTACAGAGCGAAGAAATACCGATAGGGAATTGGGAGCCACCTTGAATGAACCCTAAATTCGCTTGCTCGTTTTCGTATAAGGCTTTCATGTTTTGAGGATGGAAAGTGGTATTTAGTTGTACTATGTTCCATATTTTTATTCGTGCGAATTGTATTTCGGTTGTAGCCAATGGGTCACAAAACCCAATTGTGAGTTAAATAAAATTTAACCCACTTTCGATATATATATATATATATATATATATATATATATATTATATATATATTGAATCTAAATAAACTACTGGAATTAAACCAAATCTGGAACTATACTTCATTCGAACAATCTTCTAATGCGATTCTCCATCCTAAAATTCTATATTCTACATCTCAAGTTCATATCATAAATTTAAATCTAAGTTCTTTAATTTTTGAAGTTTTGGAGGAGGAAGAAAAGTGGCAGAGCATCCACACTCATTCAGAATAAAATAGGTTTGGAGTCTAGCCCTAAACATCTATTTATAGAGGTTGGATTAACATGATCCATACGATGCAAAAAAAGTTGAATCTGTCTATAACAAAGCTCTCAAAACACAATCTAGGACCGTTTATCGATCGACCCGATGGTCGACCATCATGGAAGATCTAGTCCAAGTGTGGTCGAACGATCTCGGTCCAACACGCATGCTTTGATGCATATAAATAAATGGTTATTCAATATATCAGTGTTACTTCTTGACATTATTTATTCTTACCATTTAAGTTTTATAACATTCTATTTATTTTGCTGTACTTCTTATTTTATTGCATGTTTGAATTTAGAACCAAAACACACTTCAAATTTGGAATTCTTATATGCACACCCCCCCCCCCATATATATATATACACACACACACACACATGTACATATTTACGCGTATAATTATCTTCCGACGTCAAAACTTCGAAGGGTAATAACTTCTTCATTCAAATTTCGTTCGGAGAATATTGTATATGTAAATTGATCATAAATAAAATAGTATATGTTTCACAACCAAATTCCAATAATATCTAAAGAATGCTTATTGTCTCTATTTTACTTTTAAATTACATTGATTATTTATTCTAAAAACACAAGATGTTATAATAATAAGTGACAGAGAGGAGATAAAAGGAAAACGAAAGGAACAACAAAGGAAATGAACGGATGATGGTAGGATTGATTTGTGTTGTTTCTCAAAACAGTAGAAACAAAAAGATTGTATTCTATTTTGTATATTAACTTCGTTTTCTAAATTGAACATTTTCCGCAATATAAAAGTATCAAGCGCGTTTTTGTGCGCATGAAAAATCAAAACTGAAAAGGGCAAACCAACTAAAGCCTAATTTTTTAACAATTTTTTCCAAGATAAATGGATAGAAATGATGGTGAAGGGGTGAACTTGAATAAGAATGATGGAAGATTATAAAATGATATTCACTTTAAGAAAATGGTCAATTTTAACCATTGATAACATCGGATGGCTGTCAAAATGGATAAAAATAAGCGTTAAAAACAAACTTGTCACCAAACTATTTTCCAAAAACATTCCAATGGTTCGGTAGCGTACTTTCCAATAGTTACCAACTAATGTGTCCAAAATCCAACGATGGTTGTCATAAACATGTGGATAACCACGGTGAATCAAACAAAATGGTCATAAGCCATTGGAAATTGATGAAAACATTTTGGTGCAAAAGTTGTTGGAAGTCGTCACCAACCATAGGAAAACTAGGTCTTATTTTATTTCCAACATCCACATGCCCTCCATTCATCAAATATCAGTGTAAATCATTTCATTTAAAATAACTCAACAAAATTTCGGTAGCACTTCCCCTTTATTTCCTATATTGCATAAATTCGTGTACACAAGGGTTAAAAAGAAAGTGCTATTGAAATTTTTTGAACCATTTAAGATGAAATGATTTACAAAATGTAATGGTTTTATTATGTTAGTAACTTGTCAAATATAGGGAAAATCCAAAACATTCTATATCATATTAATATAGATGTTTGTTTTGTGACAAAAATGAATATTTATGTAACGATCATATATACCATTTATCAGATGAGCCAAAAACCCTCTAATGGATGTAATAAGAAAAACATTTTATGCACCGGTTTGTTATACAATACCATTAATTCATTTTATTTTTTTATTAATTACTTAACGTATTAACATTTCTATAATAGTTTATTTATATTTTTGAAGTTTTATATTTTAATGTTTTATTAAATGTATAATTCATTATTGTTTTCAATGTTTTGCTTTCTTTTCAATTTTATATTTTTCGACGAATTATGAATATAATATTATACTAAAAAAATAATTTACATTATACTCAAATTAACCGCATGACACGTATTCTTTCAAGCTCTCTAACTAATGGGTGGATTTGCACAATTTGTACATCTATACCCAAAAAGTTTATCAACATAGCGTGAAAACAACCCATAGTTCGACATTCGGAGGCAATCATTCCAGAATCTACAAACTGTACAGGCGCTTGTTGAACAAAGCCTCATAGCAGGCGGTTGTTCAACAAATGCCTAAGATAAAGCGTTTGTTGAACAAACGCCTGGAAACCAATGAAATTATTTCCAACGGCTCTGCTTTCTTCCCTCCTTTAAATATATCACTCCTCTTTTATCTTCAACAACCAATCTTCTTCTACAAATCTAAACTTCTAAACTAAAATGAGTATTGAATTTGATGTTGATGCAGCACGAAGTAGCTTCAAAGATTTTGATTTTTAAGGTGGTACACATCCGATTGGTGGAGTGGTTACACCGCAAGTTGGAGTGCTGCGGAAGACTATGATCTTTGCTACATCTACTGCTCACTTTCCCTCGATCCTGTTCGTGGTGCCGATCAAAGTGGTAATCTTTCTGAGGCAAAAGCAATAATGCGTACAACAGGAAGAACATGGATCAAAATAGAAGCTTAGCTTTGATCAAAGGTCGTTAATGTAAAATAAATCGTCAAACCTAATGTTTTGATTCTCGGACATTCAAGTTGAAGCAGAGTTACCCGAGCATTTTCGGAAATGATACCCATATGGTAATATTTAATTAATATTGATTATTATACTGTTTGTCATAGATCAATACATGAAGTATCATATTATTGTTGCAGATACTTGCCACAAACAAGTTATTCGAACAAATATATAAACTAGATAGTAAACAAGTACCTCATTTCTATCATTTCATGCATGTGTATGACCTCCTGATTAATCACGTGAAATGAAAATCATCAACTCAAAAAACTGTCTAGGACATCCAAACAAGCAGTAGTCATTAGAAAGCAACAAGAGTGGAAAAAAGTTCAACTCCTAGAGAATCGCAAGACAGTTTTGGTCTAGGATCAGAAAAAGACTTAATAACCCCTACTGATGACCGATATATTAGGCCAGAAAGAGTCAAGCCAGCCAAAAAAAAAAGCAAGCTGCTGTAGGAAATCAAGCAGAAATCATAAAACTTCTGAAGGAGTCTGACGAAAGGTGTGATCATGCAATGGAGAGCAGAGCCAGTCAACACCAGGAAAGGATTTCTAAACTCGATCAATTTATAGATGTAAAGCGACAAAGAGAGGAAGATGCAATAATGTTAATGGATACATTGCACATGGATGAATTACAACGAGAATATACAAAGTCGACGAGGAGAGAAATAATGAGGCGAAGAAGAGAAGGTCTTTAGTTTTAGTTGACTATGTAGCACATCTATATTGTTAATTTTTAGCAAATATCTTTTATTATTAATGTAAGCATTTTGTTTAGTTGGCGTTATCGTTGAGAAATCATTTGTTGCATGTTACTATGAGTTAATAATTAAAAATCCAATAAGTTTATAAATTAAGTCATTACGGTTTAAAAATGATTCTACAACGACTTTCTGAAAAATTAGTTTTGACATAACTCGAAATCTACATTTTGAATCTCGGTTTTTCTCTTTCATTTGAAAACTAGATCCGAATAATTCTTGTTTCAAAGAATTACAACTTAAACTAAATCATGTACACTCAATTAAAGTTCAAATCGTAAAACTACGAACAACCGCGATGTTGCGAGCTCGTTTTTAATTCATTTATATTAGTACGAACAAAATTCGATTAATTAATAAATTCCTTTAATGATGAGTTGATCAATCGGGCCATCCTATGTCGTTAACGATATATATGGAGTTAAACAATCGGGTCATCCTCTGTTTAGTTTGAAATTCGGGATACAACGAGGCGAATAAGAGAAGAAGGTTTTTAGTTTTAGTTGACTATGTAGCACATCTGTATTGTTAAATTTCCAATAAGTGTCTTTTATTATTAATATAAGCATTTTGTTTAGTTAGTGTTGTTGTTGATAAATCAGTTATTACATGTTACTACGATTTAACAATTAGAAATCCATTAAGCTTATAAATTAAGTCATTATGGTTTAAAAACGATTCTACAACGACTTTCTGAAAAATTTAATTTTGACATAACTCGAAATCTACAATTTGAAATCTCAGTTTTCCTCTTTCATTTGAAAACTAGATCTGAACGATTCTTGTTTCAAAGAATTACAACTTAAATTGAATCTCGTACACTAAGTTGAAGTTCAAATCGTAAAACTACGAACTTGTTTCAAAGATTCATCTGTTGTTGCGCTTCCATAAGCTCGTTATGCGCTCCTTATGCCACACGAGGGACATGCATGGTCGTACCCTAACGACGCAGTCTAGGAAAGTATACATAAGATGTGCTGATAGCCTTAGGGATAAGTGTAGGGTGCATGTTAGTCGTGCACTCAATACCCAAAGGGAAGAATGTACCAGAAACCATATAGCTGTCTGGAGCGCTGTACCGTGTATGTATCCAACGCTACGTATAAATAACCCAAAATAGTTGTACCCCAATCATATATATGCAACTAATCAACGTCTACTAGGCCAACCAAAAAACAAATTCTACCAGTCGCCTTGTTGTTGCTAAAAAACGTGGATCCAAAAAGGTATAATAAAAAGGCCTTGATCACCTGAGTATGCATATCATCAGTGGCCTGATGATCTACTATATACTGCTGCAGAGTAGGGAGGGTAACAACGCCTCCTATAACCGAATCCAGGTTTAAACCCGGTAAATGATCAGTAAAACTCCCAACCTCCTCAAAGGATGCATCAAAGGGAACAGGGACACGATGAGGACGACCTACCTGTATGTTGGTAAGCATGTAAAAATCTAAAGGAGCCAGCCCTAACTTGAAATCAGGAAAATGAAAGATGTGTGTACTAGGCCACCGTCGCTCACTAAAAGCCTCTACTAGGCATTGGTCTATATGCGCAAACCTAGGTAAATCTAAGAAGTCTTCGAATGGAGTCGCACGAAGCCTAACCAAAATCGAATCTGGTAAATGATCATAATAATTTGCCATACAACATAAATAACTATCTCACATGACAACATGTCAAACCTAAACATATGATTATTTATTGTAAATATAAACTAATAATTAACCTTCATGTACATTAAAACGATTGTCCATCTATGTAATAATAAATAAAACGTATACCTAAGGGTTGCAATAGCCACAGTCAATCGACATGAAATAGTCGAAGGAAAGTCGTGCAAGACCCGAAGACTGATAGCAGTAACGGTAGCATCATGCGCGACATGAGCTGGTCCGATATTGTCGCCTGTCGAATATTTGACGATGTGTCTACCGGTTTTCACCGGACGTACTAGCGACATATCGAGGTAATAGTTAATAAAAAAATTAAAAGGAATTTTTTTTCGTATAAAATTAAAAACATGGCCGGAAGCGCCTCATATAGGCGTAAAGCCCAGGCGTTTGTTCAACACATGCATGTGCATCAGGTGTTTGTTGAACAAGCTCCCGCTCTTTTATAAATTCGGGTGTTTGTTCAATAAACGCTCGATATTTTTAAATATTTGTGGCGTTGTTGAACAAACGCTTGATTCTCAAGCATTTCTTGAATGAACGCATGTCCTCAAAACAGTTGGGGAATCCCCAATTCCAACAACTAGGGGTGTGAAAAATCGAAAATCCGCACCCAGAACAGTTGGAATTGCTTTTACTATATGATTTTTGTGACGTGTTAAATAACACATGCAATAGCAAATTATGTGCATATATACCCATTAACACGATCTAACCCTAAACATTACACATATACAATAACACATATACTAATTATACTTAATTTACAAATTTATACGCTAATAATAGAAGTAAGCGTTGCTTCTTGATATTGGTGATTGACGACATTGTTGATTGTCGAAAATACGTCGGAATGGGTGGGGACAGAGATTGTGGGTAGAAGGTTAGGGATTTTGATTTTATACTGGAAAAGAAGATAAAATGAACAACTCGCAATCCGTGGCCTATATAATTCACCAATGCTAGAGGGCCCGGTTTTAGAGGCCAGAATTATGTGCAAAAAGATCTGAATGGTGGTAGATAAGTTTAATTTTAATTAAACTTTGAAAATAGATGACTGCCCATGAATTACGGTGAAAACCGCACTTCCCTGACATTTATGTTTCTGGCCTCCTAGCATCTCTCTATGTAATTAGTGATATTAGAACGCTTTCTACTTGTCATTGATGGCGTCGTTTAGTATCGACTTCTGATAATCGATGGAAGCCGTAAGAAATTAAATAATGGATCGTCAATGATCGTTGGAATGGTCATCCGTAATAATTGCAATGAATGCAAAAGGTATATTTGATTTACAAGCAAGAGTCGATAATTTGATTTTTCCTTGAATATGGAATTTATATTGTGTAAAAAATAGGATCGAAGATAAGCTTTGAAAAGAAATTAGATAGAGGGACACCAACTTGAAATTTTAGGCTGAAGGACAAACTTTGAAGAAGAAAAAAATTATGTTGAAGAACAGTGTTAAATAACTGGCATTTTATACTCTAAGGTGTAGCATGTCACTGCTTCGCCTAGCATTCGACATTTATATTGCCTCCCACAATCACGTTTTCCCGTTTTAGTCTACTTTCATTTCGCTAGCTGTTACTATGATAATCGCTTTTGCTTTTTTTTTCCTCTGGCTACCAAGTTGTTTTAATCTGTAAGGTTGTCTCTTGCCTGCTCATAGCTTCATCAGTAGTTCTAAAGGTTGATATATTCGAAAGTCTCCGAATCTATGCTTATTTTCAACTCCCTGAAGCATTTCGCCATTTGCTACACCATTTCTTGTAAAACTAAATATAACGCTAGTTACGACTAGCATTTTTTGTGTAGTGCAAATATTGAACATAGTGTTAGTTATATTTAGCATTTTTCTTCAGTTTTTTTTCAATATTTGTTCTTCAGCTTCAAAATAGAACCTTGTTTCCTTCATACTTCATCTATATTATGTTAGATTAGATTTCTATTATGCGCAAATATGTTAAAATATACATTGCTATTATATTAGGGTATAAACAATAAATGGTATTTACAATTTAATGAAGGGCTAAATTGTAAGTTTAAAATAACTGATTTTTTATCATTTAATAAAAAGTGGTTCGGTCCCCGAGAAATAGCCGCTCTTTTTATTTCTTTCTTCCCCATCAGTGAGAAACTATTCAGAAAAGAGGAGATAATGTATTCTTGGAAGATCTAACCCTAATTTAACCAACTCTATGGATTCTTTACGGTTCCACTAATCTCTGTTTGTTTATGGTTTTGATTTCGCTTGAATTGATTAGGGTTATGGCTGAATTAAATTTCTAACAATTGGTATCAGAGCAATTCATTGTATAGTGTTGTTATGATCTTCATACCCCATGAATTTCATGAAAACAATATTTTGATTATCCTGAAACCCATGTTTAATTTCCGGTTCGTCAAGTATCTTTTACCGCAGTACACAATTTTTCTTTACTAGGTTGAAAATAATCAACTCTTTTTTAGTACAATTTCCGATATAAACCTTGGTTTCAAACTTGAAGATTGGCAAAAATTCGGCAAGATTCTGATTCATTTTTCTTCAAACCATGAAAGATGTTTCATATTGAATATTTAACTTTGCGTTTTGGAATTTAGCATTCAGACTTTACAACCCGTGGGCTAGTGCACTTTAATATTAGTGCACTGTTGCATCTCAGTACATCACATCCATTTTCGTTACCATTGTTTATTTATTTGTTTGACATGGCAATCTAGGTATGAGAATATAGATTCCGGTTCTTAATTATAAATGTTGTCAAAGAATGCCAGGAGTTCATAAAGATTAAATATATGCCGTTTCAAGTTTGGAATCAGATTGGATGCTTGAGTCAACAAAAATAATATATATTAAAAGTTTGTATCATTAGGAATCCAGGATGACTTGAATTGCATGTCTTTGTGGATATTTGGTGCATGCAAATGTGCTGCCTCTTGCTTTTTAATGGTCTTTTATTAAAAGTAAAAGCCACTTTTGCAAAGCATGATGACTTTTATCAAACATTGGTACTTTTGTTGTTGCATGGAATTAACGATGACTATCTCATCTAATTCATGCTTGTGAATACGGTATTGTTCTATCATTAATGATGCATATAAATACAATATATTTTGTCCATTATTAGTTATATTATCCAGTATTGCACAAATCTCATATGATTCATGCCTGAGAATAACTGGATTATTGTCCAGTAAAACTCTTCACAGTAATGACTTGATTAATAAAAAAAAAAAAATAAGTTATTAATTGCTAATGATAGTATGCAGTATAAAGCCACAAATTTAAATACATAAAATTATGATCCTATAAGGTAATTGTTGATTAAATACAGTATGTGACGTTTTGAAGATTAGAAATTTTGTATTTGAATTTGTATAAATTCAAATTCAGTTTCCATGCAAATTTGATAGTGTAATGGATTAACTGAAACAAAATATCACTAAAGTGATCACTTTTGTGGAGATTAATTTAATTAGAATATCAAAATAATTGTGGGTATGTAGTTTATGCATTCATTGACGACCCTAAAGGTGAATTAATATTTGGCCGAACTTCATGCATACTTGTAGTGATAAATTATGACAATTACAAGGTATTTTTATATGAGCAATATGATAGTCTAAAGACTGCATATTGTTTGACATAATTTATTGTTTAACGTTTGATTGCTACGACAAGAGCATGGCTTACAGTTAATATTACTGTCCAAAGACTTGATGTTAATGATGGATTTGGTATTTTGAGATGAGATTAACCATTATTTGATTTTATTGATTTATATGGATTCTACTGTTGCTACTTTATCTGTTAACCTTAATTCAGTACTGATCCTTAATGGTAATAACTTTAAGGACCAGAAGGAGAACATATTAATTGTTTTTGGCTGCATAGATCCTGACCTTACATTAAGGATAGATCAACCTGTTTCTCTTACAGATGATAGTACCTCCGAGGAAAGGAGGATTTTTGAGAAATGAGACCGTTCAAATTGCATGAGTCTTATGATCATCAAACATGGCATACCTGAGGCTTTTTAGGGGTGCGGTATCCGAAGAGATCACCGATGCCCCAGCTTTCCTTGTTGAAATTAAGAAACGCTTTGCAAAAAGCGATAAGGCGGAAACAAGTACTCTTTTAAAGAGACTTATTTCCATGAAGTTCAAGGGCAAGAAAAACATAAGTGAATACATTATGGAAACGTCTCACCTTGCTTCGAAATTGAAGGCACTAAAAGCTTGAGCTTTCAGATGACTTGCTTGTGCATTTAGTGTTTACCTCCCTTCCGCCACAATTCAGTCAATTCAATATTAGTTATAACTGTCTGAAAGAGAGAGTGCAGAGTGACATATTTCTATAGAGCATATTGGAACAAACTTCAAGATAGCGGATCCGCTCACAAAATGTTTACCATCCAAGGTCTTTCATGAGCACACTGCTCATATGGGTGTTGTACTGTTAGAAAATATCCTGGTTTAGTGGGAGTTTGTATTATATATGCTTATATTTATCTTGAAACATTTATGTATTCGGTTTTCTGATCAGAAGTAAAGTATTCAGTTCATTCACTCTATTTACAATTTTGATTTTGACCCCACTTAAGTATAAGGAGGACCAATTGAAATATATATGTGTTTGATTTACATTACAAGTGATTTTCATACTACGTATTCATGATTGATCAATGTCATTTAACTATATATATGTATGTGTGATTGATGGGTTTAGTCAGGATTAATATGCCAAAAACCATTATGATCATATATAAATATGGTTGATGGACGAGATTGTTAAAGATTACTTTTATTAAGTAGCAAAATTTTGAGCTTATAAGGTTGTACATTTATAAGGAAACATATGTTGCCCAAGTGGAAGATTGTTAGATTAGATTTCTATTATGGGCAAATATGTTAAAATGTACATTGCTATTATATTATGGTATAAACAATAAATGGTATTTACAATTTAATGAGAGGCTAAATTGTAAGTATAAAATAACTGATTTTTTATCAGTTAATATAAAGTGGTTCAGTCCCCGAGAAACAATACACTTTTTTTTTTCTTCTCCATCAATGAGAAACTATTCAGATAAGAGGAGATACTGTACTTTTGGAAGATCTATCCCTTATTTAATCAATTCTATAGATTCTTGTACGCCTCCGCTAATTTCTGTTTATTTATGGTTTTGATTTCTCTTGAATTGATTAGGGTTAGGCTGAATTAAATTTCTAACATATTAAGCATTGTATTCTTGTTTTGTTTATTCAAATTGATCCTATGATCAGCATTTCCCATTGAAAAAATTGAAATAACATTCGCCAAAATTAAGAGATCAATTTTCAACTTATTAGTATGGCTTTGGATAACAATAACAAGTAACCTCTGATGAAGTGCTGGTACAATTCTGACCTTTAATTGTCGGCTTTGCCTTTAACATTATACAAATCTCCATTTCAACTTTCTTTTTCATAAATACATATCTTGTATAATATTTTTGCTCCTTTCTTATAGGAATGCTTTTATGTAATCCGGAATTTTGTGGTCATTAATACTGCATTTATTTATGTCTCAAATCGGTTAAACTGAATGTGAAGAGCTCTGACAGGGTATGTGTAAAACCAATAACTCTATGCTTAAGACATCAGAATCGAATAATTATCAAATGTACGTTAAAAACACATATAGCATATGTATAAACAGGTACATAATACATAACATACATGAGATCGGCTGCAGAGAGGAAAGATAGCAAGTCTTAACCAAAAAAGCTAGGATCATAACCATTGCTGGAAGTAGCTAAAATATAGTAAGCAACAATGTGACCGATGGAGCCCCAAGCGAGCACGTCGACGAGGTTGAAGCCGACTGGGTCGTTGGACTTCAGCAGGCCAGCGTACTCCTTGGCCCGTTTATCCCCCGCCTCGAAATGCGTCTTCCCGTTCTGCTCCGGCACCTGCTTGGCCAGGTTTTCCCTTTGAAAGTTGAAGAACACGAAGCGGCCTAGGAACAAGGATAGACCGGTGCTTAGGCTAATCACTAGGGGAGGACTTAGCACTGCTCTGATGGACCCGGGTTTGGATGCGCTTCTTGTGGGTTTCAGTGAAACGGATGCGGGTTTGACAGTGGGCATGCGGCGGAGGCCTACGAAGGATGGGGTGGTGTTCTTTTGCAGGCTGGAGCTTGTGAACAGCGTAGACGATGCCATTGTTGCTTTGGATCTCTTCTTCTTTGTTTGATGATTTTAGTGGTGGCACGATGCGTGTGTCAGTTGTGTGCAGTTTTGGGTATATAGTTTGGAGAGGAGACAGATTGATGTGGAGGAGAATGAAGGATCGGATTACAGGGATATATTTGAATGTTGCTCATTGGTGGGTATGTGGATAAAAGATTTCGGCCATGTATATGGTACTACCATCTTGTTCTTGATATATTTGAGTATTTAACCGAGTTCGGTACCATGTACCGTTGGAGATATTATTGCTTTTGTGTACCGCTAAGCTCATCCTTTCGTAGTATACTCTTTCTAGTATCAATTTTTTTTAAAAACAACCGAATACGTTATTTTTATTTATTTTTGTATGTCGAACAACAGTTAATCAATACTGTTTTCGGCGACGATCAACCACCGATCAACAGTAGTTCGATGGTTAATGACCGTGTAAAACGGCGTTAGTGGTTGTTTGACGTGCAAAATGATTTTGTACGGTACTTGATTGCCGTATGAATTACGTATGGTACTAGGAAGTGCATAAAATTTACTGTGCTTGTTATTTTTATTCGTAATATTAGAAAAAGAAAAACGGTGTGCCCTTAGCACCATACTTGTTTGTTTGTTGCAAACTCTCGATTTTATAAAATTCAGAGGTTTGCAGCGTATACTAAAACCAAAAGGGTTCTGCGTATTTATTTTATTTTTCTATTTCTTTTATAAAAAATCAGCTAAACACACTTATTGTAACAACCCGCATTCTACGCATCGGAGGATCATAAAATATTTATTTCTTTCCCATATGAAATCGTATGGTCATGTAACTTTGGGAAACAACCACTAGAGTCATTTCTCATGTTCATGATTTTTGCCGATTTTTAAATGACCGTTTTGCCCCTAGCTGATCTTGTTTCGGCCATCACTTTTGATTGGAAAGGAATTTTGATCTGAAACCACTTCCATTAGATTCGTTTGATGGTTTACCTTTCCGTAGAGTGGTCATATGTGAAAAACGGACTTACCGTTTGGGAGATATGGCTGAAATAAGGTTTGGAAGGTGAAAAACTGCTTAATCGGGTCAAATAGGGTGATTAGTGAATAGGCCCATAACCCATTTCGGAATTAGGGTTATGAGGAGGCTGAAAAGGGTTAGAGATTCATTCCATTTCAGTTTTCTAGCCTCCACTTACCTCTTAGAAACCCTAAAAATGGCCTTCAACTTCTAAATCACCTTCTAATCAAGGATTAAGCTTAGCAACATCAAATCAAGGGAGATCTTCACCAAATCAAGATTAGAGCTGTTGTTTAGCATTGGGATTCGCACCAAATCAGAGGTTTATTTCAGATCTAAGTTTTATTTGTGGCTAAGGTGAGTGAGTTGCATAGTTCCTCACTAATCATGACTAATTAAGGGTAATTAGTGTCAATTAGCGAATTTGAACATGATAAAATTCTGGAAAAATATTTATAAATTCGAAATGATGTTTTAGACCTCTGATATGAATTTGCGTTAATTTGGTTAAGTTTTGTTAATCACATCATTAGTTTCAACTAAACATGCTTAAGGAGAAATATGGGGTTTTGGCTAGTTTAATCCATTTTAACCTATCATATTGATGTTTTAGTGTTTGAGGTCACTTCTACTTGTTGCTATGACTGTATGGTATGTTTTGTGATTGATTAGAATAGGTAGAATGGTTGAAAACGCCGTCGAGTAGCGTAAATTGCTTGCTGGAAAAAGTGCAGAAAGACATCCGAACCGGATCGGATCGGTTAGGAGGATCCGACCCGAACCATTCATGGGTACTTGCCACGATCCGAACTAAACACCCCGATCTGATAGGGAAAGGAGCTCGAACCCGAACCGCGCCACATACTGGAGCACCCGATCCGCCCTTGAATGGTGAGCACGATCTGTTGTACTCGACCTG
This sequence comes from Allium sativum, assembly GCA_030737875.1. NCBI lineage: Eukaryota > Viridiplantae > Streptophyta > Magnoliopsida > Asparagales > Amaryllidaceae > Allium > Allium sativum. Next base: position 514,555,090 of record CM060919.1, on the reverse strand, counting down.
GAGAAGTGCTTTCCGATCTGAGCCGCTCGGAGGACCCCGACCCGAACCGGTGATGGCGACTGGACGTAGAGACCCGACCCGATCCGCTGGGGTGATGACGATCTGAACCGATCCTGTGATGACCAATAACCTGAGATGCAAAGGTAGTCCAAATGGAAGTTAGAGCTCAGGATCCAGTTGGGAACCAATGAGTTCACTTCATGGTTGGACTTTGCTGCGGGACGTGTCCTAAGGAGTTGTCGACGTTCATAACTTCGATTCACCACTGAAAATGGATGATGGGCTACTTATCAGTGCAGTAGAGTCACTATGACTCGAGGCGCAAGGTGATGGTAGCAAGACTACGTTATCAGTGCAGTAGAGTCATTATGACTCGAGGGGCAAAGTGATGCGTAGTAAGACTATGAGCCAGTGCAATGAGGTCATTTTGACTCCATGGGGCAGAGTGGACATAGTAAAGGATTAGTGAGGCTATGAGCCAGTGCAGTGGGGTCATTGCGACTCCATGGGGCATAGTGGACATAGCGAAGGATTAGTGGCTATGTATCAGTGCAGTGAAGTCATTTATGACTTCATGGGGCAAAGTGATCATAGCAAGGTATGTAGGGTGATCGAAGTGGTGAATATCGTATGCTTTATGCACTGAGTGAGAGATGTGAGGATGGTTGCTATGCTTGATTGTTTGCCATCACTATGACATGCACACCCCCACCCCCGTTATCTTTACACTATTTGAAATGGCACCTTAGAGTGTTGTACAGTATGTAGTGCTAACTCTTTAGTTGCAGGTCCAGGTTCAGGTATGTTTTAGTCTACCTGTTATTGTTCTGTTTAGATGTTTATCGCTCATACCAGGCTTTATGTCTGACCCAGAGTTTTATGTCTCTTCTTATTACTCTGGGTACTCACACGAGCAGACTAGAGACAGGTTAGCTGGTGATGCGCGAGTAGCTAATTCGGAGGCGAGCAGGAGGCTTCCACGTATGATATATAGATATTCTCCCGGTGTCGTCGGTGGTCGTTACTTGGGCATTAGTAGTGTACCTCCTTTATCTTGCTTTTGTTTTTGAGACAGTTTGAAAAATTGTAAGAATGTTAGGTTTGGATCATAAGTTGTACTTGGATTTTCCGTTGTTATGTTAGTTTGTTTTCAGCTTATGCACTGTCTCACCTGTTTTATGTCAGGTATGTTGTTATTATATTTTATTCCATGCGCTGTGAGACATTTTACAGGTTCCTTGTTAGTTCATTTCCTTCTTTCTTTTTTCTTTCCTTTCCTTCTAACAACCGTCCCGTGCTAACTAGACATGTGTACAACGCACTTTTGGAGTAAATGTCGGTTGGTGCGGGGCGGGCCGTCACATTTGGTATCAGAGCTCTAGGTTGCGTAGTTAACATAAGGAAAGACACTAGGGAGAGATAGTACGTATATGAGTGCGCGTATTTGTGATTAATTTGGTTCTCAAAAGCTATATATATATATATATTAGTAGTAGTATAAGAATGAAGTCGTACTGCACTAGCACCACTATGGGGTCGTTAATCGTTTTCTCTTTACAGATTGAACGGTGAGCCGATATGCTAGAGGTGCTGGTAGAGGGACCAATAATGGGAATGCTCCTGACATGAGGACGATGTTCACTAACTTCATGAGGGATATGCTTAGGGATGTTCAAGGGGCAGTTCCCAATCCCGGAAACGGTGGTGGTCCAGTAGTGCAGGCGCCTAGGGTCGATTTCGCCAAGTTGTGCAAGGATTATACTAACCTTGGTAGGAAGCCGTTCCACGGAACGGAGTCGGCCACATATGTTCAGGATTGGTTGGATAACTGTGATCGTATCTTGGACGACTTGGGTATCGAGGATGCAATGAAGAGAAGGCTAGCGTCTCGTCAGCTGCAAGGGCGAGCGATGAATTGGTGGAATGCCATTAGAACAGCTACTCCAGAAGATCAGGTTACTTGGGATTAGTTCAAGGCTCGCTTTAGCAAGAAGTTCATTCCAGCTGCCCAGAAGTCAGTGTTGTTTAAGAGATTCTTGGAACTCAAGCAGAACGGTAGGGCAGTCTCTGACTATATTGCTGAGTTCGACACTTTGTCGAAGTATGGACTATCTCTTATCGATACTCCTGAGAAGAAGAATGAGAAGTTCATTACTGGGTCGGATGGATACTTGGGGGAAAGGCTTATCAACCACATCGATGAGACTTTTGAATCGATTGTGGGGAAAACTTTGAGATCAGAGAGTCTTTACCCTAAACCAAAGACTGAGGCTGCATCTGCAGAAGGGCTGAAGCCGCAAGCAGGCGGTGGAGGCAAGAATAACTCTCAGAATAAGAGAAAACAGAACCAATCTAAGGATGGCCAGAAAAAGAACAAGAAGGATGTTGAGTGCTTCAGCTGTGGTAAGAAGGGCCATTATGCTAAAGAATGCCGGTCCAAGCCAGCGGATAGGAAGTGCTACAACTGTGGCCAAGTGGGACATCATAAGGATAAGTGTCCGCAACCTCTTAAGGAGAAGCAGATTGTGAAAGCATATGCTATTGATGCTGTTCCTTCTTCGTCGAATGCCCCAACTGCGGAGGAGAAAGGAAAGAATGTCGTTATTCAAGGTATGCTTTCTATTTATGATATACCAGTTCGAGTTTTGTTTGATACTAGGGCTTCCCGTTCCTTCATATCTAGTGACCTGGTAGATAGGTTGGGACTGGAACCCGAGATAGTCGATAGACCGTTGGTTGTGACGAACCCGATTGGTGGTTCAACTAACCTTAGTATGATTTGCCGAAATTTGGTCTTATCGAGTCATGGATATATGTTTGTTTGTGATTGCTTTGTTTTGGGCTTTACTGGGTATGGCATTATATTGGGGGTCGATTGGCTCCAAAGATACTGTGTGGTGGTAGACTGTGAGGGCTTTTTGGTGACAGTTAGGGTGGATGATGGGCGGAGGGTAGTGTTTGGTAGTCTACCTAGTGATGGGGTAATGGCTAGTTTTATAAATTCCCTCGACATCCCGCATGATGAGTTGTCAGATGTGCCCGTGGTTGGCCAGTATCCGGACGTCTTCGAGGAGGTGACCGGGCTTCAACCACACCAAGAGATTGAGTTCCGTATTGATTTAGTGAAAGATGCCAGACCTATAGTGATGTCACTTCATCGTATGGCACCAAGGGAGCAGCGAGAGCTTGGGGTGCAAGTCAGCAATCTTTTGAAGAAGGGATTTATTAGAAGAAGTGTCTCCGAATGGGGAGCACCAGTTGTGTTTGCCACTAAGGCAGATGGTTCCCTTCGGTTGTGTGTGGACTATCGTGAGTTGAATAAGGTGACGAGGAAGAATAAGTATCCTCTACCACGGATAGATGATTTTTTTGATCAACTAAAAGGAGCAAGAGCGTTCTCCCAGTTGGACCTCGCGACATGATTTCATCAGCTCCGATTAGCGGATGAGAGTGTTCCGAAAACGGCATTTAGGACGCCGTCTGGATTCTATGAGTGGTTGGTCATGCCATTTGGGTTGACCAATGCACCAGCCTACTTTGTGGATCTTATGAATCGAGTATTCAGAGATTAGTTGAATAAGTTTGTTCTTGTGTTCGTAGACGATATCTTTGTTTACTCGAGGACAGAGGAGGAACACAAGGGACACTTGAGGATAGTGATGGAGGTGTTGAGGAAACACCAATTGAAAGCGAAATTCTCTAAGTGTCACTTCTGGAGGAGAGAAGTGAGATTCTTGGGCCATGTTGTTTTAGAGAATGGTATTGCCGTGGACCCTGCGAAGGTGGCTACGGTACAGGATTGGCCTACGCCCAAGAATGCAACAGATGTAAGAAGTTTCTTGGGGTTAGCTGGATATTATCGTAAGTTTATCCAGGACTTCTCCAAGATAGCAGCACCGTTGACTCAGTTGACTAAGAAGAATCAGGCCTTCGTCTGGGACGGAGTGTGTGAGAATGCATTCATGAGTCTAAAGGAAAGGTTGACGCGTGCGCTAGTGCTAGTCTTTTCTAAAGAGAGTGAAGAAATGACGGTATACACTGATGCTTGTGGTACCGGACTAGGTGCTGTGTTGATGCAAGGAGGTAGGGTTGTAGCTTATGCTAGTCGGTAGCTAAATCCGCATGAGAAGAAGTATCCTACCCATGATTTAGAACTGGCAGCGATTGTGTTTGCATTAAAGATGTGGAGACACTATCTCTTGGGAGAAAGATTTGAGTTGTTTACCGATCATAAATCGTTAAAGTATCTCTTCTCCCAGAAGGATCTAAATATCCGTCAGCAGAGATGGTTAGAGTTCTTGGCTTCGTATGATTTTGATATTGCATACACACCTAGGAAAGGTAATGCGGTAGCCGATGCCTTAAGTAGGAGACATGCCAGTTTGGGGGCTATGTTTCTTGAATGGAAGCAACTGGAGTATATCGCAGGGTTTGATTTCAGACCAAAGTGCGAATTGGATCCAGAAATGCTAGCTAGTTTGGCGATCAGACCCACTTTGATAGAGCGGATTGGTTCCAGCCAGAGGGGTGATCCTAATCTATTGGAAATCATCTCCAAGTTAGAGATGAACATCGACGGTGAGGAGATGAATTTGTATGGGCTTAATCGAGATGGATGGCTTAAAAGGAATGGAAGACTAGTTGTACCCAACGTGAATGGTTTGAGAGATGAAGTGCTTAGGGAATGTCATCACTCAAAACTGACTATACATCCCGGTGGTAATAAGATGTATCGAGACATGAAGCATACTTACTACTGGGAAGGGATGAAAAGAGACGTTGGGAAGTTTATATCCAAATGCATGAATTGCCAGCTAGTTAAAGCCGAGAAAAAGAAGCCTATTGGGTTGTTGCAACCATTAGAAATTCCTGAATGGAAATGGGAGCAAGTCTCGATGGATTTCATCGATGGTTTACCAAGGACTAGATCGAGACATGTTAGCATTTAGGTAATTGTGGATCGATTGACTAAGAGTGCAAGATTTATACCAGGCAAATCGGCCAGAACGGCAACTAAGTTAGCAGAATTGTATATGAAGTGGGTAGTGAGATTTCATGGAGTACCTAAAGGCATTGTGAGTGACCGAGACCCGTTGTTTACTAGTGGGTTTTGGAAGAGCTTACAAGAGGCTCTAGGGTCTGAATTACGTCTCAGTACCGCATATCATCCTCAGACCGATGGTCAGACGGAGAGGGTGAATCGTATATTTGAAGATCTCTCGAGAGCATGTATATTGGATTTTGGTGGATCATGGGACGACCATTTGCATCTAGTAGAATTTGCATATAATAATAGCTACCAATCCAGTATCAGTATGGCTCCATATCAAGCTTTGTACGGAAGACCGTGCACCTCACCATCATGTTGGATAGAGACTGACGAGAAGTTTATGCTTGGACCAGATGTGGTGAGGGAAACTTCAGATAAGATTAAGATTATTCAACAACGAATGAAAGCTGCCCAAGATAGGCAAAAGAGTTATGCTGATAAGAGGAGAAAAGACTTAAAGTTCTCCGTTGGTGACTTGGTGTTTGTCAAGATTTCTCCGTTGAAGAGCGTGATACGATTTGGCAAGAGAGGCAAGTTGGCACCAAGATTTGTTGGCTCATTCCCAGTTCTCGAACAAGTTGGGAATTTGGCGTATATAGTTGACTTACCAGAGAAGATGGCGGGAGTTCACAACGTATTTCATGTTTCCCAGTTAAGGAAGTTCGTACACGACCCAGATTTGACTATTTCACCTGATCAATTAGAGGACTTCGAAGTAGAACCCGAGGCGGTTGGAAACCGCAAGCCGATTCGTATTGTCGAGCACGATACGAAGAAACTTCGAAGGAAGGCGGTGAAGCTAGTCAAGGTTCAATGTGGCAAGAACGAGAATGATTGTACTTGGGAGACAGAGGAGAGCATTAGAAAGACGTATCCAGAACTCTTTGCCTGGTAAGATTTACTTTGCAATTTAGTTATTCCGCATGCTAGGGTAGACATGTTTTGCTTGTTTTGTATGTTTGATTGTTGTTTTATGGTTGATAGGCATGCAGGACCCTTGTGTGTGTGTTTTGGTTAGGAAATTTCGGGGGCGAAATTTCTTAAGGGGGGGGGGGGGGGGGGAGAATGTAACAACCCGCATTCTACGCATCGGAGGATCGTAGAATATTTATTTCTTTCCCATTTGAAGTCGTATGGTCATGTAACTTTGGGAAACAACCATTCGAGTCATTTCCCATGTTCATGATTTTTGTCGATTTTTAAATGACCGTTTTGCCCCTAGCTGATCTTGTTTCGGCCATAACTTTTGATTGGAAAGGAATTTTGATCTGAAACCACTTCCATTAGATTCGTTTGATGGTTTACCTTTCCGTAGAGTGGTCATATGTGAAAAACGGACTTAACGTTTGGGAGATATGGCTGAAATAAGGTTTGGAAGGTGAAAAACTGCTTAACCGGGCCAAATAGGGTGATTAGTGAATGGGCCCATAACCCATTTCGGGATTAGAGTTATGAGGATGCTGAAAAGGGTTAGAGATTCATTCCATTTCAGTTTTTTAGCCTCCACTTACCTCTTAGAAACCCTAAAAATGACCTCCAAATCACCTTCTAATCAAGGATTAAGCTTAGCAACATCAAATCAAGGGAGATCTTCACCAAATCAAGATTAGAGCTGCTGTTTAGCATTGGGATTCGCACCAAATCAGAGATTTATTTCAGATCTAAGTTTTATTTGTGGCTAAGGTGAGTGATTTGCATAGTTCCTCACTAATCATGACTAATTAAGGGTAATTAGTGTCAATTAGCGAATTTTAACATGATAAAATTCTGGAAAAATATTTATAAAATTCGAAATGATGTTTTAAACCTCTGATATGAATTTGGGTTAATTTGGTTAAGTTTTGCTATTCACATCATTAGTTTCACCTAAACATGCTTAAGGAGAAATATGGGGTTTTGGCTATGTTTGATCCATTTTAACCTATCATATTGATGTTTTGCTGTTTGAGGTCACTTCTACTTGTTGCTATAACTGTATGGTATGTTTTGTGATTGATTAGAATAGGTAGAATGGTCGAAAACGTCGTCGAGTGGCGTAAATTGTTTGCTGGAAAAAGTGCAGGAAGACATCCGAACCGGATCGGATCGGTTAGCAGGATCCGACCCGAACCGTTCGTGGGTACTTGCCACGATCCGAACTAAACACCCCGATCCGATGGGAAAAGGAGCTCGACCCCGAACCGCGCCACATTCTAGAGCACCCGATCCGCCCTTGAATGGTGAGCACGGTCCGTTGTACTCGACCTGGAGAAGTGCTTTCCGATCCGAGCCGCTCGGAGGACCCCGACCCGAACCGGTGATGGCGACTGGACGTAGAGACCCGACCCGATCCGCTGGGGTGATGACGATCCGAACCGATCCGGTGATGACCAATAACCCGAGATGCAAAGGTAGTCCAAATGGAAGTTAGAGCTCAGGATCCAGTTGGGAACCAATGAGTTCACTTCATGGTTGGACTTTGCTGCGAGACGTGTGCTAAGGATTTGTCGACGTTCATAACTTCGATTCACCACTGAAAATGGATGATGGGCTACTTATCAGTTCAGTTGAGTAACTATGACTCGAGGGGCAAGGTGATGGTAGCAAGACTACGTTATCAGTGCAGTAGAGTCATTATGACTCGAGGGGGCAAAGTGATGCGTAGTAAGACTATGAGCCAGTGCAATGGGGTCATTGTGACTCCATGGGGCAGAGTGGACATAGTAAAGGATTAGTGAGGCTATGAGCCAGTGCAGTGGGGTCATTGCGACTCCATGGGACAAAGTGGACATAGTGAAGGATTAGTGGCTATGTATCAGTGCAGTGAAGCAATTTATGACTTCATAGGGCAAAGTGATCATAGCAAGGTATGTAGGGTGATCGAAGTGGTGAATATCGTATGCTTTATGCACTGAGTGAGATATGTGAGGATGGTTGTTATGCTTGATTGTTTGCCATCACCATGACATGCACACCCCCACCCCCGTTATCTTTACACTATTTGAAATTGCACTTTAGAGTGTTGTACAGTATGTAGTGCTAACTCTTTGGTTGCAGGTTCAGGTATGTTTTAGTCTACCAATTATTGTTCTGTTTAGATGCTTATCGCTCATACCAGGCTTTATGTCTGACCCAGAGTTTTATGTCTCTTCTTATTACTTTGGGTGCTCACATGAGCAGACTAGAGACAGGTTAGCTGGTGATGCGCGAGTAGCTGATTCGGAGGCGAGTAGGAGGCTTCCACGTATGATATATATATTCTCCCTGTGTCGTCGATGGTCGCTACTTGGGCATTAGTAGTGTACCTCCTTTATCTTGCTTTTGTTTTTGAGACAGTTTGAAAAGTTGTAATAATGTTAGCTTTGGATCATAAGCTGTACTTGGATTTTCCGCTGCTATGTTAGTTTGTTTTCAGCTTATGCACTGTCTCACCTGTTTTATGTCAGGTATGTTGTTATTATATTTTGTTCCATGCGCTGTGAGACATTTTACAGGTTCTTTGTTAGTTCATTTCCTTCTTTCTTTTTTTTCCTTTTCTTCTGACAATCCGTTCCGTGCTAACTGGACATGTGCACAGCGCACTTTTGGAGTAAATGTCGGTTGGTGCGGGGCGGGCCGTCACACTTATCGATATCATCATCATGGCTTGCACTTACTATTTGGCAAACATATTGGAATTTTGATGGGAATACTACAATAATATCATATTATGTGAGTAGCATTTTCAAAGTATTTTGCTAGCATATTTTGCTATGGGTGTATTTGGCGCAAACAAAGCGGAGAATTTGAGCGGAGTATTATAGCGGAGAACTGAAATTAGTGGAGAATGCGTTTGACGCTTTAAGCGGAGCATTTTTATTTTTCTTTCTTAAATTTTAACTGATTTATGTTTCAAACAGAACATTATCATTACAATAAAATAATACAGCAAACCAAACAAAACATAAATATGTAGAAGTACAACAAAAACTGAAAATAGTAGAAATCCTATACGTTACTTGGTCCATGCTTGATCAGATAGTACTTGCAGTCAGCAGAAAGTTGACTGCGCTTTGTCTCAAGCGTCATCCATGGTATTGCATCGTCATCGTTTAAGAGGTTGAATATATCTGCCTTGATGGGATCTGTAACTATGTGCAAAGCTTCGCTGAAATTAAAATCCACTCCTTCACTCAAACGTTTAACCCGTGTTATCATATCAGCGTGACTTAAAGAATTCTCTGTTGACCGTACACTGTTTGTTTTTGTAGTGTTTGGGCTCGGACTTTCCGTACTAATAGACTTTTGCACTTTAGCAAACTTATTATCGATGTCACCACGACGTTTTCTGAAACTTCCCTTTTTACCGGAAGATGAACCAACATGTCGAGTTCGCTGCATGGGACTTTCTTCGTGAACGTTCGGCTATGTGGGCTATTCAGGAACCCAAGAATGATTTGTCGGTGAATTCAAATTTGGAATAGTATTTTGTCCTTGTTCTTCTATGTCATTGACATGACTGTGGAATCCATCAAATGTCCATGGATTTGCTTTCTCTTCTTGATTAACAGCAGGCATAACAGCAGGCGTATATGCTGGTGTATACGCAGTATGTCCAGTTGTATGTGTTCCTTGAAACAGTTGCTACTGTAGCTCCAAATGCTCAAGCGGTGTCTTTCTAAATTTCAGAATACATGGTCCAAATTCATGTTATAAAAACATTAACTGCTAACGGGTTTATTAAAGAAAAACCAGAAGTTTACAAAAAAATACCTTTAAACGATCATCCCATCATTCATCCGAGCCCGAAATAGTATGACGATTAGGACCCCAACCAGCTCCAATTTTGTTATTCAAGCTTTCCTATTTAACCCATTCACTTCGAAGACAATCATGTTTGTGATGAACTTTGTTTTCGTCGACCAGTTCTAGAAATTTATCTGCTCTTGATACGCTGATTTCGACCGTTGCTGAATTAAATCTTTCCGCTATGGATTTGTAACCCCTTTCTTGTTATTACCACATTTACCATACGCAACAACGGCGCACTTCTGCAATAGTCGGGTCGATTCACTATTCCAATGGTGTTTTGTGATCGATTAGCCATTTTCGAGTAGAGATTAGAGAGTGTTTAGAGAGATAGAAGATTGATTTGTGGTAGAAGAAGGAGGGTAAGGAAGAGTTTATTTATAGGGAAATAGGATAGGGAGAGAGGGATTTGAGCCTAACGGCTGAAAATGGAGTCGTTGGGGTCGGACGCGTCCGGTGCGTCCGAGCCCAATGGCTCCATTTCCAATCGTTGGGTTGTTGGTCCAAAATGGACCGTTAGTAAACGGACGCGTCCGTTTGTTAGTTGGTCCGTTTTGGACCAAAGAACGAACTCTATATCTATAAACTGATAATCATTGCATGACAAGTAATAAATTATTACCATCAGTAACTTTGTAAATTTTAAACTTTAAATTATTGTTCCATCGTACATTTTATTCCATCACCTGATAAAAGACATACGTGGCGAAAAAAATAAAATTGTGATTAACTTCACTTAAAATGAACAGAATCTGATTTCTTCTATGTGATGTTTAGTGCATGTAAAATAGTTTAAACTTATTCACGTTTATGTATTATCAAATCGACTTTGTCGGTTTTTCTTAATTTGACTGAGCCTTCGATAATTTCCGTATGTCTGAAGCTTTTTAATAATACTCATTTTGTCCTCCTATGGCTTATGCATTAATTTAATGTAGTTCTGAAGTCTTGCCTTGCCTTGCCTTATTTGAGCACTCCGATTTAATTGTTAATGTAGTCTATTTGATTCATTAATGCTCATTAATTGTGTGACTTAATTAACTTTATATTTGGAAGAAAAGCTAATTTTTTTCACTTTTGTTGATATGAACATGGTGTTCATTTTAAAACATCACACCTAGCGTTAATAAGATAAATTGACAACAATTTATTGATTAAAATTATTTCTTAGATTGAAAATCACTTAATTAATTTAAACATATCGACAAAAACCTTATACGGTTGAAATTTGATTTAATAAGATGTATATTAATTGTCGTCTTTTTTATCATATATATAAATTATAACAAAATAACATTATTCGTTAAAATAATTATTTTGATTTGTATAATATACGTAATTTTGTTTTTTTTTCTTCTAATATAAAATCATTTGTATGCAATCTGTTGTTTCTTTTTTCCTCTAATGTAAAATCATTCCTATGATTTTCTGTTTTATGCTTGGCGAGTATAATATGTAGTTTTCCAAATATCAATTAATTTACTACATTTAATTTGTGTGATCATTCTACAATCACAATTTATTGAAAATCTCTTAATTAACAACAATTTATTGATTAAAATTATTTCTTAGATTGAAAATCAGTTAATTAATTTAAACATATTAACAAAAACCTTATACAGTTAAAATTTGATTTAATAAGATGTATATTAATTGCCGCCTTTTTTACCATATCTATTACCTATAATAGAAAGCAGAAAATCAAACATGCTGACGTGGATAGGCTCAAATCGCCTCTTTTTTTCATTTCTGCACTCTCCGATTTTATCTTTCACTTCTTCCATAAAAGAAAAAAAAACCGTTCCCTCCTCACGTTCTTCCCCTTTCCCTCCCTACAGCGACTATCTCGGCTCTTCTATTTCCATTTTTTCCCCTTCCCCTTTCCACGAACTTACCAAATTCCTCGCTCTCACCCTTCTTCTGCCTGTTTTTTTAACCCTCCTTAACCAGCCGCTTCCTCCTCTTTGGTCAACAACATTGGAAACCCTAATTCCACCTGGACGCCATTCAAATTCCAACTGATTTACCACAACTAACCCATCGTCACATCTATCAATTGCTTTGTCTTACCGTCCGTTATGATTACAACTCATAAATTACAGATTGAACGAAGGACAAAAATCATAAAATATAGGAGAATTGATAGTTCAATTCAGGTATATTATTATTATTACTTCTTTAGTTCTTTCTATTGCAAATTTTTTCCCTACTGATTTGTAGATCTTAATCGAAACTCTAAACCAAATCTTCTTTTCTTTTGTTACAAATTGATGTTTCTATTACCTATAATAGAAAGCATAAAATCAAACATGCTGACGTGGATAGGCTCAAATCGCCTCTTTTTTTCATTTCTGCACTCTCCGATTTTATCTTTCACTTCCTCCATAAAAGAAAAAAAACCATTCCCTCCTCACGTTCTTCCCCTTTCCCTCCCTACAGCGACTATATCGGCTCTTCTATTTCCATTTTTCCCCTTCCCCTTTCCACGAACTTACCAAATTCCTCGCTCTCACCCTTCTTCTGCCTGTTTTTTTTTAACCCTCCTTAACCAGCCGCTTCCTCCTCTTTGGTCAACAACATTGGAAACCCTAATTCCACCTGGACGCCATTCAAATTCCAACTGATTTACCACAACTAACCCATCGTCACATCTATCAATTGCTTTGTCTTACCGTCCGTTATGATTACAACTCATAAATTACAGATTGAACGAAGGACAAAAATCATAAAATATAGGAGAATTGATAGTTCAATTCAGGTATATTATTATTATTACTTCTTTAGTTCTTTCTATTGCAAATTTTTTCCCTACTGATTTGTAGATCTTAATCGAAACTCTAAACCAAATCTTCTTTTCTTTTGTTACAAATTGATGTTTGCCTTCAAATTGCGATTTAACTTTTATTTTCTGATATTTTCTAATTTACGGTTTAAAACTGGTTTTGGTTTAACTTTTATTTTCTAATATTTTTTAATAATATTTCTCGACATTGGTCAATTACTTTGCTTTTTTCTATATCAAAATAGTTGAAGTACGCATACGCTAATCTTTCAACTGCTATTTTAAATGTGGATGTAGGTTTCTAAATCAGAGGCACAGAGTGCTATTAGCTAGGAAAATTCAAACGAAAGTTGAAGAGTTAATGGATATACACACTCTATGGATAAATATTGACATGCAACACAGTATAATTGATAAGGTAGTTCCAACCATTCTGGTTTGATGAAGCATATCTCTTTTAAGATTTTAAAGTACTGACAGAAAATTAATTATTCTTTGAGCGATTAGTAACAACAACCTTTGGTTTTTGTCCACCACGTGAATCATTGCCTCTTTAACCAGTTTATCATTCAAGTACGTTGAATGCACATTTTTCATATATATGATAAACATGTTTTTATGTAGGCTTTTTGGCTATAGAAATTACTATAATTGAACTGCAAGGATGATTATGTATTTCTTTGGTGTCTTCTTTATGGTTGAAATGACTGTGTACAATTATAGGTGTACCCATTAAATAGGAAACATTCAATAGTTCATAATAGTATTGTTTTTCTCAACAATCCAAGGTGCGGTTAGTATGTGTTTCTCTATTTATGCATAATTCGCCAAAAATAATAATTAACTTTACAAGATAGACAATTGAATGACATATTTCTTGCTGTGACAGTGTTGCAAATTATTCTTCTTGCATTCTTGGATTTCCAAAATGAAGAGAAAATCAATCAAGATTAAGTTTTCAAAATTATTATTTGTAAATACTTCTCATTTTTAATTCTTTCATCTTACGTGTTACATGGGAATATTTATCTATGTAAATCGATGATAATGAAAGACAAACTTTTAGTCTTTTCTGAATGTGGTATTTGTCAATATATCATTGCTATATTTGAATTAAATTACAAGTTTGTTAAAATAACAAGCAAAATATTGTAATGCTTTGATTGACTGCTACCATGTTTTAAGCTACTTCTTCAATCAAGTTATAAAAGAGAAACTACATTTTTAACATGATATCATCATGACTACTTTTGAACCAAAATACAACGTAGTTAAATTGATAGGTATTGAAATGCAACACAGTTTAATCAATAAGGTAGTTCCTATAGTTCTGTTGTGGTGATGCATGTCAGTTTTAACCATTTAAATTACTGATAAAAAATTGGATTCTTTCAACGCTTAGTTACAACAACTTTTGATGTTGGTCCACCATGAGAATTATTGCCTCTTTCATCAGTTTATCATATTCCAACATGTTTAGTGTTTATTTTTCATATATATGTTAAAGATGTTTTGTTATATTAAATCTAATTAGTAAGCTTTTTTGGCAATAGAAAAATACTATAATTGAAATGGAAGAATAATTATGTATTTCCTTTATGTCTTCTTTATGGCTAAAACAAATGTGTACAATTATAGATGTACCCACTAAGTAGGGAACATTAAATAGTATATAATAGTATTGTTTTTCTCAACAATCCAATGTATAATTAATACGCATTTCTCTATTCATACTTAATTCGCTAAAAATAATAATTAATTTTCAGCAAGGTGGACAATTGGATGACATATTTCTCGCTGTGACAATATTGTAAGTTATTCTTCTTGCAATCTTGGATTTTTAGAAAAATATTCTTTGTAAAAATTGCTCATATTTATTTCTTTTTCTTACATGTTACATGGGATTATTAATCTATATAAATTGATGATACTACAAGACTTACTTTTTTATCAATAACTGACTGTGGTCTTTGTCAATATTTCATTACTATATTTGAATTAAATTAGAAGTATGTTAAAATACCAAGCATAATATTATAATGCTTTGATTGACTGCTATAATGTTTTAAGCAACTTTTTTTTATATCTTATTAGCGTTATAGAAGAGAAGCTACATTTTTTTTTATCATGATATCATCATAACTATTTTTTATTGCTTGATCGGAATTAAGTATTTTGGTTCACGGAACCGACAAAACAGGAAAAGGAAAGTGTTAAAGCTATACCTATTTTTGCTTAAATAAACCTAAGACTAGGACATTTATTGCTACGGGTTACCAAATAAACAAAGGCTCGGTAAAGCACTGCAATACAATGTGTGGTTCTTACGAAATTTAATTTGGTCACTACATAATTTGTCACCAAATGGTTAATGACAATCTATCATTAATATTTAGTTGATATCAACCATACCACTGTAATGTTGGTACTGCTGTGAAATAGAGAATTTATATACTTTTTGGATGCCCATTAGTACATTACTGTTCTTCATCTTACTACAGTAAGGCTATAACAATACGTCATATTACCATACCTCCACTACTATTAAAATAAAATAAAGATAGTGTTGGTTTATAAAAAGCATGAATCTACCGAAAGATATTTTCCATAAAATTCCATGTCAAGGACAACTCTATTAGCTTGCTTCCTTGATTATTTTGAAATATGTTTAGCTATGTTAGGAGTTAGAAGTTCTCCGCCTGTGACAGGAAGAAAGATTTTTCGTTACTTGCTATTTGAAATATGTTAGTTACTTTTTTTCTTATCTCAACATCGATCAATTTTAATAGTTAACATATCTATTAATGATGTGCTTTACTGTTATGATCTCTATATAATTTGAAGTTAAGTTGTATCCAATGGAGGATTTTATCTCTATATTTATTTTGTGCATCCTAACTTTGTGCGTGTGTATTCTCTATGTGTTTTTATGTTATAATTTGTACCATCAAAGTTTATTTTTACAAAAGGAATCATTATTGAATGAATTTTCATCTTCCTGTTTTGTAATGAATTCCCACTGTTTTATAGTTAGCTTCATTCTTCATTTTATCTATCCAAGGAACCGCGAATAATGAATTCATTTCATAACCCGGTTTTGGATTTGAGTTCAATTACTGTTATACTAAATTAACTGATATGGTTAGTGCCTAGATAATTTTTGTAGTCCTAACAGCCATGCATATTTGTTGTATAGTTATGACGTTGTTATATATTGGAAACTTATAAAATATACATTCCTGTTTGAGTGGGCTAAATGTTTTTGTTCCAACTTTTATTCAAATAAAATATTGCTATATACTTTATATGCTTTGAATTGGCGAAAAGGTTCGTGCAGATAAATAAATCTATATGTGCACCTGTTAATCTTAAGAAATAAGACGTTCTTGAGCAAACAAATCTTGACTGTTGAATTTGCGAATCTCTATTACTTAAATTGTAAAACAGAAATTATATCTTCATTTGTATAAATTCATCTATTATATTCCCTGACACTATTTTTTATTTAGGATTGTTTAGGATAAAATTAGTATATTTCGCTTAGTATACACTTTCATATATTCGACAAACCAACTAATTTGCCATAAAATGTCTAATTATCTATCAGATGATTTACTAATTCACCATAAACTACTTTATTTATTTATTTACGTATTCCGTTTGTTCCACTAATAGGAAAGTCAGTCCAATGTTTAAGTTATGAAATCCTTGTGTTCCTTATTCAATAAAAGGTTTGTTATAATATGATGGTAAATCGTAAATTCAAAATGACAGAATTTTACTTTTATACCACTTCCATAACAACCCAAGATTTGCCAGTCTACCATAATTACAACATTACCATGATTTGCTCTTTGTTTATTTTATTATAACTTTAATAGATTATTAAAAAAAAAATCTGTCATTCTTATCTTAGTTCCTTCATGAAATCAAAGGTGTATTTTTGGTGTTTTGGGTAATTCCAAAACCTACATAATATTTATCACAATTTAATGCTAGAACAAAATTACCAAACTCCTTTTAATGGTTAAACGGGCATGTCCATCTTATTATCATATACGGATTACGTGGTAAGTTACTAAGTTGATTCCTTATTTCTTTATTCCTGCAAAATTTTGTCATTTTTCCATTTCAACAAAAAACTGCCTTCGTAAATGTTACATGACTTCATATTTCTTCATTTCGTTTGTAATACATAATGTGATTGTGATGAGTGAAAAAACAGAAAAATTTGCATATTCTTCAGAAATTGTCAACAAAGGGTAATTTAGCTTTTTTTCGAAGAATAGTAGTTGGTTTCCAAAATGAATTGTTGAATAAGTTTCAAAATTTTAGTACGACAATGTAATTTTCATTTATGGGCGATTAGCGTTAATTAATTTCTAATATTTCATTATACTGGTGTTGTTCTTCAAAAAATTACTTTATATAAAAAAAGTACCAATATTTTTTTTCCATGACTGCTTATGAATGATAATTTATGTACCAAAAGCTGATTACTAATATGACTCATTCTTTAATTCTGTAATTCAACTATAAAACAATTGCAAATTAGAGCAAACAAAAAATTGCATGTAATAACCTATGTGATGGAAAAAAAACTAGAAAAAAAAATTCGGCTTGATAGTAACTTCTACCTTTTGGACTTATTATTTGTGTTTCAAATGTTGAATTTGGCATATTTCTTTACCTATTCAATAATGAACGAATTGATTTGAATTTATTGAAGCCTAGCAATAACCTCCATCTTTTACTACCTTTTGAGACAAATTCTAATTACAGTAACTAGATCGTCAATGGATACTTTTAAATGCGGGGTAGTGTCTTATCCACATTCAAAATCATTTTCAGACATCAGGTAATCACATTCGTAAACGGGGATGGATATTGGATAGTTGTCTTATCTGTTAATCGATATCAAGAAACTTAAATTGATAATTATTGTTTGACACAACTTTTTTTCCACCTGGCCCTATTGATTATAAAATTATGCAAACTTAACAAAATTTGACTATAATAAATAGTTCTGCATAGTTGATATGTATTAAATGTGTATAATGTAAACTATTAACTTAATTAAACAGCAAGTACATATCTTTCATTGAACTATACACACACAAATAATCTGTAATCTTACCATACCCAAATGAATATTTTTTGGATGTGGATGGCTTCATATCTGAATCCGTGTTCACTTTTTTGAATATCAGATTTTTATCCATTTTGAATATTGATGCGAACAGAATTTGGATTTTTGACTACCTATTGATAGTTTTGATGGTTACATTGGACCATGGCTTAAAGTTGGAATTGAAATAAATATGCAAATGGATAGTTTATTCCTTTTCCATGTCCAGTAATATTACCTCATACCATTTTAGGTTCACACCATATAATTTAATTATTATTTATAAGAAGCATGTACTGTAGATACTTTTCTCAAAACTAATTATCTCAATATCATCCTCTGTCAACCATTTGTACTCTGTAGTCATGTCATGGCTTCCTCTAAATCTTTCTTTAGAGGTTCCTTTGAAACCCTGTTACGACACCTTTTCCACTAACCATTTTTATTCATTATTTAATCATCAATATTACAAGATTCTTGCAAATGTTACATAGAGTAGGTTGTTTTTTGTGGCTGTGAAATGCTACTATCATTTTCTTTGTTTTAATAACGTGTTTTTTTGACCATAACTGTGCTAAAAGGCATATGTCGGATATCATGTGTTGAATGCTTTATACCAAGCTAACCTCTTGGGGGCCTTATTAGATTATTTCTCTATTTTAAATTAGAGTAAATAAATTATGCACCTCCAATGCACACACATGCGAGAATATTCTCTCAACTCCTGTCATGCAGCATCAAGAGCGCTTTAGCTACGCTTCTCACCTCAACCCTATGACCGCACATCCCTCAGCTCCATCACATTAAACACCAATCTGGCAGCACAACCTATGCTGTTTCCGTTCTTTTTGTTTCCATTGCATTTATTCAATAAAATGAAAAACCACTCTGCTTATTTTCCTATACCTTTTGGTTGATCGAGTGATGATCCACTAGATTTGTAACAGCTAATTACCTGCAAATTTTTGTATGGAGAGTTTTAATAGAATACGAGTGCTATTCTAAAAAAAGGACCGCTCTTTCAATTGATAAAAAACGATTTTTTTTTTTTTTATATATATTTGTGTAGAATTTATACTCTTCCGTCCAGGCTTAAGTTGAAACAATATTGTATTAACGTTTTAATAGAATATTAAAAAAAAACTGTTTGCATCATGTATCATATCATATGCATCATCATATGTGAGAGACTCCCACCATTGTCCAGTTTTGTGTAAAAATTTAACTAAATCCCAAAATGTGAAATTATTAGAAGTATATTTGAAAAATATTTCCATTTAGATGTTGTGCGTATTTTTTATGTGATAGAAATGCATAATTCTCTTCTTTATGATTGAAATAATGATCAAATTAAGGATTTTATGTGCTGATTTATGTTTATGCTGTTAAAGATTGACATTAATGTAGATGTCTGAATTTTTTTAAAAATCAAGTATATGTGCAGTATGCAAGCAAATCATTGATTTGTTCCTCTTTTTTACAATCTAGATGTGATATATTGAAGATTCATTTAAGGAGAATGAACTTCATGTGTGGAATTGAGCTCAAGAAAAATTGCAGCAAAGATGAATGGCTCTTCTGGTACTGAGCGCAGGGCAAGTATCAGCTTTCCCACATGAAATGTATCATTTGATGCCAAATTTTAACCATTATTTATTGTTCATCTGGTACCACTGTCATTTCTTTACCTTTTTTGGTTTTTGCTATTTTTATTAGTGGTATGCACAGAGGCCAGAATGTTTGCTTCGAGGGAGGAAAAAATTCATGTGATACAGGAGGATTGTGAGATGTCAGTGGCCAGAGTTATGAAGAAGGATAGCGACAAAAGCTTATCTCTTAGAAAGCGGTAAAAGTGATTTTCTTCTAATTGTTATGTTCATATTTTAATTTCACCTTTTTTTATTTGGAAGGAGAGGGAAAACTTGCATGCTTTAATGAACTTATTCTTTTATGCGTGCGCCACCGCTGAATTTGTATGGAAGTACCATAATCTTTTAGTATTTTGCTTGCTTTGAGTGGACATTGTGTTTTCTTCTGTTGATTTCTGACTGTGTTAGTTGAAAAAAATGTGTTTTCAACTGTTTTATATTATGTAGCTTCTCTGTATTGAAATATGCAGAATGGTATTTATGTCCGAAATTTGCAAGGTGCAATGGTTATGCCCAACTTTCTATAATTTGCACAGAAAATTAATGGTATTTATGTGAATTAATGATTGAAATGCTTTTATGCTAATAAATTTGGATCATTTACTAACATTTCTAAAACTTGCCAACTATTTGATATGATAAATTTGATTCCTGTAAATTCAATGGGATAAATTGTATCTTGATGATACTGAATCAGATCAATATTATGAATAAAAATTTCTGATCTATCAAATCAATTTCTCGTTGAGAATTGAATAGTATATCTTACGATCCTTAATGCATCATGTACATTTACATAATAATGCAAATTTGATGCTTAAAATTTCCATGGAAACATGTTCGCGAACATTTTAAGCTTTTACCATATTAGATGGCTTGCATCGTCAAAAACAATCAACAATAAAATTTAATAATTCGCTTATTTGAACCATTTTGACATCGAATCTAAAAAACAAAAATAAAGTAGCATAATGATGATTAATATAATTGTAGTTCATACTTACGATCGGAGAGAAAGCATAAAAACTATTCAATGTATCATATAACATCATCTTACATCTTCTTGTGTGCGTACATACCATGACATTGCTATTTACTGGCAAAAAATTTCATTTCTTACTTAATGAAATAAGTTCGTATAGACATGCTTTGATTTTGTAACATGTAGGCACATATCGTGACATCCCAATTTATCGATATTTTCTCCACTTTTGTCCACATGAAAATATATTTTATTCATTCCTATGCTTTGTTGTGGTGTTTGATAAGAAAGAGTCAACATATTTCCCAACGATAAATAGTTAGCAATATTCCTTCGATCAATGGATATCACTGTCGTACGAATTATTTTATTATTTTTCCTTTTTGATGAATAATCTTGCAAGCTTTTGTACATAGTGAAGGTAGTTACATTAAGATATAGTTTGATATCAGGATGATAGCTATTAAAATTTGAAAAATCATTGCCTTATATATCATCCCAAAAATATATCACTTGCAATCTTGGGTAACAACATCAGTAATATATGACTATGCTACTGCACAAACACAAAAGGCTTTTAGATAGGTAATGGAATCATTTAGTGGCCATGTCAATCAAATTTGGCATGATTTGTAGCTCTATCCTTGTGACTGCAAGTGCAATGCTCAAAGTTAGCATTTTCTTGGTTCAACATTAAATGAAGCGTCGTTCATTGCCTAATTAGTCTTTAATAAAATTAATCGTGTCATATACATATTTCAGATTATCTTAATTTATGTTTTATTATGTATTCATTTAAAGTCAAGGTTAGGATAAAATGATCATAAAATATTCAATGACAAAAAAATGTTCAAATAGTTACCAAGCTGATGTGTCTTTGATTTGAATTTGCAATTAACAGATCATCTGATTCATTGTTATCTTCAATCTTTTAATAAAATTCCTACCATTCAATACTTACTTAGTGACAACTACCTTCGCTTCCTTGTCCCGTAAATGTCTCCAAATGTATATTTTGTTTAACAATTAATTTTTAACTGATATTATCTTAATGCTCGCAAATTCTCTGTTTGCATCCTGCTTTTTCGCCATTCCAATTTTGTATCTAATGGTAAGGGAGATTGCTGCCTATTTCTAACTTCATTTTTTTTGCTATTTCATATGTTAGGTGCCTATAATTACTAGTTTGCTTTTTCACCTTGATTTCACACAAAAAAAATATATTTTAAACTAATAATTTTGTACTTAATAGGTGTTGGAACCAAACAATATAGTTCGAAACTAGAGACAAACCCAAATCGTGGGCAATGTTTGTTGGGCACAACTCAAAATAAAGAATGGATGTTATGCATAGTGACATATTATCGGTTTTAATTCAATTTTGCACATTCCTTTAAGCAATGTGTACGGTACCCTTTCGTTTCAAAGCGTGAAGTGACATGGGTTCTTCCAACTTATATATATGTACACAGTTATTTAGATCTATTTGCTGAATATTAATAGCCTCTGATAGTATAAGTATCATTAGGTGTAAACTACGAATCCTTTACTTAGTTTGTTGCTTAACTACTGCTTTCTCCTATTTCTTCTAGAACATATTTTCCATCTTCCCTTATGTACATATTTGATTGAATTGGTCGACTTTCTAGGCGCAAACTTTACTGCCATGCATTTAAGGCCTGCAATAATTTCCCATGGCTCATTTGTTTTGCTCCATCAAAAATAAATTAGGCATGTCTATGCTAATGGCCAACACAAATCCATGTCTAATGGAGGTAGATTTCAGAGCGTGCACGAGTTTACCTTCTACTGCTGTACATACATGTATATCTTTTTATAATGGACACGGAAATTCTTACAAGATGGTGGTGGATTCAATTATTTTAGGGATTTGTGAATAGTCATTTAATATTTAGAATTCACTCATACTGGTAGATCTATTAAAATTAATTAGTTATTCGTTACATAGGTGTTTTTGACTTACGTCTTTGAACAATTCAACGCATGCAAATACATTGTAACAACCCGGAAATTCTGAGCCAATTTAAATTTTTTTATTTTGGCAATTTTAATGAATTTTGAATATTTAAAATGAATTATTTTAAATAATATCGACGAGAAATTTATTTTGAATAGAATTAGAATGTGTATATTTATATAGATCATCGTTAAAATATAAATATTTATTTATAATTATAAAAGGAATTGAAAATGGCGCGTTAGTTCGATAATTCGATTTCAAACTTCAAATGAATGTACAGGAGTCAAAATAAACCGGATTTTAGCGAAACCAAAAATATCAGAATCTAGTTGAGAATATCTTTCCAACGAATCTGAAAAATCGAAATTTCATAGCGGGAATCAAAAGTTATGCCCAGTTGAAAATTCAGAATAGTCGCTATGTAAGTTATACATGGCCCAAAAAGTAATATTTTGCATACGGATGAATTTGGACTCGAAACTCCTTCCATTGAGTTCAAAATGCCGTTTAGAACTCCGAAAAGTATAAGCTTCGATATATTCCGATATCCGGAATAGTGGCAATTGGCAGGAGCTTTTCGGTTAACAAAACATAGCCCTTAAAAAGTGAAATTTTGCATACAAGCTCAGAATTCGACGAGATAAATTTTTATGGATTCATAATGACAAATTATTATTAAGTTACAAAGGGCGCGTCGAACGGAGTCAGTATGTGGCCGTGCGAGCTAAAACAGTTCAGCGTAAAGCGAGCAGTCATTTTACAACGGAACATTACTGATACGACCTCGGAATTCGATTCTACTTTTTTTTCGGATTCGTATGGTCCAATAATGGTTAAATCCAAGAGAGCTTGATTTTTTGAGTTAGCATGTGAGCGTGCAAGAAGAAATGGTGCGCCAAAATCGCATTTTTGGAGCTTATCTGAGCATTTTTGAGAATTTGTCCTGACGGTCAAACGAACTCGGAATTCGACGAAACTTGTTTCGTTAGACTAGTCTTCACGGCTACTATCTCGTGTCCAAAATCCGCGGCGATCGGAGATCATTAGCGTTCAGGCGATACGCGAGAAACTAGCATATAATCACTTTTCTTTCCTTTTGTTTCTCACTTTCTTCCTCTTCCTCTTTTTTCATTTTTCCTCTTTAATGGTCACCACTCCCACCGCCGCTGCCCCCTCCTCCACTAGCCACCACCGGCCTCCAACCGCCGACCGCACCCCCTTCTCCACTTCCCCTCCTCCTCCTCTTCCTCCTTCTCTCTCTCTCCCCTCTTTTATGTGATTTTGCAAACCCTAGAAGCCACCACCACCACCACGGCCACCACCACCACCGTCGCCGCCCCTTAGCCGCCTCCCCACCTCACATCAGGTCCAGCGCCCCCTTCCCCCTCCTCAATTCTGGCCGTGGGCCCCCCCAGTCACCAAAAACCCATTTTACACTAATCACTCGTTTTGCAAATAAGCCCCTGACCGTATTTTGCCAATAACTCTCAAACGGTGTGTTTCTGGCCAAAGTCCCTCTAAATCAAAGTTATAGAGCACGAAATTCTCTTCGATTTGGCTATATGGAAGTCGTGTTTTGGAGTTCGGAGCTGCTCGGAAAACGCGTTCGAAGTCTGCTGTTCAAAAGCGGTAAAATTCGTGTACTTTCGCGAATTCTGGCGAATTGGAGCATTTTCGGCAAAAAGCCCCTTAGGCAAAAGTTGTTCAGAATGCCGTGCTTGTGCTAGAATAAAAGATGGATTGAGGATTTGAGCTTGTATGCGAAGTCTGGAGCTCGAACAACAATTCAGCAGTTCAGAAAAGGCGTTAGAAAAAAATCAATGTGAGAACTTCTCACTCAAATTTCATTTTCTAGTTAGAAATATATATAGGATGCAGACGGTGCTTAATAGAAGCACCCGACACCTTTGTTTGAAACCATGAATGTTTGGTTGATTTGTGAATTGAGTGATTAGGTTGAAATTGGTTTGGAAAATGAACGAATTGAGATAATTTGATTTGGGTATGGCGTGGGCCATTATTAGACTGGGAATAAGGCTAGGCCTTGTCCCGTTTCTAGTATCGTGCCGTTATGCCGCCGAAATTTTCTAAAATAAAAAGTGTTAGTTAAAAATAGTAAAGTGTTGAAATAAATATTTTTGACGTTAAAAATATAATTTTTAACGTGTTAAGGAACGACATAAAACTCTTCTGAAAAGAAATAAATATTCATTTACAAATCAGACGATATGTTTATATACACTGATTTGACTGATATTGATTAGGATGATAAATTTTACACATCACCCAACTGTATAAATAATATTCAGTGTTTGTTGATTTGAAACCCCACACGGGTGTTGGGATGATATTTGGCGTACACTAATCCCAATTATTTAATTGTATGTCGATCGATTGGTCGACAGGCTGTGTAAGCGTTAATTATTTATGTTTGATGCTTATGTAGTTGTGTGGTGCACTTTGGATGATTGTTGATTATATATCGTTGTTATTTATATACATGTGTTGTATGGAATCCATATAATTAACATTATATAGTGATTGATTGGGCCTCATTCCAATCGGGAAATTAATGAATATTATAAAAGAAGATTCATGTGTTGAATAGAATAAATAGTAATGTGTTGACGATGTTCATGTGTTGAAACTATTCATGTGTTGAGTAAAATATTTTAACAATAAAATTTACATCTTTATCATATTTAAAATTAGAATCTACTTCACGGTGGAGTCTGATTAAAAATCAAACGATAGATACCATAATTTTATAAAATATATTACATAACAAAAATAGTCGTGTGTTGACAGTACTCATGTGTTGAGATTAATTGTGTGTTGAAAGAAATATAGATTCATGCGTTGAATAGAATATATATTCATTTGCTGAATAGAATAACGAATTTATTGAAATATATAAAGCCGTGTTGATTAGAGTTGTGCTATTTTGACATGAACGATATTTATATCGATTATATTCGTTTTTATAATGAATATAGAAAAGGTAGTGATTTCAAAATATAACGTTTTGAAAATATTATCATTTATATAGTAATGATATGAAATATCCAATTTTGATTTGAAATTGAATATAGAGTTGAAATGGTTTTGAAAACGAATTTAAAACGATTTATAAAATACGTTTTAAAAAGGAAATCGACGAAATATAATATATATATATATATTATATATATAATGGCCTGAATAGAACGTGCCGCGCAGCGGCAGTTCGTGAATTTCGACCATTGACTTCGAATTGACGTTGCGGGAGATCCGACCGTCGGATTCTCCTAAAACCGGAACCGTTGGGTTCGTATCGAAAAGGGCTTTCCAATGAATATTAGAAATTTGAAATCTAACGGTTGGATTTGGAATTATGTCCAAATCAAGTTTGGAAAAGGTCGCTGTAAGTGCAGTTCGATGGCCATTGGTGGAAATCGACTGTACGGGCCTTGATAAAATTATTAAAAATAATCAATATTCCCAATACGTGAATTGGAATGGATTTGAATCAAAATTATCTTCGGAATATTTCGATGTTGGATTTCGTGACTATACAGATATTGTTATTGGAATTTGAAAGATATATTTTATATCGTTATTTCCAATACGATATTTGTTGGTTTCAGGATTTGATATTGAATATAAGCCGGTATACTTTCTATTCAGAGTCTAGTATTTAATATCAAATGTGATTTGGGTTTGTCGTGAAAGGTGTCTTCATTAACACTGTTCTTAAGCCCAATAGAGAAAAAGATTAAATCTTTCTATTTAGATTTAATGAAGTGTATCAATTAAATAATATTTAATTGGAATTGAATTTGAATTGGTTTTTGGGTTTATCGTGAGCAGTGTTTTGAACAACACCTGTTCTTTAACCCGATTAACAATAGAATGTGATTTTGGGTTTATCGTGAATCGTGTTTTAGATAACATTGGTTCTTTAACCCAGTTAAAGACAGGATCTTGATTTTTAAGAAGATTAAAACTAAGTGGAGTTTTAATGAATCTTTAATTAGATTGAAAAGTGAATTGATAATTTAAATTATCAAATCTGAAAGGTGATCGAGAATGGAGTACCACCAGTTTTGCTCCAAAGCGGTAGTTAAATCTTTAATTAGATTTGAACGTGAAATGGTAATTAATTTTACCGATAACACCGTGGTGTTAGATATGGAGTATTACCAGTTTTGCTCCAGGGGATGAATAGGTTGGGATTGGGAAATAAAACAAATAATTACTTCGGTGTGGCTCGCTAATCCCGACTAGTTTAAAATGATATCCAAAGGAAGATTAAAGAATAAATTTAGAAGAATTTACCTTGGATAAAATTAATGGGAACCTTTCCATAAGAATGTGATTTTGTGAATAAAAGAATATTCTGAAATGGAATGAGGCGTTTTTTGTGTTTGTGTAACATTTGTTTATCATATACGTGAGTTATCCAGAAAGGTCGGGTTTATACCCATTCTGAATAACCGATTCGACGAGATGTCGAAGATGAAGACGGTGGTTGAAGACCGGAAGTCTCCACATTGTTTGGGTGATTACTGATGATCTCGATTGGGCTGTACACCAAAGATGAGGGAAACAGTTGGTGATCGTCCAAACGTACTTGGAGATGGATGGATATGCGAGGAAAGTGCCTCCGGTTTCGTTCAGACCCAGAACGAACTTGTAAATGGATTGTGTGTATGACATTGGATTTTATTCTGTGTTGATTGATCTCCATTAAATATACATCTGTTTGGCGGCGGAGAATTTATTCTCTTGCTTAACGCCCTTCTCTGAGACGTACGAGCTCAGAGGTTGTATATCGATGGACATCAATCGCATGGAGTGAATTGCCAGTGTGGCACGCGTAAGTGGCAATTGATCAGGGCTTCTGTTGAAAAGCAAAGTCTTGTGGTTGATGATCAAAGCACGGCCTGTGTGGCGTAGCTTTGTGTATAACGTGAATTCGCGAGCATCACACCTCGGTATGAGTCAAAAAGGGAGACGGACCGCTGGGAGAGCACGACGTTTCTTTCTAGCTAGGGTGGTGTCAGTGACCTACCAGCCCTAACATTTATATACTTTTCACCTGTGTGGATGTTGGAATGCGAGGCGCCTCGGATATAGGTCTGTAAGGACCGGGAAACGTGTGTTCAGGAATTGCCAATCCTCAAAAGTAAGAGAGGACCGGCCCAGCCGATTCCAAGGATCAAAGTGCGGTCCTGAGATATTTGCTAGAGTGTCTCAAACGGAGAGGAGCTTGCCCCTTGCCTCGACTCATGATGGAATCCAATTCCCAATACGTGTGTTTCGGTTTTATTTGTAGAGCCTAGTATGGCGACATAGTGGGATGGGGCGCTTATGCCGTCTATGATTTATATTTATGATTGAAATTGTTTTGACACTATACATTTATTATAGTATCAAATAATGTGTTTTTAACGTATCAAGCATGCTTTGGCTATTATAAGGTAAAAACCCTATCCTCCGGCTTGCGTTGCATTGTGTGATGGGACCTGGGTCTTATAACAGCTTCATTTTCCTTTATTTAGCATTACGCTGTTTATTTTTTGCACTGGTATTCTTGGGAGGAAACCCGTTCCGTGTTATACGGCGTGGTCCCTTGATTTACCGAACTTTAAAATAAAGATTAATAACTGTTTTAGTTCTCACACCAGTCCCATCACTGACCTGGAGTTTATTGTTTTAACCTAAACTCTGGGTGCCTCTATTTTCCACGGGCAGCTAGTAGTTTTGGTTTTGCAGATTTACATTCACAGGGTCCTTATTTACAGCTGGAACGATGCTCGTAAAGCTCTGTATCCGTGTATCACTTTCAGTTGTGTTTGGTATATTTTTCCGCTGCTATGTA
This sequence comes from Allium sativum, assembly GCA_030737875.1. Lineage (NCBI taxonomy): Eukaryota > Viridiplantae > Streptophyta > Magnoliopsida > Asparagales > Amaryllidaceae > Allium > Allium sativum. Next base: position 514,526,888 of record CM060919.1, on the reverse strand, counting down.
ATTTATTGTAATCTCTGATATCATTCGAATGTATTTTATTCATTTATACTCTATATATTCTTGTATCTGATGGAATTGTTGTAATAACAATGAAATGTTCTTCCGTCTACGTTCTATTATGTCGTGTTCTCACGGTAATTCGTTCTTTCTCTTCTCTTCGGAGATGGGGAAGTTACGGGTCACTACAGTTTGGTATCAGAGCTTTGGCTTACAGAACTCGAGAACAAGACACATTAGAACCATACGAAAGAATTCATCAGATATTGGATTAGTAATATCCAATTAGAATGACTCGTTAGAGATAGGATCAGTAGTATCCTAGAACGAGTGTGAAGAGTGTATTTTTCAAATGAAAACAATTTTGTTTTGAAATTTAAACCATCTTATACGTATTTGAATAATTTATTTATATTGATTTGGACAATCTAGTATATAAAGGTTTTGCATATACGCGTCATGAACGTATATTCGAAGTTTTAATATATTAGATAGATATAGAGTCACACTCTAGTCGCCCGGACATGGTCCTGATGATGAAGTATACCATCATCAGTATTTATTTTCGAGTGACGGAGGTGTGATATCTATATATTTCCATTAGACTGGTGTGAGAACCAAAACTAGATAGGTTTATTGTTGTGATTTGGCATCAAAAACATGATTTTCTGTATATATATCAAATTACGAATTTGAAAAGCTAATTCACTAATTGATTGATGGTTGTGTTGTATGATTATTTATTTAAACCATTATGTGAAAGAATGGTGAATTTAGGCCTAATTGAACCAAATATTGAATTGTATTGTAAATTATTTGCAAATGCATGCATATACATATATATGTTCGAACAGGTAAATGGATTAGCTGTTGAGTAAAGAATTTATTTGCGTGCCCGACAAATAGGTAAACCTTAATGAGTTGGATGCACACTTTTATTGTTATATCAACTCCTGTGAGTGCCATTGGATGCGGAGTGCTGGTTATTCTGTGTGTAATTAATAAATGCCGCCATAGGATAGTAACAATTAATTTTGAACTACATTGCATGGCATACTTCCTGAAGATGGCATACTTTTTAATATCGCATACTTCATCATATACCACACAAGCATTTGGAGCTTGTGTGACAAAGTGGAAGATTTACCATACGAGCGAGAGGCTTGTATGGCGATGACTATATATTACAGGTTGAATTGATGACAGATATGGACTATATATTACAGGTTGAACTGATGACTGATATGGACAATATAAAATTGTAACGGTGAAATTGCCCGATTAATAAAAACCCCACACGGGTCTGGAGATGACAATAATCATGTCTCTCTAGTCATTAGATACGGCACATGGATTATTTATTTCCCACACGGGACGAGGTGACGAGAATTTATTCTCTGGAGCAATTAAAATACACACTCCCTCAGGCTTTGACAGGGTGACGAGAATTTATTCTCTGGAGTTATTATCTATACACGCTCCCCTGTAAACACCAGAATATATCACTATAAATATGTGTATGCTTTATAGGATTTATTGGGTACCTAATACGACCCAATAAATTTCCAAACCCCTCCCCGTACAAAGGAGGTTATGGCGAAAATTTTCGAAAATTCCGGGTGTTAACCAAATTTTTGGAGAATTTGAAAATTCTCAGAAACTGAAAAGTTGGAGAATGCAAGCCAGAATGAACGTTGAGTTGGTTTTTAAAACAACTTTCGGTTTTGTTCATTTTCAGGGATGAAAAGTTTTAAGTGGGGGAGAATGTAACAACCCGGAAATTCTGAGCCAATTTAAATTTTTTTATTTTGGCAATTTTAATGAATTTTGAATATTTAAAATGAATTATTTTAAATAATATCGACGATAAATTTATTTTGAATAGACTTAGAATGTGTATATTTATATAGATCGTCGTTAGAATATAAATATTCATTTATAATTATAAAAGGAATTGAAAATGGCGCGGTAGTTCGATAATTCGATTTCAAACTTCAAATGAATGTACAGGATTCAAAATAAACCGGATTTTAGCGAAACCAAAAATATTAGAATCTAGTTGAGAATATCTTTCCAACGAATCTGAAAAATCGAAATTTCATAGCGGGAACCAAAAGTTATGCCCAGTTGAAAATTCAGAATAGTCGCTATGTAAATTATGCATGGCCCAAAAAGTCATATTTTGCATACGGATGAATTTGGACTCGAAACCACTTCCATTGAGTTCAAAATGCCATTTAGAACTCCGAAAAGTATAAGCTTCGATATATTCCGATATCCGGAATAGTGGCAATTGGCAGGAGCTTTTCGGTTAACAAAACATAGCCCTTAAAAAGTGAAATTTTGCATACGAGCTCAGAATTCGACGAGATAAATTTTTATGGATTCATAATGACAAATTATTGTTGAGTTCCAAAGGGCGCGTCGAACGGAGTCAGTATGTGGCCGTGCGAGCTAAAACAGTTCAGGGTAAAGCGAGCAGTCATTTTACAAAGGAACATTACTGATACGACCTCGGAATTCGATTCCACTTTTTTTTGTGGATTCGTATGGTCCAATAATGGTTAAATCCAAGAGGGCTTGATTTTTTGAGTTAGCATGTGAGCGTGCAAGAAGAAATGGTGCGCCAAAATCGCATTTTTAGAGCTTATCTGAGCATTTTTGAGAATTTTAACGGACGGTCAAACGAACTCGGAATTCGACGAAACTTGTTTCGTTGGACTCGTCTTCACGTCTACTATCTCGTGTCCGAAATCCGCGGCGATTGGAGATCATTAGCGTTCAGGCGATACGCGAGAAACTAGCATATAATCACTTTTCCTTCCTTTTGTTTCTCACTTTCTTTCTCTTCCTCTTTTTGCATTTTTCCTCTTTAATGGTCACCGCTCCCACCGCCGCTGCCCCCTCCTCCACCAGCCACCACCGGCCTCCGACCGCCGACCACACCCCCTCCTCTTCCCCTCCTCCTCCTCTTCCTCCTCCTCTCTCTCTCCTCTCTTTTATGTGATTTTGCAAACCCTGGAAGCCACCATGGCCACCACCGTCGCCGCCCCTTAGCCGCCTCCCCGCCTCACATCAGGTCCAGCGCCCCCTTCCCCCTCCTCAATTCTGGCCGTGGGCCCCCCCGGTCACCAAAAACCCATTTTACACTAATCACCCGTTTTGCAAATAAGCCCCTGACCGTATTTCGCCAATAACTCACAAACGGTGCGTTTCTGGCAAAGTCTCTCAAAACCAAAGTTGTAGAGCACAAAATTCTCTTCGATTTGACAATATGAAAGTCGTGTTTTGGAGTTTGGAGCTGCTCGGAAAATGCGTTCGAAGTCTGCTGTTCAAAAGCGGTAAAATTCGTGTACTTTCGCGAATTCTGGCGAATTGGAGTATTTTCGGCAAAAAGTCCCTTAGGCAAAAGTTGTTCAGAATGCCGTGCTTGTGCTAGAAAAAAAGATGGATTGAAGATTTGAGCTTGTATGCGAAGTCTGGAGCACGAACAACAATTCAGCAGTTCAGAAAAGGCGTTAGAAAAAAATCAATGTGAGAACTTATCACTCAAATTTCATTTTCTAATTAGAAATATATATAGGATGCAGACGGTGCTTAATAGAAGCATCTGACACCTTTGTTTGAAACCATGAATGTTTGGTTGATTTGTGAATTGAGTGATTTGGTTGAAATTGGTTTGGAAAATGAACGAATTGAGATAATTTGATTTGGGTATGGCGTGGGCCATTATTAGACTGGGGATAAGGCTAGGCCTTGTCCCGTTTCTAGTATCGTGTCGTTATGCCGCCGAAATTTTCTAAAATAAAAAGTGTTAGTTAAAATTAGTAAAGTGTTGAAATAAATATTTTTTACGTTAAAAATATAATTTTTAACGTGTTAAGGAACGACATAAACCTCTTCTGAAAAGAAATAAATATTCATTTACAAATCAGACGATTTGTTTATATACACTGATTTGACTGATATTGATTGGGATGATAAATTTTACACATCACCCAACTGCACAAATAATATTCAGTGTTTGTTGATTTGAAACCCCACACGGGTGTTGGGATGATATTTGGCGTACACTAATCCCAATTATTTAATTGCATGTCGATCGATTGGTCGACAGGTTGTGTAAGCGTTAATTATTTATGTTTGATGCTTATGCAGTTGTGTGGTGCACTTTGGATGATTGTTGATTATTTATCGTTGCTATTTATATACATGTGTTGTATGGAATCCATATAATTAACATTATATGGTGATTGATTGGGCCTCATTCCAATCGGGAAATTAATGAATATTATAAAAGAAGATTCATGTGTTGAATAGAATAAATAGTAATGTGTTGACGATGTTCATGTATTGAAACTATTCATGTGCTGAGTAAAATATTTTAACAATAAAATTTACATCTTTATCATATTTAAAATTAGAATCTACTTCACGGTGGAGTCTGATTAAAAATCAAATGATAGATACCATAATTTTATAAAATATATTACATAACAAAAAAAGTTGTGTGTTGACAGTACTCATGTGTTGAGATTAGTCGTGTGTTGAAAGAAATATAGATTCATGTGTTGAATAGAATATATATTCATTTGTTGAATAGAATAACGAATTTATTGAAATATATAAAGCCGTGTTGATTAGAGTTGCGTTATTTTGATGTGAACGATATTTATATCGATTATATTCGTTTTTATAATGAATATAGAAAAGGTAGTGATTTCAAAATATAACGTTTTGAAAATATTATCATTTATATAGTAATGATATGAAATATCCAATTTTGATTTTAAATTGAATATAGAGTTGAAATGGTTTTGAAAACGAATTTAAAACGATTTATAAAATACGTTTTAAAAAGGAAATCGACGAAATATAATATATATATATATATATATATATATATTATATAAAGGCCTGAATAGAACGCGCCGCGCCGCGGTAGTTCGTGAATTTCGACCATTGACTTCGAATTGACGTTGCGGGAGATCCGACCGTCGGATTCTCCTAAAACCGGAACCGTTGGGTTCCTATCGAAAAGAGCTTTCCAATGAATATTAGAAATTTGAAATCTAACGGTTGGATTTGGAATTATGTCCAAATCAAATTTGGAAAAGGCCGCTGTAAGTGTAGTTCGATGGCCATTGGTGGAAATCGACTGTACGGGCCTTGATAAAATTATTAAAAATAATCAATATTCCCAATACGTGAATTGGACTGGAGTTGAATCGAAATTATCTTCGGAATATTTCGATGTTGGATTTCGTGACTATACAGATATTGTTATGGGAATTTGAAAGATATATTTTATATCATTATTTCCAATACAATATTTGCTGGTTTTAGGATTTGATATTGAATATAAGCCGGTATACTTTCTATTCAGAGCCTAGTATTTAATATCAAATGTGATTTTGGTTTGTCATGAATGGTGTCTTCATTAACACTGTTCTTAAGCCCAATAGAGAAAAAGATTAAATCTTTCTATTTAGATTTAATGAAGTGTATCAATTAAATAATATTTAATTGGAATTGAATTTGAATTGGTCTTTGGGTTTATCGTGAGCGGTGTTTTGAACAACACCTGTTCTTTAACCCGATTAACAATAGAATGTGATTTTGGGTTTATCGTGAATCGTGTTTTAGATAACATTGGTTCTTTAACCCAGTTAAAGACAGGATCTTGATTTTTAAGAAGATTAAAACTAAGTGGAGTTTTAATGAATCTTTAATTAGATTGAAAAGTGAATTGATAATTTAAATTATCAAATCTGGAAGGTGATCGAGAATGGAGTACCACCAGTTTTGCTCCAAAGCGGTAGTTAAATATTTAATTAGATTTGAACGTGAAATGGTAATTAATTTTACCGATAACACCGTGATGTTACATATGGAGTATTACCAGTTTTGCTCCATGGGATAAATAAGTTGGGATTGGGAAATAAAATAAATAATTACTTCGGTGTGGTTCGCTAATCCCGACTAGTTTGAAATGATACCCAAAGGAAGATTAAAGAATAAATTTAGAAGAATTTATCTTTGATAAAATTAATGGGAACCTACTCCCTAAAAATGTGATTTTGTGAATAAAAGAATATTCTGAATTGGAATGAGGCGTTTGTTGTGTTTGTGTAACATTTGTTTAGCATATACGTGGGTTATTCAGAAAGGCCGGGTTTATACCCATTCTGAATAACCGATTCGACGAGATGTCGAAGATGAAGACGGTGGTTGAAGACCGGAAGTCTCCACATCGTTTGGGTGATTACTGATGATCTCGATTGGGCTGTACACCCAAGATGAGGGAAACAGTTGGTGATCGTCCAGACGTACTTGGAGATGGATGGATATGCGAGGAAAGTGCCTCCGGTTTCGTTCAGACCCAGAACGAACTTGTAAATGGATTGTGTGTCTGACATTGGATTTTATTCTATGTTGATTGATGTCCATTAAATATACATCTGTTTGGTGGCGGAGAATTTATTCTCTTGCTTAACGCCCTTCTTTGAGACGTACGAGCTCAGAGGTTGTATATCGATGGACATCAATCGCATGGAGTGAATTGCCAGTGTGGCACGCGTAAGTGGCAATTGATCAGGGCTTCTGTACAAAAGCAATGTCTTGTGGTTGATGATCAAAGCACGGCCTGTGTGGCGTAGCTTTGTGTATAACGTGAATTCGCGAGCCTCACACCTCGGTATGAGTCAAAAACGGGAGACGGACCGCTGGGACAGCACGACGTTTCTTTCTAGCTAGGGTGGTGTCAGTGACCTACCAGCCCTGACATTTATATACTTTTCACCTGTGTGGATGTTGGAAGGCGAGGCGCCTCGGATATAGGTCTGTAAGGACCGGGAAACGTGTGTTCAGGAACTGCCAATCCTCAAAAGTAAGAGAGGACCGGCCCAACCGATTCCAAGGATCAAGGTGGGGTCCTGAGACATTTGCTAGAGTGTCTCGAACAAAGAGGAGCTTGCCCCTTGCCTCGACTCATGATGGAATCCAATTCCCAATACGTGTGTTTCGGTTTTATTTGTAGAGCCTAGTATGGCGACATAGTGGGATGGGGCGCTTATGCCGTCTATGATTTATATTTATGATTGAAATTGTTTTGACATTATACATTTATTATAGTATCAAATAATGTGTTTTTAACGTATCAAGCATGCTTTGGCTATTATAAGGTAAAAACCCTATCCTCCGGCTTGTGTTGCATTGTGTGATGAGACCTGGGTCTTATAACAGCTTCATTTTCCTTTATTTAGCATTGTGCTGTTTATTTTATGCACTGGTATTCTTGGGAGGAAACCCGTTCCGTGTTATACGGCGTAGTCCCTTGATTTGCCGAACTTTAAAATAAAGATTAATAACTGTTTTAGTTCTCACACCAGTCCCATGACTGACCTGGAGTTTATTGTTTTAACCTAAACTCTGGGTGCCCCTATTTTCCACGGGCAGCTAGTAGTTTTGGTTTTGCAGATTTATATTCATAGGGTGCTGATTTACAGCTGGAATGATGCTCGGAAAGCTCTATATCCGTGTATCACTTTCAGTTGTGTTTGGTATATTTTTCCACTGCTATGTAATTTATTGTAATCTCTGATATCATTCGAATGTATTTTATTCATTTATACTCTGTATATTCTTGTATCTGATGGAATTGTTGTAATAACAATGAAATGTTCTTCCGTCTGCGTTCTATTATGTCGTGTTCTCACGGTAATTCGTTCTTTCTCTTCTCTTCGGAGATGGGGAAGTTACGGGTCACTACATACATGTATTTCCCCTGCTTTCTTAAATAGTTCCTTTGGTAATATTAAGATATTAACATTGTTTCCTGGACCATATGTTGAGTGTAATTCCGTTTATTACACACTCTAATTATATTGCCCACAACACAAATTATTAGATGAAACTTTACATTCTTGATACTGCATAGTGTCCGGACATATAATATATTTTAGATAACAATTACAACCGCATACTTTCTACCTTTATATAGAACTACGATTTGATCGCTCACATGTTCTTATTATAACAACAAGTAATATAAACGACTTACAACATTTACAAGCTATAATTAATCTGTTACAAATTACGTAATATCCCTACTTGATACACAACTATAACAACGTTTTACTTCAACACGTACATACATAAAAAAAATCTATCTCTTCACCCACAATTCATTGTCATTGACGTTACAATTTTCACAACTACCTGTGTGCGAAGCACGGGTTCTAACCTAGTATATAAATTATAACAAAATAACATGATTCGTTAAAATAATTATTTAGGCTAATATATGTAATTTTGTTTCTTTTATCTTCTAATGTAAAATCATTTGTATGCAATATGTTGTTTCTTTTTTCCTCTAATGTAAAATCATTCCTATGATTTTCTGTTTTATGCTTGGTGAATATAATATGTAGTCTTCCAAATATCAATTAATTTACTGCATTTAGTTTGTGTGATCATTCTACAATCACAATCAATTAGTTATGTTACCATTTATTTTTATTTGGATGTAATAAAAGTTGGAGTAATAAATACCAGGCAATGCCTTAAATAAGATTTTATCGCATGCCTTAAATTATTGATTATATTCTTCAGAACATTAAAAAATGAATACCTGAAATGATTGCCAATTAATTCTTCTAAAAATGGCAACATCAATCAAGCAAAAATATGTATGTATGCGTAATTGATTTCAAATGGTAAACATGGTATGTATGTATGCGATATATGAAAAAATAAGATCACACCTTTCCTAACTACACCAAGGTGGACTTTCCCTAACTGATCTCATATTGTGAAATTAAATCACATTTAGTTCTCTGCTCTTTATTTTTTATAAATTAGCATATAGTGAAATTTAATCCCATACTGTGAAATTTAACCAAACAAACCGAGATGGACTTTCCCTAGCTGTATATATTATATAAAAATATCTCACTACTACTTAAAATGATTTTTTTATATAGATATGCATTACATAGATTTGAATCATCATACCAGTCTTTTTTTGATATTTTTCATGAATATTTGTTTGTGTATTTAATCTTTGTGCTGACATGATTGGTTAAAATAATTATTTTTGGTTTTTAATAATATATGTAATTTTTCTTTCATATATTTTCATTCATATGTAGTTTTAAATAAATAAATAAGTACAACAAAATATATTTTTTATCAGTTGTATTGTGTTACAAAGTCAAAGAATGTGTTAATTTACCATCAAGTTTGGACATGTATTACAATATTATACAATTGAAGATGGTAAATTCATCCTCCCTACCCAAACTATGCAATTTTATGAACATAGTTCATTAACTGATCTTGTAATGGTATTTATATACTCAAAAACTTATCAGTACCACAATAACTATATTAAATTGTGTTTATTTAGCCACACTCTTAACAAATACCCAAAATTTATTACATGAAAATTTAAGAAGTTCATTTTTTTGTTGATAGTACACCATAAGTAGTGTTTGAACCATAACATGACACGAATACTCAATAGAAACTAGAAGAGAAAAATTCAAGAAAATGAATAAAAATAACGCATGCAAGGTTTAAAGTGGTTCGGCTGATTAATGTCTATGTCCACCTAATGTTTCTTTTAATTATACAGTTGTTTTATAAGTACAATTCTTATGGGTCGATAAGGGACCTTGGGAGTAATAAGGGAAATTATGGAAAATGTAACGTCCCATATTTTCTGGTAACCGGATATTTAATTTAATTTATTATTTTAAATATTGAGTTGGATTTATAAATGGATTTACAATATATATCTCGTCTATATAACGAAGTTGATTGTACAATTTATATATAATTATAAATCGAGCTCATAACGTCGCGGTAGTTCATAATTTACGATTTGAACTTCAATTGAATATACAAAACTCAATTTAAGTCGAAATTCTTCGAAGCAAGAATCGTCCGAATCTATTTAATTATATTTTTCTAATGTAAGAGAAAAATGGAGATTTCATATTATAGATTGTGAGTTATGTCCAATTCAAATTTTCAAATAGTCACTATGGAATTCGTTAATAAACGATAACGCTTATTTAATAAAATATAAGAGATTTCTATATAATTTGAATATCGTTTAACTTAAAAGTATATAATACTCAGTTTAATATATATACTGGTTTATTCTGAAGCTATATAATATTTCATTTGGACGTAAAACGATAAGAATAATTTATTATTATTTGTTTGGATTTAATTAAAATTTATCGATATTATATAAGTCTTAGAAATAGTTGTGTTTCAAAAAACATCTATTTTGATGAAATGAATTTAATTGGAATACGTATAGCTAATTATTGTTAGATTTCCAGTTTGGAGTCAATCAAAGTTGTTTTATGCATATGTGCAATTTAAAGGTGGACCGATGAATAAATTAAAATAAAAATAATGTTGTTTTTACAAATGTAGTCAGTTTCAATGAAATTAATTTCATTGGAACCAGAACATTACACTACACCATATCAGCGAATTTGGCACACAGGGATGCGGATATACAATTCGGCTATAAGCCAAATCAAATTTGATAGTGCTCAAAGCCGTCTCAAACTACATTCTGACCGTCCATCGTCGAAGTCCCGGATCAGTTAATTTGATATGGCTTTGGACCACATGAAATGCGTATCAAATTTTTCACACCATACCTCCACTCAGGCACAATCGACTTTTCCCCCATCAAAAATTTCGGTCGAATTATCCTCTTTCTATTTTCCAATGGCGACCACCGAATACCCAAATTAGGGTTTTGGTAATCGACCGACTTCCTTTGTCAATAAGCCATCCACCATAGTCCATGAGTTATCGTCACCTCGCGCTGCCTTCAGCTGACCGATGAAGCCTCGGTCCACCGCTGTCCATCCTTCTTGTCACCACTGGAGGTGGGTACTAGATCACAGTTAAATTTAAATATGAATTGGGTTTAATTTGGGTTTAATTTGAATTCGAATTGGGTTTAAATTGGGTTTAATTCGAATTTCCGTGCCATAGTTCAAAAATATGAATGATATATAGTTGCATGTGCTTGTCTACCTAGATTTCGTGCTGCTATTGTGTTTAAATTGGGTATTATCCCCAGTTTTATAGTGCAGCAGTGTATTTGCTGTCATTTACTTGTGTTGTATTTGTCTACCTTGAATTCAGACACTTTTACTTGTGCCGCCCTGTTCATTTGTGTGTATTATTGCACCATGTACATTGATCCTTACTGATGTGAAGTGCATATGTATGACTTGATTTGAGAACCAAAGCATACTAGTTTTGTTGATTGAGCTGCATGTATTTGGTAATTGATATTAGGAAATTTGTGTGATTGAGTAAAAATGCCAGTGATGGATGCATGAATGAAAATAGAATGGAATTTATAGGTGTAGATTTAGTCAATTTGTTTGGTGTGTCCTATGTGTCACACTGCGTGTGAGTAAAGGCGTAAAACTGCTTTTCCATTTATGACTTGCTGCCTTGAAGCAAGTTGCGTTGTGCTCATGTAACCAATCATTTTTGTTAGTAAACCCATGGCAAAAATAGAAGCTGACTATTATAACATGTGTGTGCAGCAGCCTTCGTCATTTGGATGAAGCTAATAAGCATGGATTTGAGTGTGTTGATCTAAACTTCAGGTAATATCTCGCTTTTTTCCATCCCCTCATCCCGAATACACTACATTAGACAAGGGTGATAGAATAAAAAGGGAAAGGCTATAGCAATGTTATATCTACATTGTAGCCAAATGACAAGGAGAATTATAATAATGTGGACGTATATCCTCTATATTGCTCTTTAATTAGGCTATAGCAACTGTCTTTAATCGAGATTCAGTCTCGACTGAACAAGTAAAAATGTTGTAGACTTGCAGTATTCAACAACTATTGAAAATAATAATGTGGACATATCCTATCATGAACTATGCGGTTTGCACTTTTTTATAGGTCTTTGTAGTGTACATGCTATATGTTATCCAAGCTAACTTATTACCAGGCCTCTTGAAGTTTTCTTAGATCTGAGTAGTTCTTTGAGAGATTTGAGTGTGTTGATCTTCCTGAAGGGTTCCTTCATGTCTTGGATAGAATGCAATGTTGCTTTGCTGGTTTATGATCTTTTGTCTGTTTTGGAGGATGTTCATCTTGAAGGAAGCATTGATTCAACAGCTGGCTGCACTTTTGCTCATGACGCCGATTCGGGTATTTATCCCAGCTTATTGTAATGTAACATTATGTATCTTCTTTAATGTAATGAAGCAGCGTGTATCTTATTGATTGTAATGTAATCAAATAGCATGTATCATTATATATTGTAATGTAATGAAATATTTCATATAATTGTTTCGTTTACTCTTACAATTATGAATTAGTGTATCCTGTGTTATATATGCTTTGTGTTACAAATAAAATGTGCTGTAGTTTCTTCTTTTATATATATATATATATATATATATATATATACATACATACATACATACATACATACATAGACACACACGTATAAGATACGGTTTATAGCCGTATCTACTTACACTTTGGATACAGCCAATAGCCGTATGTTATCACATAGAGATATGGTTTTAAGCCGTATTTAAAAATTCAACAAGCCATTTTTTGATACGGCTTTTTGTTGTGCCTACATGTGTTAGATACAGCTAAAAACACAACCTAGTTAGCATATATGGCGTAGTGTTAAGACGTAGCAGTGTACTCGTTTACATTGTGTTTGGAATTCGCGTGTGGTGGTACGAATTTTACAATTATCGGTAAATAAACCGTATCTAAGTAAATAAAGTAGGCGCAACATAGGCTACCCTACATAGGAAAATAAATATATGCTGCACCTAAGCTATATGCAAACATCACGAAAATATAGATCTTCCTATTGAATTGAAAAGAAAACTCATGACTACAGACCTACCCATAACCACTTACTCGTTTTTATTTTTCTACATCTCAAAGTTTCTATCGCAGGCCTAAACACGCCTAAACTTTAATGGTACCGCCTACCTATACATTGAAAAGAAGATACAGTAGTCTTGGAGTAGGTAAGGGAATCGCTGCTGTGTGCCTAAGTATAGCATTCGAAAGACGTTGTTTCTATCTTGCCTTCTTTCCCCTTTAAATACACACGAACCCCCTTTTTTTCTTCCATCTGAAATAGGGATTTTTAGGCACAAGGACAAGCTTAACAAAAAAATTATCCATATGGACAAGAGGCTAAAATTTTAAGCACAAGGACACTTTTTGGTGCAAAGGGAGGAATTCTGGGGATCCACTATCATTTCATACTTTGCACTAAAGTTTGTCCTCTTTATGGTTATAATTTTAGCCTCTTGTCCTTTAGGATAATTTTTTTATTACTATTTTGTCATTCACACATTTTCCTGTCTGAAATATGTATTCAATGGCTATGTATGAATTCAAAACAAAACAAAAACGTAAGCCCTTGTTTTAAACTAAAAGCTCCATAGCATGCATAAACCAATAACTCCAGTCATAGGTTAGAAACAGAAGTCATGTTTGAGAAAAAAGGAAGAGAACGAACCCGCATGTAAAATGCAGCGTGGGGATTAGAGAAATGGGTTGTTAGGTAGCCGGGAGATGTTGTGATAATGCGTTGTGGGTTCATCGCAGAGTACAGGTGAGGGTGAAGGGGTAAAAGTAGTGGCTCTGAGGAAGTGAGTTGATGAAGCATGTGGGATATCGGGTTTATGGAGAACAAAGCGGCAGAAGGCACAATAGTAAGTTTTGGACGGAATGTAGTGGTGAAGTGATGTCAATGCATGGGTTAGTGAAGGCATGCTGGAAAACAACTGATCTGAGTTTGGTAAGGTATCATCAATGTTCATTTGGTATTCATAAGCATAATAATTAGGCTTAAGAGCTATTATTTCTGTTGGAGAGGTATTCAAATGTTGTCGAAAGTTGGATCTATGCAGATCCATGGATTGAGGAGTGAGAATTGATGTTCATTTAATTCAACTAGGTTTTCAAGTGAACTGAAAAATGTGTGTAGTGGCTTGGGAAGTAAAGCTGACATGTTAAGGAAGTGGAGAGAAAAAAAAGGATAATCGAACGAGAAGAAGAACAGTACGAGGAGGGAGGAATAGGTAGTTGGTTTCAACAAAAGTGGGAAAAAGCAACGCATTACAAAGCAAGAAGGCAGGTGCGTAAAAGGGCATTGGGTCGGGTTGAAGATTTAAGTAAGGCCCGTTATATAATTAATATATAGTTTAGTTTTCGATTTAAATGTATGCACAACTTAAACCCTTATATCTTGTTCATACTTAAAAAGAATTTAACATCGTTAGGCACGTCAGAACCATATCGACAAGCACAACGTTATGCAACTGGTTTGGAGCAATTTGGAGCTCGTATGCATTTACAAATGACTAATTACATTAATCGGAAAATTAATCGTTATTTAACGATTAAATAACCAAGGTGAGTACAACTCACTCAGTTTTGTTCCATTTATATTTTATATAAGTCGGGTTAAATATTTTAGTGCTATGATTGTCTAATGTTGGATGTTTACTGAATATATTTATATGTATTGACTGAACTGATTAAAATAAATGCTCATTTAATTTAACTTAAACCAATCGTTATTTTTACCGATTTTCCCAAATGAGGCAACTTACCTCGTTGGTCACGTTTATAATAATATAAATGTATTGAATTGAAATATGGTCGTTTGGATTGCTGCTATTGTTTGATTGTTGAAAATTATATATATTTATTGAATATATGATTTGCTTCGAGGTAACGTATTTGGATGCAGGGGAACACAGGTTGGAGGGATCCAACTGGATTCATCAAATATATTATATGTTATTTATTTTCATATTATCAATATATGAACTGTTCTGATTGAATGGTTGATATGGTTATTGATCGTTGACTGCAAATTCAACGCTCGATTTGTTTTAACCTATGGGCAATATTGGTTGAGTAATTGGTAGCATATGGCCTATAAATCAATCGTTTTATAAGTATTGACTCACCGTCAGGTGAATCGACAGAAATTAATTTATAAAATTATTTATAACTGATGGTAGATTTTTGAGTCTAATATTTTAAAAGAAAGTTTATTGAAAGGGAATATATATTATCTATTATTTAAATTTATAAGTAATTATTGAATGATTTTATAACGCAAATTCTTATGTTAATAAGATTTATAAGAAAATGAGCAAAAATTAACCTAACGGTTAAGAGTTGAATTAACTATTTTAAAAAATAATTAAATGGGGTTATTTAATTAAATTAATTATATTATTAATTAATTTAAAGTAAGAATTAATCCGAATTGGTTAAAGAAATAATTGTGTTTGGGTTGACTAAGTCAACCATTTGACCGTGTTTGATTATTTGACTAATTTGTTTTAATTAATCTAATGAAATAGTTTAACGAATATTTGTTTTAATTTTAATACTATTTTAAACAGTAATTTACTATTTATTTTAGTAATAAGAATTTAACAACTTCTAGAGTAATTAATGATGAGGTAAATTATTATTTTAATTAATAATAATTTAAGTGTTTATTATTTAAATAAAACAAATTCAAATAAGTTATCAGAGTTGTAATGAAATCTAGTTGGATTGTGAAAAGGAACATATGAAAGGGTTCAAACGAGGTTTACAAAAAGAGATGAGATGTTAAAACGTTGATTTTTAAATTAACGTTATCAAGTACAATGAATGGAATTGAAATGAGATTTCTAAAATGGAAAATGATTGAATGGATTATAAGTGGAATGATATGGGTTGATAAGGAGTTATGATAATAAATTAAAGAATTAGAACCTAACTGGAGATTGGTTAAGTTAAGTGATTTTCTGGGTATTAATCTGATATTGATTTCGGTCTTCGGTTGATACTTAGAGAGCTATTCGCTTACCAATTTACGATCAGGGACTAATGACTGTTAAAGTGACAGAAATAAAAAGGATTCGAGAATCTAAAATGATGTTTCTAAAGTAATGGGAATAGAAAGAGATTTTGGAAGATATAACGATATTTTTGAGATTTAAGGAATTAATGAGATAATTGAATAAGTTTATTCAAAAGGGAAGTGTAGTTAATGTTTTCGAAAAATGAAACGAAATGTGATTTTGTAATGATGTTTTTACGTGAAATTTGTTGAATCCAAGTTAGGAATATATATATATATATATGATTTATTTCTGGTATGTTTAAAATAGTTTTTGAGAATACTTTTATAATAAGATAAGAAGTTAATATTGTGTTTAAAATATTGAAAGATTAAGAGGTTTAACTATTTTTAACTAAAAAGGCCAAGTGATGCTGAGTGTGAATCAGTGAACTCATATTTATTTTCATGTTTTAATGATTGTTTATTTGATAGTTAAATAACCAACTATCAAATCTGACTTATATGATTGTTAGTACGGAAAGACCGAGATCGAATTTATATTCGAAAACCATTCTGAACTAGCAAACGCAAAATTGTAGAAGATGCAGATTGAAGATGGAACTATGAAGACTGTTGTAATGATACGGATTTCACTCGGACCTAATCGAACGCTAAATCGACCAAGACCGTTCAAAACCCGGATACGCTAACTCTGGGCGCACAACACATTAGAATAAATAACAAAAGACTTTTATAAACATCATAATAATGTTACATCAGAGTACAAAATATCAGAATACATCGAAGAATAATAATACACTGGAAGATTAATTTACAATAAATGTAATATAATGCAACAGAAAAAAATAAACTAACACAGTGGAAGACTATCAATGCTCTGGACACAGCTTTAAGCTTTGATCCAGAATCCTGCTAAATGAAATAATCTGCAAAACCAAACCTATAACCTGCCCTTTTGGAAAATATGGGCACCTAGAGTTTAGGTGAAAATAATAAACTCCAAGTCAATCATGGGACTGGTGTGAGAACTAAAAACAGTTATTAACTTCATTTATGTAAAATATGGCAAATCACGGGACCATACCGTATAACACGAAACGGGTTTCCTCCACTAGATTTCCAGTGCATAAACAATAACCAATAATAGATATATGGATCTACAATGCATCATACAACATGCAATTTTCCAATCTACCCATTTAGATTAATCCCCACACTTAGATTTTCCAAATCCAATTCACTTTATAGAAATTATTTTTTGGACTTTATTTCCCGATTTCTTATTTCAAATCATTTGAAATACACATCTAGATTTTATATCAAAGTAGATTTCACTTTGGGATCTCAAACCAACTCACTTGGAAATATGAATTCCAAAACATAACAATGCATACAAACAAGTATGCAACCAAATATCAGGCTCCCCTTAGACAAGGCAAAAGGCACACACCTAAGTAACTCGATATAAATGAGCACCTCCCACGATGGAGCAGGCTACACTGACGATGCACCTCCCACGCATGGAAGCATACACCGCCCAAAGTCATTTAAGGCTATAACACCCATACTTTTAGTCGTCTGGGTTACTCGAATCTTTATCCACATACCAAATCATTTCATATCCTGAAGTAGGGAAAATCATATCACAACATAATAATCACAAGTGCTTTCCAAAATATAGTACTTTACAATAGCAATTCACACATATGATCAGTCACTATTAATCACATAACCTTTGAGCTCGTACGTCTAAAAGAAGGATGTTAAGAAACAGAATAAATTCTCCGCCACCAAAACAGATACGTTATAAATAGCAACTAATCGGATACGCGATGAACCACAATGTAAAACCATAATACACTTCCAAATCATTTCGAAATCATCAGGTTTAGGCCTCGAAATCCTTTCTGTTTTATAAAACATTCCCAGTCCAATCGCGAAAACATTTCTTTCCATTTAAGGAAAATATCATTTCAGAATCATTCATTAAATTTGAAATGAATTGAACATCGCTAAGCATCTCATAGTAAAATCGTGAAGTGTTTCACAAGATGTTAGCATACAAATGTTTCTACCCAACCCAATGCTAAATGTAAAAGCATATTTTGCTCATAAACTGGTCGAGCACCATCCAAACATCTAATCAATATCAGCAACCAAGTGTATTTGGTTCAATCACATTTCATGTTTTGGTATTTTAATTACCATCTATACATTCACAATCTAATTAAAGGTTTATTCAAACTCCAATTGGTTTCAATCTCTAAAATCATTTCTTAATGATTATTCAACTTTCTGTAAATTAATCCTGTTTTAACTGGGTTAAAGAACCAATGTCATTTAAACACAATTCAAGACAAACCCAAAACCAATTCGATATTTAATATAAGGCTCAGAAAAGAAATTATATCGGCTTATATTCAATATCAAATTCTGAAACCAACGGATAGCGTACTGGAATAACGATATCAATATCTTCCAAATTCCCACAACAATATCCGTATAATCACAGAATCCAATATCGAAATATTCCAAAGATTATTTCTACTCAGATCCATTCCAATTTATATATTTGAAATTTCTGGTTATATTAAAACCCTTCACAAATCCAATTTATTTTATTTCAAAATTATTGGATTTCAAATCTAGTTAATAACTAGTTCATATTAATAAAAATATATTTTTATCTTTACAAATGTGATATTTTTCATCCAAAATCTTTCCAAATCATTTAGTATGATTTTACACAAATTATTTGTATTTTTAATAATTTTGTTAAGGCCCTTTTAGTCGATTTCCATAAACGGTCATCAAAATGCACTTACAGCGACCTTTTCCAAATTTGATTTGGATATAATTCCAAATCCAGCCGTTAGGTTTCAAATCTCTTATATTCGTTGGAAAGCTCTTTTCGATACGAACCCAATGGTTCTGGTTTTAGGAGAATCCAACAGTCGGATCTCCCGCAATGTCAATTAGAAATCAATGGTCGAAATTCATGACCGGTCGTGGCGTGGCGCGCTCTATTCAGGCCGTTAATATATATATATATAGTATACATAATATATATTTCATCGATTCCCATTTGAAATGTATTATATAAATCGTTTTGAATTCGTTTTAAAAACGATTTCAACTTTCATTTCAACTTTAAAATCAAGATTGAATATTCCAGTACATGACAATTTTATACATCTCATATATATGTTAAAAATAACCAACCAATATTTATTTCATTCACACTTTATATATATATTATTCACGTTTCATATATATATATATATTATTCACACTTCATATATATATTTTTCACATTTCATATATATATATATATATTACTTTTCACATTACATATATATATATATATATATATATATATTATTTTCACTTCATATATATATTTTTCACATTTCATATATATAATTTATTCATTTCATATATATATATATTATTTTCATTTCATATATATATTATTTTCACCTCATATATATATTATTTTCATTTAATATATGTATTATTTTCATTTCATATAAGTATATATATAATTTTCACATCGCAAATATATATTTAATTTTCATCGCATATATATATATATTTCACATCGTATATATATATAATTTTCACATCATATATATATATATATATATTTTTCACATCACAATCACAACACGATACGATCCATTAAATCGTCCATGGTTTGTACAAAAAGTAGTGTTAGAAGCTACTAAGCCCTGTTTGCAACTTAGGATATATTTAACTGTAAAATAAGTCGAGTGAGAAGGAGTTCTCACATTGATCGGATAGAAAATCGTTATTAAATGATTATTCTAATTAAATTAAACTGATTGTTTCATTTAATCATAAATTGCAACTAACTTCGTTTTCCTTCCTGGTCAGTCCTGAAATGTAGTGCTCGCTCTACGGGTTTCTGAATTCTGACAACTTACGAGGAAGTTACGAATTTTACAAGCTTTCATTATTTAAAATTAATTAAAATTATAATTAAACTAATTTAATTACCATTTTCCTTAATTAACCCCTTAATTAAATTTAGCCATGTCTTCTTTGTTACTGTCTACTCCAGAAACGATGAACCCCAAAACCGATTTCAACTTATGCCTGCGCCTCCCTCTTCAAGCTGCCAAACGATGATCCAAAGTGACCGCGCCATCCTCCATCGTCCAATACCCCAACGCCAAGCGCGATGGCCAGTGTGACTCCTTCTATTGCCGGAATATGGCGTGCGAACATCGGGGGTAGAGCACAAAAATTGAACAAATCACTAATCCATTTCCGATCCCATCCGTAGGGATTTAATGCTAGTGAATTCTTCTATAATTTTTGTTCAGCAACCCTAGCCTAATTCAAATTATAATTGGAAAATGGGGGGGGGGGTTATTCCTGAGCGATTTCAGCCTTAGGAGCTAAATTGGCAGCGCACAATAATTTGGGAATGAGGTTAGGGTTTTCTAGTTTTCCCCTCCCCCCCTTTTATATAAATTATTTAATATTTTTAAATTCTAAAATGTTGATTTTACACATGAACTCCAAATCGAACCCGATGACCATCATTCCTAACCAAATACCTGCATTCTTGATACAATGAGATATGTTTCGCAAGCCAATTCTATCGTTTCCATCAGTTTTCATCAAAATTAAAATATAAATCAATATATATTGAATTTAGATGTACATTTTAATTTACCGGGGACACATACTGACTCCAAAATTTTAGAAAAATAAATCTAGCTATGTTTTGATGATACGATCCTAATAAAGCAAATTTTGTCAAAATTGGAGACCATTTGAAAAACGGTCAATTTCCAATTGATAAAATTCAAATTGAAATTACCAAACACGTTTAAATTCACCACGCTCACATATTAATTCCAAAAATAATAAAAATTGGAATCTAGCAATAATTCGAAATTCCGAATCCAACAAAAGTGGTTTCGTTGATAACGGAGGTCGTTTGCAAAATGGCTATTTTTAAAGGCCATATATTATGTAAAATATATATATTCCATAGCGACTATTTCAAATTTTAAACTAGACATAACTTTTAATTCTCGTTATGAAATCTAGATTTTTTGCATTCGTTAGAAAGATATAATTTAACAGATTCAAATACTTCTGGTTTTACTGAAATCCGATTTTTTTTGAATCTTGTGCATTCAATTGAAATTTGAAATCGAATTTTCAAACTGTCGCTCCATTTCAGGCTCGTTATATAATTAAAATAAATTTATATGTTCTAACTTCAATTAAAATAAATTTTTAAATCATTATTATTTAAAATAAATCATTTTAAATATTTAAAATCCATTAAAATAGCAAAAATAAAAATTTTAAATTGGTTCTGAAAATCCAGGTTGTTACAATCTCCCCTACTTAAAATCTTTTCGTCCTCGAAAAGGAATGGAGCTGAAAGTTGTTTAACTAACCAACTCAACTTTCGTTCTGGCTTTCATTCTTCAACTTTTCAATTTCTAAGAATTTTCAAATTCTTCAAAAATTTGGCTAACACCCTAAATTTTTGAAAAATTTCGCCATAACCTCCTTTGTACGGGAAGACCTTTAAAACCGTAAGTAGCCTCACAGGGCCTTCATCATTCAAAAAGAAAAAGCTAAGCGGCTAGTCAATCCACTCATAAGATCATCAAACCCAAATAAAACAGTAAATATGTACATATTTGTCGGGCACACAATTTTATTCCTTTTCTTAGCTTTCATGCTATGACATGTTCAATGTATATACATGTATATGCATGCAATTCCAATAAATTTTCAATTCAGTTAAATATTTGGTTCTATTTGGCGAAAATTTACCTTTCATTTTCTTATTGGTTTTATTATTCCAATATTTTTATTAATCACACAACACAACCAGGAATCAATTTGTTGATTAAATTTTCAAACACATAACTTTTATATACTCAAAAATCTTATTTTCTAAGATCGTATTATATATATAATCACAAATACGTTGTTTATAAACATATAACTCTCAACTCATTCTGGGGCATTACTAACCCCATCTCTAATGAATCACTCATTCTAGAATGCTACTGATTCCATCTCTAATGAGTTTTCTTCAATAGAATATTACTAATCCAATCTCTGATGAGTCTTATATTCTGTTCTAACGAGTTGCACCCCAAAGATTTGAGTTAACCAAAGCTATGTTACCATGTGTAATGATACGTATTTCGCTCGGACCTAATCGATCGCTAAATTGACCAAGACCGTTCAAAACCCGGACATGCTAACTCTGTGCGCACAACATATCAGAACAAATAATAGAAGACTTTTATGAACATCATAATAATGTTACATCAGAGTATAGAATATCAGAGTACATCGAAGAATAATAAAACAGCGGAAGATTAATTTACAATAAATGTAATATAATGCAGCGGAAACAAATAAACTAACACAGCGGAAGACTATCAATGCTCAGGACGCAACGTTAAGCTTCGATCAGAATCCTGATAAATGAAATAATCTGCCAAACCAAAACTACAAGCTGCCCATGTGGAAAATATGGGCACCTAGAGTTTAGGTGAAAACAATAAACTCCAAGTCAGTCATGGGACTGGTGTGAGAACTAAAAACAGTTGTTAACTTCATTTATGTAAAATAGGGAAAATCACGGGACCACGCCGTATAACACGGAACAGGTGTCCTCCACTAGATTGCCAGTGCATAAACAATAACCAATAATAGATATATGGTTCTACAATGCAACATGCAAATTTCCAATCTACCCATTTAGATTAATCCCCACACTTCGATTTTCCAAATCCAATTCACTTTACATAAATTATTTCTTTGGACTTTATTTCCCGATTTCTTATTTCAAATTATTTGATATACACATCTAGCTTTTATATCAAAGTATATTTCACTTCGGGATCTCAAACCAAATCACTTGGAAATATGAATTCCAAAACATAACAATGCATACAAACAAGTATGCAACCAAATATCAGGCTCCCCTTAGACAAGGCAAAGGGAACGCACCTAAGCAACTCGATATAAATATGCACCTCCCACGATGGAGCGGGCTACATTGATGATGCACCTCCCACGCATGGAAGCATACACCGCCCAAAACCATTTAAGGCTATAACACCCATACTTTTAGTCGTCCGGGTTACATGAATCTCTAGCCACATACCAAATCATTTAATATCCCGAAGTAGGGAAAATCATTTCACAACATAATAATCACAAGTACTTTCCAAAATATAGTACTTCACATTAGCATTTCACACATATGATCAGTCACCATTAATCGCATAACCTTTGAGCTCGTACGTCTCAAAGAAGGGTGTTAAGAAAAAGAATCAATTCTCCGCCACCAAACATATACGTTATCAATAGCAACTAACCGGATACGCGATGAACCACAATGTAAAACCATAGTACACTTCCAAATCATTTCGAAATCATCGGGTTTAGGCGTCGAAATTTTCTTCTATTTTATATAACATTCCCTGTCCAAAATCGGGAAAATATTTCTTTCCATTTAAGGAAAATATCATTTCAAAATCATTCATTAAATTTGAAATGAACTCAACATCGCTAAACATCTCATAGTGAAATCGTGAAGTGTTTCACAAGATGTTAGCATACAAATATTTCTACCCAACCCAATGCTAAATGTAAAAGCATATTTTGCTCATAAACTGGTCGAACACCATCCAAAAAGTCAATCAATCAAAATTAATATCAGCAACCTAGTTTATTTGGTTCAATCACACTTCATGTTCTGGTAGTTTAATTACCATCTATACATTCACAATCTAATTGAAGATTTATTCAAACTCCAATTGGTTTCAATCTCTAAAATCATTTCTTATTAATTGTTCAACTTTTTGGAAATTAATCATGTTTTACCTGCGTTAAAGAATCAATGTCATTTAAACACAGTTCACGACAAGCCCAAAATCCAATTCGATATTAAATATAAGGCTCAAAATAGAAATTATATCGGCTTATATTCAATATCAAATTCTGAAACCAACGGATATCATATTGGAATAACGATATCAATATCTTCCAAATTCCCACAACAATATCTGTATAATCATGGAATCCAATATCGAAATATTCCGAAGATTATTTCTACTCAAATCCATTCCAATTTATATATTGGAAATTTTTGGTTATGTTAAAACCCTTCACAAATCCTATTTATTTTATTTAAAAATTATTGGATTTCAAATCTAGTTAGTAACTAGTTCATTTTAATAAAAATATATTTTTATATTTACAAATGTGAAATTTTTCATCCATGTTCCTTCCAAATCATTTATTATGATTTTACACAAATTATTTGTATTTTTAGTAATTTTATTAAGGCCCTTTTAGTCGATTTCCATAAACGGTCATCGAACTGTAGACCTTTTCCAAATTTGATTTTGACATAATTCCAAATCCAGTCATTAGATTTCAAATCTCTTATATTCATCTGAAAGCTCTTTTCAATACGAACCCAAGGTTCCAATTTTAGGAGAATACGACGTTCGGATATCCTGCAATGTCAATTCGAAGTCAATGGTCGAAATTTGCGAACGGTCGTGGCGCGTTCTAGTCAGGCCATTAATATATATATATATATATAATATTTCGTCGATTTTCCATTTAAAACATATTTTATAAATCGTTTTAAATTTCCTTTAAAAATGATTTCAACTTTCATTTCAATTTTAAATCAAGATTTAATATTCTAGTACATGACAATTTTATATATCTCACATATATGTTAAATATAATATTTTTAACCTACCAATATTCATTTCATTCACACTTCATATATATTATTCACATTTCATATATATATATATATATATATATTATTCGCATTTCAAATATATATATATATATTATTCACATTTCATATGTATATTATTCACACTTCATATATATATTATTTACACTTCATATATATATATATTACATTTCATATATATAATTTATCGATTTCATATATATATATATTATTTTCATTTCATATATATATTATTTTCACCTCATATATATATTATTTTCATTTCATATATTTATATAATTTTCACATAGCACATATATATATATATAATTTTCACATCGTGTATATATATATTCATAATACAAACCATTGAATCGTCCATGGTTTGTACAAAAAGTAGTGTCAAGAGCTACTAAGCCCCGTCTGCAACCTAGGATATATTTAACTGTAAACTAAGTAGAGTGAGAAGGAGTTCTCACATTGATCGGATAGAAAATCGTAATTAAACGATTAATCTAATTAAATTAAACTAATCATTTAATTTAATCATAAATTGCAACTAGCTCCGTTTCCCTTCCTGGTCAGTTCTGAAATGTAGTGCTCGTCTAGAGGATTCCAGCGGTCTTCGAGTTTATGAATTCCGACAACAAACGAGGAAGTTACAAATTTTACAAGCTTTCATTATTTAGAATTAACTAAAAATAATAATTAAACTAATTCAATTACATTTTCCTTAATTAACCCCTTAATTAAATTTAGTCGTGTCTTCTTCGTTACTATCTACTCTACGAACGATGAACCCCAAAACTGTTTTCAACTTATGCCTGCGCCTCTCTCTTCAAGCTGCCGGGCGATGATCCAAAGTGACCACGCCATCCTCCATCGTCCAATACCCCAACTCCAAGCGCGATGGCCAGTGTGACTCCTTCTAGTGCTGGAATATTGTGTGCGAATGTCGGGGGTTGAGCTCAAAAATCGAATAAATCACTAATCCATTTCCGATCCCATCCATATGGATTTAAAGCTGGTGAATTCTTCTATAATTTTTGTTCAATAACCCTAGCCTAATTTGAATAGTAATTGGAGAAATAGGGGGTTTATTACTAAGCGATTTCAGTCCTAGCAGCAAAATTGGTGGCGCAGAATAATTTGGGAACGGGGTTAGGGTTTTCTAGTTTGTCCCCCCTCCTTTATATAAATTATTTAATATTTTTAAATTCCAAAAAGTTGATTTTACACCCGAACTCCAAATGAAACCCAGCAACTGTCGTCCTTAACCAAATATCCTCATTCCGGACATAATGGGATATGTTTTGTAAGCCAATTCTATCATTTCGATCAGTTTTCGTCAAAATTAAAATATAAATCAATATATACTGAATTCAAACGTACATTTTAATTTACTAGGGCCACATACTGACTCCAAAAATTCCAAAAAAATAAATCTATTTATGTTTTGATGATACGGTCCTAACAAAACTAATTTCATCGAATTTGGAGACCGTTTGAAAAATGGTCATTTTCCAGTCGATAAAATTCAAACTGAAATTACCAAACACGTTTAAATTCACCACGCTCACATATTAATTCCAAAAAATATGAAAATTGGAATCTTGCAATAATTTGACATTCTGGATCCAAAAAAAGTGATTTTGTCGAAAATTGAGGTCGTTTGCAATATGGCTATTTTTAAGGGCCATATATTATATAAAATATATATAAATTCCATAGCGACTATTTTAAATTTTAAACTGGACATAAATTTTAATTCTCGTTATGAAATCTGAATTTTTTATATTCGTTAGAAAGATATAATTTAACAGATTTAAATTTTTCTAATTCTACTGAAATCCGATTTATTTTGAATCATGTGCATTCAGTTGACATTTGAAATCGAATTTTCAAACTGTCGCGCCATTTCAGGCTCGTTGTATAATTAAAATAAATTTATACATTCTAACTTCGATTAAAATAAAATTTTAATCGTTATTGTTTAAAATAAATCATTTAAATATTCAAAATCCATTAAAATAGCAAAAATAAAAAATTTAAATTGGTTCTGAAAATCCGGGTTGTTACAACCGTGGATCTTCATAAGTGGAAGAATGACTTGTCAAATTTCTCTGGCATGCATCTAGAAATATTTGATGTGTAATTCTGACATGATTGAAATCTGTGGATTCCAAAGACTACTCGCTATTGATCCATAGGGTGATTCCTAGGATGCAGTAGAAGAGTGCCTTCGGTTTGTCCACTCCCAGGACAAATTGTATGGACGGATGCCTGACAAAGTATTTCCAAAGGGGTTACGTGCGTTGATTTCTTCAAACATACCGTAGTTGGTGGCGGAGAAGGGAACTTCTCTTAGCTTAACAACCTGAGTATTTTTGCGTAAATCAATTAGTGATTTCTGGAGGATACGACGATGTGGCATTCAAAGTGAATGGTGGTGTGTTATCTTGAAAAAGTAATTTAAACCTCAAGCCTCATAACCGAGAAATGACAAAAATCGGGCATGCAACATGGCTAATTGGGTCTCTCCCAATTAGGGTGTATAATCAACTATCTTGAGAAATTCTATTTCCTTATTTATTCTATTTGATGTTGTCCCTTTTGGGAAGCGGTTGCTGATCCCAGCCGTTAGTGATATGCATTCGATACACTCAAGCGAAATGAGTGGTCAATCATGTGTGGCCGGGTTACAAGATGTTCTTGTTGAACCAAGTGTATTTCCCTCTAGAGATACACTATCGGCAAGTGGTTCCATACCATGACGGAATCCAATCTCTAATAAGTATCAGTGGTTTTGATTGTATACAATGTGTGTAGAGCGTGAGATGCAAACGTTCAGCTAGATTGTTATTTATTTGAATTAGACACTATTATAATATCAGAATAAGATATGATTTCAAATTATTTAGGTTATCGTAAGGTAAAAACCGTCCGTGTTTATGTGAGGATTGGTCTTACGATTATCCTTTTCTCTCAAAAAGATTTATTAACTTTAAAATCTAGTTGGATGTTACCTATAAGCTTAGTGGGTTTCTCACTTTGGTTCACCATATTGATCCAACGTTTGAAATGCTCGTGTTAAACCGAGTTTTGCAAGTTCAAGTTTGGACGGTATAGACTTCAGAAGATAAGTTGGAGGAGTTTAGACGTATTAGTGTTTATTCCGCTATGTGTTGTACATGAGGACAGATTATTATAACTGTCCAGATGTGTTGACTGTAAGTTGTACTCTGACGATTGTAAATAATTTTCAAGCTCTCAATAAAGATTTATATTTATATTATATATTTTTTTCGCTACTATTTGAGACTCTGATTTTGTTTTGTTGATTCTTATTCTTCAATTCTAATATTTCTTTCTTATCTCACTCTCTAATTTCTTTCTATTAACTATCTGGAGTTTTCGATACTTGGGTTTAGGCATTGAGATATGTCGGGGTCGTTACAGAAACGTTAAGGCTATAAAAAAATCCTTAAAGAAATCCTAAAAGTGAGCCTTTATCCTCCTATTTGTAATTGTAGACCTCTAAGATATGCTCCCCGCATTCTGCATCACTTTTCTCATGTCTTATCAGTTGTCCAACTTGAAGAAAGTTGGTCATTCATCTTTGATTATGAATCGATACTGATCCATGCCTATGAATCGGTACTGATCCATAATATAATCTTATGGACCGATTCTAATGATTTATGTTAGTGGAACTTTCCGTTAGCTTCATGTTTTCCATCTTGTTTGTACTATAGTCAAAATGATGAATCGGTGGTGGAATGAAGTTGTTGGTTTCAGGTGCTAGAGGAGATCAATAAAAAATGACATGAAATCGATGGTTTGAAGCTTGAGGAGGGCAATTGGCATAATGGCTTCTGAATGTGAAAAGATGAGCAATTTAGTTAAGATCTGATGGATCGGTACATATTCGTATGGATGGATCGATACTAATCCATCATTTTGGTGGATCTTACCATGAATTTTTTAGGTCAGTTTTTTTTTCACCTTGATATCTTGATCGCAATTTCTTTGTAGTCACATTTTATTGCTTCCTTGATAAATTTTAAGTTTTACTCAACAAGTCTATGTGTATCATTCCTGGTCAAAAGGTTGGATAACACTTGCTTACCTAAAGAATGTCATGCTAATGGAAAATATGCTTTATTAAAGAGCAGATATTACAGTCGATGTA
Organism: Allium sativum; assembly: GCA_030737875.1. Lineage (NCBI taxonomy): Eukaryota > Viridiplantae > Streptophyta > Magnoliopsida > Asparagales > Amaryllidaceae > Allium > Allium sativum. Next base: position 514,497,999 of record CM060919.1, on the reverse strand, counting down.
CTATTAGAAGTTGAATCATTCTGATATCAACAAATCGAGTTGCCAGAAGCCATCGTTTTCCTCTGAATTGTCTTATAAATAAATGGCCATTCTAGACCATAATGGCCAGGGCATGAGTCCTTGTTTGAGTATTGACATAGACAATGATTATGTATTCTCCCAAAATTGTTATTTTACATGTTACATGTAACGAACCAACTTTCGAACACATCGGCAGTTATTTCATTAATAAGAATAAGAATAGATAGAAGATAAAATCACAGAAAACATCAGAATCTCACAGCTGAATTTTTACAAAAGATGATACTTCAAAATATTACACAGCGGAACATATTACATCAGAGCATTATAGATCTGGTGATACAAACCATCCATAGTACATCCTTAATTATACATATCATAGATAACCAACTGACAGACTTAAAATTAAACAGTAGATAAGATAAGTAGATCAGCACACAGAAAGTCTCCATCCAGCTTCTCAAGTTTTTCCAATCCTGATTCACTTGTCTATTCATAACAAGTGTTATGAATACCCAAGAGTTTAAGGGAAGCATAGAAAAATAAACTCTGGGTCAGTCAGGGGACTGGTATGAGTAAACAATTTAAAACAAATAAAAATATCTCATAAGACCACGCCGTAAATACGGAACGGGTTTTTACCTTATTAGATCAAAACACTTTGTATACTTGAAATCATATATTATCATAGTGTCTAGGAGTTTTTCACAAATAAATATGAATCTAGAAGAATGCTTGCATCTCACATTCTCCTATATAGTATACAAATAAAAACCGCTTGGCGCTTATGGATATTGGATTTCCAACTATGACAAGTTATGGGACCACCTCCCGATGATGTATCTCTAGAGGCGAATACACCTAGGTTCAACAAGAACGTCTTGCAACCCGGCCCACACATGACCGACCACTCATTTCTCTTGAGTGTATCAAATGTATATCACCAACGGTTGGACTCAAACCACCATTTCCCGAATGGGCAGAATCGATAGAGTATGAAATAAAAGGAATTTCTTTAGATAGGGGATGATACACCCTAATGGGAGGGACCCACATAGCCCTGCTGCCTGCCCGATTTTTGTCATTTCCTGGATATGAGGCTTGAGGCTAGACTTACCTTTTCCATCATCACTGTTTAATTTCTTTGAATGCCACATCATCAAATCCATCGAAAATCACTAATTGATTTCCATAAAAATACTCTGGTTGTCAGGCTAAAGAAGTTTCCCTTCTGTGCCAGCAACTGGTACGTTTGAAGAAAACAACGTACGTGATTCCTTTGAAAATACTCTGTCAGACATTCGTCCATACAAGTTGTCCTGGGACTGGAAAAACCGAATGCACTATTCAAGAATAGCCCTTGTATATCGCCGTCTTCAATTTAAAAATCTCTGACGCACGGCGTATAATCAAATCAAAGTGAAATATTTATTTTGGCCTCTTTGAAATGATTAACGAACATTTTTCTTTTTAAATTATAAATCTAACAAGATTATAATCTAATCTCCATATATAACTACAGACAAATTAAATAGTACATGATCATCTGGCCTATATCTGGTATTTTGATCAACTTTTCAAAATGGCCAATTTTAGTATGTGCGTCGCACGCAGTTTTTCTTTCCATTCTGTTTGTCAACTTTAAAAATGAATCCTTACATTATTTTTCTTTAGAAAAAATATTTCTCATTATTATTCCTTAATCTGATCACTCATAAATGAATTAAATTATTATTTAAACATTTATTTTACAACTTTTACATTTGGTATTTTTCTCGTCAAATTTTCCCTTTGATCCTTCATTCTTGATTTACTTATTCTTCTTTCTATACTGATAAAGTTCCTCCTTTTTATTTATTAGTCTCAACACGATTAAAAATATTATTCACAGTTCTTTGTTTAAAAAGTACAAAACTGTTCATGATCAGTTTCTTATATCAGAGATTTTAGATTATCAGATAAAAACTGACAAATTCTAGCGTATGTGTTACATACGGTTTTTCAACCTTGTTTGTTTAATATTTAAATATCTCATTAGAAAATAGATTCTAATGTAAATTATAAAATAAATTTATAATTTAACTAAAATTACAGTGTCTGTGCTGATTTCTCGACTTCTGTCAAAACAATACTCGACCCTTTACACTGGATCGACCTTTTTTTTGACTTTTGAATATTAGAAAATCATTTCTAATTCTCATTATAAATTACATTTATAACTTAATATAAAATTATAGTTTCTGTAATTAAATTTCAGTCATTGACAAAAAACTGTATCTTCATCCTGATTCACTTCCTCCCTTCCTGTTGAACTCCCCCCTTACGGTTTTCACACAAATAATTCTGATCTATTTAGTTTCTTGTATTACTCAATTTAACCTAACCTATAGGGTATTGAGGCCAAAAAAAAACAGTAGATACATCATACATCTCACTCACTTGTAGCTGCCACAACCATGTTACCTCTTCCTCCAAATTTGCCTGCTGTTCATTTGCACAGCAACACACCTGTGCACATGCACACACCAACCATCGGATGCCGCCCCACCTTGATCGTCCCCACACATCATAACTCACCTAATATTCCCATTTCCAATCACAAGTTCGGCCATTATCACCACTACGCTGATTTCACTATTCAAAACCAACTTGCCCAAATTGAATCCGATCCAAGTAAGCATCTACTATCGTCAGCTCCAATAACTAAAACATGTCAAACTTAAGTCACACAGCGGTGACAACATCCGACACTGTTTCTCCTTAGTACGCCACCTCCAACAGTCACCTTGTCGACGTAGTTCTAACAAACTGCTCAGTTTCTCTTTTTAGTATGGTGCGGTATTGCACACATGTGCTACTCCCTTCACACTACTACTATTCCTTTTTTTCTACTTTCTTTAAATTTATGTACATGTGTGCCCAAGGATCATCACTAATACCAAGGTATCAACAGCACGTTGCACCCATTACTTCACATCAGGCAAACTCAACCTGATAATATCTGAACCCCTCCTCCTTTGTTTAACGCTTCAGGTAAGTTGCCAAGCCCAACTCTCATTCTTCTTTTGCATTTTGTTTAATTTGCTTTTTATTTTAATACTTGAAGCATGGACAACATTAAGCCCATATACATACACTAAACCGACAGCACTATCCCATTCTAACACTTTCTGGTTTGTTCTTGGTTTCCATGTTATTTTTATTATTCTTTACTTATAGCAGTTTTTATGATTGAAATTCATTTATTGTATGGTACATTTACTTAGGCATGAGGTACCTCTAGCACTCAATACAAGGATCTGATATTCATTCGAAGATTCAACTGTAAACACAGTAAAGAAGTGTTGGTGTTTATTTTTCTGTTCATCGTTTTGGTTCTTTGTTTTAAATTCTAGACTAAGGTTTTTATCTATTTTCTGAGTTTAACTAAATAATTAAATCAACCCCTATACAAATCATATACACCATATATTATCATTCCGAGATAGATTTAAATTGGGAAATAAAACAAGAAGTTCACCCACTGTTTTCAGTCTCAAGTGTTAAATATCATATATATATATATATATATATATATGACATAGCCAAACATGCATACAAGTATAGAAATCATGGCATATATTTAAAGTAGAATTTATAGTGTTTACACGCAAATATATGATTACTGTCTTGCAATTTCCCTTAGGTGTTCAAACTCGAATTAAAACATCAATATTGAATCAAGTTGTGCTGTGTACATATCAGCATATAAATCTACTTAGAATTTAATGATAGTAAAGAGATTTCAGCAGGAATTTTACTCACCAGTATTGCTTGAAACCCTTAGCTTCTATTCTTCTTTACTGACCTTATTCATGTGCTTGGTGTTGTGTAGAAAAATGTGTGAGCTGTGGTCTTTATATAGTGGAGAAATGAATAAAATAAGTGTGTAAAAAAATCAATTTTTAGATCTTGTGTTTGACAAGTGATTGATAACTCAAAAGAAAAAATCTTTTTCTCTTGCCAAATCAAAGCACATTACCCAGGAACACATGGCTCATATCAGCCTAGATCCCACCTAAAATCCCCTATGTAACCACCCCTTTTCTCCTTATTGATTTCTATGAATTGTCACCCATAAATGCCAATGTACCACACATGATCTTCACTACATCTTGCATTGGTTTTGCACCAATTGTAGTATCAATTTGTGTACCATAGATTTTTAGTTTTTCCTTGGTTTCTTAAAACAAAATCTCATATGACAAAATGATTTAACAACAAACATATAAATATTTTTACTTACCTTTCAAGGCAATCAAAAATCTGAAAGTTGTTGTTCAATAAAGATCTCAGCCATGTGAATGAAATAGACATGAACATCTTGAAAAATCTATATGCTTTAGTATCTATCTAGTGTAGGTAAGCTTCATGTTATAAATGCAAGATTTGGCAAGATCTTTTGGCACATGGGTGTTGACAAATGAAACATGTTTTGCAAAGAAGATGTCATTTTCTAGGAAATCTTGTGTAAAAAGAAAAAGATTCAAAACTGGAAAGGCATTGATACAATATGATTTGCCATCACTAGGTTCTCTTTACTAGTTTATACTAGTGTAGGTGTTTTCTCAAGTATTTATATCTATGTGAAAACATGTTTGCAAAGAGAAATGGCTCTTTCATGTTTTGGTGTAGGTATATGTGAACATAAACTTGCTTGCAAAAGGGGATGAAACTTTCATGTTTTGATGTTGTGTACATGTGAATATGATCTTGCCTTGATCTTGCTTTGACAACAAAATGGTCTTGACATGTTTTAATTCAAGAGTTAAAAGCTTTTAAATCAAAAAATTTGCAAAAACTTAATTCTTAAACACTTTGAAAAAAATGAACAAACATATGAATAAAATGGCATTACAAAAACATGCTATGTTTAAGTATTATTCTTAAACATGTGTAAAATCAATGTAAACAAATATTATCAAATACATGTTATCACACCTGAATGTGTAAAAATCAGTTTTAGCAGGTGTTGTGATATATACATCTGTAAATGCTATTATACACATGTTAACATGTTTTTAAATTTAAAGTCTGAATTTTAAATCGTATTTGAAAATATATACTTATGAACATTCCATATCTGTGTAAGTGATAAGTGTAAAATACCGGGTCATTACATTCTACCCTCCTTATAAAAATTTCGCCCTCGAAATTTGTAAATAGTAGATTAGAGTTATCGACACACATCAATAAATAATTAACACACATCAGCAATTTCCTATTCATAACCAAAAATATCTTCCCAAATCCCCTTTCTAAATCATCAGTCAATTTACTTAACTCTGTTAAGTATTACCCAAAGTCTTCATTCACTTAGTTAATCATCTCCATTTCGGGACTCTCAAATATGATCTTATTCCATAAATCGACCAGTTCACATTCCCTGGGTTCATATCCAATTGACACTTAAGTCCAGCCTTAATTTTAGGAAATCCAAATTATAATTCAGTTTATAATTCTAACTCGATTTCCGGTATCAATATGATTGGATATTCTTCTAATTTAATCCAACCATATTTAATTTATCTTAAGGCTGACCCTGGTCAATTAACTCCTTTCATCCTGCCAGACTGGTACAACTTCCCCCATAGTCCTTCCTTGATCTTGGGATCTAGTATTATGATCAGTTGTAGTGGAAGACCCTCTAGCTCGACCTCTTCGTCCTCGGTTACTCATCTTAGTCACCTGAATATAACAGGTCGTAAATCCCGACTTGATTGGATATAACTAACTTAGGTATATCATCCAAGTTGATTTATATTAAATTTATTTTAAATTTTATTATAAAAATACGCTCTCTCACATTCACCCAATGCCTAGGTAATCAGTAACCTAAGCTCTGATACCAACTGTAACGACCCAACTTTCGAACACATCGGCAGTTGCGTCATTAATAAGAATAAGAATAGATAGAAGATAAAATCACAGAAAACATCAGAATGTCACAGCGGAATTTTCACAAAAGATGATACTTCATAATATTACATAGCAGAACATATTACATCAGAGCATCATAGATCTGGTGATACAAACCATCCATTGTAACAACCTACATCCGTTAAGGTCACTCACAAAGGGAATGCCTTAACTTCGGTGGAGAGCTATAGGTAAAAGATACCGATAAATTACAAGACAGACAAAATCAAAACAGCGGAAAATAGAACTTTACTTTATTGATCAAATAGTTTGTACAACAATTATTTTCCAATACCAGAATATCTGTCTTACAAAATAAAGAAGCATAAAATAACATTTATATTCCCCAAAGTAGTGTGAGCCAGCCATAGCAATGGAAAAGAGAATCCAAGCAAAACTTCGACTAATCTTCAGCTTGGAAAGAAAACTGGGCTAGGTAGTAATTTTCCCTCCCTGCGAACCTTGGGGGGGGGAACGGAAGACAAGAAAGCGAAAGAAAACAGAGTAAGACATAAAGTCTGGTAAGTTCAGTAACTTTCAGCATGTGAACAGGTAAAAAGCAACTTGGCATGAATTAACTGAATACAAGACAACACCATGATGACGGAAATCATAAGGTTAGCACATGATATGATAAGGTAAGATAAACTAGATGCACTTCTATACTTTCTCTGCTTCGCTACTACCTTGTTATCTTAATTTCTATATCTCTGCACCACCTAACTAGTGCCCAACTAGTAATCTGTATAAACTGATAAACAATAGCGTGATCCCAATCCCCGAAATTTTGGTTGTTTTCTGGTGTACATCTATTATTTATTACCTAGATCTAATATAGGGTATTCTATCGAGCGCATTCTAGATCCAACCAGGGTTTACGCTACCCAGGGCTACTGGGGTTTATGCTACCTATTGAACGTATCTCGGAATTTAGGGTTTACGCGACCTAGGTCCAAATAGGGATTATGCTACCTATCGAACGACGCCCCTAATCTAGGACACACTACCCAGAGTGGTATATGTTCCTAGACTTTCCCCACATATGTGTCGTGGATCGTTATCGCTGTCTAGATGCACATGTCCTCTATATGTGCGACCCGAGTCTCGTGGTAGGGCAAATCAAGAAACACGGAACTCGGTCGGGAGCTTTCAGATATCTGCCGATGCAGATGCTGAGGTCTGTTTTTCAAGTGGCTATGGTCCCACTTGACCCCTCCCTCAACTAATGAAAGGCACACCTTGAAAAATGAGAATTATACGCAGGCCCTCTATGCCCCCACTAACCTATAGCCATCCGCACCCATAACTAGATAGCAAGTATATGGTCTTTTGGAGTTCTCCGCCTTTCCGCAACACGTATCTCGACTGACTCAAGATAGTAGGTAGACGACGAGTTGCTATCACAGGGCTACTGCTCTCGCCGAATCATGCTGGTCCATCCTAGTCTTTAGGTTGCCTTATATTGCAACCAAGGCATACCCTTGGTTCTTCTAACACAGACCTTAACCTCTGTGAGCCCATGCGGATCATCTGTAGCCTCACAGAGGGATACCAAGAGTACCCTCACGTCCCCTCGAAGCCGCATGCTTCGTAACCCAGTTTGTTGGAGCCTACTTTAAGATCAGATGGACGTTCGCTCCTTCTCGTGTTCTACTAAGGTTTGCTACTTAGTTCCCTTAACTAAGATTTGCTGCTTAGTTTCCTGAACCGTCGTTTTCTTAACTAAGGTTTACAACTTAGTCCTCTTAACTAAGGTTTCCTACTTAGTTTTTTTCTCGTCAAGTTGGATTGGTTAAGTGTCATTAGTCAATTCAAGTTAACTTAACCCATTCATTTGTCATGTTAAACTGGTTAAGAGTTATCAGTAGTTCATGTTGACTTAACCCTACTACAAATCAAGTTATATTGGTTAAGTATTTCTTATTACTTAACCCCAACCCTTCATCTTGTATTGGTTAAGTGTTCCCTTGGTTAACTTAACGCTAACATCTATTTAATTCACATGTTCAAATGGTTAAGTATTGTCCTTTCATGTTTTAACTTAACCTTGTTCATTTGTCACACTATGATGGCTAAGTGTTCTAAGTTTACTTAATTCCACCTTCTAGTCTAGTTAACATGTTAAATTGGCTAAGTGTATTTTACTTAACCCCACCATTTAGTCTAGTTAAAATGGTTAAACCTTTTCTTAACCTCACCCACTTGTCTAGTCAACATGTTATAATGGTTGTTTAACCCCTACAAGTCTTGTCTTGTTAACATGTTAAGTTGGTTAAGTGTTCCTATGGAATTAACTTTCCCATTCTAGCTTAACCGTTTCTTAGCTTTAAATTATTCATTTAAAGCACCAACCACTCACATTAGACATATATTGTTGCGGTCACTGGATGTGCCGGTCGGTTCCGGGAGGATTTACACCGCAACTCAGTCTGACATCGGGTTCTTATTGGGCTCAATGCCTTAACCTCTCACATTAGATAGGTATTGTTGTGGTTACTGGACAGTCGGGCGGGTCCGGGCAGTTTTACACCACAACTCAATCTAACCTCGGGTTAGGCGTATTCATATTTTCTACAATGTACACATTTCTCATTTAGGACAAATTCTTCATGTAAATTATTCCGAATTTACTTATGCCATAATTACTCTTCTATTGTACATTAGCAACATTTATTATTATGGCCCACTTTCCCTCTAAATCATGTTTATAAGATTATACCAAATTAAGTGTCACTAACCATGATTATGCTAAGCATGACAATTACATGTAATTTCAAGTTATTAATCAGAATAGGCTATAACCCACCTTCCCAAACTCGCCATAATAGTCATGCCCAAAATCACTATGCCATACATTTGGCGTTCCAAATAAGTAGTTAAGCCTAATCTAGACTTAATGTTCCTATTTACATTTTTGGCCCAATCTAGATTAAATATCCAATTTTACAATTCATGTTAGAACTAGATTTCTAGTTTACAATTTATGCCAAAACTAGATTCACATGCCAACTACATGTTTTGCGGCCAATTAACAATTTACCGTTTACGCCCAATTCTAATACGCATGCAAATTACTCACTATCATAGCCAATTCAGATCATGCCAACATATTTATTATGCCAAATTATATAAATTTCATGTTATACCAAACTTCCAAGTTTTCAATCACATTCATGTTAGTTTCATGTTCTGCCCAAATCGTATTCCCATCGTTTGCGTAATCGTGATTCAGTCTAGATTATAGGTCCATCTAGATTCGTAGATAAAAGGGAATAAACAAGAATACCATGAAAAGACATGCATAAGGATAGGCATAAGATGATAATCCAAATTCACAAATTACAGATCTAATAAATATACTGAATAATTTGACTACAACATCGCAGGTATATAGAACTGATGACATTATGAACATGAAAAGGTTTGAATATCAATCTAGGTTCAAGAACATGGATAGATCTAACTTAATAGAAAAATCCCCAAAATCAAGATTCAAGGATAATTAAGAATAGGTCTGAATAGAGAATCAAGCTTAGATCCAATTTCATAGTCATAATCCTAGGCAATAATCTCATAGTCATGAATCATAGGTGATTAGCCACAATTGTCCTTGTCATAGTCAGAGGAAATGGTCTTATGTTCATAGTCATAGCCATAGGCATAGTCTTATGTTCACAGTCATAGGCATAGGCATAGTCTTATCGGTAATTAATCACAATAGTTCTTAATTAGATCCAAAGGCATATACAAGCACAGATTCAAATGAAAGGATCAGGCATATTCTTATATCTGTTTAATTACATGCCACAAATAGATCTAGACGTTCAAATCTAAAAAGTAACTGACTTACAACAAATGACGAACTTGAATTCTGGATTTTGAGTTCTGGAATTGAGATGCTTTCCTTTGGGTAGATAAACGTTGTTTTGATTTTTAGTTTTGAATTAGATTTGTTCATCTCTAAGCTTTCTTCAAGTGGAGGCTATTCTTGGCTTCCTTCCAGCAGCATGACGGCTCTAGGTTCTATTTCTTGTGTGAATTTAGGTTGGAGACTTGAGTTGTTTATATAGAATTTCAAACTAATTAGAGCCGTCAGATGATCATAGATGAATCTAGACCATTCACATCGAGAAGGGCCAACCAGAAAGTGACAAATCAGCTTAGTGACACACCAGAACTCAGAAAATCGCTCAGAACCCGACCAGGCCAGCCAAGACCTGACCAGGTCAACTGGGTAGGTCGACCACCAGGTCGACCCCTAGGTCGACCCCCAGGTCGACCTGGGTACCCTGGTCGATCCCCAGGTCGACCCCCTGATCGACCTGGGTCCTGGGCGAGAATTTTCCCGCCCAGCCCAGTTTGGGTCTGTTTTCGAATTTTGAACTGAATTTTGAGCTGTTTCAATTTTAAATTGAATTCTGAAACTTCCGGAGGTCATAACTTCTTCATATGGAGTCCGATTTACGCAAACTCGGACTCTATCTCAAGCAGAATTTCGAGACGAACGCAATGGAGTAACCCGTTTCCCTTAATTCTTCTTCTAAAATTTAATTATACTTTTATTTGTGAAACTTAATGTTACAGAATTACGGGGTGTTACATTCTCCCCCTCTTAAAAGGATTTCATCCCCGAAATCTTTAAGTTAGGAAGGATGTGTCCTACCATCCAATCACCCATATACTCAATCATTCAATCACAGGCATTCATTGTCCTTAAAAAGATTTCTAATGATTTCATGTTCATATGCATAGTGTGTGTATAAGTCTTTATCTAATGCAAAATCAGGCGGTCTACTGATTCAGTTGACCTCCTTAATGCGAATTATGTCAGTGCCATGCGTCCAATCATGTATGAAAGCATCCCTAGTCATGTAGATACTACATGTGTGCATAGCCATTCATCCATATGCAACATCCATATGATAACATATATGCGAATGCAATATGAAAGTGACTGAGTCGTTCTAGCGCCTATGGTGTGTATATGCATCCACGAGCAACCATTTGCAACCATCAATCATAACATGTTTTAGATACATGTTTACATCCATTGGCTTCTACCTAAGGATCGATGATACGTCCTAGAGGATATACCTTAAAAGCCAGAAAGTATGCATAAAATTCCTAGAAAAAGAGATCAAGGATGTACCCCTAAGAAAAAGGGTATGATGCTTGTATCTAGTCTACAGTCTTCTAAGTCGCATCTTCTTGAGCTTCACTATTCTGTACCTTATCTAATTAATCTTCACGATTGTGAAGCTTCTTGACCTCCATTTCCAAAACTGTCGTTGATCGGATAGCTGGCCTTTCATTGTCAACTGGATACGTGTAGAAGTCTATCTGCGTTTTAGGGGTAAACTCCTAACCTAATCAAAAACATCTGCGTACTCATGGACTACCCTAGCAGATTGCAAATCGTCGATAAATGCATTAAGCGATTCTAGCTAGTTAAGCCTAACTGATTCTTTACACGAAATCTCGAGGGTATTCCCAAGGCAAGTCAAAAGTCTAACTACCCTCCTTTCAGAATTACTAGCCCACCAACCCATGCCTAGAATCAACTCATAGCCCATGGAACCAAAAACATAAGCATTACGCTTAAACTCAACACTTAATATAGTTATTCTCAAATCCTTACAAACCAAAGGTAAACGGACCGAACCACCAATTGGATTTGAGACACTAATGGGATCTTCTACTATACAAGTACTAAGGTGCAGAGACTCAACTATGGAAGTAGATATGAACAAATGCAAAGCGCTAAGATCAAAAGAGTACTAACTGGTTGATCAAAACTAAAAGCTAAACTTTTCCAACAGAGACTTTTACTATCTCTCTCTCTCAGGTATTCTGGTGGTGAAAGCATGTACTCGCCCTTTTGAAAATCCTGTCCCTCGTCCTTACCCTTGTCCTTAATTATATGCCCTATTATACCATGGAAAATATACTTCCTCTCGTCTTTGGTTTTATAATTCCTTCTTTTCTTCGTGAGTCGAGTTTATATCTATGAATTTCTCATCCTTGCGTTGAGCTCCCTAGCCAAACTCCCTCATCCTCATCTTTACAATCCCTGTGTAATCATATTGACAAGTTTCTCAAAAGCTGCCTCCATCGCATGGAAAACACTTCAAAGCTTGAAAGAAAACTAGCTGCAGGTGAAACTACTATGGCTATAGATGGAAGTCGGGCACTACTTTGCCCTTCGATAGGTATCATAGTCTTATCAAGCCTACGGAATCGTGCCATGATGAGGTTACCTCCCAGAAATCCAGGAGCCCCGAAGACTCAAGAAAGAAGGGGACAAGAATTCAAACAGAGGATCAGAAGATAGTGCGTGTGGATTTTGGGGAATATGCCTTTAAAACAAAACTTTTCTTTTGAAAATGCTTCTTTTAAAACCGTTGAAAATAATTTTTCAAATCTTTTATCTGATCCGGTAACCTTCAGCTCTGATACCATGTGTAACACCCCACATCCGTTAAGGTCACTCATAAAGGGAATGCCTTAACTTCAGTGGAGAGCTATAGGTAAAAGATACAGATAAATTACAAGACAGACAAAATTAAAATAGCGAAAAATAGAACTTTACTTTATTGATCGAATAGTTTGTACAACAATTATTTTCCAATACCAGAATATCTGTCTTACAAAATAAAGAAGCATAAAATAAAATTTATATTCCCCAATGTAGCATGAGCCAGCCATAGCAATGGAAAAGAGAATCCAAGCAAAACTTCAACTAATCTTCAGCTTGGAAAGAAAACTGGGCTAGGTAGTAATATTCCCTCCCTGCGAACCTGAGGGGGGAAACAAAAGACAAGAAAGTAAAAGAAAACAGAGTCAGACATAAAGTCTGGTATGTTCAGTAACTTTCAGCATGTGAACAGGTAAAAAGCAACATGGCATGAATTAACTGAATACAAGACAACACCATGATGATGGGAATCATAAGGTTAGCACAAGATATGATAAGGTAAGATAAACTGGATGCACTTCTATACTTTCTCTGCTTCGCTACTACCTTGTTATCTTAATTTCTATATCTCTGCACCACCTAACTAGTGCCCAACTAGTAATCTGTATAGACTGATAAACAATAACGTGATCCCAATCCCCGAAATTGTGGTTGTTTTCAGGTGTACATCTATTATTTATTACCTAGATCTAATCTAGGGTTTTCTATCGAGCGCATTCTAGATCCAACCAGGGTTTACGCTACCCAGGGCTACTGGGTTTATGCTACCTATTGAACGTTTCTCGGATGTTAGGGTTTACGCGACCTAGGTCCAACTAGGGATTATGCTACCTATCGAACGACGCCCGTAATCTAGGACACACTACCTAGAGTGGTATATGTTCCTAGACTTTCCCCACGTATGTGTCGTGGATCGTTATCGCTGTCTAGATGCACATGTCCTCTATATGTGCGACCCGAGTCCCGTGGCAGGGCAAATCAAGAAACACAGAACTCGACCGGGAGCTTTCAGATATCTGCCGATGCAGATGCTAAGGTCTGTTTTTCCAGTGGCTATAGTCCCACTTGACCCCTCCCTCAACTAATGAAAGACACACCTTGAAAAATGAGAACTATACGCAGGCCCTCTATGCCCCACTAACCTATGGCCATCCACACCCATAACTAGATAGCAAGTATATGGTCCTTTGGAGTTCCCCGCCTTTCCGCTGAACGTATCTCGACTGACTCAAGATGGTAGGTAGACGACGAGTTGCTATCACAGGGCTACTGGTCTCGCCGAATCACGCTGGTCCATCCTAGCCTTTAGGTTGCCTTATATTGCAACTAAGGCATACCCTTGGTTCTTCTAACGCAGACCTTAACCTCTGTGAGCCCAAGCGGATCATCTGCAGCCTCACAGAGGGATACCAAGAGTACCCTCACGTCCCCTCGAAGCCGCGTGCTTCGTAACCCAGTTTGTTAGAGCCTTCTTTAAGATCAGATGGACGTTCGCTCCTTCTCGTGTTCTGCTAAGGTTTACTACTTAGTTCCCTTAACTAAGGTTTACGACTTAGTTTCCTGAACCGTCGTTTTCTTAACTAAGCTTTACAACTTAGTCCTCTTAACTAAGGTTTACTACTTAGTTCTTTTTCTCGTCAAGTTGGAGGTTAAGTGTCATTAGTCAATTCAAGTTAACTTAACCCATTCATTTGTCATGTTAAATTGATTAAGTGTTATCAGTAGTTCATGTTGACTTAACCCTACTACAAATCAAGTTATATTGGTTAAGTATTTCTTATTACTTAACCCCAACCCTTCATCTTGTATTGATTAAGTGTTCCATTAGTTAACTTAAACCTAACATCTGTTTAATTCACATGTTCTAATGGTTAAGTATTGTCCTTTCATGTTTTAACTTAACCTTGTTCATTTGTCACACTATGATGGCTAAATGTTCTAAGTTTACTTAACTCCACCTTTTAGTCTAGTTAACATGTTAAATTGGCTAGTGTATTTTACTTAACCCTACCTTCTAGTCTAGTTAACATGTTAAAACGGTTAAACCTTTTCTTAACCTCACCCGCTTGTCTAGTCAACATGTTATAACTATTGTTTAACCTCTACAAGTCTTGTCTTGTTAACATGTTAAGTTGGTTAAGTGTTCCTATGGACTTAACCCTCCCATTCTAGCTTAACTGTTTCTTAGATTTAAATTATTCATTTAAAGCACCAACCACTCACATTAGACATATATTGTTGCGGTCACTGGATGTGCCGGTTGGTTTTGGGAAGATTTACACCGCAACTCACTCTAACCTCGGGTTCTTATTGGGCTCAATGCCTTAACCTCTCACATTAGATAGGTATTGTTGTGGTTACTGGACAGCCGGGCAGGTCCGGGCAGTTTTACACCACAACTCAATCTAACCTCGGGTTAGGCGTATTCATATTTTCTACAATGTACACATTTCTCATTTAGGACAAATTCTTCATGTAAATTATTCCTAATTTACTTATGCCATAATTACTCTTCTATTGTACATTATCAACATTTATTATTATGGCCCACTTTCCCTCTAAATCATGTTTATAAGATTATACCAAATTAAGTGTCACTAACCATGATTATGTTAAACATGACAATTACATGTAATTTCACGTTATTAATCAGAATAGTCTATAACCCACCTTCCCAAACTCGCTATAATAGTCATGCCCAAAATCACTATGTCATACATTTGGCGTTCCAAATAAGTAGTTAAGCCTAATCTAGACTTAATGTTCATATTTACATTTTTGGCCCAATCTAGATTAAATATCCAATTTTACAATTCATGTTAGAACTAGATTTAATATTCTAGTTTACAATTTATGCCAAAACTAGATTCACATGCCAACTACATGTTTTGCGGCCAATTAACAATTTACCGTTTATGCCCAATTCTAATATGCATGCAAATTACTCACTATCATAGCCAATTCAGATCATGCCAACATATTTATTATGCCAAATTATATAAATTTCATGTTATACCAAACTTCCAAGTTTTCAATCACATTCATGTTAGTTTCATGTTCTGGCCAAATCGTATTCCCATCGTTTGCGTAACCGTGATTCAGTCTAGACTATAGGTCCATCTAGATTCGTAGATGAAAGGGAATAAACAAGAATACCATGAAAAGAATGCATAAGTATAGGCATAAGATGATAATCCAAATTCACAAATTACAGATCTAATAAATATACCGAATAAATTGACTACAACATCGCAGGTATATAGATCTGATGACATTATGAACATGAAAAGGTTTGAATATCAATCTAGGTTCAAGAACATGGATAGATCTAACTTAATAGAAAAATCCCCAAAATCAAGATTCAAGGATAATTAAGAATAGGTGTGAATAGAGAATCAAGCTTAGATCCAATTTCATAGTCATGATCCTAGGCAATAATCTCATAGTCATGAATCATAGGTGATTAGCCACAATTGTCCTTGTCATGGTCATAGGCAATGGTCTTATGTTCACAGTCATTGCCATAGGCATAGTCTTACATTCACAGTCATAGGCACAGGCATAGTCTTATCGGTAATTAATCACAATAGTTCTTAATTAGATCCAAAGGCATATACAAGCACATATTCAAATGAAAGGATCAGGCATATTCTTATATCTATTTAATTACATGCCAGAAATAGATCTAGATGTTCAAATCTAAAAAGTAACTAACTTACAACAAACGACGAACTTGAATTCTGAGTTCTGAGTTCTGAGTTCTGGAATTGAGTTGCTTTCCTTTGGGTAGATAAACGTTGTTTTGATTTTTAGTTTTGAATTAGATTTGTTTGTCTCTAAGCTTTCTTCAAGTGGAGGCTATTCTTGGCTTCCTTCCAGTAGCATGACGG